>OX467289.1:14427415-15627415 GCA_950108345.1 Malthinus flaveolus
CCCAGAATGAGTAGAGGTGAGCTACGACTGGCAACGGCACTGATAACGGGTCATTGCCAGCTTAAAAAGCACCTGTATACGATGGGACTAAAAGAAGACCCACTATGCAGAGGATGTGCAGAGGCGGAGGAAACTCCAATTCATCTTCTGATACATTGTGAGGCTTTTACAAGAAGTCGTCACAGCATTCTCGGGAAGGAGAAGATGCTCCAAGGAGATTTGTCCAAACTACCAATAGAGGAAATTCTGGACTTCATTAAAAGTACAGAGCTCACATAAAGGGAGAGTACTTCCGAGGCGCACAATAGACCCAAAAGGTCGCAGTGCAAGGAACCGCAAAAGGGGCCAGCCTTAGGGGAAATAACAATAATAAAAAAATCTAGTCCCTAGTCTCTTGTCGCTACTGCCTAGTTTTCAGTTTCCAGCATCCTCCAGACTCTAGTCTCTAGACCGCTAGAGACTAGATATTGTACACTAGGGAAATGTTGCAGTAGGCATTAGCGCGTTTCTTTGAAATTTGGACGGCGAAGGTAGTCGTCAACATTTCTTCTCTAAACTTGGTGTTCCAGCCTTGCAAACGAGCTTTGAAGTCGCCGTATTGAACTGCTTGCTCTCTTGCACCCTCACCAAAGCTTCTAAAAAACTACAGAACTGCTGTTGGTACTCGTATTGCATGTCACTATCTCAATTTGATTTAAGTCAACAGTTTATTAGAACTCTTAACGCAAGTTGGCTATTTAGAGTGAGTAAAACGCAACAAAGAATGTCCATTTAGTTTTAATTAAAATTGTTCGAAGTCTCCCAAACTTTTTAATTGGAAGATTCTTATTTATTAACTTACAAGACAATAAAATTACCATCTTATAATATTTCTCAATCGATTTCAAATAGAGAGGTTAAAAGCTAAAGAACGTTCACAATAATTTTTGATCAAATCTCGAGATAAAACATATTAAGAGAAACAAAAAAGACAAAAAGAAAAAGATATTTTTTTAAAATTCAAATGTATTCACGTTTTCCATGTATGGGACATCTATGCCGTACATCAATGGTGAAAGGTGCCACACAAAATAGCGAATACGCAATGCAAAACACTGATAAAATCCGACACGAACTTGAGTGATCTTATACACTCAAACATTACTGAATAGTCAACGTTTGACACTCGGTTATCTGATAGCAACAACAATTTAAACGCATCTGACAATAATTGGGATTTCTAGAGAAGGATGTTAAAGTTTTGACTTTTTTTTGCGTCTAATACAAGTGTCTCTAACAGTACAATGACAACTATTCCTCCAATGTCGTGCTGAGAGCAAACGTTTACAGTTTTAACCATACTGTAACAACCCCCACTTGAGCCCACGGAAAGTTTGAAGAAAGGATAGTTTTTCTCGAAGACCGCAACCTTTACGTACCCACAGCTTGCAATAATGGCACTCTTTGACGAAATTTCCCATACCACTTTGAACCCCTCCCCCCGCGCATTTGTAAAATCGACCACCGTGATTTTTCAAAAGAGTATGCCGGCAAGGCGTAATACATTTTTAGCCTGGTTGGAGAAAAAGCATTTACGAAATGAAAGCGCAGAAGATTCAATAGGTGGTCTCGTTAAATTGAGACAAAACTCCCAACTCGCCCAAATTGTTGTCGAACTGGACGCAATAATCGGCACCCATTTGTTCCTTAATAAGGCAAAAATTGACATGTTAATGGAATCGATTTGGAGATGGCAGATAGAGAGTCCAAGCCACGAGGTTCGTTAATGGCCTTATTTGCCAAACATGTTAATTTAGTAAAATTGCATTAGACGACAGCCCGGCTTGTTCGTACGGCAATTTTTTATTGGAATGCTAGGTATGTTATCTCCATAAAATTTACGAGTCAATCGATACAACTAAGAAATCGTTAAACTTTTATGTACGTACATCATTTGCAAATGATGCCTGGAGGAATAATTTTCTCGACAATTAATTCCATTCTTAATGTAGCATAAAAGAGTGAATTCGATAAGTTGCAAACAAAACTAAAAGCAATTAATGATGGTGAATATAAACATAAACAGTAGGACAGGTAGAAGCCAACTACTTACCATATCCAATTATCCTAACACCACGTCGTAATTAGATCTTTCGCTTGCAGTTGCAATCTGCATATTAATGTTTGCACATAAACCACCTTCGAGTTAAAAAGAAAAGAGAAAAATAGTGAAATTTTTACGTATTTACAAGCAAATTTAAATATCATTTGAAAAATAAAAAAAGTAAAATGGTAGTAGTAGTTATAAAACAGCACGACAAATTTATTATTTAATATTTTAACAAGGCATAAATATGTTAAAAGTTTGTTAATTTTCTTCTCAGCGGTCTACATACGTAAGAAAATTCAAAATCATACTTCTTATTAGCCATAAAAGCGCTAGGGGTCACTTTACTTTTATTTTTAAGCCAATAACGAAATTTATGCAACGGTTCAATTATAATAACTATTAGTTTGTTAGTACTAAGTTAGTACTCAATTAATCAAAAAAAGGAAAAAACAATTACATTTTCTATCGGTAGTAGTAGTGGTGATGATGATAAAGATGATGAGAACGGAGATTTTAACATTTTAACGATGCCGGATAAAACAAAAAATATGACGTATCGTTGGGGTGTTTATGTAAAACAAGATCGTGTGTGTAATTTTGTAAAATATGTCGTTTTAAATGTTTGTGTGCGAATATAATTTTCTAGTCGTGCAATTAGTACAAGTTTACATGATGTAAGTCTCACCTTCTCTTTGCTATGATTCAATGATTACTTTGGCATCTATATACAATCAAGAAGATGGAAGTTTATGTGCATACCTTAACTTTTCTTCATCTCCATCTGTCGATTTGAGTAGGATTAGGATACTTTTTTTTTTTTTTAGATTTTGAGGCGTTTAACCCAGCTTGGGTCACTTCTGCCTATATTCATTCAACAATAAGTCACTAGACCAACACAAAAACAAATACTTGTAAAATACACAACTCATAAATTAATAACATTAACATTTAAATTTAAAATATCACAGTCTAAGAACACAAATTCATCAAAAATATCACAGATTTTCTAGCAATTTAAATTTTTTTAAATATTCAAAAACTCTTTTAATAACGTCCTCTCTTCACTAAGTTGTTGCCCTAATTGGGGCGGCAAGTTGTATTTTAGTCGAAGCGGCATTAAAATAGGACAATCCACCATAAAGTGGCTCACAGTAAGAGTCACCCCACAGTCGCAAACTGGAGGACCGTTTCCCTCAAATAAGTAACCGTGGGTCAACTTCGTATGCCCAATTCTTAAACGGCATAATGCACCTCTTCCCGGTGGGAATTACGAACAGAGGTCTTCCAGGACGACAAATTAACTCTAACATTTCGTAGCTTGTTATTTTGCAAATCATGCCATTGTCTATGCCAACAAGCTCTTATTTTTTGTTTGGTTACAGCTTTAACATCCGAAAGTGGGAGATGAGTCTCTAATACAGGGGCCTCTAAGCTATTTTTTGCAGCTAAATCTGCTCGAACATTCCCAGGTATATTAACATATCCCGGCACCCAACAAAAAACAACATGAATATCCCGGGGTAAAGCCGCCACATAGTTCCACACTCGCCGCACTAACGGATGTTTTGCATATAAATTAAGCAATGCAGTGATGACACTGAGAAAGTCAGTGCATATTAATAAATTTTGGTTCACTAATAAGCCCATTTGGAGACCTTGGCAAAGAGCGTTTACTTCTGCAATATATATAGATGCTTCATCTGATAATTTGTAACCCCGAACTTCGTCGATGAGCTATTATTCTGCCAGCGACTTAGCTCAAAGCCAAAGACGGGCAGGGTTCGAGGAAAAAAATAAAATAAAATAAACAGTCGCGGTGAATGGAGAAAAAAAAATGTTTATTCAAAACAAAAGTAAATAAAATATAATAAAAAAACTCTTCTTAAAAAAAAACCAACAGAAAAAAAATTATCTTCTCTTCTTATCTTCACGGGGAAAAACACGGGAACAGCGGAAGCTTAGGCCCTACTGCGGCTCAGATAGAACCACAGCAAAACGGCAACCACTCACGGACGAAGAGATAATATCAACTAACGCGGAAGCTTAGATTCCACTGCGGCTTAAAATAAAACCACGGCGGAAATCTACCACAAGAAGTTGATACCGATCTAATGCGGAAGCTTAGATTCCACAGCGGCCTAAAAACAAAACCACTACGGAAAACTACCACAAAAGATCCAACCCAAAATAATGCGGAAGCTTAGATTCCACAGCGGCTTAAATAAAACCACTGCGAAAAACTACCACAGAACAAGGGTTGATCGGGATGGTCAGTGTCACTGAAGGGTTGAAAAATTTAGACAAGGTTGGACGGGACAAACGCGGACTCTCAACAAGACAGGACTAGGACTCGGACCGGACTCGACTCGACTCTAAGAATGTTGCACCTCTATTTATAACTTCTCCACCACCGTACACGAGCACCAATCAGAGCTTACCTCGTGATGGCGGTACCAGTGGGGATTTCGAAGTTATCTAAATAGAGATACAAGGGAAAATTCTTAGGGAGATCAAAATTTGGGAAAACTAATATTGGGACGAGAAGCGCTCTTAAATGGGGACCACGTGAATATAAATTTTAAAATTAAGGAGCAATACTTAAGAGCGGAGAATAATTAAATAAATGACAAAAGATTAAAGACTAATGACTAAAAATTAACAGGGAGTAATGACGCAAAAAATTACAAGGGCTGACTAAAAAGTTCAAAAAACAAATTAAAAATTTTAAACGTTAACTAAAAGTGAAATTAAAATTGAATTGAAAGCGTGCAAGGTCGCGAGTAAATCTCATATCGACGCTTGCACTTGGAACGATATCTAAAACACGGTTATTTAAATCTAAATGACAATTAAAATTAAGGGGAAAAAAATGACGAAAGGGACCAAAATTTAGAAATCATAAATGTTGGGGATATTTGCTGAATTTAAAAACAAGGAAAATCTCAGTGACTACTGAAAAACCCCAGAGATAGCGTACAAACGATGCTGATTTTGATAGTTCGGAGCCAGAATCTCAGGATTCATAACTACTCCGAACCATCCCAAAATCCACATCGTTACAAATTTATACGTTCTTACATTTTCTGCATCTGCCACTCCACAACCCACAGATGCCGCTGTCTTAGACCCATCCGTGTAGATATCTTTATAAAAGCGATATTTATTTCGAATGCGAAGAAATTCTTTTTGAAAAACTGATTCTGAAGTAAATTGTTTTCCAAGTTTTGAAAGAGATATATCAACTGTAAATTTGTTAATCTTCCACGGGGGGGGGCACTCACATCGGCACCTGCCGCACGGTAGGAATAGTTATTTCGAATTCTCTTAACAACCGATGTACCCGTATACAAAACGGGACAGAACTACTCGGCTTTCGAATAAATCTGTCTATACCTACAGCACCATCTTCCGCCAACCCATAGTTCGGATGATCTACGTTTCCAATTATGGTAATGAAATATGCTAACGTGAGCTGACTTCTACGATGCCATAGACTAGGCTCTACAGCATTTGCAAGAACGCTAACCGTAGGACTAGTGCGAAAGGCGCCTGTCGCCAATTGAATACCTCTGTGATGTACTAAATCCAGCATTTTCAAAGCGGTCTGATTGGCCGAGCTGTAGGCAACAGCTCCATAATCCACAACAGAACGAACCCGAGCTTTATAAAAATTTAGGAGACAAGGTCGATCTGCTCCCCAATTAGTCCCACCCAAGACCCGAAGAATATCTAACGCTTTCGAAGCTATAATTTTTAATTCTTTTACATAATGGAATCCAAGTCAAACGTTTGTCAAATATCAGGCCTCAAAATCGTACCGAGTTGCATACTTAAATTGGGGAATTATTCAGTACAATTAACGGTTCTTGGACATTGCGTCTTCTTGTAAAATTTACACATTTGGTCTTTGTGGTGGAAAAATTTAGACCCGTTTTCTGCGACCAGATTTTAAGTGCGTCTACGGTAAGTTGCAATTCATGTTCTGCTGTTGCAACTTCTTTTGATGACATATACATTGCAAAGTCATCTGCAAATAGTGAACACTGTACAGGTGTACAGTGTCCGGAATACATTCTACAATGCTGTTAACAGCGGCACAGAAAAGAGTGCAACTGAGCACACTTCCCTGAGGGAGTCTATTTTCTAGCGAATGGAGGTTTGAAATATGTTGGCCAACTCTGACTCGAAATACCCGTGCTGAAAGAAACCCCGACAGAAAACTCAAAAAAATGGCCAGCTGCACCCCACTCCTGCATTGTGTCAAGTATCTTCTCTACACAGAATCATAGGCATGCTCAATATCAAAGAAGATTGCAACAAGATGTCTATTTTTTATTAAAGAATTTAGAATTTCTGTAGATAGAGCTATTATGTTATCAACTGTTCCTGTTCCAAACCTTCCCTGACGAAAACCACTCTGATGTGCAGAGATAAAATTGTTTTTTTCCAAGTACCGAGTTAATCGTTTATGCAAGATAGTTTCAAGAAGTTTGCACAAACAACTTGTTAAAGATATTGGCCAATATGAAGATGACTTTGTCGGGTCTTTTCCTGGCTTTAAGATTGGGATTACTAACGCTTCTCTCCACTTTGTTGGGAAATTCCTATTTAAGAATATAAGATTATACAGCCATAATAGGGACATTTTTGCGTGCAAGGGTAAATTGCGTAGCATCGCATAGTGAATAGCATCAAGACCCGGGGTAGAATCTCCAGTTCCTTTAAGAGCGTTATCCAGTTCGCATACAGATATTTGAACATTTAAGGCTTCTTCGCCATCCTGATCAAAATTAACAGGTGTGGCTTCTTTTTGGACTTTGTATATTTGAAACTCGGGGGAGTACGACATAGTTGAGGATACAGAACTAAAATTTGAGGCTATCATATCAGCCACAGTGAAGGTATCTGTGGTGATTGATCCATCTCTACTAAGTACAATAAGGGCCGACTGGGGACGATGACCACAAATTGTTTTTAGTCTACGCCAAATTGTTGAAGATCTGGGTACTACGATTTATAGAATTAGGATACTAATAATTCCCTACCGTAAACCCTTTTGTTCTTTTTATTAGTACTGTGGTTCTAATACACGGTGCAAGTATCATCGAAATCAAAAGATTGAAGGCGACTGGAGAGTGGAGACTAGAAACTAGAAATTAGAGACTTGAAACTAGAGATCAGAGAGACTAGAGACTAGAGTCTAGTCTCCAGGCCCTAGTCGCTAGTCTGTTGTTTCAAGTCTCTAAGCACAAGGCAAATAAGATTCTTCAAATTAAAAAGTTGGGGCAGACTGAACAATTTTAATTAAAACTAAATGGGCATTCTTTGTCTCACTTTGAGGCATTTGACTCACTCATATTTTGAGTACCTTATTAGGTACCTTACGAGTTCTACGTTTTATAATAATCGCCGTTCGTGCGGCGATTTTTTATTGGAATGCTTGGTATGTTATAAAAATTGCATTAAAGGGAGTTTGTTCCCAACACTAGTGGAGCATTCAGGATTTAACTATTACACAACCACCTCGTTTGCAAAGAGGAAGTGCCTTCTTAGGCAGATATGGAGTTCCTACACACACTACTAGGCCAGTCAGTAGAGGGTTTCTATGATGCAATAAATGGGGTAAAAGCTTTTATTTTTTTAAATTGTTTATATGGGTGTAAACATGTAAAAAACAAAAATGCTAACACCGGCGACCTCGGGAGACTTTTTGACAGCCAAAAAACCCCAAAATTTTAGAACTTGCTTTGTTTTTTCGCCTATAACTCCTAAATGGAGCATCTTCACGAAAAAGTATTTCAATAACAAATTAAAGAGCATTAAACTCTGCGTCGAATGAGTATCAACACTTAATAATTTGGTCAAGCGGTATAGTCGCCAACCGCGGTCAAAAAACGACGATTTTTTACAACTATTTCAAAAACTGACATATTGCATTATATATGAGTCTGCTGTTTAGAAATTAGTACTTTAACAAAAAAACTCATTAAATAAAAGTGGTAGAGCATCTAATTCTGCGTTTATGTGTATTAAAATTTTTAAATTCGGTCAAGCATACCTCTCCCAAATTGGCAATATTCTGATGTCCGGCAGTTGGTATAGTAAGAAAATAGTCCAGTCGAATAAGGATTTTTGGTCAGAATAATTCCTACAAAGCTAGATATTGGTCTACACGTACATTAAAATGTTCCAAATAAGTATATCACAAAATCAGAAAAATTTTGGCGGAGCAATTTGAGATATTCAAGGTCAAAGGCTACAAAAATTGTTTTTGACAAATGACTCGCCTTCTATAGATCTTACGTTGATGAAGGTTATTATAAAAATTATAGAAAACATTATTCGCTACAAGATTGGTTATACACATTTTTTTCATAAGTTTAACCCTTTTCGAGATATAGCGCGGAGAAGGGTCGAATTCTGGTTATGGATAAACTCCGGAGTAAGACGCGTAAGTCTTATAAAGGAGTCAGCCACTAAACTTACCGACTGATAAATAATGTGGCACTGTATGAAGTTGAATAAAGGATGTAATTAAAGGTTTATGAAAGTAAAAATGGTGTTAGGTCTCGTCTTGACATATTGCAAAGAAATTTAAAAAACAGATAGTTCGAAATTGTGACACTTAGTAAGCGCGCTATTAAACTTCAAGAGCTTCTTATTCACAACTTAGAGCCACGATAAAGATTTAACATATCACATCTGATAGAATAATGACGTAGTTAAGAGTTTTTTAGAAACAAAGTGGCACCAGGTCCCTCCTTTGCATTTTATGAAGAATTTTAAAAAAAGTTTTTTCCGAAATTGAAAAATCAAGAGGCGCGCTATTCAACTTTAAGAGCTTTTTATTCACGGCCTGGAGATACTATCAAGAATGGTTTCTAAAAGACCTTTAACTACGTCCTTATTCTACGAGCCACGATAAAGATTTAACATATCACATCTGATAGAATAAGGACGTAGTTAAAGGTTTTTAGAAACAAAGTGGTGCCAGGTCCCCCCCTTTTTATTTTATAAAGGATTTAAAAAAAGTTTTTATCGAAATTGAAAAATCAAGAAGTGCGCTATTCAACTTCAAGAGCTTTTTATTCTTGACTTAGAGGCACGATTAAGATTTCTCATACCACATCATGTAGAATAAGGACGTAGTTAAAGGTCTTTTAGAAACCATTCTTGATAGTATCTCCAGGCCGTGAATAAAAAGCTCTTAAAGTTGAATAGCGCGCCTCTTGATTTTTCAATTTCGGAAAAAACTTTTTTTAAAATTCTTCATAAAATGCAAAGGAGGGACCTGGTGCCACTTTGTTTCTAAAAAACTCTTAACTACGTCATTATTCTATCAGATGTGATATGTTAAATCTTTATCGTGGCTCTAAGTTGTGAATAAGAAGCTCTTGAAGTTTAATAGCGCGCTTACTAAGTGTCACAATTTCGAACTATCTGTTTTTTAAATTTCTTTGCAATATGTCAAGACGAGACCTAACACCATTTTTACTTTCATAAACCTTTAATTACATCCTTTATTCAACTTCATACAGTGCCACATTATTTATCAGTCGGTAAGTTTAGTGGCTGACTCCTTTATAAGACTTACGCGTCTTACTCCGGAGTTTATCCATAACCAGAATTCGACCCTTCTCCGCGCTATATCTCGAAAAGGGTTAAACTTATGAAAAAAATGTGTATAACCAATCTTGTAGCGAATAATGTTTTCTATAATTTTTATAATAACCTTCATCAACGTAAGATCTATAGAAGGCGAGTCATTTGTCAAAAACAATTTTTGTAGCCTTTGACCTTGAATATCTCAAATTGCTCCGCCAAAATTTTTCTGATTTTGTGATATACTTATTTGGAACATTTTAATGTACGTGTAGACCAATATCTAGCTTTGTAGGAATTATTCTGACCAAAAATCCTTATTCGACTGGACTATTTTCTTACTATACCAACTGCCGGACATCAGAATATTGCCAATTTGGGAGAGGTATGCTTGACCGAATTTAAAAATTTTAATACACATGAACGCAGAATTAGATGCTCTACCACTTTTATTCAATTTTTTTGTGAAGATGCTCCATTTAGGAGTTATAGGCGAAAAAATAAAGCAAGTTCTAAAATTTTGGGGTTTTTTGGCTGCTAAAAAGTCTCCCGAGGTCGCCGGTGTTAGCATTTTTGTTTTTTACATGTTTACACCCATATAAACAATTTAAAAAAATAAAAGCTTCTACCCCATTTACTGCATCATAGAAGGGTGTTTTGGAGCTCTACTGACTGGCCTATACATAGTGTACCAATTTTTTGCGAGATGTTCGCAAATTTATTACGCCCGTTAAAATAATAGATGAGTTACGATTTTAAGTTTCAACCATTGTTCAATTTGCAAAACATAAATTTTCACTACCGTCGATTTAAGTGACAATAATTTAAAATAAGAAACTATAAATCTCAAATACAAAGACAATGTTTGATACGTTCGCAATAATATTTAATAAACTTACGCTATAAGGTAAACCCTATAACTGAATAAAACCCACTCTTCATTATATAACACCATAAACTCACCCACATGTCATCGTACCATTATATTCATAAAATTTATACGATCTGATCAAAGAAGGCTTTTCACTTAAGTGAGAAAATATTAATTTTAATTATTAACCCGGCAAGACTTTTTTGTGAATTTCTTTTGTAAATCACTGACCTAATAGGACAAGGTGAATTCAGTAGAAAATAAGAGCGCAGGACATAAATTACCCGGAACACAACACGTTACAGTTAAGTTACGTTAATGGTTGAGTTATACCTTCTCTTAAAGTCTATTATCAAACGATGTTCTCACGCGTTTGATCGATCGTTATCCTTTTACCAAATGCAAAAAAAAAGTTCGTTACTGTATTGTAACTGTACGCTTAACAATAAGAATGGCTTTTGGTTTCTTTTTGTTTCAGGAAGCAATACCTACCTAACATAATACGAGTATGTTGCCTTTTTTACGCGATGGAAAATAAAGGAGGATTTTTCTGTTACTTAATGACGACGTTACTTATTGAAACGTTATTTAAACAGCGAAAGGTTAATATTCGATCGCGCGGGTAATAAATTAAACCGAGCTATGAATTTTATAGTCGATGGTTTAGTTTACATCGCAGGACATAATATTGATTAGTGTAAAGTCAAAACTTTAATTAAAAAGGATTTACGAGCGATTTGAACAGGATAGTTCCAGCCTATCAAAATCCAATAACTTTCAGAAGACACGGAATGTAATCGCGTTGTACGTAAGTGGTTAACTGGTTATAACCATTAAGTCGTATGGTGACAATACCCCCTTCTACAACTTTACTCTTCAAAAGCGCTGATCCTTACTCTTGGTCGAAAGAAATACCACTCGGAATGAGGGTAAAATGGGCAATCTGAGAAAAAAACAAAAACAAAATGATACAAAATCTTTATTAAGAATTACCCCCACTTAAGAACTGTTCGAAACCCTTAAGTAGCGTCGCTTGGCTTCGCAGCTTCGGCCTGTTGAAGTGCCTCACTAGTGAGTTTCATAAATTCGGCTTTGAGCTTCATGTGTTCGACAAGATCTTTATCTACAAATACCGCGCCTTCCTCCTCTTCGGGCTCGTGTTCCCTATACAACGCCATATACAAATCGGCCCTACATTCCAAAATTTCCTTAATCAACTCGGACAAAACGTCCGTAGTCGCAACAACCTCCTTCAACTCGTGCGTCACTTGCTTCATCAACCACGGCATGAAACTATCGTCGATATCCTGTTTGATATTATCGACTAAGAAACCCTCCTCTTCGAGCCCTTCGAGAACTCGCGGAAGCAAATCGGCCATGTAACCTTGCAACAAGACGCAAGCTGCAATCCTCTCCTCCATTTCTCTCTGCGTCTCCATACCTTCTCGATAATCTTTCAACCGCCTGTTTTTCTCAGCCTCGTACCGCCTTTCCTTCTCTTCCAACCTTTGAGCTTCTGCTGTCTCGGCGGCTCTAAGCTCTAAGAACTTCCTCTGAGCTTCCCTCAACGCGGCCAACTCTTCTTCTTCCAAAACTTCAATAAGAGACTGTTCGACCGTTTTACCAACCATAACTTCCAATATGGGCTGTACCTCCATATCGAAATCGAATAGGTCGCCCGGGTAAATTTGCGTTTCGATATCGGCGCCCGTTTTAGCCGGCACATAAAAGGGAGAAACGGGTCTGTCGAGGAACAGTTCCGTTTGGGTACACGCATCGAATACGATCGGATCGCTCCAAATTTCTTCCAAATATAGGGAAGTTTGTACCGGCTCGTGTTTACGCCCTTGAACTGGCGGCGGCGAACCTAAACGTAACTGAGCGCCTTTAATTAGTTTCTTTTCGGCTTTTCTTCTAGCTAATGCGCGTCTACGCGAGTCGGCGGCTCTCGCGGCAGCAGATTCGCCTTCGCCCTTGTCGGGCAATTGGGCGTAATTGCTTCCTCTACAAACGCGCCTTTCGAACATGATGTTTGCGTACGGAATGGGAGCATCTCCGCCGGCTATAAATTTGCGATTGTTGTAAAGGGCTCTAGGCGAAGTTGAGTAGTTGTAGGGTTGATTTTGGGATAAATCGCCGACGTCGAGCTGGTCTTCGACTTCTACAATTTTGCCGCTTTTCATTGTCGGTCTGCGGGCCATTGCCCTTTGGCGCTTTTCTATTGCAGTTTCGTCAAAAGCCATTTTTAGTTAATTTAGATGTATAAAATTAGTAAATAATAAAACATTCGTTAATTGTCAAAATAGACATTGATTAACGAATAACTTTAAAAGCTCACTTTGATGGGTTTTCATATTAAAAAATAAGTTTTTGCGATTTCTACTTTTATGTTTTAATCTAAGACGTCGTCTTTTATTATACGGGAATTTCAAATGTCGTGTAATTGAGATTTTAAATAATCGACGACACAAAATCTCTTTTGTTGTACGTTCCGTTACAGTATAATTTAAAAATAGTAAAAGAATTTAATTACTAATAGTAAAAAAATATGGTTTTTCGGATTTAAATTTCTTCCTATCCAAGGCTATAAACGTTACCTCTTTGGTTCTCAACCTGTGGTCTTCGAATCATTTATGATGAATATTCTTTTAATAGGTGGTCTAAAGTGTTAACTTACTAGTAAACTCATATCAAGATAATAAAACTTTTTAATGTTCAGAGTAGGTTTCCGAGCAGCGCCAAGTAGCAAAAATGAAAATTCCTAACGTAATCTTCAAGGCGGGGATTTCTCAATTATCGACATTTTGCTACAAATTGTATGAGCAGATTTAATACAATTTCGCTTATGACTCAAAACTTCGCATTTTAGAAAAGTTTTTCTATTTAAAAATAAAGCGCATTAAATTTCTTACAAATTATATTTTTAAAATTTTTTTGCTAAGGTGAACGATTTAGGCGCTAGCGTACAAAAAATTTAAATGAACTTCCAAAATCAGCCAAAAAAGTGTTTTATCACCCAAAAATCGAAAACTACGCACTTCATAGAGATAAGTGCAATTATACAAAACTAAAGTATATCAAATTTTTTACAAATAATGGCTCTTAGGTTTCTTCCTTCAAACAAACGGCTTAGGCCCTAGAGTCCGTTAAACTTCGACAAAAAGTCCAAAATCGGCCAACAAGCCGTTTTCTTAGTTTTTTGCGTAGAACTTGAAAACTACGCACTTCATGAGAAAAGTGCATCTATACAAAACTAAAGCATACCAAATTTTCTACAAATAATGGTTTTTAGGTTTTTCCTTCAAACAAACGGGTTAGGCCCTAGAGTCCGTTAAACTTCGATAAAAAGTCCAAAATCGGCCAACAAGCCGTTTTCTTAGTTTTTTGCGTGGAACTTGAAAACCACGTACTTTATAAGAAAAGTGCATCTATACAAACCTAAAGTTTGTTAAATTTTCCTACAAATAATGTTTCTTTAGTGTCTTCCTTCAAACAAACGGCTTGGGCCCTAGAGTCCGTTAAAGTTCGACAAAAAGTTCAAAATCGCCTAACACTCCGTTTTCTTAGGTTTTCGCGTAGAACTTGAAAACTACGCACTTCATGAGAAAAGTTCATTTATACAAACCTAAAGTATATCAAATTTTTTACAAATGATGTTTCTTAGGTTTGTTCGCTAAACAAACAGCTTAGGTGCTAAAGCCTGTTAAAGTTCGTCGAAAATTCCACAATCGCTTAACACGCCGTACTCTTAGTTTTTTGCTTATAACTTGAAAACTACACACTTCATAGGAAAAGTGAATCTATACAAACCTAAAGTATATTAAATTTCCTATAAATATGGTTTTTAGATTTTTTCTTACAACGAACGGTTTAAACGCTAGAGCCCGTTAAAACTCGACAAAAATTCCATAATCGACCAACAAGCCATTTTCTTAGTTTTTCGCTTATAACTTGAAAATTACGCACTTCATAAGAAATGTGGATCTACACAAACCTAAAGTATACTAAATTTCTAATAAATAATGTTTCTTAAGTGTTTTCCTTCAAACAAACGGCTTAGGCCCTAGAGTCCGTTAAAGTTCGACAAAAAGTCCAAAATCGCCTGACACGCCGTTTTCTTAGGTTTTCGCGTAGAACTTGAAAACTACGCACTTCATGAGAAAAGTGCATCTATACAAACCTAAAGTATATCAAATTTTTTACAAATGATGTTTCTTAGGTTTTTTCGCTAAACAAACAGCTTAGGTGCTAAAGCCTGTTCAAGTTCGACGAAAATTCCACAATCGCTTAACACGCCGTACTCTTAGTTTTTTGCTTATAACTTGAAAACTACACACTTCATAGGAAAAGTGAATCTATACAAACCTAAAGTATATTAAATTTCCTATAAATTCTTCATTCTTCTTGTCATTCTTTTTGTTGTAAATTGTAATTTAATTTGCAGAGAATAAAGACAATTATTATTATTATTATTATTATTATTAAATATGGTTTTTAGATTTTTTCTTACAACGAACGGTTTAAACGCTAGGGCCCGTTCAAATTCGACAAAAATTCCATAATCGACCAACAAGCCATTTTCTTAGTTTTTCGCTTATAACTTGAAAATTACGCACTTCATAAGAAATGTGGATCTACACAAACCTAAAGTATACTAAATTTCTAATAAATAATGTTTCTTAAGTGTTTTCCTTCAAACAAACGGCTTAGGCCCTAGAGTCCGTTAAAGTTCGACAAAAAGTCCAAAATCGCCAGACACGCCGTTTTCTTAGGTTTTTGCGTAGAACTTGAAAACTACGCACTTCATGAGAAAAGTGCATCTATACAAACCTAAAGTATATCAAATTTTTTACAAATGATGTTTCTTAGGTTTTTTCGTGAAACGAACAGCAAAGCCTGTTAAAGTTCGACAAAAATTGCACAATCGCCTAACACGCCGTTTTCTTAATTTTTTGCTTATAACTTAAAAACTACACATTCATATGAAAAGTGCATCTATACAAACCTAAAGTATATCAAATTTTTTACAAATGATGTTTCTTAGGTTTTTTCGTGAAACGAGCAGCTTAGGTGCTAAAGCCTGTTAAAGTTCGACAAAAATAGCACAATTGCCTAACACGCCGTTTTCTTAGTTTTTTGCTTATAACTTGAAAACTACGCACTTCATAAGAAAAGTTAATTTATACAAACCTAAAGTATATTAAATTTCCTATAAATAATGTTTCTTAAGTTTTTTCTTTCAAACAAACGGCTTAGACGCTAGAGCACGTTAAAGTTGAACAAAAAGTCCAAAATTGGCCAACAAGCCATTTTCTTAGTTTTTCGCTTATAACTTGAAAACTACGCACTTCATAAGAAAAGTTAATTTATACAAACCTAAAGTATATTAAATTTCCTACAAATAATGTTTTTTAAGTTTTTTTTTCAAACAAACGGCTTAGGCGCTAGAGCCCGTTAAAGTTTTAAAAAAATTCCCAAATCGGCCAACTTCTTAGTTTTCGCTTATAGCTGGAAAACTACACACTTTATGAGAAAAGTTTTGGTATATACAAATAAAGTACATTAAATTTCCTTGCCAATTACATTTCCTAAGTTTTTTTCTAAGGTGTGCGATTTAGGCGCTAGCGCGCGATAAAGATAAAATAACTTCCAAAATTGACCCAAAAATTGTCTTATTGCTCATATGCTCATACCTCAAAAACTACGTACTATTGGAAAAAATGTATCTGTACAAAACTAGGCTACACTTAATTTGCTACAAATTATGCCTCGTTTATTTTTTTGTAAAGAACAGTTGAGGTGGTAAAGCGCGTTGAAGTTTAGGATATATCTGAAATAGGTAGCGTATTATTCGAGTGCACAAACGGTGTACTTACCCGGACTTTAACGCGATCTAGCGCTTAAGCTGTTCGTCTAGGGAAAAAACGTTTAGAATATAGTTGGTAGGAAATTTTATGTAGTTTGCTTTAACATAGATGCAGTTTTTCTCAAAATGTTTGTAGTTTTGAAGTTATAAGCAAAAAACTGAAAAAATAGCGAAAACCCACCCTTCTCAAGCAGCCCACGTGTTAATGCTGCCACTTTTAAGAGGCAAGCGGTCGGTTTTATTACTCATTTGCAATGCTCTTTCAGCCTGCATCGGTCAAACTCAAAAATTTTGAATTTTTGTATTTCGGCATTCTGCCTCCCGGACACGTCGCTCTGTCCGATATACCTACCCTAAACTTCAACGCGCTCTACCACCTCAACTGTTTGTTTTAAGAAAAAACTTTAAGAGACAAAATTTGTAGCAAATTGCATGTACCTTATTTAGATATAGATACACTTTTTTCTAAAAGTGCGCAGTTTTTGAGTTACGAGTTAGATGAGTTAGATAAAATAATTTTTACAACTTATGATATACTATTTATACAACTTGTAGGAAATTTGAGCCCAAATCCACCCTTTTTCAGCCATCTACAACCATTTTCATCTCAACTAATTCCTGCTTAGGCGAGGCAGTTCTTGGAGAGAGAAAGTAGAAAGCACCAACATTTCCATAAGAATTTTTATGGCCGACTCGCCCGGTCTCAGAAAATGTAAAATTTGGAAATTGCACTTAACTCGCCGATTTGTTACGAATTTTTGTTACTTCATTAAGTTTATATGAAAGAGCGGCGTATGCAAATTAAAAAAATTTCCCCGCGATGTTTACTTCCACCGTAGGTTAAAGGGTACGACACGCACTCGTCTTTACGTGACAACTTTGAAGTTACCGAACCGAAAAGTTATTTCTAAAAAAAATCTCGAAACTTTTACGTGTAGGTATTTCGATAGAATTTTTCTTGATTGACAAGAATCGCGTTTAATGCGAATTAAACGAAAATAAATTAACCTTATTGGTTGGGAAAAATTTTTTTTCGGAATAAAATATATAGATTTGAAAAAAATTAAAAATATGGCATTATTTGTTTCGTAACAATGGTTTCATTATACATGCATGTGCCAAATATATATGCAGCTCACGTTCACTAGTTAGCCGCACATCTTTATGAATACCTTCAATGTTAACAATAGCATAGTCAGCTTCAAAAGCGCCAGTTATCATGTGTTTAGTTTTTGTAGCATTTTATTTAGAATTCCAGCGATTCCAAACTTGACTTATTGAAAAATAATAACTTAAAATTCCACTTTTGGAACACCCAACAAAAAGTTTTTCTAAGAAGACCCGAGGCGATTTTTCCAAAAAGGTCCGCGTGCGAGTCGCCGGCGGAATAAATTTTTTTAAGTCTCCTCTAGGTTCGGTACCGCTGATCGAATCGACTGTCCAAGACATCATAAAATGAAAATTTTATAAACTAAGGTAGCTTTTAAATTACGAAGTAAAGTCAAAAAGTGTATATAAAAGGTATAACGAGCAATGCCCAACTAGTTCTAATGGAGATGTCAATGTTCTTTATACTCCAATGTTCTCTGAAGAGCGTAGAAAATCGAACAAACGACTGTATTATGATTTTTATTATTAGGACGAAACCGCTTTTGTCGTACTTAATTTCGACCATAATAAGAATCTTCAGTTAGTAGTTTGGTGCAACTTTTTTTTTTTATTATTTATTTATAACAAAAAAAATTGTATAACAAGCAAATCGCTCCTCCGAGTGATTAACATTTCGGATTAACAACAGGGGGATTACAACAAATTTATAGGAATTTTCATTAGTATTTCTTCTTTTTTTTTAATAATCTTAATGTTTATTATGTAATCGAATATTTCGTGATGACAAACCTCTTGAAATACAGTAATTTTCTACTTCTCTCTAATGTGTGAGGCAATTCAATTAAATTTGAAATTTTAATTTAAATAATTAATCGCTCGAGTTGAATTTGGAGCAAGTATTTACGTGTAGAGTCTATTTGTTCCCCAACAAGATTTGTTTATAATGAACCGTAAACCGTTACCCGTGACCCGTAGTGATAGGAGAGCCCAGACATCCCCTCTAGTCGAAAGAGCGCGCTACAGCCCACTAACGAGTCGCTGCTCTCCCAGTTAGCCCTTTAGAAATTTTTTGCGCACCGCCCCTGTAAATTAAGTTGCGCTTTGTATTTTCTGAACGACACCTGGAGCCTAGAGCAGAAGTAGAAGTTTTAAGTCTTCCCTAAAACTACTCCATTATTTCAATTTAGGCATGGAGGACAGTGGACTCTGTGGACATCGACGGTTTCTCCATCGACACTTGAATTTGGAGCAAGTAGTTAGGTGTAGAGTTTATTTGTTCCCCAACAAGTGGAAGAGGAGAACAGTTTAGTTAGTAATGAACCGTAAACCGTTACCCGTGACCCGTAGTGATAGGAGAGTCCAGACACCTCTTCTAGTCGAAAGAGTGCACTACAGCCCACTAACGAGTCGCTGCACTCCCAGTTATCCTTTTAGAAATTTTTTACGCACCACCCCTGGAAATTAAGTCGCGTTTTGTATTTTCTGAACGACACCTGGAGCCTGGAGGAGAAGTAGAAGTTTCAAGTCTTTCCTAAAACTACTCCATTATTTTAATTTAGGCATGGGGAGCAGTGAACTCTGTGAACATCGACGGTTTCTCCATCGACACTTGAATTTGGAGCAAGTAGTTAGGTGTAGAGTTTATTTTTTCCCCAACAAGTGGAAGAGGAGAACAGTTTAGTTAGTAATGAACCGTAAACCGTTACCCGTGACCCGTAGTGATAGGAGAGTGCAAACACCTCTTCTAGTCGAAAGAGTGCACCACAGCCCACTAACGAGTCGCTGCACTCCCAGTTACCCTTTTAGAAATTTTTTGCGCACCGCCCCTGCAAATTAAGTCGCGTTTTGTATTTTCTGAACGACACCTGGAGCCTGGAGGAGAAGTAGAAGTTTCAAGTCTTCTTTAAAACTACTCCATTATAATAATTTCGGCATGGGGGGCAGTGAACTCTGTGGACATCGACTGTTTCTCCATCGACACTTGAATTTGGAGCAAGTAGTTAGGTGTAGAGTTTATTTTTTCCCCAACAAGTGGAAGAGGAGAACAGCTTAGTTAGTAATGAACCGTAAACCGTTACCCGTGACCCGTAGTGATAGGAGAGTCCAGACACCTCTTCTAGTCGAAAGAGTGCACCGCAGCCCACTAACGAGTCGCTGCACTCCCAGTTACCCTTTTAAAAATTTTTTGCGCACCGCCCCTGCAAATTAAGTCGCGTTTTGTATTTTCTGAACGACACCTGGAGCCTGGAGGAGAAGTAGAAGTTTCAAGTCTTCTCTAAAACTACTCCATTATTTTAATTGAGGCATGGAGAGCAGTGAACTCTGTGAACATCGACGGTTTCTCCATCGACACTTGAATTTGGAGCAAGTAGTTAGGTGTCGAGTTTATTAGTTTCCCAACAAGTGGAAGAGAAGAACAGCTCTGTTGGCAATGAACCGTAAACCGTTACTCGTGGCCAGTGATAGGAGACTCCAGACAGGAGTGCACCTCATCTACAACCCAATAACGAGTCGCTCCTCTCTCATTTACTCCTTCAGAATTTTTTTACGCCACCGCTCCTGCAAATAAAGTTGCGCTTTGAATTTTCATAACGGCACCTGTAGCCTAGAAAAGTAGTAGAATTCGCAAAGCTGCCCTAAAACTACTCCATTATTTAATTCTAGGCATGGAAGACAGTGGAGTCTGTGGACATCCACTGTTTCTCCATCGACACTTGAATTTGGAGCAAGTAGTTAGGTGTCGAGTTTATTCGTTTTCCAACTAGTGGAAGAGAAGAACAGCTCAGTTGGCAATGAACCGTAAGCCGTTACTCGTGGTCAGTGATAGGAGACTCCAGACAGGAGTGCACTTCATCTACAGTCTATTAACGAGTCGCTCCTCTTTCATTTACTCTCATTCTCATACTCATTCAGAATTTTTTTACGCCACCGCCCCTGCAAATAAAGTTGCGCTTTAAATTTTCTGAACGACACCTGCAGCCTGGAAAAGAAGTAGACTTCGCAAATTTGCCCTAAAACTACTCCATTATTTAATTTTAGACAAGGAAGACAGTGGAGTTTGTGGACATCCACTGTTTCTCTATCGACACTTGAATTTGGAGCAAGTAGTTAAGTGTCAAGTTTATTTGTTTCCCAACAAGTGGAAGATAAGAACAGCTTTGTTAGTAATGAACCGTAATCCGTTACTCGTGGCCAGTGATAGGACACTCCAGAGAGGAGTGCACCTCCTCTAGTCGAAAGAGTGCACCACAGCCTTCTTACGAGTCGCTTCTCTCTCAGGTACTCTTTTGGAAATTTTTCACGTCACCGCCCCTCCAAATTAAGTCGCACTTTATATTTTCTGAACGACACCTGAAGCCTGGAGGAGAAGTAGAATTCTCAAGTCTTCCCTAAAACTACTCCATTATTTTATTTTAGGCATGGGGGACAGTGGACTCTGTAGACATCGACCGTTCCTCCATCGACACTTGAATTTGGAGCAAGTAGTTAGGTGTAGAGTTTATTTGTTTCCCAACCAGTGGAAGAAGAAAACAGCTTTGTTAGTAATGAACCGTAAACTGTTACTCGTGGCCAGTGATAGGAGACTCCATACAGGAAGTGTACCTCTTTTACAGCCCACTAACGAGTCGCTCCTCTCTCATTTACTCCTTCGAAAATTGTTTACGCCACCGCCCCTCCAAATTAAGTCGCACTTTATATTTTCTGAACGACACCTGAAGCCTGGAGGAGAAGTAGAAGTCTCAAGGCTACCCTAAAACTACTCTGTTATTTAATTTTAGGCATGGGGAACAGTGGCCTTTGTAGACATCGACCGTTCCTCCATCGACACTTGAATTTGGAGCAAGTAGTTAGGTGTAGAGTTTATTTGTTACCCAACAAGTAGAAGAGAAGAACGGATTTGTTAAATTGATAAATATAATGAACCGTAAACCGGCACCCGTGACCAGTGATAAGAGACTCCAGAATGGAGTGCACCTCCTCTAGTCGAAAGAGTGCACCACAGCCCACTAAAGAGTCGCTTCTCTCTCAATTGCTTCTTAATAACACCTGGAGTCTGGAGCAGGAGTAGAATTCGCAAAAAATGTTCCCTAAAAGTGTTTTTTTATTTTATTTTAGGCATGGGGGTGTGGACAGTGAGCTCTGTGGACATGACCGTTCCTCCATCGACACTATTTAAGAAATTTATCCGACTTCCTTATAAGTATAAACGCACTAAAGACGCACGCCCTAAAAAAGTCGAACCTTAAAAATTTGCGAAACTTTAATTAATAACGTACAATATGTGCGCTACTAATTAACTGCAGTCGAGAATTGCTAAAGAAAGTCGAATATAATATTTTTTTGCAAAAAAGGCAAGGTCGTATTGTTGACGTATTTATTATATTTGTTGATGTTTAATCAGTAGCTATTGAGCTTTATAGGTCTCGTCTTACCATATTAGGGGCTTTAAACAGTGAAAATATACTACGAATACAATATAATATACAAATTAAAAGAGCTCGAGTATTATATTGATTAAAGAAAGTCTATTTATACCTAATGTAAATTGTAAAAACGACAATTACGTACTAGTTGCAAAGAAAAATATGCGCAGGGCTGTCCAAAGGTTTAAAACAAGATTTATCTTACTTTTTCGTTACAAAACAACTCTTGCTATCTACTTTCATGAAATAAGCAAAAAAGTTTTAAAACTTGGCGTTGCATTAAATTTGACGATTTTTTAATTATCAAACGTCAAATGAATTGATTGTTCCACCAACACCAGGGTACTCTCCTTCTGGACTACTTTGGGTACAGTACCCAAAAGTTTAAAATATTAATTTTATTCTAGATTTTTGGCCAGCCCTGTTCATGAAATGAATTCAAAAAAGTTCACCAACTAATAGTGATAGAAATATTAAATTATTAATAATGAATTGCAAAGTTAAAAAAGGAAACGTACACCGAGCTAATATCCAAGCACACTTTCTGTTAATGTGGCAATAATTACAGATATTAAGTACTGATTATATGATATTAAGTGCACTTCTACAGTACAAATCAATAGGTGCAATTATTCATTTAAATAATCACAAGCAATACAAAAGTATGATTCATTGCACATTCATGCCCTCAAAACTAAATCGAACGCATGAATCTTCGACAATCACTAAAGGGATACGAGATGAACGAGCTTAGTTCGTTTAATCTGAGAAAAATTTATAAATAAATTACTTCCTTTTAATAATAATTTATGAATATTTAAATACTCCATTTTTTAACGAATTTAAAACAAAACTACTGCGATCTAGTAGGTGGTTCGTAAAGGTGAATTTATTATTTATTTGTTAAATTTACAGAATGGGCCAGAAAAGCCCATTCGTGTGTCCTCAAAATGACCCAACAATAAAAATCTTTTATAGATGTTTACAGAGTTCAAATGTGCACTAAAGTAGTGACCCCGACGTGACAGGTGAGTTAGTCGTCCATTGGGATCGACTACGGCTCTAAAGAGAAAGAAGTGTGACCATCGACACAAACGCAGTGAGTGTCTAAAAGAAGGGATAATAACGACTTGTGATAATGATAACTTAGTGGTTAGAGGGCTCGATGCGACATGAAAAGACCCAAGTGCAATTACAGCTTTTGCTATCTGCGACAGCACAGGCTGTCTACAACACTACCTTTGTGTCTACGTACCTTGGTCTATTTACGTCTCTAACTCCTAGTTTTTTCCTCTTTTTTAGCTCTTTAGGGTCTTTTTTGTCTCTCTTTGATTTTTGGCTTTTTCACCCATTCCCTTTACCATTCTGTAGTTAGATTTTAGTGAGATTCTGATCAAAGTTTTACCATTTCTTCTCAGTATTGGGACTTTTCTAATACGTTAATTAGTGATTCTCATAGCCTATGCGCGCTTCTATAGATACGCTTGAACTATTACGTCACTGGAACCGTAGAAGAAGAGCAAAATTGATGTTAAATGGCAGACCTTAAATCCACTATCGTGGATTAGTGGAGCATACATTAAACGTTGAACAATTCTTCTCCGGCTTAGTCCTGCTATCAAAGTAGTGCTTTTGAATCTTCTGGAATTGCATCTCCACCTGCATAGAAGAAGCGCTCATTTGAGAATACAAAAAAATTCCAAAAACCCAATCCAATCCAATCCAAAAACACTATCAGTGCCAATCGAGAAGGTAAACTCCATCTGAGACAGATTCCTGCAGAGCTGGATCTGCCACGTCACGTTGGAAAGCTACTCAACATGCTCTACCAATATCTTGCGATGTGCGCTGGCACCCCACATAAATTAAACAGTATTCCTCTCTCACGGTGTCGTCCGTCCTATCATGGAAGAACGCTAGTTGAGAGCATATCCACCATACGTCCGAACAGTTCTAATGGTTCCAGGAAGTTGCGGCAGAAAATTTTCAAACTGGATGTTTCTCATCTCCTCTAAAATTAACCAGAGCCAAAAAATCAGTGATTCTAGGAATAGGCCAGTTAACAGCAAGATGATTACGATATGCGACATGAACCACTTAGACAGTAAAGTATAGACGAACGTTAAAAAAATTCTGTTTACCAAGAGACGTGTACTCGACAAGTTTGAGAAATACTCTTGAGGTAGTATTGGGGTGCTATTCCTGGCGAAAAATATCCATTATTTTTGTAGAAAAAAAGAGAAAGTTCCTCGTGTCGCTTAACCAAACATTCACTGCACTGTAAATCCAAATAGACGCATTTTAAATTCTTGCGAGTATATCCGAAGAGATACTTAAAAAAAAAATTGAAATCGCTCGTAGTAAAAATTGTAGAGGAGAAGAAAACAAAGAATAAAAGAACCGTTAACTTTGAAAACCTCTCGTGTATCGTCTCATCTCATTGTGTTAAATTTTTATTCATCGATTTCATTATGCATAATGAACGACGAAAAAGTGTTTACAGACCACCCTGTAAGCCAATTAGACAAAATCGCCCAATAATTATCAATTAATGAAAATAAAAACAAGAATAAAGGTAGGGTACATGACGCCTTTAAGCTTTTTTACTCGCCAATCTTAATTGAATTGTATAGAAAATTATATATTTTAAAGAAAATTATGAAAGAAAAAAATTTTATTTTGAAATAATATAGAATTTAAGCTATTAAAGATTAACATCTTAAACAAGCGATCAAAATGTTTATAAAGTTTTTTTTTTAAATCATAATATGCATATAAATAATTACTATTATTATTATTTAAAATAGAAAATTTAAAACCTGTTTAATAGTTTTTTACATTAAGTAAATAAAATAATTTAGAAATATGTTATAGGTAATATCTTAAGTATATCTTATTGATACCAAATTATCGATTTCGTTCTAACCCAAACATGGTGCCTAGCAATAAATAATTTTTGAAAATTATGTTATTAAAGAGTAGGTAGAAAAAAATAAGTAGAGCTAATCAACAAGTGTGGTATATCCTAAATAAGCTACAACATGTGTTAATAAAGAAAAAAAACAGGAAACTTGAATTGAGCCAACCTCTCGTCCTCCTCTTGGGCCCAGGGTGGCCTTGAAGAGTAGGCATCTTCCTATTCAGGACTGCCCTGGTCCTTAAAAATTAAAAAAGATCCGCAAATTTTGCTCAATTATAACCAAGCAGTCAATTACCCTTATGAATCGCGACCAGCTCCGTAGACACGGAAATTGTTTTTAATTCGGTCGTGGGGAGTATTAAGAAACTTTTTCTCATTTTTTTTAATTTAAGTGGCGATCTGGACATTTCCAGTATTGACATTAATATAGGATTCTCTTATCTACCCCATTTCTTGTTTCTAATCGCCTCATTCCCTTTAAGCCAACCTCTCGTCCTTCTCTTGGGCCCAGGGTGGCCTTGAAGAGTAGGCATCTTCCTTTTCACGACTGCCCTGGTTCTTAAAAATTAAAATAGACCAGCAAATTTTGCTCAATTATAACCAAGCAGTCAATTACCCTTATGAATCGCGACCAGCTCCGTGGACACGGAAATTGTTTTTAATTCGGTCGTGGGGAGTATTAAGAAACTTTTTCTCATTTTTTTAAATTTAAGTGGCGATCTGGACATTTCCAGTATTGACATTAATATAGGATTCTCTTATCTACCCCATTTCTTGTTTCTAATCGCCTCATTCCCTTTGAGTTAACCTCTCGTCCTTCTCTTGGGCCCAGGGTGGCCTTGAAGAGTAGGCATCTACCTTTTCACGACTGCCCTGGTTCTTAAAAATTAAAATAGACCAGCAAATTTTGCTCAATTATAACCAAGCAGTCAATTACCCTTATGAATCGCGACCAGCTCCGTGGACACGGAAGTTGTTTTTAATTCGGTCGTGGGGAGTATTAAGGAACTTTTTCTCATTTTGTTAAATTTAAGTGGCGATCTGGACATTTCCAGTATTGACATTAATATAGGATTCTCTTATCTACCCCATTTCTTGTTTCTAATCGCCTCATTCCCTAATAGGCGATTCTAGGGCGAGTTTGAAGACTCGCGATGCCATTTGGCCGTTAAAAAGATGAAATCGCACATTTGCGCGTAATTTATTACAATTAAGATTTTTAACATGACGTAAATTATCATAAGTGGAGAATAAAATCGTAAAGTTATTGTTCGACGTCTTTAAGAAGACCCCTTTTTGTTATTATTACAACAATAATTTTACGTAATATTTAAACAACGACCATGTGGCGTTTTTCAACGGCCTCAATGAGGTTGTTTTTTTTAAATTAGCACAGTAATAAATTTAATAATGAAATACTTAAAAACATTTCGTATACGTTAAAAGAGAAGTAGATTGTATGACAAACTCTACGACGTAATCTATACGCTATATGAATTATAATGCTCACTAAATCTCAGCACGCTTGTATTTAAATCCAGTTCTACATTATTCAAAAAAATACACACACTTTTTTATTAAAACACAATCCAATTTAGCATACGAGACATAGGCGTACATTCTTAATAATCAGCTTTATATAAAAGCGAGATTCTTATTTATTACACCACTTGCGGGTTCTCTTTTGATTAACGTATTACATCAACATTATGTAAATTGTAAATAAAAGCAAAGACGACCGTTAACCAATAAATGAATTGATTGGCAAGGATTAACGATTAAAAATGAAAAAAAATAAACCTCAAACTTTTTTGTCAAATAACAGCCCGTTAAAACCGCCTTTAATCTACGCCCGTAGTATTTTTATATAAATTCAATTAACGCAGCTTATATTTCATATTACGCCGCGCAGCAAGCTAGTGAAGATTTTAAAGAAGAGAGCATTCGCATAATGCGAATTTTGTGATTATACAGCGCGATTACGGTTCGTGTATTATTCAACTTATCTTGATCTTAAAAGAAATGCATACTTGATTACTAGAACGCCAACAATGATTCACGTCCTACACGTTTAAGTCCAAACATGTGCGATTCCAGTGGTGGAAATTAAAAAATAAATAAATAGACCAAGTACAATATACACAAATACTATTTTAAAATTAAAAAAATTTTTTTATATAAATGTTTTATTTTTCTCATTTTTTCTTATTTTTTCTTTGCTTTTCTTTCTTATTTCTTGTCGTATTTTTATAATTTTTTTTCTTTATATTTCTTTTCCTCTCAAGTTCCTCCTTCGAAATTTTTACTCCACAAATTAACACCAATTTTAGGGCGCTTAGGCGCCTAGCTTGGACGGAAAATGCAAAATTTAAAAATATATTTACAAAATCAACTGTAAGATGTCTTATTTTGGCTCAACTGGTGTTGTTTACGGTTGTCCTATTATCTAAACTGCTTGTGACCAAAGAAAAAAATCCCGAAAAGCAGAAGAAGCTTATTTTGTAAATTTAGGGCCCCCTTATTATAAAATTCTGATTGTCTCGAATATGCTTTTTTAAAGAAGTCGTCTCGTTAAGAAAGCAGTATCTTGAAGACGATTTCGTACCTTACCAGCACTCGTTTATTACTAAATTACTGCTACCCTAAAAGCGCGGATCTTATCTGACCCTCTATACCGAAACAGCTTCTGTTTGTGCCCTAGTGTACACATATTTACGTGAAAACGGCAAGGCTGCAATAAAACGTCTAATTAGACGAGTTTAAAATCAAACGATGAAAGTAGAGCTGCAAGACAGATTGGAACAAAAATACGATGTAACAGACGAGTTGAATAATCTGCCCTGTTACGAAGATATTTACAAACTTGCCAAATTAATTAATAAGGCACAACTGTAAATTTCGTTACTTTTGAACAACAAAGAAAAAACTGACATAAAAAATAAACATCGGAGCCACTTTCTCGAGTAAACACAAGATATAATTACTTCACGTAATTAATCACTCACTCCTACCAATTAGTCAAATAAAGTAGGTCCTCCAATAGTATTTAACCTTATTAAGGTAAACCAATAATAATAAACACAAAATTTAAAGCGAAAGTATTTCGAGCGATAAAATAAGAAATAGAAAGATAGCGAATGGTTGGAGCCCCGGAGCAGTTCGGAGGAATGGCGCCTATAAGTCCAATAACAAGGATTTCCATCAACTCACAATTAATTCTTACCATAAAAATTAGTAATTATTAAATTACGCAAATTAATAAAAAATAAGTTCGTCGATTTTAAAAACGGCGACTATAGATCTGATTTAATATCTGTCGCGGTGGTCTTGTCATCTTCATAACAATCTGCATGCACCGCCAACTTTGTGAGCTTCTTATTTGCAAGTGCATAAGTAGTTTAGTTCATTTACATTTTACCTTTCATATGTTATTTATACATTTATTTTTTTGTGACTCTTGTCTTGTTAAGAGCCATTTCTATATATGTTCCCGTTTAGTTTTACTACCACCAAAGTTGATTTAAGTTACGAGCTTTTTCAACGCACCTCTCTCCGTCGGGAAATTATGCAAAGTTATGGGTTAAAGATGAGCCAAAACAAAGATTGAGAAATATTGTAATTTGTTAGACGAAGTTGGCAACTATTTTTTTACTACAAAGGACTCGAACAACAGGTTGGGGCCTCCTAATATTTCATTGTGCTTTGTCTCGTTTCAGATGGTGCCCCCATAAGTGCTCACGGGAGACGAATTTATTTACAACCGCAATACTGTTTGTTTGAGCACTTTTGGTAAAAAGTGTCGCTTAAGCTCAATCGAAAAGGCTCACTGCTACCCAATAAACCCAATAAAAAATACATCTACGTACATCAACTGTACGTAAGTTCTTTTCGTATAATAAACGTAATCAAATAACGAAGAATATACGGAAATGTAAGATATGGTTTATTATTCCAAAGGTAGTTAAAACTTACAGTTCTTATACGTTTTTACGATAACGTATATTAAATTTTTAAAATATTCGTATATTTAACGTCAAAATTATACTTGAAATAAACTGATTTTAAGTACGTATAATATACGTTTAAAATACCCCTAAAGCAACCAATTGTAATTTTGGAGACATAAAATAAACGTATCTATGTTAAGCTACATATTTATTTCTCAAGAATAGCATAACAAACGTTTTCCACGTGATCATTTGATCAACGAATCGACATTCGAAACGATTCTTACCATGAGTTTTACTGGCTCATACAAACTTTGTTTTAAAATTTTTACTATAATCCTTTATAAAAATATTCTCCGTATTCATTCAAGAAACTGCTACAACTTGCTTAACCGAATATTTTCGTATATTTGTCGTATTTTTATCCCGGATAAAAAACGTATAATAAAGGTCTAACACTACATTATAAAGACGGATGTCAGCTTAACCGGAATTAAGTATCATACAAATAATTAGTATCGCTAGGCATTCTCCAATTACTCCAGATGATTCAGCACAAGTGCCCATCAACGTGAACAAGTCTTTTGCCTAGTTCTGAGTTACAATCTGGATTCTACCGAAAGGTCAGAGAACAGGAGCAGAGGAAAGAGGACAAAGGACAAAGGACAGAGGACAGAGGACAGAGGACAGAGGACAGAGGACAGAGGACAGAGGACAGAGGACAGAGGACAGAGGACAGAGGACAGAGGACAGAGGACAGAGGACAGAGGACAGGGGACAAAGGACAGAGAACATAGGACAAAGGACAGAGGACAGAGGACAGAGGACAGAGGACAGAGGACAGAGGACAGAGGACAGAGGACAGAGGACAGAAGACAGAGGACAGGGGACAGGGGACAGAGGACAGAGGACAGAGGACAGAGGACAGAAGACAGAGAACAGAGGACAGAGGACAGGGGACAGGGGACAGGGGACAGGGGACAGAGGACAGAGGACAGGGGACAGAGAACAGAGGACAGAGGACAGAGGACAGAGGACAGAGGACAGAGAACAGAGGACAGAGGACAGAGAACAGAGGACAGAGAACAGAGGACAGGGGACAGGGGACAGGGGACAGGGGACAGGGGACAGGGGACAGGGGACAGGGGACAGGGGAAAGGGGAAAGGGGACAGGGGACAGAGAACAGGGGACAGGGGACAGGGGACAGAGGACAGAGGACAGAGGACAGAGGACAGAGGACAGAGGACAGGGGACAGGGGACAGGGGACAGGGGACAGAGGACAGGGGACAGGGGACAGGGGACAGGGGACAGGGGAAAGGGGAAAGGGGACAGGGGACAGGGGACAGGGGACAGGGGACAGAGGACAGAGGACAGAGGACAGAGGACAGAGGACAGAGGACAGAGGACAGAGGACAGGGGACAGGGGACAGGGGACAGAGAACAGAGGACAGAGGACAGAGGACAGAGGACAGAGGACAGAGGACAGAGGACAGAGAACAGAGGACAGAGGACAGAGGACAGAGGACAGGGGACAGGGGACAGGGGACAGGGGACAGGGGACAGGGGACAGGGGACAGGGGACAGGGGACAGGGGACAGGGGACAGGGGAAAGGGGAAAGGGGAAAGGGGACAGGGGAAAGGGGACAGGGGACAGGGGACAGGGGACAGGGGACAGGGGACAGGGGACAGGGGACAGGGGACAGGGGACAGAGGACAGAGGACAGAGGACAGAGGACAGAGGACAGAGGACAGAGGACAGAGGACAGAGGACAGAGGACAGAGGACAGAGGACAGAGGACAGAGGACAGAGGACAGAGGACAGAGGACAGAGGACAGAGGACAGAGGACAGAGGACAGAGGACAGAGGACAGAGGACAGAGGACAGAGGACAGACGACAGAGGCAAAGGGCAGAGGAGAAAGAGCAGAGGACAGAATACAGAGGACAGAGGACAGAAGACAAAGGACAAAAAGCAGGGGACAGGAGCAGAGAAAAGAGGACAGAGGACAGAAAACAGAGGACATAGGACAGAGGACAAAGGGCAGAGGACAGGTGCAAAGGTGCTCGATTCCGGACAAATACCGAACTATTTGAGCTTCTCGGATAGTTCATCGTCCCACAAAAAATTTTTTCTCAAAATTTAGATTGTGGCTCTGTAGACGTATTTAATCAGCGATGCAGCCACATTTGGCATTAGGTATTGGGTAAAATACTAACAAAACAAGCGGCAATTTGGAATATGCTACTCTCTAGGACGATTTCAAAAGCTTTCTTATAAAAGCTGTCGTGCCAAGCTATGATGTTTAGCTCCAAAAGGGTCCAATGTACAACTTGTTGTACAATGTACACCTCGATAGAGGTATGGGATCCCATCAGTGCCACGATGAAAAAGTACTTCTTAACGTAACCCTGTAGGGGATACTAATATTAGAAGCGATAGGAATCTCGTTAAATGGTATAAAGTAAATTAGAATGGAAAGTTTCGATAGAACACGATTATTTTCTTTCCCATCGCCGAAAAAAAAATGTTTTAATGATTCGAAGTTTATCATTAGTGGACTATTGTTTCGTGCTTACGAAAATACAAACGTCGGTGTTAAATACCCGACTTAACTGTATTATATTACGATTTTATCTCGTATAAAGATTAACAAGTTTAAAAGTTGCGAAAATTTTTAAGTCATTTATTGTTTTAACGTCACGCAAAACTACTCAAACTCAAGCATTAAAGAATATAAAGAAGATATTTTTATCTTAATATCTGAATATATAATCAGTCTGTCCATCGATACCTTTAGGCTATATATGGGTTATCTCCTCCCTACACGAGCTTTTAAACCTGTAATTAAAACAAAATGAATAAAAAGGTAATATTTCTTTTGACAACCCGTCATTTATTTTACTTACAATGCATTTACGCCACTAAATTACCATTTTCGCTTTAAAAAAAAAACTTGAAACCATCGTTAGTAGCTAATTTTCGCCTAACGACAATTTTCGTGGGTCATCGAATTTCAAAGTGTCATAATTTGTATGGTTGATAAAGAGCTTAAGGTGTTATACCGACTTGGACTAAGCGATCAACATTTGTCTTCTTATTTGGTGGTCCTTTTGTACGCGAAAGATACATCATAAACGCTTTTCGAAACGAAAAAAAAATTTCAATTACCTCTTCTGTCCTTTTGTTGAAGTCGCAACGTCAATTCAATTTTTGAACTGTTTATCGTAAAAGGCGATCGTTCGGACGTACTTAACGTAAAAGTCGGTTATCGTAATAATTAAAATGGGGAGAGCTCTAAAGATGTTATCCCAATGAACGCACTTTTCGTCATTGGACTCGTTAAGTGAAAACGGCGAAGCGTGGCAACGTAGCATTAGTTGGTGATTATTGTGCACAATCGTCTTGAAGGATATGGGTCTCTTCTGAGCTTCAAAAATTGTTCACAGATGGATTACTTAGCAATAAATCAGATGAGAACGACGCTGGTAGTTTTTGGACACTGATGGCCCTACAGAACCGCAGCATCGTACTTTTATAACCACTGCTCACTGCACCATTAGTGGAGCTGAAACTACGTATAGTGCGCCACAGCGGACAGTTAAGACTTGAAAAAGCGTCCCAAAACGTCGGGAGCGTCCGTAAGGACGCCATTGCACCAAGAGTGGACGAGCCTTGGGGTAGTCTCATTGGTGACGTGCCCAGAAATGTTTACGTGGCACACTTTGTTACCAATTTTTTTGAAAAACAAACTCGGAAAACTTGAGATTGCGCAACTGCGCCATTTCTGTACCGGTCTTCAAGAATACGTTTTGTTTTAACCCTTTTTTAAACAATTTCGCATATCTCAAATTCAAGTCACTTTTATTTATGTTCAACTCTATACATTAATTAGTCTGTCGTATTAATTTCAAAAGTTAACATACAACAATTAATTTATTCCATACTTGTGCACGCCCTAAAACAATCAATTAGCACTAGAGGGTGCGCTTTTTTTTTAATAAAACCACTTTTTGAGCAAATTAATTTTTCTTTCTAAAATGTGGGAGGATTTATTTTATAATTATTAATTAAAATCACTAATTTATTTTAAATAAAATTTCTCTTCGTTGAATAATTAGACCACCCGAATATTTCATTAGATTTTTATTTTTAAATTATGCAGAAATACTAATTTGTTTTCTAATTAACGGGTCGTTATGGTTTATAAGAAATTGGAAAGGGTGCACTTTCTGATGAGATTTCTACCGTTGATTGATGCTAAGATGGGCTGGGTAATAAGCGACCTTCTCTCAACCTCGACTGATTGTGGGGGTGTAGCCCTTAATTTTCTGATTACTCTACTCTAATTGATGAAATTTAAACCAGTTTTGACTTTCTGATAGTTTAGGGTTGACTGGGTGCTCAAGTCCCACCTGTAATACTGCAGAGGACTTTCCTCAGGCATCTAACCTAAATTTTACTCTATAATCGACTTTTAACCTCACTTTAGTTAAAAGGCCACTAGTGGCAAGCTCTTAAACTGTAGGTGGCCAGGCCCTCCTGAAAATCCTTCTGGGCCCGGACTGGCTACCACACTACAAAACCGTAATAATTGAGATTAATCAGACTGAAAAGGGAGTATTGAGTTTGGTTAACTCCTTGTTATCAGGTAAGGCAACACTGTAGCTCCTTGCACTTCGCATGTCTCTTTAAAAGACCGTAAGAGAAGCAAAACTCAGTGTAGACTCTCTCAATGGTCCAAAACTGGACATATTCTTATAATACGTTATGAAGATTCTCTATATACAGGGCATCTACATTTATAGTGCCTATAGTATGTAGGATTTTGAGGTGAGAGGTTCTCTTTGTGGAGTCTTCATTGCAAGAAAATAGAAAAGTTTTCACTTATTCAAACGAGTCTCCAAGAAAAGATGGTCAGTCCTAGTAGAGCCTGGTTAGGTGAATAAGGCTGGAGTACAACGGAAGACCGGAAAATTTTAGAAAAGGTTCAACCCCTTTACCCCTCTACCCCACTACGACCTTGATATAAAGTAATAAGGTTAGAGCGACCTTCTATCTATGAAAACTCGATACGACGTTTTCTTTATGATAAGATTTTTGCTGTTGATTGATGTCAACAGGGTTGGGCATATGCGACCTTCTCTCAACATCCACTCATTGTAGTAGTTTAGTTCCTAATTTTCTAATTACTCCACTCTAATTAAGACTTTTGATGAAGCTTAAAATAATTTAGAGTCTTTGACAGTTTGGACATACCAGGGCGGGCGAGTGCCCAAGTCCGACCTGTAGAGACTGTAGAGGACTTTCCTCAGACATCAAAACTAATTTTACCCATTAATCGAGTTTTAACCTCACTTTAGTTATTAAGATGCCCACTATTATAGTGGCAAGCTCATGCATGTAACTGGGGTGGTTCCGGAACATTTTTCTGGCCCCGAACTAGCCACTTTACTACAAAACTGTAATAACTACAATATTCGATGGCTAACATGTATCAGATTAAAAAGAGTGCAGGTGTCGAGTTTGGTTAACCCCTCGCTATCATATTAAGGCAGCCCTATAGCTTCTTGCACTTTGTATTGCCTTTTGAAGGACAGTAAGAGAAGCAGAACTCAGTGTAGACTCTCTCAATGCCCCAAAACTTGGGCATATCCTTACAATGCGTTGAGAAAATTCGTTTTTTACAGTCTCTACATGCGGGGTTCTCTTTGATACCTATAGTGCCTATAGTATGTAAGCTTTTGAGACGAGGTTCTCTTTATGGGGTCCTCATTGTGAGAAAATAGAAAAGTTTTTACTTATTCTAATGTCCTACGAGTCTCCAAGAAATGATGGTCCATTCCAGCAGGACCTGGTTACGTGAGTAAGACTGGAGACCAATGGAGGACCAAATTTTTTTAGGAAGGGCTCAACCCTTTCTTACCCAACTCCCCCCCCCCCCCACTACGTTTTTAATATGAAGTAATAAAGTAAACTCGAGACGAAGTTTAAATCTATTGAGATAAGTATATTTTTAGTGGCCCGCTCAGTTTTCAACGAGGCCCCCGATGTCCTCCAGTAAAACAATGATCTAAGCTATGTGCTTGGGCAAGCTTCTAATGGCGAATTGGCCAAAGCTTTATTAGAGAGGCTTTGGTTTCGATCTATACAATGTCCAATGTACTGCGGGAAGAAGCTTGCTTCTGGCGAGGTTGGATTCGCATAGGCTTAAGGCTTAACTAGGGAGTGGTGACCCCTATCAGTTAGCTCTATTTAACCTTGATTAACTGAGCAATTGAGTGCGGGGGGGCAAGGGGGTCTTAGACCCAACAATTCAATGAACAATGTACAATGTCCATGTTTACCCCTTACTTTTTCATTTCTCGTACACTGAAGAATAGTGGCGTCTATACGCCAATTTAGCTATAGAAGTCGCTAGTCGCTAGTAAATGTTGTTCCAATCCAATTTTCCTTAAATATTGAGAATATGTTTTTCTGAATCGAAACGACCTCTTACACATACTCGACTCCCACATTAAACTACACGAATTGCCTTTAATAACCCATTAAACAACTCTAATTGAAGTCGAGAGATGAAAAAATGTCTACCTAAATGTAACAAAATAGTGTTTATATACAACAAACATTTATAAGCACGTGCTAAGATTGCTGATAGAAGCTCGCCCACATAATAATTAGTAAGTCAAGCCGACACCAAACAACTCCTACACAGTATCAATCATCAACACTTCCTATTTGTTCATCGAATTTAATCTTCTCTCGCAACAAATTTTTATTACCCAAAAAGGGGGCTAAATATTCGATACTCGGCCATCGTTCCATCGATTTAAAACACGTCACTATTGGACATAAAAAATTATTTTATATCTCACGTTTCGCGTTTTAATATCAAAAGTTTTTTGTAATTACAATTTTCAACGTTTACGAGCTGGTGCGGATAAATAAATTACTTTAAACAAAAATATAATACTTCCTTGAACTTGTTTGGATGTGTGAGCATTTAAAAGGTCGAGTTTAAATAATAAATTGAAGATTTATAAGAAAAAAATTTTCACGACTGTTCCTATATATCATTTCTTCGCATCTGACTGCTAGTTTATATCGTAAGTATAGTGATGCGGGTGAGCTCGAGGAAATGCAGTGGGGATATTACAAGAGATACCTGCCTAAGAAAACCGGACAGATCACGGTGCACAGTTGTGTCCAGTTCGCGGGCCAGAGAAGCTGAAAATAGCTTTTAAAATAGACAAGTTTCGAGTATACGTAAAGTTGGAGACTTGAACGCACGGTCAAGCGAGTAACCCGAGTTATGCGTAAATTTAAACAGTGCTCTTCTGTCGGTGATTAATAAACTAAACAATTTTTAATGTTTCAAATGGCCAGTTTGGGGGTTTGAATTGTAATGTACAATTTTTTTTTCTTCTGGTGTTTAGTTGAGTGATGGATTCGTTACTTCAATTCCAAAGCGATTTATCACAAAGAATATCGCTAACTGAAATGACTTTTCCTGATCCAAATAACAACGACGGTTGCAATTTACCGTCGATTCCGAAAGAAGATAAATATTCGCTACGTCCTCGTTCTTTGCGTCGCGTAACTGAAAGCCACAAGACGAGCCAAACTGAAACTAAACTCGTGAAAATTCCAAAACCTAAACAAAAACCAGCGCCTTTGAGCAAATATAGGAGAAAAACTGCAAACGCGCGAGAGAGGAGCCGTATGAGGGAAATTAACGAGGCGTTCGAGACGTTACGCCAAGCCGTACCGCACCAATTAACAATCGCCCAACCTGGAAATAACGAAAAGCTTACAAAAATAACGACGCTTCGGTTAGCGATGAAATACATTTCGGCGCTAAGTGCAACTTTAACTACGTCCGAGTCGGCCAATTTGAGCATGTTTAACGATTATAGCGACTTGGATTGTTTTCTCTTGGAGTCCGACGGCGAATCGTTACCCTTATCGTCGGATCACTCGTTGCTGGCTTCGCCAGATTTTCCCGAATCGTCGTTATCGCCAGTCGATTTCGACGATCCTTGTTTGCCGTCGTTGCTCCACACGGAATTTGGTGAACACGCGCTCGATTCGAGCGATTTTAGTGATTTTCTCTTAACGTAACATCGGTTAGTTCGAGCGAAACTCGAACTTTAAAAGTAAAACGATTTTAATTCCAAGATTATTGTGTAAATAAATTTTTTTTAAAAAGAGTTAAGTTAAACATAAAACATATCAAACGCTAAGCTTTTGTTAGGTTTTACGAACTGTAAGTATGATGGTATCTAAGTCATTTTTTTTTGTACGGTCAACAGTGCAGTGTTTTAATTTTAAAAAGAACCTATTTTAGGGCATTTGCAAATGTGTATTTATTTTAATTTTTTAAAAAACTTGCCTTGTAAAATTTAAGTCTGTTTGTTACCTATGGATAATTGTAAGTCCATTTGATATAAATATATTGAATAAAATTACGTTTATTACAATGATTTTATTTAATTAAATAATTAACGCACAAACGGTGCGCCTAAATCAAAAATATATTCACCAAGTAGCTATTTATGGGCCGGCTCAACTTAATTGAGGAAAATTCAATTTTGAGGCAACATATTACGGCACAATATGCTCTCGTTTCGAGCAAATAAATGGTAAAAATAAACGTTTAAACTTCTAAAATTGAAGTGCGGCGGAAAAAAGTTGGAGGCCCATATTCTAAAAAATTAATAGTAAAGCCAGCTTTGCGATTTCCATCTAAACTAAATTATTACATAAGCGCTTGCTCAATTTTTTTGTGTTAAGTCACTTGTTGGCGTTTAAAAGGTCAAGTCAGGGTCAGAAACAGGAGGAGGTTGAATTCTAGTGATCACAGGCGCACACGACTTAATAATAAAGCCATTTTTCCACTTTTTGGGCTCAAACAAAGTCGTTTTAATTGTTTGAAATTTTTTTTAAATTTTGGGTACCCCAAAAAAGTTCAATAATGTGTCTTCAAGTGCGTAAAATCTGCATACACCTTTGCAGAAATCACTTTTAATGGTTTGCTGCGTGTGCCTAGCAGAAGCTTTTATATTCGGTTTAGCCTGAAAGTGTCGTACCTAATGAAATAAGCCACTTATTGATTTTACACGAAAGTAGACTTAGTAGGCCCCATTGAATTGTTAATAAACGCAACTTGACCTAATAGGCGCTTTAAATATATTTTAAAATGAGCGACTTGAATTCAAATGAGAAGGTAAAAGAAGGAAACGTTGAAGGTAAGTTTACATTATTACAATAATAATTACATCGTATTAGTGATATCCTGGGTCTGCAGGGGATATTTATAAGTTAAACTCAGCTCCATATCCAATCCCAAGAGTATTAGGCTCTGTGGAATCTAGAGCAATAATTGGTCCACATCGAGTTGGTTACTCTTGGGTTGTTTCCTGTCAAAAAATTGGCACCTGCACTAACGTATTGGTTCAGAGCCCCCTAATAAAAATAGAAAATCCAACAAAGTGTGATTAAAAGTCCTCTCCACGTAAGTCTTTAAATGCATAAAGATGATTGTGATAGCGTACCCATCGGGGTCGTTATAAAATCGTTACAAGTTCAACGAAACCCGAATTATTGAATTAATTGCTTTTAAAAATGTGTCAAGTATTAATGGCTAAATTTATGTTAATCTGGTCCAATCTTAACTGAAGCAAAAAAAATTTTTTATATGTATACACAAACAGGAATTGATTGCTATAAATAACAACAAATTTACATAATTAATAAATATTTTTTCTTTGAAAATAATTGTTTAAATGGTGGAAACGTGAATACTGAAGAAATGTTAGGTTAATGCTCATTGCTCACTTTAAAAAAAAATTGATTTATTGAAACGTACGTTCTACTTTCATCGATGGTTATTTTATTGCATAAAATAGAAGTGCCTACCTGTATAGTACGATCAATAAAATAGCACCCCATCTAAACGTCTTATAACAGTAAAGTTGGTAATTAATTTCTATAAATTACCTTAACATATTTTGCTTTATACATGAAGCACAAAACATACAACATAATAAGTAATTTTAATCAGATAAGAAAGCTTTTAAGATATCCTATAGCTACCTGCATTTATTTAAAAAAAATTCTTTAAAGTATTAAATAGACGGCATCTATTAGGACGGACAGGAAATTTTATTAAAATTTTTTTTTCAACTTAAAAAAAGTGTTAAATCCTCACATACCATTTATTGATTGCTTTTAAAGCTTAAAGCTTCTCGTCTTTTAAATCGAAAACTTATAACTAATTTCAATAATTAAAAATACAGTTTTTAAAAATAAATTTTTATCGCCGTGGAATATGTTGAAATGCGAAGGTGTTGGTTAAATTAAAAAAGAAACGAAAAAACACCAATTTAGATAAAATTGGAATAATTAACAATAAATTATTTTATTTCGTCGACAGTAAGAAAAAAGAAGAAAAACATTAATTTGGAAAAAAATAAAACGTAAGACAAAGAAACAAAATATTAAGCAAATAAGAGACAGAGAAGTAAACAAAAAGAAAGGGGAGAAAAGAAAGAAAATAACAGAAAAATATAAAGAGAGCAAAACTTAAAACAATACGTTGAAACGGAAAGAGAGAAATAGAAAAAGCGTCGAAAAAGAGAAAAATATAAAATAGACGAAAAACATAGAAGAAAGGGAGGGAGGGAAGATATGGAAGAAGAAAGAAGAATTTTGAAAATTACTAAAAAAGCAAGCTAGAAAGTATACAACGATAAAAAAAATGTTGACGCAAACGAAGAAGAAATAACAATGACAAAAATTGAAAAGAAGCAGAAATATACGACTAATGTTTCTATACACGAGACCCAATTTAAAAGCATTCCGCTGTAATAAACAATCTTTCTTCTTTTCAAAAATTAGACACTTTTAAGTGAGAGTTAACTTTATTATTATTAAAATTTAAAATGCAAATACTCAACAATAAAATCACACGCCAATATATGACCATACGTACGAATAAATTAGACACTTATGTCAGGTGTTAAATTTATTTAATAACAAACTCATTCTTTAAATTCTAAATTTTTTTTTGGACAAAATACACACAAATAAGACTCGACCAGTTAAAGTTAACCAGTAGAAGAAGAAAAGTCAAGAAACTTAAAGAACTTCCTGTATTTAAAATTACAATTCGCGTAGTACATAACAAATTATAGGTTTTATCAATATTTATTTATTTACTTTTTAAATAAACGTTCCTTCAATTTAAGACATTATTGATTTTGTACTCAAAACTTAGATAATTAGTTAAATTATTTCATTTAAACAAATATACTCGTTGGCCTAATATTAATTATAAGTTAAAGTTCGAAATGGACAATTAACGGCGACGAAAACAAGGAAGTTTTGAAGAATTAGAAAGCGGTTTGGCAACGCCGCAAATTTATAAAGAACGCATTTTTAGTCTCCTATCGTCCGTGTTGTAAATATAATAGGCTATAAATTTCGAATAAATATAAAATTTACGATTTAATGAATATTGAATTAAGATTAGCGAAGGCGATCGAACGTTCTCGAATGGCATTTTTATACTAATTGCATTTTTTGTTCTTCTAGTATATCAGCGTTATTTATTTAAAAAAATACAGATTTGAACAAAAACATTGTTCGCCACTCTTATAAATGCATCACTCTGTATATTTTACATATTAAGCGTAAACTCGTTTTTTTCGAGACATTACCACTTCAGTTGAGTAATAACATTCATACGAACAACTAACCTAAATTAGTACATTAAATTTTTTTAAAAACGACATCCGGTATATTTTACTAAAATTTATTTTTACTTTACCTAAGATTTTAAAAACGAAAATCAGCCATTTTCAAGATATTGCCACTTCAGTCAAAAAGAAAACTTTCATTTCAAACAACTATTTTTGTGCGCTTTTCAAAATTATTTATAAAGTGCCACCCTGTATATTTTTATACAATTTCATTTTTTAGGAAATTTATTTTTAAATTACACAAGATTTTGAAAACTTAACCTAGCCGTTCTCGAGATATTGCCACTTCAGTCAAGAAAGAACGTTCATTTTGATCAACTATTATTGTGCGCTTTCTAAAGTTTCTTCTAAAAGTGACACGCTGTATATTTTAGATCTAGTTAATTTTTTAGATAGTTTAGTTATAAAATTGCTTAAGAGTTTGTAGCCTACGACTAGCCCTTCTCAAGATAGTGCCACTTCAAGAGAGAACTTTCATTTCTATTAACTATATTTGTGTGTTCTTTGCAATTTTTACTACAACGACACTCTGTATATTTTAGTACAGCTTAGAGTGTTAGTTAAATAATTTCAAAATTACATAAGAGTTTGTAGCCGTAACCTTGCCGTTCTCAAGATATTACCACTTCAGTCAAGAGAGAACTTTAATTTCTATCAACTATTTTTGTGTGGTCTTTGAAATTTTTTTTAACGACACTCTGTATATTTTAGTACAGCTTAGACTGTTAGTTAATCAGTTTTAAAATTACATAAGAGTTTGTAGCCTAAAGCTTGCCGTTCTCAAGATATCGCCACTTCAGTCAAAAGAGAACTTTCATTTCTATCAACTGTATTTGTGTGTTCTTTGCAATTTTTACTACAACGACACTCTGTATATTTTAGTACAGTTTAGACTGCTAGTTAATTAATTACAAAATTACATAAGAGTTTGTAGCCGTAACCTTGCCGTTCTCAAGATATTGCCACTTCAGTCAAGAGAGAACGTTCATTTCTATCAACTATTTTTGTGTGTTCTTTGCAATTTTTACTACAACGACACCCTGTATATTTTAGTACAGCTTAGATTGTTAGTTCATTAATTTCAAAATTACATAAGAGTTTGTAGCCTAAACCTTGCCGTTCTCAAGATATTGCCACTTCAGTCAAGAGAGAACTTTCATTTCTATCAACTATTTTTGTGTGGTCTTTGAAATTTTTTTAAGCGACATTCTGTATATTATTTTAGTACAGCTTAGACTGTTAGTTAATTAATTACAAAATTACATAAGAGTTTGTAGCCTAACCTTGCCGTTCTCAAGATATTGCCACTTCAGTCAAGAGAGAACGTTCATTTCTATCAACTATTTTTGTGTGTTCTTTGCAATTTTTACTACAACGACACCCTGTATATTTTAGTACAGCTTAGATTGTTAGTTTATTAATTTCAAAATTACATAAGAGTTTGTAGCCTAAACCTTGCCGTTCTCAAGATATTGCCACTTCAGTCAAGAGAGAACTTTCATTTCTATCAACTATTTTTGTGTGGGCTTTGAAATTTTTTTAAGCGACACTCTGTATATTTTAGTACTGCTTAGATTGTTAGTTAATTAGTTCCAAAATACATAAGAGTTTGTAGCCTAAATCTTGCCGTTTTCAAGATATTGTCACTTCAGTCAAGAGAGAACTTTCATATTGATCAACTATTTTCATGCGTTCTTTTAAAAAAAATTTAAAGCGACACTCTGTATATTTTAGTACTGCTTAGATTGTTAGTTAATTAGTTTCAAAATTACATAAGAATTTGTAGCCTAAAGCTTGCCGTTCTCAAGATATTGCCTCTTCAGTCAAGAGAGAATGGTACATTTGATATTCTGATCCGCCACCTTTATGTGCTGTAAGTGACTCCCTGTATATTTTATCGGAAAACTTACGTAAGATTAAGCACGCCTCTATTTTAGATAAAAATCATGGTGAAAATCGATTAGTTCCACGTTCTAGTGCCATTTCAATTCCTATATTTGTTATAAAAACCATTACCAAAAGCATTTAATACTGTATAAACCATAACTAATGCTTACAATTGACACGAAATGCAATAAAATGTCCACCAATTCAAATATTTGTTAAAAGAAGAAGAAGAAAATAAATAAATTTTAAACCCAAGTCGCAGGTTGTTCTTGATACCATTGTTTAGTTAGATACAGTCCAAAGAGTAGTCGTCAGGAGAGATTTAAAGAATAAAAAAGACGAATTTCGACTCCCCATGTTGAAGGAAGAGGTGTCTTTTGTATTGTGCGAACAATGAAAAACGTAGGTGACGTACCTTTTATTAATTTAAATAATTTCCACTTTGTCGTGCGTTCTTTTTTTACGGATGAACGAACAACCTGCATAATTAGGAATCATCTTATTAATTTTTTATGCGCTTTAACGTGGAAGAGACATTTATACGTAAAGATTATGGATAAGACGTTGTGAGATAGGTCAACTTTGTGGGATTTTAATAACTAAACATTATTTTACGTGCGCCAAATCATAACCATTACTCGTTTACGTTCCCATATTTTTAGTCATTAAGTTTAGTGTTATTGAATCGTTAGCAACACCTTCTCGACGTTGGCTCTGGGAGCTATTTTATCAATTATCATTACGGCGAGACCTGATGTGGTCGTTTTCTGCTAATCTATTGCTTTTGTGAAACGCATCTTTCGTTGTTTAAAAGCATCAGAAACTCACTACTCACTATTCGTTTACAGTGGAGTGCACTTGGGAACAGAAGGTCGCGAAGTGCTACTTGAAAGGTGGTGCTCAACATACGCCTAAAACGTAGGCAACCCAATTATACTGATGTTGCGTATTGAAGTTGAACGTTGCAGTTCAGTTTGATTTCTGTAAAGTTTATGTTTAAAATTTCGAATTTTTTAATATTTTTTCGCATATTTGACGTATTGTGTTAGTTAAGTGGGCACGAAACTAACTCTAAAAGCCACTTGGCCAGTTCGTAGCTTCATTTCAAGTTTTTGTTCTTATTCTTCGATCTTCGAAAAACTGTAGTGACTATTATAGTATTAAAGAGAGACTACTGCAAGTTGATATTTAATTTTTTTGTCACGTCGGTTATGCTATAAATCTTACAATTTTAATCAACGAGTCTGTCAATTAAAAAAAGTTGATACATTCAAAATATTAAATAACTCATTTAACTACTTGTATGTTACATTTACAAGATGTCACTAACTCGCTATTTATCAAATAGGTATTAAAGGTATATAATTTTTTTAAATTTATTATATAAAAGAAATCAATCAGATTTACCACATGTGGTCTACATTAAATCACTTTAAATTAGTTTTATTAACGGATATAACTAATTTTTATTGGCAATGCTATTTTCTAAACGTCATAACTTTTTAATTGTTCTTAATTGATAACATTAACATTTATACGTTTTTTTTTCTTCTTCTAAATTTAATGTTACAGATAAGGGGGAGTATAAGTACTGAAAAATTATAGCGCAGGTAAAAAAATTTATGTTTATAGAAAATTAATGTTTGCTCCACAACTTAAGATTAGAATACCATCAAAAAGTTTTTAATAACTCAATCTTTAGATTATTTATTAATGTAGATAAAATTTAAGTGTTTGAAGCTTAAACACATAGGTGTAACATTTTTATCGGCCAATCGTACGACGAGGGGGGTCACTTTCGACACGGAAAAATAATCAAAAGCAATTAAAAACTTTCTTTGATAAAAATTGTTCCGTTACAACGGTCTTTGTGCACACACGGGTCAAATGGGCCAAGGTGGCTCTGGATTTACAAATTTGTCGGCAGCTCGCTTTTCAAATGTAAAAAAGAATGTCAATTAGTATTAGCAATAGCGTAATGACTCATGACGTACTAATAATGTAAATATTATGTTGTAGTGTAGTTACGTAAAAATAGGTCTAAGCGGCGTAATATACGTATTTCGTATATTTGTTAAACGTATAAAATTGGTATTTTTTATCGCAAAATAAACGTAATTAAATGACGAGTAATATACGGAAATGTAAAATAAGTTTTATTTGCAAAGGTGGTTAAAACTTACTGTTCTAGAACGACGTATACTAAATTTAAACAATATACGTATATTTAACGTCTACATTTATACGTGAAATAAATTGATTTTAAGTACGTTTAATATACGTTTAAAATATCTTTAAAACAACCAATTGTAGTTTAAAAAATAAATAAATGTAATTATTCCTCTTAATTACGTATTTATTTAAAAAAACAGCTACCACTTTCTTAACCGAATATCTTCGTTTATTTCTCGTATTTTTATACCGGATAAAAACCGAAAAATAACAATCTACAACTACGTTATAAAGCGCGACACCAGCTTCGTTTTTTAACCGTAATTAAATATACTAATTAGCAACGCGTGTTATTAGGAAATTTTATACGTATAATATACGTATCTGTATTTATTGGGAGAGTGGCTTTTTGATGTGCCCTGGGGGTTGCCTAAACCTGGTCTGCCATTGCTGTGGCGCTTTGTGATGATTAAATGCACTTTTCCATCTACATTTGTTTTTAACTACCATAACACAGTGAGAAAATCGTGTCAATGTGCATATATCGATATCAATGCAGATCTTGTTATTTCCTATTTTTTCAAATTTCGCAATACTGTGCAAATAGAAAACGAAGTTCTGATCACCTAAAATAGTTATGTTAATGTAAGGACCTATAAAATGTAATAAATTACAAACCCAAATCAATACTTTGGGATTAATATCAACTATGCCACCTAAAGTGGTAATTCTGATCTCTCGTTGAGCTTGTTGAGTCATTAATTGTATTGGTATCTTCAACTTAACGAAATGTTTTGCGTACCAGTTCGAGTTGTAGACGGCACGTGCAATACTCGATGCCTAACAAAAAAAAGTTTAAGGTGATCAATCGTTAACATTTACAAGTTTCAAACTTCGTCCGTCATGTAAGTTGCAGCGAGGCAGTAAATGGCAAATTGGCAAATAGTGTTGCAACACACAACAACCATCGCAATTTTTGTCGAAATTCCGGGACTAAAACGATTTAAAATATAATAAAAATGTTAATTTTATTATTAAATAGGTAATGACATACCTTTCAAATGCCAAGTACATCATCGCACAGCAAATGGGAGCCGTTGATGTATATTGAATCAAAAAGGTACTAGCAAAACAATCTTGCATGTTTTGTATAAACCTTCAAATAAAACAAAAGTATTGCTACAAATCTCACCAATAGTGTTTCCTCCCTAGTCTCTAGTCTTTTCAAATATTGTTTCAGTTTTATTTTCTGGCTCTTACGCATACACACTTCCTTTAAATTATTATTTGAACTATAGTAACTTAACATTTTAATTTTTTGCAACTACATAACCTATCTTTTTCTAAAGTATGGGCCATTTTCTCTCTTTTCATCCCTTTTCTTGGCTTGTGAAAACCTAAAACCTACACGCGTAACTATTTACCTTAACAAAAATTTATGATGCTCCCAAAGACGCTCGAACTTATCAACATAATCTTCCAATTCTTCATCTGAGCTAATGCGTTCGACACTCAATCGTTTCAAATGATCACACAAAATTTTAAACTGCGCTATGACTTCATAACAAAGTCCAAAATATAAACAGTCGAAACTAATAAAACCACAAATAGCTACAAGATATGATAGGCAAGAAAAAGTCCAGACGACGTAATAGGCGAGAGGATCGTCGGAGATATTGAAATCTCCTATAACTAACTTCTTCTTTAGAAGAGACATCGGTATTAAACCTCCTACTACAAGAATAATAGTTTGATAAAAAAATATTTTTTGCAAAAGACCAACGGCACTCGAAATGCGCGATACGTTGCTTTTCGTGTCTCTCGAGCAACTATTTGTGTCCCAAAAATTCTTGCGCTGCTCTATCAGGTTCAAAAACATACTTTTCTGATAAATACAAACAGTCAATTGTCCAAAAATCTAAAACAAATAATTTGAACATTTACAATACTACCTGTATGTATTTCGACTTACCTGAAACAATGCACACGTGCTTTCTAAGTTATCGGTAAATTCAAAGATATCGTTTATGTAAAAGTAATTCACAATCGAGACGATGAAACTGAAGGAAATCGAGAATTCCCATATAAAAAGTAAGACGATGGTTTTGGCGTTTGTATTTGGTCTTAGATATCCCGCAATATTCAAGTACTTTAGCGGAAATTCGACTAGATCTATCATTTTCGTAGATTTCCTCAGAATTCTGGAACAATAATAAGCAGGTCGTACAGCACCAATCGTCTTAATAAAAATAAAAATTGTAAAGTTGCTATTAAATCAGCGTAAATGCGCAAACCAGATTCGCATTTATGGGGGTAGAAATTCTACATACTGAGTAAACTGGCCAGTTTGGGTCATTCTATCTTTACTGTTATTTGTTTTTTTCCTTTGTCAGAACCAAATTCTTCCAAGATGTCTTCTATTGCGTCGTCTTCTTTTTGGCTCTCCTAGAGACCTCCTTAGCTACTCTTTCAATATTAAATTTCGTGTTTTATATTTTCTGCCGAAACGCAAACTTAAAAATTTGTGAAAAACTAAAATTTCTTTCTGTACTTCCCCTTTATACTATGCGTAATCTAAAGTTGACTTCCCTTGTAAAAATTGAAACTAAATACTATTGAATGACATACCTTCCGCTTCTCGTCGACTACTGTAACCTATTGTGACATTGTGACTAAATTCGATTTACATAAGGAAAGGGGGTAAAGTTTCTCTACTAATTTATTTGGTAGGTAGTTAAATAATTAATTTTAGGGTATTTAAATTGTTATAATTGTGGCTATGAACTATGAATAAATCGAAAAATTGTACGGTTGGTGTGACCGTCATAAAACATTTAAAAAGGTGTCAGAAATAATACCAAACAATATAGTATGTCCAAAAGCTCTCCCCGATTTTAAGAATTTAAAATTACAGGGGGTGTTTCTAATAATTTGAAATAGGACAGCGCATCTTATTTCTGTGCCAGGAATTTCTAGAAGAAGGCGCCTTCTTCCGCAGGACTGCTGTGCCTCGAGACGGTTTCATGGTTCCTCATTTGCTATGCCTGCAAGCGATTAAGCCAAGATTCCTTAGCCCTTATATTTAAAAATTTACGGTCGTTTTACGGTCAAACGTTCAGTCCTTTCTGAGGCCAGGTCGCACGAAAAATATTTTTAAGATTTACAGAGTGAATTGGTTATAAAAATATGGTTAGAATGAACGGCTGGTCTAATGAGTTACGACGAAATAAATAGAAGAAATTATTAACGGAAACGTTGATGATTTCAACTCTCTTCATGTACTATTTCGCGTTATCACTTTCAATTTACAAATATTTCCTAACAAGTTCTCGTTGGAAGGTTTAATATGAGGGATTATTGCTAAAAGAAAAGAAGAAACGCGAAAAATTTTCAATTTTTTTGATAAGACTCCTGTAGTCAATTTTTGTAAGACATCAAAAATTCATTTTGGACATATATTTCGACATAAAGTCGCGGTTCGGTTCTCGTGCCGTCAATGACAAACAACTAAAACGTCAAATATTTGTTCAAATGGCGTGAAAAGTTTCTGTGCTAATGAGGCGTCGTACCTAGCTTTTGCTAGACGGGAATGATCTACACTCATTCCTCTTCCAGGTTACATTCATATGGTTCAACGAAACTGCGAACCTCGCGTTGGATATTCATTGTACGCGAAGTTTTGCAATTTGAGAATTATTGTTAAACGCAGCAAAACTTAATTCTCAATTCTAAAACAGTTATTATACGTTTTTACGACAACGTATATTAAATTTAAAAAATATACGTATATTTAACGTCTAAATTATACGCGAAATAAATAGATTTTAAGTACGTATACCATACGTTTATAATACCTCTAAAACAGCCAATTGTAATTTTGGAAACGTAAAATAAACGTACGTTAAGTTACTTATTTACTACATATTTTAATCGTAAGAAAACCATACAATTAAAATACGTTTCTTTAAGTAATATTTTAAAGAGTAAATATTACTCAATAATAAGAAGTACAGGTAGATGGCGCTATTCGTAGCGTACACCAGTTGATTCGTACCCAGCTACGTTCTTAAGAATCCACCAGACGGCTTGCCAGTAAACCACGTTAACTCAAGAATAGCAAAACAAGCGTTTTCCACGTCATCATTATATCATCGAATCGATTTTTGAATCGATTCTTACTGTGACTCATTAAGGGTGGTTCATAAACACGTACTTTTTAATTTTTTTAAAAGTGTTTTTTCAACAATCCTTAATAAAACTACACATTACTCTTCTTAATTTCGAATTTATTAAAAAAAACTGCTACCACTTTTTAACAGAAAAACTTCGTTTATTTTGAGTGTTTTTATACCAGATAAAAAACGTAAAACTAAGAGCCGTTTTTTAACCGGAAAATATACTAATTTACTAATTAGTAATTAGTAGTTTTTGAAAAATTTATACGTATAATATACATAAACATAACCGTGTTATTGAGAGAGAGGCTTTATGATGTGCGCTGGGGGTTGCCTAAACCTACTCTGCCATTCCAGTGGCGCTGTGTGATGATTAAATGTACTTTTGCTTCTACATTTGTTTTTAACTACCATACCACAGTGAGAAGATCGTGTCAATGTGCATTTATCGATATCAATGCAGATCTTGTTATTTCCTATTTTTTCAAATTTCGCAATACTGTGCAGATAGAAAATGAAGTTCTGAGCACCTAAAATAGTTATGTTAATGTAAGGACCTATAAAATGTAATAAATTATAAACCAATATCAATGTTTTTGGATTAATATCAACTATGCCACCTAAAGTGGTAATTCTGATCTCTCGTTGCGCTTGTTGAATCATTAATTGTATTGGTGTCTTCAACTTGACGAAATGTTTTGCGTACCAGTTCGAGTTGTATACGGCATGAGCAATACTCGATGCCTAACAAAAAAAAATTTAAAGTGAGCAATCGTTAACATTTACAAGTTTCAAACTTCGTTCGTCATGTACGTTGCAGCGAGGCAATAAATGGAAAGTTGGCAAATAGTGTTGAGACACACAACAACCATCGCAATTTTTGCAGAAATTCCGGGACTAAAACGATTTAAAATATAACGAAATGTTAATTTTATTATTAAATAGGTAATGACATACCTTTCAAATGCTAAGTACATTATCGCACAGCAAAAGGGAGCCGTTGATGTAAATTGAATTAAATAGACAATGCCAAAGCAATCTTGCATGTTTTGTATAAACCTTCAAATAATAAAAAGTAGTGCTAGAAATCTCACCAATAGAGTTTCCTCCCTAGTCTCCCTTTTCAAATAAGTTTCACTTTTAATTTTCTGGCTCTTACGCATACACACTTCCTTTAAATTATTATTTGAACTATAGTAACTTAACATTTTAATTTTTTGCAACTACATAACCTATCTTTTTCTAAAGTATGGGCCATTTTCTCTCTTTTCATCCCTTTTCTTGGCTTGTGAAAACCTAAAACCTACACGCGTAACTATTTACCTTAACAAAAATTTATGATGCTCCCAAAGACGCTCGAACTTATCAACATAATCTTCCAATTCTTCATCTGAGCTAATGCGTTCGACACTCAATCGTTTCAAATGATCACACAAAATTTTAAACTGCGCTATGACTTCATAACAAAGTCCAAAATATAAACAGTCGAAACTAGTAAAACCACAAACAGTTACAAGATATGATAAGCAAGAAAAAGTCCAGGCGACGTAATAGGCGAGAGGATCGTCAGAGATATTGAAATCTCCTATAACTAACTTCTTTTTTAGAAGAGACATCGGCATTAAACCTCCTACTACAAGAATAATAGATTGATAAAAAAATATTTTTTGTAAAAGACCAACGGCACTCGAAATGCGCGATACGTTGCTTTTCGTGTCTCTCGAGCAACTATTTGTGTCCCAAAAATTCTTGCGCTGCTCTATTAGGTTCAAAAACATACTTTTCTGATAAATGCAAACAGTTAATTGTCCAAAAACCTAAAACAAATCATTTGATCATTTACAATACTACCTGTATGTATTTCGACTTACCTGAAACAACGCACACGTGCTTTCTAAGTTATCAGTAAATTGATAGATATCGTTAATGTAAAAGTAATTCACAATCGAGACGATGAAACTGAAGACAAGGGAGAATTTCCATATAAATAGTAAGGCGATGGTTTGGAAGTTTGTATTTGGTCTTAGATATCCCGCAATATTCAAGTACTTTAGCGGAAATTCGACTAGATCTATCATTTTCGTAGTTTTTCTCAGATTTCTGAAACAATAACATATAATACAGGTCGTAGAGTTTAGTTATAGGAATCGCGATAAAAGCACAACGGGTAGGTATAGTCAAAACTAGGAGGGGTGTCCTATGACTCATCGCTAAAATGACTTAAAAATGACGTAATAAAATATTCTGTTGCATTCCCACAAAGTAAAAACAAACTTATAAACAAGGATAGCGTGATTCAAATTACGTAGTTCTTTTGAATGAGTCATAGGGCACCTCTCATGGTTTTGACTATACCAATCGCCTTAATAAAAATAAAAATTGTAAAATTATTATTAAATCAGCGTAAATGCGCAAACCAGATTCGCAATTATTGGGGTATTAATTCTACATATTGAGTAAGCTGGCCAGTTTGGGTCTTTCTATCCTTACTGTTCTTTGTTTTTTTCCTTTGTCAGAACCAAATTCCTTCAAGATGTCTCCTATTGCGTCTTCTTCTTTTTGACCCCCCTTGAGACCTCCTTGTCTATTCTTTCAATATCAAATTTCGTGTTTTATATTTTCTGTCGAAACGCAAACTTAAAAACTAGTCAAAAATTAAAAATTTTTTCTGTACTTCCCCGTTATACTATGCGTAATCTAAAGTTGTCGCCTCTTGCAAAAATTGAAACTAAATAATATTGAATGACATACCTTCAGTTTCTCATCGACTACTGTAATCTATTGCGGACTAAATTCGATTTAAATAGGTAATGGGGGGAAATTCACCTTCCAATTACTATTTCTCTACAAGTTTATTTGGTAGGTAGTTAAATAATTAATTTTAGGGTATTTAAATTGTTATAATCGTAGCTATGAAGAAATCGAAAAATTGTACGGTTGGTGTGACCGTAATAGTAGATACAAATTAAATTGTTATAAAAGTTTAATTTTACATGGCAGTCTCACATACCGCGGTCTCGGATCAACGGTTAAGGTGAGAGAGTGGATTGATTGAAAAAAAATATGGTTAGAATGAACGGCTGGTCTAATGAGTTACGACGAAATTGTAGAAGAAATAATTAATTAGTTAAAATTAGTTGGCAAGAACAAAAAAGTTTGAACAGAAATAGTTTTTCGATACCAAAATCCTTTTAATAAAACTAAATAAATAATATTTAGGTAATGCCCGACGTAATTGGGTTATCATTAAAAATATATGTTGAAATTTAAATAATTACATTAGTTTATAATGTACATTTTTTTCTCTAACTTATTTTCAAAGTTATAGGGGCGATGAAAAATGTTACGGAAGGATAATAAAGGAGGAGCACGTATATGAAAATGGACGTAAACTCATCGGAAACGTTGATGATTTGCACCCTCTTCATGCACTACTTCTCGTTATTATTTTCAATTTTCAAAAGTTTCCAAGCAAGTTTCCGTTGGAAGCTTTCATTTAGGGGGGGGGGGTATTATTGTTTAAAAATAAAGAGGAGACGCTGCAAAATTTTCCAAATGAGGTATCAAAAATTAATTTTGCACATAATGACGTGGTTCGGTTCTCGTGCCGTCAATGGTAAACAAATATTTATATTTGCTTCAAATGGTGTGAAAAGTTTTTGTACTAATGAAGCGTCGAACCTCGCTTTTGCTAGACGACTTACACTAAACGAAACTGCAAGCCTCGCGTTTAATAATTTATTGTAGGTATGCAAAGTTTCACAATTTAAGAATTGTTAATCCCAATTAAACTCAATTTTATAACTTAACTCGTTGTGGCACTGACATTTTTAGTGAAAGTTTATGTATTTTATCGATATAATTTTCTCGTCTCGAGTAGTAAAAACTAAAATTATTTTCACATCACGGCATTCCAGTTTCCAAATTTTACTATTGTGTGGTACTGTGCGCTGCAAAAATGGAACAGTTTAATATTGTTTATTTTTAATTTCGTTTGTTTTTAAATACTTCACAATTATTTACACCTAAAGAAAATTGGCGCTGACATTTTTGTTACGTTTTTAGACAATTATTATTTTATAATGGCCTCGTTTGATTTATATGAAAATTTTAGGTTGTAAAAGTTAGTCTATTTAGCATACGGAAGGACGGATGATTGATGAAATTTTTATACCTGGGTTCAAATGGCCCTGTTAGGTTATAAATGGGCTCTTTAATCTGTAAAAATTACTATTTTCCTCACTATTTGTGCCCTCGGGGATTTATTACTTGCTGCGATTTTGAACTTATTGTTATTTATGGGCTGTTTGAGATCATTTTTAATTTAGCCTCACCTTGGATCAGACTTTGATGAAAATTATCATACGTGAACGTAAGAACCGACGCCTCGACGTATCAAACAAGCGCGATTAATCCAAATCTATCGAACACGCATTAACAGAGCCCAATTTTTATTGACAAAAATGGCCAACAACAGCGGCAAGAATAGCTCTGAGGGCTAAGTAATAATTTAGGTATTTATAAAAAACGTTTAGGAAACGTAGTTTGTAGAGATAAAGTTTTAAAATTTATAGAACAGCTTCTTAATATTTCTTCTTTACTAGATGTTGAAGACAGTTAAGTTGTGATGGAAAGCCCATATAAATGGGCATAGACGTAGACGAATGGTCAACTACGTCAGTTCTGAGATATTTTAAATTTAAACTGAATGAAGTTTGAAATGCACCACCCTCTTGTCTCTTGTGCACAAATTGTTAGTGATAGCGCTGAGTCGTATTATAGGATCTTCCATGGATTGTTCCAAAGAGGTTTTGAAAAATGTTTTTCGGTTAAAAAAGTGGTCATTAGCTCAAAAAAAACAAATATATCTGTAACGCAAAAATAGTAAAACAGTACACTATTGCAGTGGTCAGAAAAGACGAAGCTTCATTCAACCTCTATAAGAAGGTTAATGAAGACCTCTTATACATAGAAACCAAGCTATAGCTGCTGGCTCGATGCTTCTTTTTGAAGCCACTCTGGAAAACGTGATACGTGCTGTTCAGAAATTGAAAGACATTTATACAATGTATAGCTGAACCATTGTTTTTCTTGATAAACCGCTGTTCTCTGGAAAATGTTTTCCTGAAAAGCTGAAAATTGCAAGAGTCGTTCCCATATTAGAAAAATGGTCGAAATAAGTGTGGAAACTATCGACCAGGCTCGATACTCTCAGTTGTCTGCAGATATTTGAGTATTTACTTAAAATGCATTTGGTAAGCTTCTTGGAGTCGAGATTTGTCTTGAGCGATAGCCAGCATGGCTTCAGAAGGGGCAGATCCATCATTACGGCGAAGGTAAAATTTATTAAAGCTTTGGGCTAAGGGATAGAGAAGGAACTCATTTTTTTGGACCTCACATTCTCACCACATCCGATTGTGTTGGCCGTGCCAAATTTCTCAATGAACTCAAATACTATGATTTTAAGATCCCATCTATAGCAGGCGTTTTTTTTTATACAGAAGGAGAATTTTCGTAAGACACCCATTTGGGTAGTGTCGGATTCACCTGGCAGTGAAGCCCCCGGGCGCCTACCGACTAAACCTCTCCTCATGCTGACTCTTTATCCACACCTGGTAGACCTTTCGGTATTTCTTCAGGTGAGGAGAGTCCCATTCACTCCGGACGGTGCTTCATTCGTTCATCATTCTTCCATACCATTCGTCTTCTTCTCTTACTTTCATTCTCATTATCTCGCTTATTCCTTTACTCATTTCATCCCATTTACCCATCTCGATCATACCACAGAAGTTCCGTTCGCTCAGTTTTTTTCCCAACTCTGTCTCAAGCATTCTGCACTCTCTCTCCCATCGCACACATTCTAGGGCATGCCTTGCATCGTCCCCCTCCTGTCCGCAATACACACATCTATCACTCGCTCGTTTCCCAATTATTTTCAAGTACACACCAAAACTCCCATGGTTGGTCAGAAACTGCACCACGTAGTGATTTAGTCCCTTTCCTCCAATTTCCATCCACACTTTCACCCTTTCTATCAACCCGTACGTCCATCTACCCTCGCTCGCTCTATCCCACATGTCTTGCCATTCATTCATCATTATTTCCATTCTCTCTTCTTGCGTACCCTCTTTCTTAAACATTCTCTCTCTCACTCTTACCATACATTCTATAGGGGGAACCCCCGCCATCACATTCAGTGCCTCAGTAGATACTGTTTGGTAGGCCGTGGTCACCCTAAGTAGCGCTCTTCTCTGTACTCTCCTAAGCATTTCCCAGTGTTTTTTGGAGCTCAACCTTGGCCCCCAGATAGGGGTCGCATATATTAGTACCGAGTGCACCACGCCTACTTTTACACATTTCACTCTTTCTTCACCCATTCTAAATTCAAAAACTGCCATTTTCCTATGCCCCACCAAGACCACCGCTTCCGGCTTCTCGAGGGCAAGGCTCAATCCATTAAGTTTCATCCATACATTTGTACTTTCACACGCAATCTCTATTCTCTCTCTCATCCTAAATGGCGTCGCCGCCTCTGCAACCAGCGCCAGGTCGTCTGCGTAACCGACTAGTTCAACCCCAGGAGGAGGGGCAGTTTCAATACCCCGTCGTAGAAAACGTTCCACAGGAGCGGCCCCAGAACCGACGCCTGCGGAACTCCAGCTTCGAGCTCCAGGGGGGCCCCTGCCACACTGACCCATCTCTCGTTCAGGTACGACCGGCAGAGAGTCAACAGGTATTCGGGAAGCCCAAGCCCCGTCAGCACATCCACCAGTCTCCTCCATCCAACTGTGTTAAACGCATTCTTCACGTCAAGTGTGACAAGCATACACACCCCCTGTGGGAGTACGAGAGCGCCCTAACTCGCTCCATTATTGTAACAACCCGCGTTAAAGCAGTCATGGTGGACCTGCCGGTCCGAAACCCATGCTGTGACGACGACAACACATTACTCTCGTTCATCCACTCATTCATCCTCTCGCATAGCAGTCTCTCTAACAGCTTACCCAAGGTCGGAAGAAGACAGAGGGGCCTAAACCCCCCCGCAACCCCACCGGTCTTCGGGGGTTTCGGGATCAACACCAGGCGTCCCTCTTTCCATACTCTCGGGAAGGAGCCCTCCCTCACACACCTATTCAGCACTTCTAGTATACGGTCCTTCAGAACCTCGCACACGACCCTGAGCATCTCGGCAGTTATGCCGTCCGGTCCGGGGGCCTTTCCAAGCTTTGTCCGTTTAATTGCATTAAACGGGCAAAACCTAACCTAACCTAACCTTTTTTTTGACGAGGTTCAGGAATCTTCGTAAGACATCCAGGGCTACCTTAAAGGTTCGTGCGCCCTGGGTAGTGTGGGATTCACCAAGGAAGTTGGTCACCCTGACGCCTACCCACTAAACCCTTTCCTCTGCGCGTAGTCAAGGAAAGCTGGTAATACCGTTAGGTCTGCCATCAGCTCTCTTTGAGCTATATAAGATGTTGGACTCTTGTTAGGCATCGTTAGCCCTCGCACCTAACCCAAGCTAACCTAACTGTAGACGTATTTTTTACATATAATTTGCGTAGCGGTGTTTATTGGGCTCTGTATGTTTCTTTGATATAATTTTGTAATAATTGCAAAACCACAAGCCATGTAAATAAATATATTATTATTATCCTCAAGTATTACACTTTTCGAAATTGATCCAAAAAACTGCATCTTCGATTTCTCCAAGCCCAATTTCCAAGTCTTTTTTTATTATTTCCTATAAGGCCCATAAATTAAAAAAAATCATTAAAGTAACAACAATGACAATGAATAATTAGAAACAAAGTTGAGAAATTCAAATGAGCAATAAAACAATCACTTTTACATAACTGCACCTAGCCATAAATCACGCACGCGGTTGTGGGTTCCTTTTAATCACTTTATGGTTATCAAGCTCCTAATTAAACGGTTTTTAACTACAAGGTGAAAAATAACCAAAACATAACATTGTTAAGTCACGGTAATCAAATTCTATTAACAATTTGCGCTCTTACCATTCCGAGAGTTGTTAAAAAATTAATTACCATTACAACAATTTACAAATTCATTCATTAATTTTGTTCCAAAGTTCAAGCAGTCCTTTCAATTGATCAGATTTAAATATGAATGAAAGTTGTGACTTGTGACAAGAGTCGAATTTGTGGTAATTTCGCGATGTTTATATTTTATATGTAACAAACGTTATGTTATGCACTAAGAAGACTCCGTAATTCACAACACTGACATCTCGGTTGAAGTTTTCAAGTGAGACCACCCGTATATCATAAGCTGCACGACAGGATTCTAATATGTGTACTAATGAGCTTAAGAAAAACCATTTCCTATTTTGGAAAATCGTGTGATACACTTTTATTTTGTATTTTTCCGTAAAAACGTCGTCGTATTAAATTAAAATGGGTCGTTTCGAATATATTATTATCAGGAAATATTGCTTCAAGTTCATTATAAGTCGATCTCGAATTCCAAGCGGTTGAAAGTCTCTGTATTAGATACGCGAAGTGGCATCTTTGGGCATTGCTTCGAACCAGTGCTTTAACTCGAGAACGTTACAAACTAAATTAGGCAAATCGGGCCTGGAAGGGCCGATGTAGCTTAGTGGTAGAGCAGCCGGCAAGGTTCGGGTTGAGGGTTGAGGACGTGATGAGTCAGCACGTCAGCAGTGCTTTCTCCCAAGTAATGTACGCGCATGTTCGCCGCTTTTCGTCGCCCTAGCTGTAGGGGTTCCGATCACCGATTGTAAGACCGGGAGACACATGTACATATGGTATCGAACGAATGACGTCTCTGGAAGAAGAGTACTGTAGCGACTCAGGACTAGAGTGAGACGATTCGCAAAGATCCAAGTAGGTTAGTACTAAAGCAACCGGCGCGACACCGTCGAGGCTCACGTTCGATCCCCGCTCGCGGCTCAAGTTGTTCTTTTAGCGAGTCAGCGCAGCACGAACATCGGACATCTACCGTTAATAACCACCTAACGCGTGCTACCCCGACCTGATGAGTCAGCAGAGTCTCTTCCCGACTAATGTACGCACTTGTTCGCCACCTTTCGTCGCCATAGCGGTGACGAATTCAATCAAAAGTCGTAAGAACGGAAGATACAGGATACAGCCCAGACACATGCACACACATGGTATCGAGACGAACGAGGTCTCTGGAAGGGGAGTACTGTAGCGACTCAGAACTAGCGCGAGAAGAATTGCAAGGACAGATGTAGCTTAGTGGTAGAGCACCGGCGCCACACCGGCGAGACTTGGGTTTGATTCCCGATAGCGGTCCAAGTTATTTTGGAGAGTCTGGGCAGCACGGACGTCTACCGTACGACCACCTAACGCGTGCCAAAGTGGTAACCCTGGCTTGATGAATCAGCATTGCTTCCTCCCAACTAGAGTACGTGCGTATTCGAGCCCTAGAGATAAGGGTTCTGAGTTCTGATCAACTATCGTAAGATCGGACGACACAGCCCGGGCAATTCCGCACATGGCATAGCTACTAACGGCGCCTCTAAAAGGGGAGTACTGTAGCGACTCAGGATTTGAGTGAGGGGAATTGCAAGGGCAGATGTAGCTTAGTGGTAGAGCACCGGCGCCACACCGGCGAGACTTGGGTTTGATCCCCGATAGCGGTCCAAGTTATTTTGGAGAGTCTGGGCAGCACGGACGTCTACCGTACGACCACCTAACGCGTGCCAAAGTGGTAACCCTGGCTTGATGAATCAGCATTGCTTCCTCCCAACTAGAGTACGTGCGTATTCGAGCCCTAGAGATAAGGGTTCTGAGTTCTGATCAACTATCGTAAGAACGGAAGACACAGCCCGAGCAATTCCGCACATGGCATCGCGACTGAAAGGGGAGTACTGTAGCGAATTAGGATTTGAGTGAGGGGAATTGCAAGGACCGATGTAGCGACTTCGGCAAGGTTTGAAATTTGCAACCCAGAAATTGAAGAGAATAGATATCGTAACAGTGACACGGACACCAGATAACATACATTGGGATGCAACTGGCAGTAGTTGGTGGTGGGGGGAGTATAGGAGGCAAAATGGGTTTCTAAAAAGCCTGCTGGGCTACTGTTAGGTGAAAATTATTAAAAAATGATATTTTCAACAACTAAAAACAAAAGCAGAGTAAAAAGCTGTAGGAGTTACCACTGGTGGTCCAAAATGACACGAATTACAATATAAATTATTTTATCGTCCTGCTTTAAAAAAAATATAAGTAACAACAAGAACAAGAATAATTTTATCGTTGGGTACAATCTTAAGTTGAGTTTAATTTTTGTCACTTAGGTAGGTTTTGGTGTTGTTTATCGACTACTAACTGTAACGTGCGGTTGATTATATTTCCATAATTTTCTTCTTTTTATTGTAGAGTCGTCGGTCGTGTGTTTGTACAAGTTACAGTGGTGGTAACTCAAAAATACCCAAACTATTTGAGTAGTTAAAAAATACATTTTTTAATTATACGATTAAATTACACTTCAGAAAAAATTATTATTTATTGATGTCATAATTTTTTACTTTACGATTTTATATTATCGGTTGAATTTTTAAATAAGTACATCGAAAGAAAAAAAAACACTACAAGGTTTCACACGACCAAAAACATTAATTACTCCGCAGTTTAATACTATGCAATTTGTCTAATTTTTAATTTATATCGCATAATTTTTTTTAATGCGTATTAATTTTAATTAAGAGAAATTGGAGAGTTATGCGATATTAAATTATTATCATTAGAGTAGGTATTAAATCAGGCAAAATTGGATTTTTACTACATCTCATTTTTAACGGGGGTATTAATTTATTAATTACTAAATTAGGCGAGTAACCTGTCCGAAAAATTAATAATTAGGCTCCCCTTTTATAGTCAATGGCCTTTGTTAGTAGTTTAGCTGCAATTAAAATTAAAAAATAAACAAAATAATACCGTGAAGGGAGTAAAAGTTTGAGAGTTCGAGATTTGAGAGTTTGCAGTTTAAGAAAAAAAGAGAAGAAGAAGAAGAAAAAGAGAGAATAAATAATAATAAAAGAAGTAAAAAGAATAGAAAAAAGTCGAAAAAAGAGTTGCCGTTCTGTTTCATACAGTTCATAGAGTTTATTATTTCAAATTTTAGCAGAACAGAACTGCTCTAAACCGTCCATAGAATGGGGTCGTTCCAGCTCTCATTATCCTGTCTTGATGCAAAAAATTGGGACTGAGAGAAAAAAATTTCGGAACTAGTGCAGACAATCCCATCAAACAGATACATAGCGTAGAGACTAGGGGCAGTTCCCATAGACCAGGGGTGGCCAACCGGTCGATCGCGGCAAGGCAAAAAATATAAATACGTAGAAAAGACTGCGCGACGCAGTCCGGGTTTGTCATTTAGATGTAAACTATAAATTAAAATTAAGAAAATGGAGCCCAGGCCCCATTTATCCTAAGTCAAAAGAAACCTCCGAATTCTCCAATAATATTTTTTCTTACCTCAAATAATTTCCTTAGTTTGTTTTTGTGAAATATCATTTTTTGGAGACACTATCAATTGGTTCTAAAATTTCTAAACTTCATTTTAAGCCGTTTGACCTTGAACAATCAAAAATTTGCGGCTTCGGCGCTATTTAATTGTACTCTTTTCTTCAAACAGGAGGCTCCAAAATTTGACAGCGCCTAGGGCCTCAAAAATTATAAACGCGCCTCTGTTGGTAGATCGCACAGGGTTTCGTCAGTAAACAGTAGATCATAGATCTAATCAAGTTGGCCACCCCTGCCATAGACGCTGTGGATATTTGGTGCTTGGTGCTCAAAAATTAAGTAAATCAACTTTTAAAAGATTATTTAAATGAGTAGGCAATTGAAATAATTAAATATTAACTAATTTTATTGTTTTAAATTAGTATATTGTCAAAATAAAGCGCATCATTTAATCATTACGAGATATGAGAGCGTTGTTCTTGCACTGGACGCTATGCCCGATATATAAACTTCAACGCACCCTAGCGCCGAAACCCTTTGACTGGTGGAAAAAGCTTAAGAAATATAATTTGTAGAAAATTTAATGTACTATAGTTTTATATAAACAAACTTTTTTCTAAGAATGCGTAGTTTACGAGTTATAAGCGATAAACCCAAAAAAGCAGCGCTTTGGCCGATTTAGGGATTTTTGTTAACGCGCTCTAGCGCCTAAAATGTTTGATTTAAAAAAAAAACTTAATAGGAATTATTTGTAGAAAATTACACGTACTTTAGTTTTTTATAGACACATTTTTCTCTAAAATCGCGCAGTTTACGAGGTATCAGCGATAAACAAAAAAAACAGCGTTTCGGCCAATTTTGTAATTTTTGCCAAACTTTACTGCGCCCTAGCGCTTAAACCGTCTGTTTTAAGGAAAAACGTAACAAAACTAATTTGTAGAAGATTGAATGTACTTAAGTTTTATATAGATACACTTTTCTCCAAAATGACATAGTTTACGAGTTATAAGCAATAACCTAAAATAGGAAGCTTTTTGGCCTAGTTTGCAACTTCAGTCAATCTTGAACGCAATCTAGCACCTAAACGGTTTGTTTAAAAACGCAACTTCACAAATGTAATTTGTTAATAATTTAATGCCCTTTAGGTTTACCTATAGATACACTTTTCTCTAAAAAAGCGCAGTTTACGAGGTATGAGCAATAAACTAAAAACAGCAACTTTTGGCCTATTTTGGAATTTTAGTCAAACTTTAACGCGCTCTAGCGCCTAAGCGGTTGGTTTGAAAGCACAACTTCACAGATATAATTTCTAGATAATTTAATGCCCTTTAGGTTTATATAAACACATGTTTTTCTAAAAAGACGCAGTTTACGAGGTATGAGCGATAAACAAAAAAGCAGCTTTTCGGCTTATTTTGGAACTACTCTCAAACTTTAACGTGCTCTAGCGCCAAACAGCTTGTTTTAAGGAAAGGCTTACCAAATATAATTAGTAGAAAATTGAATTTACTTTAGTTTGATATGGATACACTTTTCTCAAAGGGCGTAGTTTACGAGTTATAAGCAATAAACTAAAAAATCAGCTTTTTGGCCTATTTTGGAATTTTTGTTTTTTTACGCGCTTTAAGCCGTTTGTTTGAAAGAAAAACTTAACAGGTGTAATTTGTAGAAAATTTCATGTGCTTTAGATTTATATAGACACACGTGTCTCTAAAATAACGCATATTAAGAGGTATTAGCGATAAACGTAAAAAGCAGCTTTTTGGCCGATTTTAGAATTTTCCTCTAACTTTAGTGCGCTCTAGCGCCTAAACCATCTGTTTTGCGAAAAAATTTTTTAAACATAGTTTGTAGAAAATCGAATGTGCTTGAATTTTATATAGACACACTTTTCTCACAATCGGCGTAGTTTACGAGTTATAAACCAAAAACAAAAAACAGCAGCTTTTTGGCTTATTTTGGAATTTTTGTCCAACTTTAACGCTCTCTAGCGCCTAAACCACCCGTCTGAAGACAAAACTTAAGAAACGTAATTTGTTTAAAATTTGATGAAGTTTATTCTTGTTTAAACTCATTTTCATAAAAAAGTGCGCACTTTTAAGTTATAAGCGAAGAACTTAAAAAATAACTTTTTTTCCAGTTTTTCGCGATTTGCTCAGTAAACGCATCACTTTGACTATGTGGCAAAGTTGAAACTCATATTCAGCATAAGGAACAATAAATTTAAAAAAAACTTCTGGATTTTTTCCGCCGCCAAACTACTATTTGGCGGGACTAACCTATCAGCGGATTTTTGACCCAAGCTAAAAATGACGTAGTCCGTCTAGTTGTATTACCACGCCTAGTCTGCAGAGAAATTCAAAAAGTTTTCGCACAAACAATAAAAATAATTTAATTTATGATAACTAATTTGCTAAGACGATATCTTGTTTAAAGCTTCTAAACAATATTAATAGTAACATAAGTAAAATAAATTGTACGTAGGATTGTAAAAATGTGCACGAGTTTGTACTTGCATTAAAATCGCATTAGAAAACTCGTATAAAAGTTAAAAGTTATATTACACGCCCCAAGTACGATAATGATGATGACTTTATCTTCGACTCGTGCAGTCTTTATCACTTGCAATTCTTTTTAGTCAAATTCGTGTAGGGTAATAATTTAAAGTCAAAACCACCGAGAGTTAATTTTGATCTTAATTTAAACATTTTTTAAATGCGTTTTATGCTAATAAAGTGTCAAATGTTTATTCCTCTCCCCTTTTTTTTTTTATTTTTCACGACGGAACTTTTACAAAAGGACCCCACATTAAGGCATCACAGACCACCTACAACTTTATCCAGTTCTTCCTGTAATATGAATGAACATTATGGTAATGTTATTTGAGAGTTTGTGCGCGTGCAAGTTTATCATTTCCTACAATTGGATTTGGATAGTCGTTGGCTCTTCACTCGCTAAGCAATAGTGGCGAAGTTAAAATTTGGATTCAGCTTTCCAAAATACTATATAAAGAATGGGAGATAAGAAAGCTTCTGCACTTTTTTCCTTGATTTGCCTCTTCGTTTCCTCTAGTGACTAGATATAAGTGGCCACAGTCGCAAAGAGACTCAAAGGTCTTGAAGTTCGATTGACGGTTCGTAGTATTTTCACTTCTTTTTGTTCGAACTTCAAGGGGTTTTTCTTTCAGTTTTGGCAGGGTTTTTTAAACAGTGGCGCCTCTGGCCAATTTTAGTACTAGAAAGCCAATAAGTGACCATTTTTAGACATATTATAAATATATTATAGAAGTGGATAGTTGTGTCCATATTCCGCCTTCTAGTTTTTTCTATTTGGCTTAGGTTTTCGTGATGTGTAATGTTCTGTTTATACATGGTGCTTTGAAATTCTTAGTCAAAACTGCGCCGCTAGTTGACCTTTTTAGATTTTAATGTTTCCGTATTCTTTAAACGTGAACGAACTTTCGCAGTGGAACCAAAATTTAATTTTAGCCACAAGTTTTTTATGCGTTGCATTATCGTTATCTTTTTTATCAAATTTAAAAGACAAGGCGAAATCGAACAATAAAATTAAAAGTAAAAAAATTAAAGGCGATAAAATTAACCGTTTGAGCAGAAATCGCTCGTAAAATATTAAGCTTTTACTCATTTCCTGATAATTAAGTTGCTACGATTACTTAAAAACGAAAAAAAAGTCAATTAGCATACACTTTGTGATTTTAAGTGTTATTTTATTTGCTAACGATAAACCTTCCTAACCTAACTTTAGAAAAAACTACAGGAGTTGTTCAGGCGTAGTTCTACTCAATTCGTTGGGTGTCTTCTATTTTTAATTGAACGATAAATGAAGAAAAATGCTTTAAGTGCAAAGAAACGCAAGTTCAAGTACTAGGAACTGTCAATCGAAGTTTACGACCGCTAAAATTTTAACTTCTACCTTCTACTTAACTCGGTAGTTTTCTCATTCTTTGTGGGACACTAAAAGGGTTGGCAAACGGGTAAGACGTAGCATCTTTCTAAATTAATTGTTAAGCGCGAGACGAATTGGGGTATCTAGTGATATTTTAAATCGAGCACTTCTTTGCTAAGTAAAAATTGCGTTAATTGCCACTTAACCTAGGGACTAATTCAACCAAAAGGGAGAGGAAAAATTGATCGTATTGTTGGAATACCACGAGAAGATCGAGATCCGGATGGATTTGTATTTATAGAATTTTTTAGCATCCCGCAATTATAGGAGTAAATTAATTGGCAAATCCCTGCAATTTCCCCACGTACGCCCCTACGGAAAATTATTAAACGATACAAATTACAAATGCAGAAAAACGATATAAATATCTCAATTAATTTCAAGTCCATTTCCGTTTAAGTAAATGAATGATCGTAAATGAGATCGCCGCAATAAAAATTTTTTTGAACAGCAAAAATAAAACAACAAGCCCTTTTAATTAATTAACCGCATTAACGCTACTGAAATAAGAGCGAGCAATTTTCTTATTATTTATTAAAACACAACTCATGCACAAGTACTCGCTATATTAATCCCACATGAGAATTAAGTTGCACCCCGAAGTGACAATGAAAGATACGCCTTTTGTAACAACGATGATGACGATAATAAACGTTTTCAAAAAAGATTAACCAATTAACGATAAATATTGTTAGTTAGCGATTTAATTATAATGGTTAACGAACTTTTAAAAAGAGTGGGCAATTACCGAACCGTCCAAATCGAATTATTATTTTAATTAACTAAAGTAAAACGATAATTCGAATTAATAAAATAAAAAAAGTGATTACTATTAATCGCCTTAAGGTTGAAATGTTGTAAAGTTAATAAAATTATTGTTAATTTGTTACGTACAACTTAATTAATTTGTAATTAAATTTTATTATTAAGCAGCGACATAAAATTGGTTAAGTATTTGAAGTTTCAATCGTGCGTAATGCCAACTACTACTACAGGGACGTATTAATAATTTTTTTATTATGTAATTCTAGTGTAATTTTGCTTGTACGTGCTTGTAATTAGCCACCATATTATATGGTTGGTTAGTCATAAGCTAAAATTAATGGCATTACCCTACAATTATACAAGTGAACTGTATTATTTTCTAATTATAAGACAAAGATGATTTCATCGATATCTCGGCATGCCTAATGCGAGATGGTACTTAAGTTAAATTATTGGTAATTACTAATTGCTATTTATTATCGATTTCTCATCCGTCCAAGTCGAGTCGAGAAGCTAAAAACGTCTACTAAGGGTTAGGCAACCAAACGTACTACAACCAAGCGCATCAAAAGGTTATTACTACGCGATGGATCGTTTCGAGCTTAAACTGCCTTTGAATTGAAAACTAAGCCATATAGGGTGAAATTGTATAAGAGCTTTTTTATAGAGCGGATAATTTTCTACAAAAAAGTTCCAAACAAGCTTATTCTAAGATCAACGGTTTAGGCGCGAGAGTCGTCCAAATGTACGGGCCAAAATGCACAATTTTTGAGTAAACTAAAAGTTTGAAAAAATGATGTAATTATTTCTCATTGTTCATTATTTTTAGAAGTCTCCCTAATACTGTGCGCTATTGTGTACTATTGTTCGCAAAAACATGAAAAACTACTGATTTGGAACTACTGCGCCCTCTCAGACGTATAAACAAAAGAAAAGTACGCGTTTTTCCGCAAATCTGCCTGCTCTCTGTTATTTCCACCATCTACACCGCCTTCCGCTGCCTAAACGGCCCATTCGACACAAAAATTAAACTTCTGTTCGAATGGATTATTTCACGTGTTTGTTTGTTTGGACTTTTCAAACTCGGCCTTTCAAAAGTTTATTCTCTTATAAAATTGAAAATCTTTTTCATCAAGACCGCTGACATTTGAAATGGGTATTTTTGTTAAATAGCGGTAACAAAATCAAAGTATTTAAAACTTGCTACTGAAGAAGTGTTTTACGATTAAAAATATCAACTTTTTAACTAAAAATTATCGCCTACTATCTAAATATGTTACATTCCACTATATTTTCGTCGTTTATATTACGTATTGGTTACCATAAAATATAAAGATAAGTTTTTTTTTTCTTTATAAACCTTTTTATTTTTATAAAATCAATTTTGGTGTTTTTTAGGTAAAAAATATCAAGATTTAGAAATGTATAAATTTATTAGTTGTTTCAAGAATGTAACTGACATCGTGGGATGTCGAAATAATTTAGCCAGACTTAAAAAAAAAAACTAAGGGAAAATTACCCAAAAAGTAAGTTCAATGATTGAATTAAATTTGAGACATTGCCAAATTGCACACTCGTAAGTTTCAATAGTGGCACTAGTTTCTAAAACGTTTCATTTGAGCTGAGCTAAATGTGTTTGATATAGGTGGGCAAAGTATCGATACTAATTCGAAGTATCGATATCTTGCGTGATAACTTGGCCTGACAATACGATAGCTTGGTCTAACAATACTAAGAGTCAAAAGTGTTGAGGTACCAAAAGTATCACTCGTCATATCGCTAATATCTAGATAACACGATACTTTTGATCTCTAGATACGTAGTTTCGACAGCCCTATACTTTTGATGTAGCGATACTCTCTATACCTCGATACTATTGATACATCAATACTTTCAAGAGCTTGATACTACCGATACCATGATACTTTTGATACATCAATACTTTAAAAACCTAGATACTAGCGATACCTAGATACTTCGATACCTCAATACTTTTGATACATCAATACTTTCAAACCCTAGATACTAGCGATACCTAGATACTTTCGATACCTCAATACTTTTGATACATCAATACTTTCAAACCCTAGATACTAGCGATACCTAGATACCTACTTTCGATACCTCAATACTTTTGATACATCAATACTTTCAAACCCTAGATACTAGCGATACCTAGATACTTTCGATACCTCAATACTTTTGATACATCAATACTTTCAAACCCTAGATACTAGCGATACCTAGATACCTACTTTCGATACCTCAATACTTTTGATACATCAATACTTTCAAACCCTAGATACTAGCGATACCTAGATACTTTCGATACCTCAATACTTTTGATACATCAATACTTTCAAACCCTAGATATTAGCGATACTTCGATGCTTTTGAGACCTAGATACTTTTAATATCTAGATACTTCCTTTCGATACTTCAATATTTTTAAGCCTCTATACTTTTGATAACTAGATACGTAGTTTCGACACGTCTATACCACTCTACACTTTTGATGCAGCCATAGTTTAAATATCTCCATACTTTCGAGGACTAGATACTTCCGAGACTTATATACTTTCGATACCTAGATACCTACTTTAGATATCTCAATACTTTAGATACCTCGATACTTTCGAGACTTCGATACTTTCGAGACTTCGATACTTTCGAGACTTAGATACCTAGATACTTTCATTACCTCTATACTTTCAAAAACTAGATACTTTCAATATTTTGATACTTCCTTCGATATCTTAATATTATTGATACCTGCATACTTTTGATACCTAGATACCTAGTTTCGACACGTCTATAATTTCGATGTAGCGATACTTTTGATACCTCTATATTTTTGAGACCCAAATACTTTTGAGATCTAGATACCTCGAGACTTAGATACTTTCGAAACTTAGATACTCTCGATACCTAGATACCTACTTTGGATATCTCGATACTTTGGATACCTTGCTACTTTCTATACCTCGATACTTTTGATACCTCAATACTTTCAATACCTCCATATTTTTGATATTTCAACACCTTGATACCTTGATACCTTGATAATTTCGATACATCGATACTTTTGATACCTCCATACCTGCAAGACCTAGATACTAGCGATACCTCAATACTTTCGAGACCTAGATACTTTTAATATCTAGATACTTCCTTTTGATACCTCAATTTTATTGATACCTCCATACTTTTGATACCTGGACACTTAGTTTCGACATCTTTATACTTTCGATGTAACAATACTTTGGATACCTCGATACTTTCTATACCTCAATATGCCTGGATACTAGCGATACCTAGATACTTTCGCGACTTAGATACTAGATACCTACTTTAGATATTTAATAATTTGGATACCTTGATACTTTCTATACCTCGATACTTTCAATACTTCGATATTTTCGATATCTCAGCACTCTTGATATCTTGATACTTTTGACACCTCAATACTTTCAAGACCTAGATACTAGCGATACCTCGATACTTTCGAGACTTAGATACTTTCGATACCTAGATACTTTCTGTACCTCGATACTTTCGATACCTCGATATTTTCAATACCTTGATACTTATGATACTTCAATACCTTCAAGACCTAGATACTAGCGATACCTCGATACTTTTAATATCATCCAGCCCTACTGATCATTTTTTGATCAGGTGATCAGTGATCTTCAAATTACGAATCACAAGTCTTTTCAAGGTCATCTAAAGTCAAGACAGTATCACCAACTGAAAAGTTTTCAAAATCTCCTTTTTTAACTCTGACAATTTCAACATTTTTTTAAAAACTGCCCGTTTCTTAAATAATTGATTGATACTCATCATTTTGGACGCCCGGTACAAAAGTGTATAGCCTAGATGTTTGCCTGTAGGCCTGATTCTACGACTAACTTCGGATTACCAGAGCTATAGATTTGTTCAGGTTGTGGAGAACTCAATTGCTTACAGTTGTGCCAGTGCAAACCTGCCAACTTCGTGGAATAAAGTGTCCACGAGACTCACTATGATTCATGAGGTAAAGAAATATATGTTTTGAAAACCCCAAGTGCCAGTACAGTCAGAGAAATGATTATTGTCCACTATAGATTTTTTGGCGAATACTTTATGTCCGCCAGTCCGCAATTTCTGCACTGCAATTTTGCAAATTGCAAATGGAATGTTTTATAGTTACATCACTCTCGATTTTGATGTCATATTCTTACTAGTAGTGGTCAATAAATTTTACTATGCTATTATTAGACAGTTTGTTATTAACAAGAATTGTGAGGTCAAATAGCTTCTGTGTCCGCGAAAACCACAGTGATTGATAAGGATGTAGTACTTATTTCTCTTTCATCGGCGATTCTTGCTTATTCGCTAATTAGTGGAGAGTAAAGTTGCGTAAATTGTCTTTCAAATTTGTTACAGTCGGACTCGGATTAATTTATATTTCGACCCCATACTCGTATGTGGCTCGCTTGAAGTTGCGCTTGAAGGATCGGAAGTTGAGAGCTTCTCTTCATGGTCTTGATCCTAAGGGAAGCAGAAGAAATTTTGGTGGGTTAACCCACTTCGGCTTAATTAGTGAATGAAAATTTTGAATGGGCACAACCAGCGGCGCACTTTTCACGGCAAGGGCCCGCGATGGGCCCCTTGTTCTTTCTTGTAAATGCTAATTTTCCATAATTTATGCATATTCGAAAACAGTTTTTCCACTATTATATTTAATTAAAATATTTTTAGTATCTACACTAAATTGTTTTAAATTACACACTTATCGGTTATGTTAATTTAAAATTAATGATATAATAAAAACTCTTCACTAATAAGTTAATAGTAAAAGTATTAAAATAAAATTCATGCACGTTCGACTAATTTAAACACGAAATTTAAATAATTAAAAAAAAAAGATTTTTATAAATTTTTCTCCATATAAAATGCGTAACACAGATTCAAATTATGTGGTTGCATAATTTCGCTCGACCTGCAAGACAAAAAAAAATAAAAAACTTGTACGAAAAAATTTTTATCGTCATAAAAACATAAAAATAATAAAAATATAAAGGAGTCGTGGCATAAAAGCGTGGGTGAGTCATATGTGTTGTTTGTACAATCACTGGTGGCCTTTCAATGCAAATACAAATCAAGAGAAAGCCAAACATGTAAAAATTTATTACGCGAATATATCAATCAGTACGTATTCATTTCAATTTTGACGTCTTAATGGCAAATATTTTTAAGGAACAAAAGACATTTTTTACAGTTAAATTTATTTTTGGTATTTTTCGAGCACCTATATTAAATTTAAAATTAATTAGTTACCCGAAAATTTGCGACATATCAAAGAATTTCGTGTAATAAATTTTTGTTAAAAGTTGGAGGGGGCACAGGTGGTTTCAAGAGGGGTGTGCCCCACTGTTGAACTATTCGGCATTAGTACCGTCCTCTATTATGCTCACTACGCCAATTATTGTAATTTTATTTTGTTTTAACAAAAATAATTAGAGTGGCGCCCGAGCATTATACATAAATTCCACCATGGATGTTTACTTGTTTTTATTACCTAAAAATCTCTTTTTAAAGCTTAAAAATAATCAGTACATCAGTAGAATATTTAAAACGCAGCTACCTAATATTTTATTTCTAATTTACCAACTTAATCGCATCCTATAAAGATTACACCAAAAAAAATTGTTTTTTAATCAAAAAAATTAAAATTAAATATCCCCGAGTGTGGTGTGAATATAAACGAGCTACACGAAAAAGTAATACTAAATTGATTAACTACGATTTTTTAAGCGAGATAAGACTAACCTTTTTTTTATAAATTTTCCACCGTAAAAAATACGGATAGTAGCGCTCAAGTATAGGTATACAACAGTATACCCCCTGTCCCAAATGTAATAGTAATAGACTAATAAAACAAATTTTCCATAAGTAGTAGGTTGTTTTTGTTCTAGAAGTTATAAAGAAAGAGCGAGAAATACGCAGCAGGTATGCTAAAAAATAAAAAGGGGGCGGCGACTAAAAAATGATACAATAAAACATTTTTTCCTGATCTAAGGTATGCCCATCAGTGCTCACGATCATTTGGAACACACTGTATTTCACAGTGTGGGTTATCGCTTATTTTTATCAAAAATAAAATATTTTAAACACATTTTTTGGAAACGGCCGAAAGAGTCTTAACTTTGCCCTATACTAACATCGTTGCGCTATAATAAATAACTCGATCGTCTTTAAGTCTTTACTTTTCTTTTTCGGCGTAATATTTTGACAGTCCACGTGATAAAGCATAATCAAGTGGCCAATTTTTTATGTTTGCGCGACGCATAAATTTCGACATTAAAAAAAATTTTTTTTGTGTGTGTCGGTATATAATTTTATATTATAGTTGAGGGTTGAAACGTATGATTACGGCACAATTTATTACAATTTTCTCACCTTTTTTATCAATTTTTTTATTATTACGTTCGTGTCGGTTGATTAATGTGAAGTTGAATTATAAAATTCGGTGACTAGCAAAGGAGGTCAAAAGAGGATTATAAAAAATGAGTTAATATTAAGTGACGCTCCTCCTCGTAATTTATGTTTTAACAACAAAAAGAGCGTAATGTAAGATATAAGTGAAAACAAATTTACCGCAATTAGGGATTGAATTTTTTGTGCATAAAATGGTAAGAAGTACCCTGCGGTACCAATACGTATAAGTAATTGCTTAAAATCGTGTTAATGTCCAAGGGCTGATTCTAGTTGTTTGGCGTCTCTTATACTGCTGCTATGTCGGGAGTTGCAAGAATTTTTGCAAAGCGTTGGTTATCTAAACTTCGTTCGAGGTAGGAGGTAGGAGGAAGAAGGTAGGAGGTAGGAGGTAGGAGGTAGGAGGTAGGAGGTAGGAGGTAGGAGGTAGGAGGTAGGAGGTAGGAGGTAGGAGGTAGGAGGTAGGAGGTAGGAGGTAGGAGGTAGGAGGTAGGAGGTAGGAGGTAGGAGGTAGGAGGTAGGAGGTAGGAGGTAGGAGGTAGGAGGTAGGAGGTAGGAGGTAGGAGGTAGGAGGTAGGAGGTAGGAGGTAGGAGGTAGGAGGTAGGAGGTAGGAGGTAGGAGGTAGGAGGTAGGAGGTAGGAGGTAGGAGGTAGAGGTAGGAGGTAGGAGGTAGGAGGTAGGAGGTAGGAGGTAGGAGGTAGGAGGTAGTAGGTAGGAGGTAGTGAGTAGGGGGTAGGAGGTAGCTATAAAGCATTTAGTCCCCACGTTGGGCGCCAAAGGTAACAGCAAAAACCCTTTTAAAATTTTGGTACTTACTGACTCTCAGGAACTTTTGGAGAAAAGCTAATACGTATGTTTTGACAACAACCGCCATTACAATAATTGTTCCAAAGAGTAAAATGAGCCAGCCTTGGGGTGATCTCGACAGAATCACTCTTCTCATAATATTGGTAGGGCCTAGACGAGTAGACTAGGACGCCCATGATATTGAAAATTTGCTACTACGGGTTGAGTATTGAAATACGACCATATAATTCACGGTTCCAAGGAGTAAAATGGGTTAATCTTGGGGTGATCTTGACAGAATTGTTGTTGTATCATCTCAAGATATTGGAAATTTGCCACCATGGGTTGAGTATTGGAATACGACCATATAATTCACGGATCCAAAGAGAAACATGAGTTAATCTTGGTGTGATCTTGACAGAATTGTTGTTGTACCATCTCTCTTTTCATACTATTAATAGGACCTGGATGAGCAGGCTATGGCGTACATGATATTGGAAATTCGCCACCACATGGGTTGAGTATTGGAATACGACCATAAAACACGATCCAAAGAAAAAAGGTGTTCGTCTTGAAATGATCTCGGCAGAATTGTTGTAGTATCATCTCTCTTCTCATTATATTAATGGTTCCTGGACGAGCAGACATCATATTGGGAGTTTGCCACCATGGGTTAAGTATATGCTTCCTGCAGGGAAGTCTTGCGATAACACATAAGCTCCTTTAATAGTGTAATTCTTGCCGCTATTGAGGTGCAGCTGTTGTAAGAAACTGAAGTTTGAGTAAAACAAAAGACATCGACTTGTCGCCTTCTTATGAATAATGTAGTTTCGTAAGTTTTAGCTTTAAATCTCCCAATATCACAATATTTCATTGATTTGAGACAACAACGTCTACATTAAGAGTCATTAAATTTCACACTTTCACTCCACAAATAAGGAAAAACAATTTTTTTGTAGAAAGCAAAAGTAAAAATTAAAAAAAATCTCAAGTTAAATAATTAACGACGCCCACTTGACGTAATATCCAAAAATTCAAATATCAATAACTAACAGTTTTTCGGTTATAAAATAACAATGAGCAGATAAGTTAGTAGCTGGAAGAAAATCGCCATTAAGGTGTGTCAATTAATATCGATACGAATCATTATAAATAGTTTTCGTTTCCAATCAAACGGCAGCCGAAGTAAATTGGAAAAAAAATTTACAGTCGACTTTTTGATTGTAAATGACAGCCGTACGTTTCTATAGACGTTATTGCTTGATTGCTACCGAAGATTGCTATTATTAATACGCGCTAGTGCCCTATAAATTATAAAATACTTCGGTAGCCTCACAATGACCCAGCATTTCGATTCAACTTAACAATAAACAAAAATAAAATATTAAATAAACTACAAACAAGCGCGCAGCGAGAGAGAAAAAAATTTTTACGACGAGTAATTTAACTAAAATAAAACGACTTCTAATTACAAAAGAATACAACGGCGCAATTCCAATAGCAAATCGAAATAAAACGAATCGATTATCGTTAAACAACAAGTACCGATAATATAAGAACAATCACAAGAAGTTGGTCGATAACTCGAACTGTTATTTGACCACACAATGAATTTCTTATAACGACTCGCTAAGTCTTGTCAGTTATAATTTCTTTTTGTACATTTTAAAGGCGTCGTCGGTTGTTTTATGAACGGCTCTTTTGAGTGCTTCGGACCGCACTTAAAATACAATCCGGATTAGGCCAAACAGAATTCTTGGCTAAAATTTGACCAAGTAGTGCCCAACTATGATGTAGGAACTTGAATTCACGTCACTCCACTGCCGCTTTAAAATCTTCACAAGTCTTCCCAATAGGCGGCGGCCGTCTAAGCCTCAAAACTTTTGCGCAATACGTCAAGGTTGGCGTCTTTATCCAAGGCCACTTTGGCTTCTGCTGATGCACTCAGTTGCATGCCGTTAGATAAAAGAGGTCTACGTCCACAGACGATAAAAATAGGCCGATAAGAAAGAGGAACAACAATAGGTATAGAAACAGTAACTCCCGAAAAAGCTCAAAAGGTTGGGAAGCGTAAAGGCAGTGACCACTGGAGCCGAAACAGCTCAGATGGTTTAATGCGTGGACAAAAGAGGATAAGAATAGGTCGATGAGAAAGAAAGACGATAGAGGATGAATCAGAAGCTCCAAAAAAACTCGACAAGTTCGGAAGTGTGAAGGCAGTGCCCACTGGAGTTTAGAGCTTAGACGAAAAAGATCTAATACGTTCACGGAGAGGTGGATAAGATAGAAAGACCGCGATAGGAGAAGAACCAGAAGCTCTCGCGAAAGCTCGAAAGGTTGAGAAGCGTAAAGGCTGCGGCCACTGGGCTCCGATGCTTTATGGATTAAATGAGAAAGATCTACGTCTACGGAGGATAAGAATACGCTAATCAGAAAGAGAGACGACTATGAAAAAGCTACCAGAAGCTCTTAAAAAATCTCGAAAAGTTAGGAAGCGTGAAGGCAGTGACTACTATGCTCGGGTGCTCCAATACGTAGATGAAAGAGATTACGTCCACGGAGGTTAGGAACAGGCAAATAAGAAAGAATCGCGACTATAGGAGAGAAACCAGAAGTTCTTGAAAACTCTCAAAAAGTTGGGAATCGTGAAGGCAGTGACTACTGTGCTCCGATGCTCTAATCCTTAGATGAAAGAGATCTACGTCCACGGAGGATAAAAATAGGCGAATAAGAAAGAGAGACGACTATTGGAGAGACACCAGAAGCTCTAGAAGCTCTAGAAAGCTTAAAAAGTTGGGAAGCGTAAGGGCAGAGGACACTAGGCTACGTAGCTCCAATGAGTCGACTATAGAAGAGGAACTAGAAGCTCTTGAAAAATATCAAAAGGTAGGGAAAAGTAAAGACAGTGACTATGGGTTTCAATGCTCCAATCCTTAGATGAAAGAGATCGACGTCCACGGAGGATAAACATAGGCGAATAAGAAAGAGAGTCGACTATTGGAGAGATACCAGAGGCTCTAGAAAACTCTTGAAAAGTTGGGAAGCGTAAAGGCAAAGGCCACTGGGCTATGTAGCTCCAATGAGTCGACTATAGGGGAGGAACTAGAAGGTCTTAAAAAATATCGAAAGGTAAGGAAAAGTAAAGGCAGTGACTATGGGTTTCGACGCTCAAATCCTTAGATGAAAAAGATCTACGTCCACGGAAGATGAAAATAGGCGAATAAGAAAAAGAGACGGCTATTGGAGAGACACCAGAAGCTCTAGAAAACTCTAGAAACTCTAGAAAACTCTCGAAAAGTTGGGAAGCGTGAAGGCAGAGGCCACTGGGCTACGTAGCTCCAATGAGTCGACTATAGGAGAGGAACCAGATGCTCTTGAAAAATATCGACAGGTAGAGAAAAGTAAAGGTAGTGACTATGGGTTTCGATGTTCCAATCGTTAGATGAATGAGATCGACGTCCACGGAGGATGAAAATAGGCAAATAAGAAAGAGAGACGACTATTGGAGAAACACCAGAAGCTCTAGAAAACTCTCGAAAAGTTGGGAAGCATGAAGGCAGAGGCCACTGGGCTACGTAGCTCTAATGAGACGACTATAGGAGAGGAACCAGAAAGGTAGAAAAAAGTAAAGGCAGTGACTATGTGTTTTGATGCTCCAATCCTTAGGTGAAAGAGACCTACGTTCACGGAGGATAAAATAGGCAAATAAGAAAGAGAGACGACTATAGGAAAGAAACCAGAAGCTCTCTAAAAATCTCGAAAGGTTGGGAAGCGTAAAGGTAGCGACCACTCGAACGGAGAGATCCCCGATGAAAGACGTAAGTCGATAAATATTGGGTACGCCCCTGCCGTTTAAAAGTATTAAATCCATAATTCAAGATTAATTCAATCTTAAAAACCTTCAATTTAACGCTAGCAAAGATGTTTTTGTAATCTTAAGAATAAAATTAACACTTTAATTAAATTTTACATAATATATCGTTTAAGTTAAGTCGAATCATGGAAATGATTGTAATAAAGTATAGTCAAAAAAAACATTAGTGTTATCAGTACCACCCAAAAAGATTCAATAATTCTTAAGTAAACGTTAATAGATATATATTATTGCAGAACAACGAAGTCATCTTAAAATCCTCCGTGTTAGATAAATTAAATTACATTAGATAAGTCTTAAATGGATTGAAATCGCGCGCCTTTCTACCTCCTCTTTTTTTAATTTTTTTATAAGACTCTCTTAAAAGATAATAATCAGTTCTAATTAAATGCAATTAATATTCATATAATTGAAATTCAGTTGCACGAGATTGCTAACGTTTAAACGACGATTTATTTTAAGTGCGTGTGTGATACGGAAGATGCTTGAGTTATCTTTCTCATTTTGTTAAATTGAGTGATAAAGATTTTGCAGATAATTGAATCTAATTAACTAACGCAAGTAACTAACAGTGTAACAACAATCGATTAGAATTAATTAACTGCGATATCTTAGATTATTGAAATTAAACGCAAGAGCTCTCAGAGAGGCACCTTAGAAACAGGCGCGAAGACCTACACTCACTGGGCCACCTCGTCTACTGATAAGTACGGCACAAATATTGTCTCAAAAACCCGCAAAAATAGACACGAAGACAAGTGGAGAGACTGGCAGATCAGAGAATGAACTCCAGGCCTCTTCAGCACTTTTATGTGACGGTACGGGCAGAAGAAGACGAAAACGCAGAATTACGGCTACTGCGCTCAATTTTCTTAAAAGTAAATAAGCAATAAAACTTTTATGCTTTGTCAAAAAAAATTTGGGGCAGTAACAGTTACTCCCCCCTAATTTTATGAAAAAATGGCACAATTTTGGAAGAAACGTAACGATTGCGCAAAGTACTATTTTAAGGCACTCCCTACACTGTCTTAACTCATTTGCAGCTCTGTCAAATTTCTCATTGTAGACGCTTCAGGCTCACACAAAGAAGCGTCGTCACATCACCACTACATTAGAAAACGAAGCTTGCTCGCTATTAGTAACATTTTAAATCTTTGTCGGATGTAATAAACAAAGAAAAGCGTTTAGCGCGACACGTCGACTTCTTTTTATTTATTGTTAAAAATCAAAGGATGAGACAAGCACTCGGTTAGATCGACATTAAGATTATAAATGGGCACAAACTGCATATAAAGTTTTCGTTTAGCGATGTGCGCTCAGCTCTCTTGCAATGGATTACCAACAACGACGGAGTCTGTTTTCGCAACGGCACATTAGAAAAACGATATCGTAAAAAAAATGGCAATTCAACGACATTCTTTTACACACGAACACTTAGTATGTGCGACAAATTGTAAACTCAGTGTGAGATTTTCTATATGATAATTTTTGTCTTTTTTTTTTTCGTCGCTGTTTTATGTTAGATGTTGCAGTTTGATAGTTCCTGAAAGTTGTAGAAAAATGTGTCGAAGGTGTTTGTTGAGAATATAAAATTTACCGATGTGCTCGTTTTTGTAATTGCGTTAGATGACTTAAAAATTACAAATTAATGTGCATCTGTTGTTTAGAAAGCACATTTTAAGTATCTCCCATACATAGTAGCTCCTTGTATCCGCGTCACTTTCGAAGATATGTTTTTACTGGTTTATTAAACGACCCACCATACAAACCGTCCGGGAGGCAGCGAGCACTTTTACTAAACGCTTAAGTAACAAAATTTTTAACGATGCAGGCTGAAGGAACATTGCAAATTGGTAAAAAGAGCGACCTTGGCGGTGGCTCGCAAAGGGTAGGTTTTGCTCTTTTCTTGTTTTTCGCTTATAACTCTAAAACTACGCACTTTATGAGAAAAGTGATTTTATATTAATATAACTAACATTAAAATGTCTACAAATTATATCTCATAGACTTTTGTCCTCAGACGAACAGTTTAGGTGCTAGAGCGCATTAAAGTGAGACCAAAATTATAAAAATTCCAAAGTTCCCAAAAAATCAGATTGTTTTAGTTTATTGCTTATAACTCTGAAACTACGCACTTAACGAGAAACGTGCTTCTACATAAATATAAGCTACTTCAAATTTTCTACAAAATATATTTTGTAAATTTTTGTTCACAGACGAACAGTTTTGGTGCTAGAGCACGTTAAAGTTTGACCAAAATTTGAAAAATTTCAAAATTTGCCAAAACCCGATTTTCTTAGTTTATCGCTTATAACTCTAAAACTACGCACTTTACAAGAAACATGCTCCTAAATAAATATAAGTTGCATCAAATTCTAAACAAATTATAGTTCTTAGATTTTTGTCCTCAGACAAACAGTTTAGGTACTAAAGCGCGTTCAAGTTAGACAAAAATTTCAAAATTGGCCAAAATCTGATTTTCTTAGATTATTACTAATAACTCTAATACTACGCAATTTATTAAAGAGTTTTTATGTAAATCTAAGCTACATCAAATTTTCTACAAAATATATTTCTTTTATTAGTGTCTTCAGACAATCAGCTTAAGTGCTAGAGCGCGTTTAAAAGTTAGATAAAAATTTAAAAAATTTCAAAGTTGGCCAAAACCCGATTTTCTGAGTTTATCGTTTATAACTCTAAAACTAAGCACTTTACGAGAAATGTGCTTTTATGATGATGATATATTATAAAGCTCGAGAGCTGATTAACAACGTTAATTAAGCAAGAGTTGATCAAAAAAATGGTTTTTCGGTTTGGGGTGAAGGGGGTGGAATTTTGGGAAAATTTTTTTTTCGGAAATTCGGGGACCGGCGGCCGAGTATAGGATAATTTTTTGGGGCGGATCGGAGGTCGGGGGGCCCGGAGAGAGCGAAAAATGGGAAAAAAACCTCCGAGCGCCACAAGCGACTCGCAAAAATCGGGGAAAGTTTTTTGGGCGTTGGAATTGCGGCTGGGGGCCTTAATCGAGCTCGTGCGCACGGTAAAATTATTCGAAAACCTCGGAAAACTTCGAGAGTATGCGAACTCGGAAAATATTGCAAATTTTGACGTAAATTTCGAAAACAATCAAATTTAATTTGTAGAGCATTCACTTTATCGAGACTCGAAGGTTCGTTCACATTTCGCGTTTGCACGTTTTTGGAATAAAAACCACTTTTTAAATTTAATACGGCTCTTTTGACCACGGGACGTGTTTCGTGAACGCACGTTTGTACTTTTTTTTTAGTTTTCTGCGCGCGAGGGGACATTTTTTTCGCATTAATTTTATAACGTGGAAATCTGTAATACCGACATGACAATAAGGTTATAATATATTATGACAGCTTATTAAATGTAAATTATTGTTCTTAAAATTTTGCCGATTTAATCGAGATAAATTATGATATTAAGTCGAAATTATTATTCAAAACGTCGTGCTGAATCGGTGGGAAGTGCATTTGGAGACATACATAAATTTTTTTTGTGCATCTGGAAACTCTACGATCCATGGGTTCGAGACATTTATTGTCTTTGTTACGTGGTATGTGTTATTTGGAGTCAAGTAAAATTTGTTATGGGTCGTTTCGACTCGAAAATAAGGTTATCGAAGAGTGTTAAATTAAAATTATTTGTGTTAAATTAAAAATGGGACATTTCAGTCGAGATGTTAATTCGACATCTTTACCGCAATTAATAAATTCTTAATAGATTCGGCGTGTTTACTGTGTGCAAATCGAGCTTGATTTTTGTACCGACTAAATTGGAAAAGCCATTTGCATTCAAATTTTCAGTTTTATGGTCCGCAGCTGCTACGATCCACTGTATTGTCTTCGGAACAGTTAAAAAGCCTCTCGGAAGATTATACGGTGTATCGAAACAGCTATTGGCAACCGTACCGACAACATTAGTACAAGTGGCTATTTCGATTTTGTTAGTCGAAGAGAAAGTGAGTGACTAAAATTGAAATTTTTATATTCTGATAGTATTTTAAAGGGAGTTTAGGGTAAGGTTGTGTATCGAAACAACTGCAGCAAGGAAATTAACAAAATTAATGCTAATGGCTGTTTCAATTTAGGTAGTGCAAAAAACCAAATTATAAATTTCTGTTTGTGCGGTCTTAAGAATCTTACGGCTTCGATTCAATCGGGTAACTATCTTTAACCTCTCGGGTAGCTTGGAAGTGATATATTGGTATATTAAGTAAGGTGATACAGTGTATGGAAACAACTGCAGCAAGGAAAGTAACAAAATTAATGCAAATAGCTGTTTCAATTTAGGTAGTGCAAAAAACCAAATTATAAATTTCTGTTAATGCGATGTTAACAATCTTAGGGCTTCGATCTTCAATTCAATCGGGTAACTATCTTTAACCCATCGGATAGCTTCAAAGTGGTATATTACTCCATATTTGTACTTATTCGATAGCTTTTTATTCTATTTGATCTATTTAATCTGTTTGATGTAGTAAAATTGTAATTTAAATCGAGTTTTTTGCTTCTCGGTCTTTTATGAGGTTGTTCTGTAAGGTGCACAGAGTACTTTAGGATGTAATGTTGGAGTATTTTCGGGATATAAATTACCGAGTGATTTATATTGGGTTACATAACACCTTCATTCATAGTTGGGTGTTTCAAAATTAAAACAAAAAAATATTTATCAGTTTTCACTAGGGAATCAAACAGTTTTGTATATATTTATTTAAACGTGCATTGCAAAACTGATTAGATTAGGAAGGTGCCTATAAAATAAACTTTGAAGAAGCGCAAATTTAATATTTTTTAACTTAATTTAACCCAATAATTGAATACCTTTGATTTTTGTATGATTTCATGCAAGTTAAGGTTGTTAAACAATAAGAAAAACGTAAAATAACTTTTATCACTGACAATTAATAGTTTACATTATCATTATGAATGAAAGTGCTATCTACGTTACGTAGCACCTTCATTCACACCGAGAATTGTATTCTTTTTATGGCATTCATATTGTAAAAAAGGAGTTATGTGTGCCCATAACACCTTCTTCCATTAAGAATGTTATTTTAGATGTACATAGCTCCTTCATCCGCTGCAGTTTTCAATCTTACAGTAATATTTACACATTACACGGGTACACGTATGGTCAACCGGAGACCCTAAAAGCTGATCTATACAGAGTGATTTATTAGCTTACCGACTTTACTGTATGAAAGTTTGTGTAATTTTAAGACAAAAAAATTATTTGAACATACTATGCCCGATTGCACTTATTTAAGAAATTGGATCGCTTTAAAGTTTACTACAGCCAATTTACCAAATATCAAAAAAGTAGGCTTAGAACAAAAAACAACCAATAATAATACACAATTTAGCACTCTAAAATATGCCGATGTACTTTTTGTCTATTGTTGTTGCTGTTGTTGCAATGGAAGGGCTGCTGTTTTAATCAACAACACTATAACAGCAAACTGACATGCGTATTTTTGTTTGTTATAAGTTATAAGCCACCTATTTTTGTTGATATTTATTACATTCGTCTGTTTTGCAGTAAGTTTTGAAGTCGTGAAATCGGACAAATGTACAATGATATTTTTCTTTAACATTACACGAGCTTTCATATGACAAAGTTTGTCTGTGAACTAATAAATCACCCTGTGTAAAGGTAATTTGCAGACTCACGATGTAAAAATACCGACTACATCGAATATTAATTTCTAGGTAATAATTGGCAAGCTTGACGTACAGAACAAGTATAGAATACGGTATTCTGTGCCTCGAGGGCCGAAGGCCCGACAAACGAGGGCCGTAGGCCCGAGGCGAGGCCCGCAGGGCCGAGCCCTTTGTTAAGGGCCGTAGGCCCGCGCGAGGCCCGGAGGGCCTAAGCGAAGGCCCGTAGGGCCGGCCTAGAGCTATCGGCCCGCAGGGCCGATCTAGCTCTAGTATATTATAAAGCTCGAATACTCATTTCTCACGATAATCTAACCTACGTTGATCCAAAAAACGGTTTTTCGGTTTAGGGCGAAGGGGGGCGAATTTTGGGAAAATTTTGGGCTCGGAAATTCGGGGACCGGCGGGAGAGGCTAGGATAATTTTTTGGGGCGGATCGGTGGTCGGGGGGCCCGGGGAGAGCGAAAAGTATGAAAAAAACCTACGAGCGCCACAAGCGACTCGCAAAAATCGGGGAAAGTTTTTTGGGCGTTGGAATTGCGGCTGGGGGCCTTAATCGAGCTCGTGCGCACGGGAAAATTATTCGAAAACCTCGGAGAACTTCGAGAGTATGCGAACTCGGAAAATATTGCAAATTTTGACGTAAATTTCTAAAACAATCAAATTTCATTTGTGGAGCATTCACTTTATCGAGACTCGAAGGTTCGTTCACATTTCGCGTTTGCACGTTTTTGCAATAAAAACCACTTTTTAAATTTAATACGGCCCTTTTGACCACGGGACGTGTTTCGTGAACGCACGTTTGTACTTCTTTTTTAGTTTCCCGCTCGCGGGGGGACATTTTTTTCGCATTAATTTTATAACGTGGAAATCTGCAATACCGACATGACAATAAGGTTATAATATATTATGACAGCTTATTAAATGTAAATTATTGTTCTTAAAATTTAGCCGTTTTAATCGGATAAATATGATATTAAGTCGAAATTATTATTCAAAACGTCGTGCTGAATCGGTGGGAAGTGCATTTGGAGACATACATAAATTTTTTTTGTGCATCTGGAAACTCTAGGAGCCATGGGTCCGAGGAGACATTTATTGTCTTTGTTACGTGGTATGTGTTATTTCGAGTCAAGTAAAATTTGTTATGGGTCGTTTCGACTCGAAAATAAGGTTATCGAAGAGTGTTAAATTAAAATTATTTGTGTTAAATTAGAAATGGGACATTTCAGTCGAGATGTTAATTCGACATCTTTACTGCTCGATGGAAGATAAATTTGGCGCAATTAATAAGTTCTTAATAGATTCGGCGTGTTTACTGTGTGCAAATCGAGTTTGATTTTTGTACCGACTAAATTGGAAAAGCCATTTGCATTCAAATTTTCAGTTTTATGGTCCGCAGCTGCTACGATCCACTGTATTGTCTTCGGAACAGTTAAAAAGCCTCTCGGAAGATTATACGGTGTATCGAAACAGCTATTGGCAACCGTACCGACAACATTAGTACAAGTGGCTATTTCGATTTTGTTAGTCGAAGAGAAAGTGAGTGACTAAAATTGAAATTTTTATATTCTGATGGTATTTTAAAGGGAGTTTAGGGTAAGGTTGTGTATCGAAACAACTGCAGCAAGGAAATTAACAAAATTAATGCTAATGGCTGTTTCAATTTAGGTAGTGCAAAAAACCAAATTATAAATTTCTGTTTGTGCGGTCTTAAGAATCTTACGGCTTCGATTCAATCGGGTAACTATCTTTAACCTCTCGGGTAGCTTGGAAGTGATATATTGGTATATTAAGTAAGGTGATACAGTGTATGGAAACAACTGCAGCAAGGAAAGTAACAAAATTAATGCAAATAGCTGTTTCAATTTAGGTAGTGCAAAAAACCAAATTATAAATTTCTGTTAATGCGATGTTAACAATCTTACGGCTTCGATCTTCAATTCAATCGGGTAACTATCTTTAACCCATCGGATAGCTTCAAAGTGGTATATTACTCCATATTTGTACTTATTCGATAGCTTTTTATTCTATTTGATCTATTTAATCTGTTTGATGTAGTAAAATTGTAATTTAAATCGAGTTTTTTGCGTCTCGGTCTTTTATGAGGTTGTTCGGTAAGGTGCACAGATTACTTTAGGATGTAATGTTGGGGTATTTTCGGGATATAAATTACTGAGTGATTTATATTGGGGTACATAACACCTTCATTTATAGTTGGGTGTTTCAAAATTAAAACAAAAAAATATTTATCAGTTTTCAGTAAGGGAATCAAACAGTTTTGTATATATTTATTTAAACGTGCATTGCAATACTGATTAGATTAGGAAGGTGCCTATAAAATAAACACTGAAGAAGCGCAAATTTAATATTTTTTAATTTAATTTAACCCAATAATTGAATACCTTTGATTTTTGTATGATTTAGGTTGTTAAACAATAAGAAAAACGTAAAATAACTTTTATCACTGACAATTAATAGTTTACATTATCATTATGAATGAAAGTGCTATCTACGTTACATAGCACCTCCATTCACACCGAGAATTGTATTCTTTTTATGGCATTCATATTGTAAGAAAGGAGTTATGTGTGCCCATAACACCTTCTTCCATTGAGAATGTTATTTTAGATATGCATAGCTCCTTCATCCACTGCAGTTTTCAATCTTACAGTAATATTTACACATTTTGAAAGGTACCATGCGATAGAAGAGTACATAACACCTTCATTCAGTAAAAAAAGTCATTTTATTAATTACTATTAACATACATGAAGTAATTTAATTGTCCAGAATCGGAGTTTCTTATAAGCAGAAAAAGCTTTAATTCGGAACGAATTGGCAAATTTGATGCACGATGAAAGCACCAACTTACAATTTATATATTATTTACCTGGATAGCCAGAAAAAGCTGTAATTTGGATCGAAGAGAAACAAAACGAGTTTAATCAATAAAATAAACAGAACCAATGATTGTTGCTTCCCTAATGGTTTAAGAGTAAAAATGAAAGAGACAAAAATTATGCAGAATTCAAAATTAGGAATGATAAAGGTAGTAGATTTTAACTTTATTTTAGTGAAAGAGTATAAGGGTGTTGAAAAATTGTTGATATGCTATACGATACGACGATTCGATACTAAAGCATAGTTCAGATTAGTCGAGTAACTTGACTCCCTTCAAGTAGTTGGAATTGATATATTTTAAATTTTTTCTTCAGTCCTGAATAAATTACGTGAATAGAAGTACTCATTTGACTTTAGAGTAGAGCATGAACGTCCTTAAGAAAAAATGTCCACACTGTCATTTTTTGACATTCGAATTTATTTTGAAGTTTTAAGTACTAATTCGACAGTAGTGGGCGGAGTTATAAATTGTTGCTTTTTTGTAACATCGTAACCTCAAAAGAAGAAATTATTTTAATTTGATTTAATTTGTGCGTGACAATTGGCAAATTTGATGCACGATGAAAGCACCAACGCGATATTCTTTATTTTGTACCAAAGTGAAGTAGGTACCTACAACTTGCATATTCGTGTATTTACCTGGATGGCCAGAAAAAGCTGTAATTCGGATCGAAGAGAAACAAAACAAGTCTAAACCAATAAAATAAACTGTTAAGGGCCACAGGCCCGTGCGAATGCCCGCAGGGCCAAGGGGAGGCCCGAAAGGGCCGACCTAGAACTATTCAGCGCGCTTTCATATAACGCAAGCTTTTATATGAAAACGTTTATCTGTGAACTAATAAATCACCCTGTGTAAAGCTATTTTATAGATCCACGACGTTAAAAGGCTGACTACATCGAATATTGATTTCCAGGTGATAATTGGCAAGCTTGACGTACAGAACAAATATAGAATACGGTATTCTGCGCCTGGAGGGCCGAAGGCCCGACGAACGAGGCCCGTAGGGCCGAGAATCGAGGTTCGAAGAACCGACGCGAGGCCCGCAGGGCCGAGCCCCAGGTTAAGGGCCGTAGGCCCGCGCGAGAGCCCGTAGGGCCGAGCGGAGGCCCGTAGGGCCGACCTAGAGCTATTGGCCCGAAGGGCCAATTTAGCTCTAGTATAAATATAAGCTACATAAGATTTTCTACAAATTATGTATCTTATATTTTTGCCCTCAGACAAACAGTTTAGGTGCTACAGCGCATTAACGAGACAAAAATTTAAAAAAATCCGAAATTGGCCCAAATCCGATTTTTTTAGCTTATCGCTTATAACTTTAACCTACGCACTTTATGAAAAAAGTGCTTTTATACAAAAATAAACTACATAAAATTTTCTACAAATTATATCTCTTAGATTTTTGTGCTCAGACGAATAGTTTTAGTGCTACAGCGCGTCAAAGTTAGACAATGATTTTTAAAATTCCAAAATTGGCCTAAAATCTGTTCTTTTAGTTTATCGCTTATAACTCTTATAACTCTAGAACTATACCCTTTTTGAGAAAAGTACTCTTATATAAAAATAAACTACATAAAATTTCCTACAAATTATGTCCATTAGGTTTTTTCTTCCGGGTAACGCTTTATGTGCTAGAGCGCACACTTTGCTCATAAGTTTTCGAGTTTAGAAGCGAGTAAACAGGTTTTTGACCGATTTCGGAATTATTATGCAAATTTAACGCGCTCTAGCGGCTAAACCATTTGACTGAGGAAAAATACTGAAGAGATATAATTTATAGAAAATTTAATATAGTTTGTATTCATATAAAACAACCTTTCACATAAAGTGCGTAGTTTTTGATTCATGAGCAAAAAACCAAATAAAGAGCAAAAACCTACCCTTTTCGAGTCACACCCAAGTTAACACTGCGACACAGCCATTTTGGAGTGCCAGGCGGTCGGTTTTTTTATTTTCGTATAATAATTTATTGTTACCAATCCTTGAAACAGGAAACAGGCTCATCCTGACTACTAAAGAAGGCCCAATTGCGCGGTCACTTCGCACATATTTAGTTCTCAGTTTTTTTTTGTTTCGGTTTGATCGATTTATCGCCAAAATTGCGAGATAAATTACCGGCGTGAAGGAAGACTTGTTTTTGTAGAATTAAAATTTTTGAGTTCATTCGTAATTTACAAGAGAAACGAGAGAAATTATCACCAAATTTAAACAACGTTCGGTATTTTGAGTATTTGTAAGTGCGAATTCCACTACTTAAATAATTAAGAGCCCCCATGATATATGCACTCGTATAAGTTGATTTTTAACATTCTTCATTCTTTAAGTGTTGTGTTTTGAAAATTTTTTTTTATTCCAAAAAAATTGATGAAATTATTTTCTTTAATTTATTGCGTTTTTTTAAAAATTATAATTTGGTTGTCAATTTTTGTAATTCCTCAAGTCTATTACAAGTTATTTATATTGAACTTGAAAATTTTTGATTCGACCAGCGGCCTTCAAACTACCACCACAGGCTATCACAGACCACAAAACTTTACCATTGAATTACTCGTTTGATTTCGGTTCATTGTAACTTCATCACTCATCACTTACCAGCTTATCACTCAAAGTATAGGTAGTCTTCAGCAACCCTAACCGACCAGCTTTACGTGCCCTCTAAAGCACGTCGTAATTCCGTAGTTTTAATTCTAGTGCCATTCGGGAATTTTTTTGCATATTTTCGAAATTTTTGCTTTGTCCACAGTTCCTCATTGCCACAAATTAAAAAATCAACTTATAGTAGGACATCAGTAAGCGATGGCGCCCAGACCCACGTTTGGGAAGCCCTGCTAGCCAAGTCCTTTCGTTCAAACACCGAGTTGAAATATCACGCGCTCTTTTTTAGGAAAAAATCCAAAATTATTCAAATTCCAAAAATCATTTCAATACATAAATTTGAAATAGCTTAAATTCTTTATAATACGGTTATCGCAGACATCGAGGCAATACAGCTTGAATTATCGATAATCAACAAGTCTTACCATGATTGAGCTCTTTCTTAGTTCTTGCCGCTTTAACGGGCGTTGACTATTGCAATTATTTATTACCTTCAATTATTTGTACCTTTAACCTTTTCTATGTGGCGATTTTACATGACAGTTAGCATATTTATAGTAGCTTAAATTTCATATACATAATCATGGGTAGTTTCGCGAGAGAGAGGTATTATTTAGTTGACTCAATTCGTGTTTTTCAATTTTTTTTTGTAAAATGCCTTTTAGACAAGCATTTAAGATATTTTTACATGACAGCTTATGAACAGCAGTTAAATTTATAGATTATACCGACGATTTCGTTTTATCGTTTTGTTTCTTGTGTGGTGCCGTAATGATGGCCATTTTCAAACTATTAATGTTCTCGATTTATTTTGTCTTTCGAAACGTTAATTTAGTTCCAAAACATATAAAAAGATGGGGCTAGAATGGCTCATCATTGCCTATTCGTAGTTCTACTCCAAAGCCACCCGTTTCAAGAAACTCATACGGCCCTGCCAGTTTTCCTTTGCCCTGCACGAGTTGCCGAAAGTAGCCGTTGATCTGGATTTTTATTTGAAAAAGGATTGGCTGACATATGCTTTCATGGTTGGATGAAATTCATATCTAGTTGTCCTGCGTATACTCAGAAAGCGCAGGTGCTCTTTATATCTCTATGGAGAGCTTCAAGTATATGGTTTCAGCGATAGCTATGCTCCTCATGTGCTTTTTGGGCCTGTAGTAGACCTTAAAGTCTTTTCTGGTGACCTAGGCATTTCTTGCACAATGTGTCATTGGAGAATCCTTTCCTACATTCCCATTAGGTTACCCAATAGTTTGTTTAGCGTATTATGGATTATGGCAAAGAATGAGCATCGCTGGACTGCCTATTATGTCCCTATGAGGAGCTTCATGTATGAGACTTCAGTAATAGTTGAGCTTCTCCGGTTCGTTTTGGGTCTGTAGTTGACCCAAACTTTTGTTTCCTGCTGAGCTAGGCATTTCTTGCACTACGTGTTCTAGGAGAATCCTTTCCTACATTCCCATTTGGAACTCAATAGTTTGTTTAGCGTATTTCGAATTATGGCATTGAACGACCATTGCTGGACTGCTCATTATTTTCCTATGAGGAGCTTCATGTATGAGACTTCAGTAATAGTTGAGCTTCTCCGGTTCGTTTTGGGTCTGTAGTTGACCCAAACTTTTGTTTCCTGCTGAGCTAGGCATTTCTTGCACTACGTGTTCTAGGAGAATCCTTTCCTACATTCCCATTTGGAACTCAATAGTTTGTTTAGCGTATTTCGAATTATGGCATTGAACGACCATTGCTGGACTGCTCATTATGTTCCTATGAGGAGCTTCATGTATGAGACATCAGTAATAGTTGAGCTTCTCCGGTTCGTTTTGGGTCTGTAGTTGACCCAAACTTTTGTTTCCTGCTGAGCTAGGCATTTCTTGCACTACGTGTTCTAGGAGAATCCTTTCCTACATTCCCATTTGGAACTCAATAGTTTGTTTAGCGTATTTCGAATTATGGCATTGAACGACCATTGCTGGACTGCTCATTATGTTCCTACGAGGAGCTTCATGTATGAGACTTCAGTAATAGTTGAGCTTCTCCGGTTCGTTTTGGGTCTGTAGTTGACCCAAACTTTTGTTTCCTGCTGAGCTAGGCATTTCTTGCACTACGTGTTCTAGGAGAATCCTTTCCTACATTCCCATTTGGAACTCAATAGTTTGTTTAGCGTATTTTGAATTATGGCATTGAACGACCATTGCTGGACTGCTCATTATGTTCCTATGAGGAGCTTCATGTATGAGACTTCAGTAATAGTTGAGCTTCTCCGGTTCGTTTTGGGTCTGTAGTTGACCCAAACTTTTGTTTCCTGCTGAGCTAGGCATTTCTTGCACTACGTGTTCTAGGAGAATCCTTTCCTACATTCCCATTTGGAACTCAATAGTTTGTTTAGCGTATTTCGAATTATGGCATTGAACGACCATTGCTGGACTGCTCATTATGTTCCTATGAGGAGCTTCATGTATGAGACATCAGTAATAGTTGAGCTTCTCCGGTTCGTTTTGGGTCTTTAGTTGACCCAAACTTTTGTTTCCTGCTGAGCTAGGCATTTCTTGCACTACGTGTTCTAGAAGAATCCTTTCCTACATTCCCATTTGGTAACTCAATAGTTTGTTTAGCGTATTTCGAATTATGGCATTGAACGACCATTGCTGGACTGCTCATTATGTTCCTATGAGGAGCTTCATGTATGAGACATCAGTAATAGTTGAGCTTCTCCGGTTCGTTTTGGGTCTGTAGTTGACCCAAACTTTTGTTTCCTGCTGAGCTAGGCATTTCTTGCACTACGTGTTCTAGAAGAATCCTTTCCTACATTCCCATTTGGTAACTCAATAGTTTGTTTAGAGTATTTCGGATTGCGCGATTCGGAGCGCATTGGACGAGCATTGCTGGACCGCTCATTATGTTCCTATGAGGAGCTTCATGTATGAGACTTCAGTAATAGTTGAGCTTCTCGGGTGCGTTTTGGGTCTGTAGTAGACCCAAACTGGTAGTTTCCTGGTGAGCTAGGCATTTCTTGCACTACGTGTTCTTGGAGAATCCTTTCCAACCTTTCCATTAGGTCCCCCAATAGTTTGTTTAGCGTATTATGAGAATTGTTGGACTGCTCATTATGTCCCATGGGGAGCTTCAGTTATAGTTGGGCTTCTCGGCTGCTTTTTGGTTCTGTAGTAGACCAAAAACGTTTTTCCCTGGTAAACTAGGCATTTCCTGCCCTACGTGTCCTTGGAGAATCTTCTCCTACTTTCCCATTAGGTCTCACAATGGTTTGTTTAGCGTATTATGGCGTAGAGCGAGCATTACTGGGCAGCTTGTGTTGAGAAGGGCTTAGTAACAAGAGAGCGAGATATTGATTTAGCCTTCTTTCAGTCCCCGATAGGGGCATCTGGTTCCAAAACTTACCAACTAACTGCAAGAACTTCTTTGTTAGTTTCAAAGTTTTACTTTTGACAGTTTTGAGACAATCTAGGCCGGATTCAGAACCATATTGGCAGCATGTATTTCGCCCACGCCTTTCCGTGCCCGTCAGATATTAAGCCATCCTGCTTGCAGGACGAACTTTTGAATTCCGGCGGGAGAGCTGGTGCTTATTCTGGACATGCCAAACCAAGGTTCCTACAACACAAATCTTTTTGTTGACGTTAGGGCTGGACACTGAGAAAGCAGTATTATCAGAGGTTACTGCGGGTTTGATGATTGACTCAAGACAAGATGGAAGGCTGTTTGAACCTATCTTGACCAGCTTTTCTGCTTTATCATTGCACTCATTTCCCTGATGTTTTTTAACCCAAACCAATAGTATGAAGAGATTGTTTCTTAGTTGAATCCCTTAGAGTTTGGAAGTCTCTGTTGAGTGAATCTTTTGGGGATCTCCGAGGAGGTAGCTTCTTGGAACACTCCTCAAGAATTTTGGTGTGCCTGTAAATTCTATATTTGATAGTTCTGTGGTCCATCAGCCGCAGACGTAAGGCTGCTTTTCTTGTCATCTTCTCCAGGCATAAATCCAGTGGGAGAGGGCACAGCAGCACCACCGTAATCCTTCGTCCTTTTAGAAGTGTTGGTCAATCATACTAATCCAGAAACTAAAAAGGAGGGACTGGATATCTTTGTTCGTCCTTTCCGCTCTGTTAGAAACGTAGCATTTTAATCATCCCTTTAAGGTAATACAGAGAACCATGCCACTGCTTGCCATAGAGAAGATCTAGTTCGTCGCTCTCAGTAAAGTATACTTGTCTACGAGTGTTTCCAGTAGCTGGCTCAACCACAGGCTTAACCATTAGTTATCACTTATCACTGGGGGTAGTGCTTATTGTGTCAGCAATTCTTAAAATCATTTTTTCAAAACGGAATAGTTATTAATTAAATTCTAAAATATTCTGTGCAATGTGAGGCTACCGAATTATGTAAATATATGTACAAACACGCAATTTTTGTTTTTCGAGTACAACTTTTTTTTACCTGTCGTGAATTCGAAACCTTCCAAGTATTGTGCACATTACAATAGCAGCACAACTAAAAATAGTAAGCAAAATTCATAAATTAAACGATTTCCAGTATCATAACTTAAGATTTTCGAACATTCGATGTTATTTTCTGTACTTTAAATAATTTGTAACACCTTCCAACTTACTCATATACTTAGTATAAAAATTAAATAACACACACTTGTCTCGTAAAATGCAGTATTTTGATCACAAACTGGAATAAATTGAGTTTTTTTATCAATTGAGAAAAAAAATATTTTTTTCTCGTTTAATTGTATTACGAGGGAGCCTGTCGGTGCAAAAATGTATGTAAAACAGCATTTTGGCTACGTTTAAATAATTTTCCGCGACTTTTTTGGACTTATGACGTACTATCTTTACAGTACGTCGTAAGTCATAAGCCGAATGCATAGAGTGGCTAATTTCATTCGTTACTTCCGACTTCAACTATCCATTGCAACAGAATTAATTATTGTGTTGTGTTTTGTTTGATTTATGAATAAATCTCAATCATTTATTATTCTACTATTTCGAAAAGGAAGCCCCCTCTTAATATTTTTCAAAATTTAAATTAAAAAGAAAACGCTCGAGTATAATAAAATATGTACAATTCAAATTGCCACTATCTTTTATATCTCTTATTATAAAAACAAGATCTAATATATTTTTATAACTTCGTGTAGCTAATTTATAGTATAAATTACAATAACAATTAATAAATTTGTAGATTTTTATCTTAAATTAAATTTTGATCGTAATCTAGCGTAGGTTTAGAGAATGTTAGAAAAATAACGTAGATATACGAAAAAGAATAAGAAGGAAGAAGAAGGAAGACGAACTTTCTTTTACAAAAAAATTCATTATTAAAATACTTTTATGCCACTTTTATGAACTGGTATCACAAGTTTAATTAACTAATTTAAGAATTTAATCAGAGAGATATACATCTATTAGATATATTGAGATATCATCTCGTTCGATCGATTGGAAAATAATTTTTAACTTTTACATAAGTTCAAATCAATGAAAAAGTTAATAGATCTTAATTGGAAGTCGACTTTAACTTTAAGAGGGAGGGGGTATGTGAAAAGTATGCTAATGGGACATGGAAACATATTCTTGGTGCTCGCAGTATAGTATGGTATAGTTACCGTAACCATCCCCATCTTTCAACAAAAATGGCAGGGTCTAATATGGCGGCTGTCTAGTCTACACCGAATAAATGAAATATTCCATCTACGATCGCACGTGTTTCACTTACCTGTTACTTACGTCAAGACGTCCATTATTTTACTCAAATGCGATCTTTTACCCAATTAAAATTTTTATGACAAATGAGTAAATTTATAGGTACCTTCAAGTTGCATTATATAACATATTGACAACTTGTACGTTTTATCAGCACTAAATCTATCTTCTATATAGCTTTACGGTTACAAATGCCTATCTAAAGGCAATAAATGTTAAGTTTACCACAGTCGCCATTTTAAAGCTTGACAATTTTTCGTAATAAATCTACCTAAATTGATATGTGACTATTTTAAGCTACAAACTAAATTTTTCGTACACGTCAAGCCATTTGATTGATTTTTAAGCCGCCCACATACCTTGTGACTGTTTATCGGTGATTGTGACAACCGAAGCAGTCGTGTTTGTCAAGATGATCGACGAAAAAGCACGAGATCCATGGCCTCATCAGGCGTGAAAACCAATCACGACAGCTTGTCACAATCACCGATGACCGATGACAAATCACGAGGTTTTTAAAAAGCTCTCAATAAAACCTAACAAAAAACCTCCGCTATTAGAATAGAAGAAAACCTCCTATGTGAACTAAAGGCTTCTAAAAAGAGACTTTGTCGACTACACAAACGTCTCCATATACTGGGTTTGGTAGATAATTCTATAGGAATAGGATATTATGTCGTTGAAGACAAAACGGTTGAACATGTGGTTTATTACTGCTGCTTAACCCTAACGTCGATAAGAAGATCCGTGTTGGGGGACTTCTGGCTCGACATGGTCAGAATAAGCACCACCCCTCCCGCTAGAATCCTGGAGATCATCCTTCAAGTAAGATGGCTACAGTACTGATTGGCATGGGAGCCGCTTGGAAGCAGTACAATGGGTCCGATTAAGTGACGTAAGTGCATGTAGCAAGCTTTCCTCTCTAAATGATCCAGATCCAAGGATCATGAAGGCTCCGAATCCGGCCAAAATTGTTTCAAAACTGTCAAATTAATATTGCTACGCACTTAGAAAGCTGTCAAAAGCCAACTTTTGAAAAAATTCGTTGGGTACAGCTACAACGACTAACAAAGAAGTACACATTCTTGAAGTTGGCAGGTTTTGGAACCGGATGCCCCTATCGGGGCCTAAAGTCCTTGTCTTAAAAATCCCTCCTAAGAAGGTGAGATCAGCGATATTGTACTGGTACCCATCTGAACACGAGCAGTCTACGCCAGAATAAGCACCATCCCTCCCGCCCGAATCATGGAGCTCGTCCAACAACAATGATGGTAAGAGATCTGATGGACAAGGGAAGGCCGTTTGGAGGCCGTACAATGGGCCCGATTTAGTGGTTCTACTGCAGGAAGCTAGCTCCCTCTCCCTAAATGATCTAGATCCAGACCTCTTGGGTGGAAAACGATTCCAAAAATGTAGAAAAGTGACACTGGCTATTTTGAAAAGTATAGCCCAAGAAGTTAGAAAGCATTTAAATGCAACTGCAAACTTTTCTGCAGTAAAAATTCCACTATATTCCACTTCCTTCATCACCAAGCAAAAGATGACTTCAACATATATGTCGTTTCAAAGTTTTCTTACGATCATCGTAAGTAACTTCAAGGTCTACAGATCAAAGTTGTTGTTAGGTTAGGTCAAATTGTAGATGTAAGGTCACCGCCAAAAGAGTCAAGTTCGGTGGAAATAAAGACCAGAGTCAGAATTGGTTGGGACAACTCGGCCTTTGGTCTCGCCGAAAAGGGCAGTTCGCTAAATTTCATTTTGCCCGCCTATCGAAAGAGACGCTTACTATCCTTGCTGAGCTGATGACTGTTTCAGTGCTATGTAATATTTGTTTTTTTCGTAGTCACTCAATATGCGACCTATTTTATAGACGTCCCTAGAGACTTTGAGGGGAAACGTCAGAGGTCGTACAACGTACAGACAGTATTCTCTAGAAGCTTTTCTGAACCAAAGTTCTAGTAAGTTCCAGGCTAGTCTACAGCTGTCCCGAACTAATTTACGAATAATTGCAGGGACATTCACGGAACACTGTCGACTACACAAACATCTTCACACTCTGGGCCTTGTAGACAATCCGATATGTCGGGGATGCAAACTAGAAGACGAAACCGCTGAACATGTGCTCTGTCACTGTCCAGCTTTAACGTCGATAAGAAGATCCGTGTTGGGGGACTTCTGGCTCGACATGGCCAGAGTAAGCACCACCCCTCCCGCCAGAATTCTGGAGTTCATCTTACATGTGAGATGGCTCGAGATCTGATGGACACGGGGAGGCCGCTTGGAGGTAGTACAATGGGCCCGATTAAGTGGCCTAAGTGCAGGGAGCTTGCTCCCCCTCCTTAATAATCCAGATCCAGATCCAAGTTCTAGTAAAGTGAACTAGTAAGTTCTTTTTAGAATGATGGAAGAACGTGCAACCCCTTTAGATGCCAATTAATGTCTTGGGGGGGGGGGGGTCAAACCAGTTCTTGGGATAACCCATAGTTACATCAGAGGAAATCTTCTTTTAGCCCCATCAATAAGGTGTAGAGGGATTTGAGAGACCGAGCTATCCGAGCTCAGATTCAGGTTTGAATTGTCTGAATCTAGTGAATGACACAACTAGGTTGTTCTTGTCCTGGGTGGGTTGGAATCACCTAAAGCTGTAAGTCCCGTCAGTAAATAACCCCTGCAGTTGAAAAAATCCATCAATAAGGTTAAGAGGGGTTTGGGAGACCGAGCTATCCGAGCTCAGATTCAGGTCTGAATTGTCTGAATCTAGTGGATGACACAATTAGATTGTTCTTGTCCTGGGTGGGTTGGAATCACCTAAAGCTGTAAGTCCCGTCAGTAAATAACCTCTGCAGTTGAAAAAATCCATCAATAAGGTGTAGAGGGGCCTGGGAGACCGAGCTATCCGAGCTCAGATTCAGGTCTGAATTGTCTGAATCTAGTGGATGACACAATTAGATTGTTCTTGTCCTGGGTGGGTTGGAATCACCTAAAGCTGTAAGTCCCGTCAGTAAATAACCTCTGCAGTTGAAAAAATCCATCAATAAGGTGTAGAGGGGTCTGGGAGACCGAGCTATCCGAGCTCAGATTCAGGTCTGAATTGTCTGAATCTAGTGGATGACACAATTAGATTGTTCTTGTCCTGGGTGGGTTGGAATCACCTAAAGCTGTAAGTCCCGTCAGTAAATAACCTCTGCAGTTGAAAAAATCCATCAATAAGGTGTAGAGGGGTCTGGGAGACCGAGCTATCCGAGCTCAGATGCAGGTCTGAATTGTCTGAATCTAGTGGATGACACAATTAGATTGTTCTTGTCCTGGGTGGGTTGGAATCACCTAAAGCTGTAGGTCCCGTCTGTAAATAACCTCTGCAGTCAAAAAAATAAGGTGTAGTATACGCTGCAAAAACGATGACGTATCCTTACAACGCATTCGATGCCAAGTCGATGCCCAGCTGTAGTGGCACCGAGATGCTCTATTCTTGTTCCTGCTCATCCAGAACTAGTGGGCAGACCTCCAAAGCATCCATTCGAGCAGGTTCTTCGAAGAGACAAGTTTTAAAATGTAAGCGACCTTCTTATTCTCCACCTCTCTGGCCCACTCGAAACGTCGCTGTTTAACTGCCCATCCTGCGCATTTTAGGGGCCTTCTCTGCAGACTGGGCCATTGGCGGTTTGTCCTTCCTGGTGATCCGCGGCATTCTTCTTTTTACACTCGATGCAATTCTCCAGTAGATAAATTTGAGCTGCAAATCATAAATTATGGAAAAACTTGCAATAATGCGCTTCTCATTGAATATCCTTGCAAATCATTTTGAGATTTTAAGATAAAGTTATAGGAAATTATCAATTTTATGCTTTAACAATCACTTGAGTAATTCTATGCTTTATTTTTAAATTGTGGGACTTTGTTGTGTGTGTGTATGTGATGGTAACTTTGTATTGGTAGCAAGAATGTTGCTCTATTTGCATACAATATACTCTTAAACAACACTATTCTATCCAACTTTTAAAACATCGCCGGTAAAAGTAGCGCTTTGCTTTATGCCGATACACAATTGTAATTTTAATTATAAAAAAACAATTTTTTTTTATTAATTGATTTTTTTATCGACTTATCCTCGACACTCAACTATAATCGTAAAACATGTTTTAAAATTGCGATTTTATGAAATGTTGTCCGGTGGCGCATATAAAATATAATAAATAATTACACCTTCTTAAGTGTTATTCTTTTGATACCATCTCGTACATTTTTTTACAGTTCAAACCTTGACCTTATTAAACCGAAAGTTTCTTTTTCCTCTCCTCGCCGAAAAATTCCAATTTCGAGGGTTAATTTTAGCCAATAACAATTGATAATTACACGCGCGGCCCACACAAACACAATGAGCTCTCGAACGTGTCTCGAAACTCATCTCACACTTGCACGAGTCGACTCCCAAAGTGTTCCTTAACATTTACGAAGAAGAGGTCGTCGTCGGTGGATGACTAAAACGCATTGTGTTGTTTAAGTTACACCAAAAAATTATGCAATAAATCGTGTACGCTCATGTTCAATAACAATAAACACGTAATATAAACAAATAGTAGCGGCCTCGGTTCGCAAAACGAAAACATTGTTTGCATACTGAAGAAGGTTTAAGCGTGTAGTAGGAACGTCTTGTACAAACACAAAGCTTCCTACAAGTTATGTCAGTACACTAGAAGCCAAACGAAGCTCCTTTTGTGAACCTTGTAATACAAATATACAATTCAAAAGTAGGAGTGTCTTCGGTGTAGTAGCATTCAGAGCAGATAGCAACAGATATCATCAGATAACAATCGGTACTTTGAATATTACTCTCCATTTTAAACAAACTGCTTAATGTTCTTCTTCTTTGAAAATTTTATTTCGAGTATAAAACGTGAGGTAGCACGTGCGGTCGACCGCTAACGTTTTGTTTGAATTTTTTACTTCTTTCGAGGAATTCCTAAATTTTCTAATCTGATTCGAGCTCGAGTTGCTTTATTACACGATCGTGGAATTTTCGACAGTCACGAACGCGAGCATTCTAAAACGACAGTATTCGTCTACAGTCTGTTTCTATTCAGGAGCTAAAAACGCTTGTTATTCTTGAGAAAGGCGCAGTGGTTTACTGGCGTCGTGAATCATGATTGGCTATGAAACTTCAGAACTGGGTCCATTGCTTCTTCATCGGCTGGATCTGAAAAGATAAAACATGGGTAATTAGAATTACAGTAAAAATGAAGTGCGACCGAAGTCGCTGACGATACGCGTCTTACTTGGTTCGCCGGAGGCGAACATTAATCCTTGTCGGTCTTGGTGTGCGACTCTGACTCTAGACTCTGTCCAGGGCCAACTTGGGTTTCTTTCGGGGTCTCGTCTCGTTTACTGGCGAATCGTGAATCGTGAATCTTGAATTGGCTACGAAACTTCGGAGCTGGGTCCATTGTTCTTCATCGGCTGGATCTGAAAAGATAAAACATGGATAATTAAAATCAGAGTAATAATGAAGTGCGACTGAAGTCGCTGACGATACACGTTTTACTTGGTTCGCCGGAGGCGAACATTAATCCTTGTCGGTCTTGGTGGGCGAAAACTCTACTCTATCCAGGAACAACTTGGGTTTCTTTCGGAGTCTCGTCTCGTTTACTGGCGAATCGTGAATCGTGAATCTTGAATTGGCTACGAAACTTCGGAGCTGGGTCCATTGTTCTTCATCGGCTGGATCTGAAAAGATAAAACATGGATAATTAAAATCACAGTAATAATGAAGTGCGACTGAAGTCGCTGACGATACACGTTTTACTTGGTTCGCCGGAGGCGAACATTAATCCTTGTCGGTCTTGGTGGGCGAAAACTCTACTCTATCCAGGAACAACTTGGGTTTCTTTCGGAGTCTCGTCTCGTTTACTGGCGAATCGTAAATCGTGAATCTTGAATTGGCTACGAAAGTTCGGAGCTGGGTCCATTGCTTCTTCATCGGCTGGATCTGAAAAGATAAAACATGGGTAATTAGAATTACAGTAAAAATGAAGTGCGACCGAAGTCGCTGAAGATACGCGTCTTACTTGGTTCGCCGGAGGCGAACATTAATCCTTGTCGGTCTTGGTGTGCGAGAACTAGACTCTGTCCAGGACCAGCTTGGGCCTCTTTCGGAGTCTCGTCTCGTTTACTGGCGAATCGTAAATCGTGAATCTTGAATTGGCTACGAAACTTCGGAGCTGGGTCCATTGCTTCTTCATCGGCTGGATCTGAAAAGATAAAACATGGGTAATTAAAATTACAGTAAAAATGAAGTGCGACCGAAGTCGCTGAAGATACGCGTCTTACTTGGTTCGCCGGAGGCGAACATTAATCCTTGTCGGTCTTGGTGTGCGAGAACTAGACTCTGTCCAGGACCAGCTTGGGCCTCTTTCGGAGTCTCGTCTCGTTTACTGGCGAATCGTGAATCTTGAATTGGCTACGAAACTTCGGAGCTGGGTCCATTGCTTCTTCATCGGCTGGATCTGAAAAGATAAAACATGGGTAATTAGAATTACAGTAAAAATGAAGTGCGACCGAAGTCGCTGAAGATACGCGTCTTACTTGGTTCGCCGGAGGCGAACATTAATCCTTGTCGGTCTTGGTGTGCGAGAACTAGACTCTGTCCAGGACCAGCTTGGGCCTCTTTCGGAGTCTCGTCTCGTTTACTGGCGAATCGTGAATCGTGAATCTTGAATTGGCTACGAAACTTCGGAGCTGGGTCCATTGCTTCTTCATCGGCTGGATCTGAAAAGATAAAACATGGGTAATTAAAATTACAGTAATAATTAATAATGAAGTGCGACCGAAGTCGCTGACCATACGCGTCTTACTTGGTTCGCCGGAGGCGAACATTACTCCTTGTCGGTCTTAAATTCGCTGGCGAGTCGTCTGGCGAATCCTTAAGTAAGTAGGTGGGTACAAATTAACCGGTGTACGCTATCAGTAGCGCTATCTACCAGTACCTGTTAATATTGGACTAGATCTCACTCCACAAACCTAGACCCTGCGCCCTGCGCCCTGCGCCCTGCTTTTGCATTTCATTCTTTGTTAGAGTCTTTTGCTGCTTGATGTTCAAATGCTCAGTGACCCAGTCGATCATGTGCCAACAAAGTAATTAAACTGGTTCGTATTATACGTCTTTTTAGCCCTTTCGGGGATTCCTTAGAAAGGCGTCACTCTAATTCCTAGTCCTGTTATGAGTCCGTCTCGCGCCTTACCAAAAGGATCTTTTGCATATACACTGTTTTTGAAAAAAACTGAAACCAGGGTAGAGTGTCTCAGTGCCGTAAAAACTTCTACAAGTAGGTCCTCTTGGATACCTCAATAGCATGCAGGCTTTTGGGCTTTTCGGCTGGCCGAATCCAAAAGTAACCCATCTCGAAGAACAGTTAAGCCCTAAAGACTAACCTCGAGACGGTTAGCACGAGCTGTTAGCTGCTAGGATGGGCTTGATAAATTAATGTTTCCATTTCAAATTTGTTACTTGAATTGTCTCTCCTACTTCTGTAAACCATTGCTCGTTTAAAAATGTTTTTTTTGGTACATTTCTAACCGTCTAATCTTGATTAAAGTTGAAATAACTCAAATCCAATTTTAATGAGCTTGATCCGTCATAATACAACTAAACATAATCGAAATATGTCCACAATCAGATTATAAATGTAACTATATTGGTCAACGCCCTGTCCATCAGCTTTCAACCATCGATCCAATTAAGGATATTCGAATCCATTGGGCGTCTTATCTCGAAATAATCGCACGTTGTTCTCTTAGCGTTGCTTCTTTCACCTGTTAATGTTAACACGATTTGAATTAGTTAAACAACTTTCAATTTACTTATATGAGTATTACTACTACTACTACTGAAGAATGCCTTTTTCTTCTTCTTCTCCTTCTTCTCCTCCTTCACTTTTTTTACTCTTTCAGCTCACTCAAACTTATATATAGATAAAATACGCCATGTTTCCAAGTCAATTTTATTTATATCATGCATTATATACGAGATAATATATACAACAAACTTGCTTCTTATAAATTTCAACAAGAGAAAATTGCGAAAACTTTATGGTGAGAACAAAATAAATACCTTATAAGATCAATTTTATATGTTTAGCATTTATTTTTAAAAAAATCGAAACAGTTACAAACAAAAGCTCATCAACTTTGCTACGACTCTTCTTTTTCTTCTCTTCGTCAAATTTTTTTAATTCAATCTAATCCCATTAATTTGATGATCATAAAGGTATTTTAATTGGCATTATCGCATTAGATGTCAAATTAAGTTGTATTGCTCCATTTCACGAATCGTATTCAATCAATACCTCTACTCTAATCTTTTTTTTAATAATTTTTTTTCCAATTTGAATAAATGATGAATTAAAGAGATTATTTGTAAACGTAACCTTTTCGTTTAATTCACACACGTATTTATTATGGGTGTCCCATCTACGGACGCATTAAAAGTTTTATTTATCGATCTTTTGTCGTTATTCTTTTAAGTGATCATTTCGACAAAACAGATACATCATTTTTAGTTCAACAAATGCGATTTTATCTACACCAAAGTACCACTTTCCGTAATTGATTTAATTTAAATTAATTATTTCCTGTTCTTAAAAAATTAATTATTATTATTTCGATTATTAATGCTTCGTTATTATTGGTTTAAACTTAGATTTGACTCGTATACGTTCATGCTCGTCTGACCATTTTTCGTATATTTCGTTTTCTCACATTTTCTAATAGATATATTGTATTACGTAACAATCCTATAGGACTCTCTAGGCTAGGCCCTCCTCTTTCTGTCTCGCAATACAATATAAGAAACTGAAATAAACTGTAAAATGAATGTTAGTTAATGGTTTCAAACTTAGCCACATAATCCGATTTAAAAATTTTCTTCATACCAACGTAACATTTTTGGAAAATGCACAAAACCTCCACCTTGTAAAGTTTCAAAAAACTGCGGAAAAATGTTATTTTTTCAGTTTTTCGCTTATAGCTTGGAAAATACGCACTTTCTTAGAAAAGCACTTCTATATAAAAATAAACTACATCAAACGTTTTACAAATTATCATTCTTAGGTTTTTTCCTTCAGATAAATTGTTTCGGTGCTAGAGCGCGTTAAAGTTCGAAGAAAATATCAAATTCGGTCAAAAAGCTGTTTTCTTAGTTTTTGGCTTATAACTCAGAAACTACGTAGTTTTTGAAAAAAGTGTTTCTATATAACAATAAACTACATCATATTTTCTACAAATTATGTTTCTTAGGCTTTTTCCTTCAGACGAATAGTTTAGGCGGTACAGCGCGGTGAAGTTTGACAAAAATTCCAAAATCGTTCAAAAAACTGTGTATTTAGTTTCTCGCTTATAACTCAAAAATTACGCACCTTTAGAGAAAAGTGTTCCTATACAAAAATAAACTACATCAAACGTTCTGTAAATTATGTTTCTCGGTTTTTTTCTTCAGACGAGTGGTTTAGCCGCTTAAAGTTCGACGAAACTTCCAAAATCGGTCAAAAAGCTGCTTTCTTAATTTTTTGCTTATAACTCGGAAACTATGCAGTTTTAGAGAAAAGTGTTTCTATATAACAATAAACAACATTATATTTTCTACAAATTATGTTTCTTAAGCTTTTTCCTTCAGACAAATAGTTTAGGCGGTACAGCGCGGTGAAGTTTGACAAAAATTCGAAAATCGTTCAAAAAACTGTGTATTTAGTTTCTCGCTTATAACTCAAAAATTACGCACTTTTAGAGAAAAGTCTTCCTATACAAAAATAAACTACATCAAACGTACTGTAAATTATGTTTCTTAAATTTTTTCCTTGAGACGAATGGTTTAGCCGTTAGTACGCGTTAAAGTTCGATGGAAATTCCAAAATTGGTTAAAAACCTTGCTTTCTTAGTTTTTCACTTATAACTCAGAAAATGCGCACTTTTAGAGGAAAATGTGTCTATACAAAAATAAACTACATTAAAATTTCTATACATTATCTTTCTTAGGTTTTGTGGTTTGGACCTACGGTTTAGGTACTAGGGCACGTTAAAGTTTGACAAAAATTCCAAAGTTGGTCAAAAAGCTGCTTTCTTAGTTTTTCGCTTATAACTCGGAAACTATGCAGTTTTAGAGTATAGAGTTTTAGAGTATACAGTTTTACTATACAAACATAAACTGCATCAAATTTCCTACAAATTATGTGTCTAAGACTTTGTCCTTCAGACAAACGGCTTAGGCGGTAGAAAGCGGTGAAGTTTGACAAAAATTCCAAAATCGTCCAAAAAGCTGTTTTTTTGGTTTTTTGTTTATAACTTGGAAACTACGCACTTCTAGAAAAAAGTTAATTATTTGTAGAAAAATAAAAGGCATTCAATTTAGAATAATTTCGTAAGTATCTAAAGTTTTCTACGTCTGACGTACGGTTTAGGTTAGGTGGAAGGCTGCGTATTATATCGGACGTAGCGGCCAAGTCAAGAACAGTAATAATCGTTCTCTCATTTCTAGTGGTGCTGTTTATTTTTGACAATATTCTTATTTAAAACAATTCAATAGACTAATTTTATTTCTGTACAAGGCCGTTTTTTCTAAAAGTGCATAGTTTCCGAGTTATAAGCAAAAAACAACAAAAACAGCTTTTTGGACGATTTTTAAATTTTCGTCAAACTTTAACACGCTCTAGCGCCTAAACCGCTTGCCTGAAGAAAAAAAACTAGGAAACGTAATTTGTTGGAAATTTGATGTAGTTTATTTTTGTAAAGAATTCTTTCTAATTATAATTGCTTTTTAATCAATCTTCAAGTCTTGAAGTTTTAACATCTTCGATTGGCCTACGTAACATACAAGGCTGGCCAAATAGACTATTCTTTTAGAAAGACTCGAAACTCGACAACGGGCAAACCCACCTCATTTTACCGACAATAATTCTGTGCGAATGGTGACGCTTTTAAAAGGCTGGAACTAGCTTCAGGTCGTCCACGGAACTCTTCGTTATTAAAGAATTAAACTATTACAGTGTTTTACAGATATTAGGTACATTAGGCTGTCCTTCGTAGACCAAACTAAGCCACCCCATTCAAAAGTTGTGGTTGGATTGTTGAACAACGTCTAAATACCAGTTCGTTAAATGTCACCAATGAGCCAAAATCGAAACGATCGTCGGCTAGACTAGAGGCGTCAAACAGAGATTACAATTTAGCCCCAAAAGTCCGCACGAACTTTGGTTGTCATAATTTGTAATTAAACGATTTAAGGATCGGTTTTAAATATTTGAGCTTGTTATATTTTACGACATTATAAACGTATAAAAAGTGTGGCGAGCTCATCTTTAAGATGTTAAAAAAATATATATAAATAATAATAATATTTAAAAGCGTGTTCACAAAGTCACGGTATAATTAAAAGCGACTTTTTTATTGCCGTTTAATGGATTATAGATATACTTTGTTATTATAGTACACAAATATCAATTTTATTTGTGTTGACCAAAAATTTTATTATTTATAGCCTATAACAAATTTAGATTAGAGAAAAAAATATTAGCGAGCGGCACTAACTTTAAAAAAGTTTAAGTTTCGATTTTTTTAAGCTACAAGTTATGGATATTTTCGAAAGAGATTAACCAATTTTTGGTATATGTAATTAGCGTGACTTTACAAATTAAAATTATAAGCTTCCGTGACTAAAATACGAACAGCTTCTTGAAATAGTGGTCTTCTTAAGATAAGTTAGTGTTTTAAATTCCTTTCGTAGGTTAAAAAACTGCCAACGATTCTAGAGCTAAGAGCTCGATCAAAATATGTTACAGTTCTAAGGTCGCGTTTAGAAGATTGCAACCGGAGTTGGTCAATATAGTCGAGTGTTCGTGTTATAAACGTAATGGGTTTAATATTTTGAGCCGGTTGTATAAATAGCCACCACTTGAAAAATGTTTCCGACAAGAACAACAGAGAATTACACGAATAAAGCGCACAAGTGGTCTCTCAGATAAATTTCAACAAATTTTGGGCTACCCTTACGACTTTAGGACTGGAGTAGCCCTTCCCGGGTCAGTTGCACTTTTCTGTTGCTCGTCTATGCTCCACTTATCCATCAGTTCACCGAACAAGACGGAAATAGACGAGGAAACTGTTTGAAAGAGACTAACGATAGCGATGCCGAGGATAAGACTTCTCCAATCTCCAATTAGGAATAAACCATTCAAAGATTTTTCAAATAGTCTGCGGAGATCGAGATAACAATGAGAGAATTAAAGTTAACAGTAGAAATAGCTGGTAAATAAGTTTTAAAAAAATTTCGAAAAAGGCAATTCCAAATACATCGATAAGAAAAGTACATTGCGTATAAATACGTTTAAATTTTCTCACGAAGCATCATTTAAAAAAGGGGATCATCGGAATTGAAGTTCGATTTGATGGGTGATTTTGGAGGCTGATCACGAGTACACGGAATGCAGTCGACTGGACATTTCTCTATAATGCGCACACAACACTACCGAACACAACGACTGATTTATAGTATTGCATTTTTAATTTAAAACGAAATCAACGATTCCGACTGTCGTGGCTAATGTACCGTAAAAATACCCCCGGAGTGATGAATTTGTACTTTTTCTTTAATTAACGGCGAGTTGCGAGAATCGAAATAGTGGACGATTAGAAGTTTCGGATCCAAGCGTTTGTGGTCGTTGCCTGTTGTTGTAGTATAAAAGAAAACGAATAAGAATAAATAGTTACTACTAAACATATCACAAAGTATAGCTACTGAATTTCAATCCTCGGTTATAGTGACCAAAAAGACAACAACGCGAAAGAAATATCCACCCGACCTTCTAGTACGTGGACAGCATCTTAACAACACTCGCGACAAGTCCGATCTTCGAGTTTAGCTTTTGTACTCCACTTCTTGCGGACGCCCAACAGTTCCTGTCACACATATATTAAAATACATTAAACTTGCATGCACTTCTTGCAAAAATTCGGTAGCTCTGACCGCATCTCTTTACATTTTGCTCCAGCTCCACGCTCTTCCGACAAGTCCTCGCGTAAAACCTTTCGTTAAAACCCCAATTTAGTAATCTAAAGATAGTAAACGAAGAAAAAAATTAAAAATTCTACGAAACAATTTAATTAAAAGACAGTCGAAGAATGTAAAACAACTTCCGTATAAAGAAGACACACACACAGAGAAGAAATGTACACAAAACAAATTTTCTCAGATATACGAGTAATTCAACTTTTAACTTTAAGTCCAATTCTCACGTAAGAAATCGAGTAAATCGTTAAATCAAACAGCATCGAATCAGTCAGAAAACTGGTATTTGAGACGATGGTCAATCAGGAAGAACAACCCTCCCAGAAGCTTGTCGGAAAGACGTCTTGTCTCTCACGGTGTGTCAACGTAATAAACAATCAAATGCCTCCATGTATGGAACTTTGCAGGTGTTTATTTATGAAGGAAAAATTAAAGGTGTTTTCTAATAGTTGCACGCTTTATTTTGAGAACAAACATTGTGTTTTTAACATGTAGAATGTGGACGATGAGGTCTTCTTCATATTCTTTCCTTTCTGCTATTTTTTCGCCTTTATTTTAATTTTTTCGTATTGCGTCAACTATTGCTACTTTTTCTAATCCCCCTCTCGTGACCCCCAACCCTCGACACAATCTGGTTATTTTTGCCAAGCGTAAAATTCTCTAATAACCTAGAATTTTCCATCGCTCCCTAAAATTTTGTTTTAGGAAGCATTCCTCTACCGCCTAAGGCGTTTATCTGAAGGACAAAGCCTAAGAAACATAATTCGTAGAAAATTTGCTGTACTTTATTTTTATAATATAGAAACATTTTTCTCTAAAACTGCATAGTTTACGAGTTATAAGCGAAAAACTAAGACAGCAGCTTTTAGACCGATTTTGGAATTTTCGTCGAACTTTAACGTGTCCTAGAGCCTAAACCGTTTGTAAGAAGAACAAAACCTAAGAAACGTAATTTATAGAAAATTTAACGTAGTTTATTTTTTTATAGAAACATTTTTCTCTAAAAGAGGGCATTTTCCGAGTTATACATAAGCAGGTTTTTGACGATTTTGGAATTTTCATTGAACTTTAACGCATACTAGCGGCTAAACCATTTGTCATAAGGAAAAAATCTAGGAAACATAATTTACAGAACGTTTAATATAGTTTATTTTTGTAAAGTAACATTTTTTTCTAAAAGTGCAAAGTTTCCGAGTTATAAGCTAAAAACTAAAGAAGCAGCTGTTTGACCGATTTTGGAATTTTCGTCGATCTTAAACGTGCCCTAGTACCTAAACCGTTTGTCTAGAAGAACAAACCTAAAAAACATAATTTATAGAAAATTTAAGGTATTAGTTTATTTTTGTATTGACACATTTTTCTCTAAAAGTGCGTATTTTCCGAGTTATAAGTGAAAAACTAAGAAAGCAAGGTTTTTGACCAACTTTGGAATTTTTATCGAACTTTAACGTGTACTAGCGGCTAAACCATTCGTCTAAAGGAAAATCTAAGAATCATAATTACAAAATACAAAATACAGAACGTTTGATGTATATTTTTGTATAGAAACACTTTCCTCTAAAAGTGCGTAGTTTCCTAGTTATAAGCGAGAAACTGAATACACATTTTTTTGATCGATTTAGAAATTTTCGTCGAACTTTAACGCGCCCTAGTGACTAAACCATTGGTCTGAAGGAAAAAACCAAAACAAATAATTTACAGATAGTTTGATGTAGTAATTTTTTTATAGTAATACTTTCCTCTAGACGTGCGTAGTTTACGAGTTATAAGCGAAAAACTAAGAAAGCAGCTTTTTACCCGATTTTAATATTTTCCTCAAACTTTAACGCACTCTAGCACCGAAACCATTTGTCTGAAGGACAAAACCTAAAACACATAATTTATAGAAAATTTAAGGTAGTTTATTTTTGTATAGGAACATTTTTCTCTAAAAGTGCGTATTTTCTGAGTTATAAGTGAAAAACTAAGAAAGCAAGATTTTTGACCAACTTTGGAATTTTTATCGAACTTTAACGTGTACTAGCGGCTAAACCATTCGTCTAAAGGAAAATCTAAGAATCATAATTTTACAAAACGTTTGATGTATATTTTTGTATAGAAACACTTTCCTCTAAAAGTGCGTAGTTTCCTAGTTATAAGCGAGAAACTGAATACACAGTTTTTTGATCGATTTAGGAATTTTCGTCAAACTTTAAGGCGCCCTAGTGACTAAACCATTCGTCTGAAGGAAAAAACCTAAAAACATAATTTACAGATCGTTTGATGTAGTAATTTTTTTATATTAATACTTTCCTCTAGACGTGCATAGTTTACGAGTTATAAGCGAAAAACTAAGAAAGCAGCTTTTTAACCGATTTTAATATTTTCCTCAAACTTTAACGCACTCTAGCACCGAAACCATTTGTCTGAAGGACAAAACCTAAAACACATAATTTATAGAAAATTTAAGGTAGTTTATTTTTGTATAGGAACATTTTTCTCTAAAAGTGCGTATTTTCTGAGTTATAAGTGAAAAACTAAGAAAGCAAGGTTTTTGACCAACTTTGGAATTTTTATCGAACTTTAACGTGTACTAGCGGCTAAACCATTCGTCTGAAGGAAAATCTAGAAATCATAATCTTACAGAACGTTTGATGTATATTTTTGTATAGAAACACTTTCCTCTAAAAGTGCGTAGTTTCCTAGTTATAAGCGAGAAACTGAATGCACAGTTTTTTGATCGATTTAGGAATTTTCGTCAAACTTCAACGCGCCCTAGTGACTAAACCATTCGTCTGAAGGAAAAAACCTACAAACATGATTTACAGATCGTTTAATGTAGTAATTTTTTTATAGTAATACTCTCCTCTAGATGTGCGTAGTTTACGAGTTATAAGCGAAAAACTGAGAAAGCAGCTTTTTAACCGATTTTAATATTTTCCTCAAACTTTAACGCACTCTAACACCGAAACCATTTGTCTGAAGGACAAAACCTAAAACACATAATTTATAGAAAATTTAAGGTAGTTTATTTTTGTATAGATACGTTTTTCTCCAAAAGTGCGTATTTTCTGAGTTATAAGTGAAAAACTAAGAAAGCAAGGTTTTTGACCAACTTTGGAATTTTTATCGAACTTTAACGTGTACTAGCGGCTAAACCATTCGTCTGAAGGAAAATCTAGAAATCATAATCTTACAGAACGTTTGATGTATATTTTTGTATAGAAACACTTTCCTCTAAAAGTGCGTAGTTTCCTAGTTATAAGCGAGAAACTGAATGCACAGTTTTTTGATCGATTTAGGAATTTTCGTCAAACTTCAACGCGCCCTAGTGACTAAACCATTCGTCTGAAGGAAAAAACCTACAAACATGATTTACAGATCGTTTAATGTAGTAATTTTTTTATAGTAATACTCTCCTCTAGATGTGCGTAGTTTACGAGTTATAAGCGAAAAACTGAGAAAGCAGCTTTTTAACCGATTTTAATATTTTCCTCAAACTTTAACGCACTCTAACACCGAAACCATTTGTCTGAAGGACAAAACCTAAAACACATAATTTATAGAAAATTTAAGGTAGTTTATTTTTGTATAGGAACATTTTTCTCTAAAAGTGCGTATTTTCTGAGTTATAAGTGAAAAACTAAGAAAGCAAGATTTTTGAACAACTTTGGAATTTTTATCGAACTTTAACGTGTACTAGCGGCTAAACCATTCGTCTAAAGGAAAATCTAAGTATCATAATTTTACAAAACGTTTAATGTATATTTTTGTATAGAAACACTTTCCTCTAAAAGTGCGTAGTTTCCTAGTTATAAGCGAGAAACTGAATACACAGTTTTTTGATCGATTTAGGAATTTTCGTCAAACTTTAACACGCCCTAGTGACTAAACCATTCGTCTGAAGGAAAAAAACCTAAAAACATAATTTACAGATCGTTTGATGTAGTAATTTTTTTATATTAATACTTTCCTCTAGACGTGCGTAGTTTACGAGTTATAAGCGAAAAACTAAGAAAGCAGCTTTTTAACCGATTTTAATATTTTCCTCAAACTTTGACGCACTCTAGCACCGAAACCATTTGTCTGAAGGACAAAACCTAAAACACATAATTTATAGAAAATTTAAGGTAGTTTATTTTTGTATAGGAACATTTTTCTCTAAAAGTGCGTATTTTCTGAGTTATAAGTGAAAAACTAAGAAAGCAAGGTTTTTGACCAACTTTGGAATTTTTATCGAACTTTAACGTGTACTAGCGGCTAAACCATTCGTCTGAAGGAAAATCTAGAAATCATAATCTTACAGAACGTTTGATGTATATTTTTGTATAGAAACACTTTCCTCTAAAAGTGCGTAGTTTCCTAGTTATAAGCGAGAAACTGAATGCACAGTTTTTTGATCGATTTAGGAATTTTCGTCAAACTTCAACGCGCCCTAGTGACTAAACCATTCGTCTGAAGGAAAAAACCTACAAACATGATTTACAGATCGTTTAATGTAGTAATTTTTTTATAGTAATACTCTCCTCTAGATGTGCGTAGTTTACGAGTTATAAGCGAAAAACTGAGAAAGCAGCTTTTTAACCGATTTTAATATTTTCCTCAAACTTTAACGCACTCTAACACCGAAACCATTTGTCTGAAGGACAAAACCTAAAACACATAATTTATAGAAAATTTAAGGTAGTTTATTTTTGTATAGATACGTTTTTCTCCAAAAGTGCGTATTTTCTGAGTTATAAGTGAAAAACTAAGAAAGCAAGGTTTTTGACCAACTTTGGAATTTTTATCGAACTTTAACGTGTACTAGCGGCTAAACCATTCGTCTGAAGGAAAATCTAGAAATCATAATCTTACAGAACGTTTGATGTATATTTTTGTATAGAAACACTTTCCTCTAAAAGTGCGTAGTTTCCTAGTTATAAGCGAGAAACTGAATGCACAGTTTTTTGATCGATTTAGGAATTTTCGTCAAACTTCAACGCGCCCTAGTGACTAAACCATTCGTCTGAAGGAAAAAACCTACAAACATGATTTACAGATCGTTTAATGTAGTAATTTTTTTATAGTAATACTCTCCTCTAGATGTGCGTAGTTTACGAGTTATAAGCGAAAAACTGAGAAAGCAGCTTTTTAACCGATTTTAATATTTTCCTCAAACTTTAACGCACTCTAACACCGAAACCATTTGTCTGAAGGACAAAACCTAAAACACATAATTTATAGAAAATTTAAGGTAGTTTATTTTTGTATAGGAACATTTTTCTCTAAAAGTGCGTATTTTCTGAGTTATAAGTGAAAAACTAAGAAAGCAAGATTTTTGAACAACTTTGGAATTTTTATCGAACTTTAACGTGTACTAGCGGCTAAACCATTCGTCTAAAGGAAAATCTAAGTATCATAATTTTACAAAACGTTTAATGTATATTTTTGTATAGAAACACTTTCCTCTAAAAGTGCGTAGTTTCCTAGTTATAAGCGAGAAACTGAATACACAGTTTTTTGATCGATTTAGGAATTTTCGTCAAACTTTAACACGCCCTAGTGACTAAACCATTCGTCTGAAGGAAAAAAACCTAAAAACATAATTTACAGATCGTTTGATGTAGTAATTTTTTTATATTAATACTTTCCTCTAGACGTGCGTAGTTTACGAGTTATAAGCGAAAAACTAAGAAAGCAGCTTTTTAACCGATTTTAATATTTTCCTCAAACTTTGACGCACTCTAGCACCGAAACCATTTGTCTGAAGGACAAAACCTAAAACACATAATTTATAGAAAATTTAAGGTAGTTTATTTTTGTATAGGAACATTTTTCTCTAAAAGTGCGTATTTTCTGAGTTATAAGTGAAAAACTAAGAAAGCAAGGTTTTTGACCAACTTTGGAATTTTTATCGAACTTTAACGTGTACTAGCGGCTAAACCATTCGTCTGAAGGAAAATCTAGAAATCATAATCTTACAGAACGTTTGATGTATATTTTTGTATAGAAACACTTTCCTCTAAAAGTGCGTAGTTTCCTAGTTATAAGCGAGAAACTGAATGCACAGTTTTTTGATCGATTTAGGAATTTTCGTCAAACTTCAACGCGCCCTAGTGACTAAACCATTCGTCTGAAGGAAAAAACCTACAAACATGATTTACAGATCGTTTAATGTAGTAATTTTTTTATAGTAATACTCTCCTCTAGATGTGCGTAGTTTACGAGTTATAAGCGAAAAACTGAGAAAGCAGCTTTTTAACCGATTTTAATATTTTCCTCAAACTTTAACGCACTCTAACACCGAAACCATTTGTCTGAAGGACAAAACCTAAAACACATAATTTATAAAAAATTTAAGGTAGTTTATTTTTGTATAGGAACATTTTTCTCTAAAAGTGCGTATTTTCTGAGTTATAAGTGAAAAACTAAGAAAGCAAGATTTTTGAACAATTTTGGAATTTTTATCGAACTTTAACGTGTACTAGCGGCTAAACCATTCGTCTAAAGGAAAATCTAAGTATCATAATTTTACAAAACGTTTAATGTATATTTTTGTATAGAAACACTTTCCTCTAAAAGTGCGTAGTTTCCTAGTTATAAGCGAGAAACTGAATACACAGTTTTTTGATCGATTTAGGAATTTTCGTCAAACTTTAACACGCCCTAGTGACTAAACCATTCGTCTGAAGGAAAAAAACCTAAAAACATAATTTACAGATCGTTTGATGTAGTAATTTTTTTATATTAATACTTTCCTCTAGACGTGCGTAGTTTACGAGTTATAAGCGAAAAACTAAGAAAGCAGCTTTTTAACCGATTTTAATATTTTCCTCAAACTTTGACGCACTCTAGCACCGAAACCATTTGTCTGAAGGACAAAACCTAAAACACATAATTTATAGAAAATTTAAGGTAGTTTATTTTCATATAGAAGTGCTTTTCTAAGAAAATGCGGATTTTCCGAGTTATAAGCGAAAAACTGAAAAAATAACATTTTTCCGAAGCTTTTTGAAATTTTAGAAGTGGAGGTTTTGTGCATTTTGCAACAACTACTCGAATTAAACCACAAATTGTCGATATATCATTAGAAAAAGATCACACTGAAGTAGCCCACTGTAACCTAACGCTTTTAGCCTCCGGTAAAGTGTCTTCATCTCCAAGAATTTTCCATCGCTTCCTGAAATTTTGTTCTGGCAGATCTTTGAAGCACAAGTAGTCGCATTGAACAAGAAACCCAAAAATTGGCAATAAATCATTGGAAGAAATCATCTCGGGAAGGAGAAGACGCTCCAAGGAGAATTGTCCAAACTACCAATAGAGGAAATTCTGGACTTCATTAAAAGCACAGAGCTCACATAAAGGGAGGGTATATCCGAGGCGCACAATAAATAGACCCAAGAGGTCGCGGTGCAAGGAACCACTAAAGGGGCCAGCCTCAGGAAAAATAATAATAATAATAATAATAATAATTGAACAAGAAACCCAAAAATTGTCAATAAATCATTGGAAGAAAGTCACACTGAAGTAGCCCACTGTTACCTCACGCTTTTAGTCTCCTAAAAAATACCTTCCTCTCGAGTTTTCCATCGCTCTCTGCAATTTTGTTGTGGAGATCTCTGGAGTCCATGTTGTATTCGAATTGAATAAGAAACCTTCAATTGCCAATATATTATTGGAAGAAAGTCACACTGAAGTAGCCCTTCACTGTCACTTAACGCTTTTAACCTCCTGAAAAATGCCTTCATCTCCAATAATTTTCCATCGTTCCCTGAAATTCTGTTGTGGCAGATCTTTGAAGTACAAGTACCCTCATTAGACGTGGTTTAGTAAATGTGGAAAAGAATAGACTAGTACTGCTGTTTTGAAAGAATTATTTGGGTCTTCAGACTCGAGACTCATCAGTAAGAAAGTTAAAACATTACAAGGGTGGGCAGGGATGGGGCTTGTTGGGCGCTTTTAAAATTATTACTTGTTGTGCAGTTTAAGAAAGTTTGGATTTTAGCCCTTGGGCTGCTTTTCGTAATAAAAATAATTATTTTTTAAAATCGACTGCCACTTTTAATTGATCCGGTAGTACTACCATTAGCTCCGCAAGCACAACGACGAACAATTCCTAGATCATTAATCTATTTAGTTACAGTGTGAATTTAAAAAATTAGATTATCTCATTTAAAAGCACAAAAGTTAGGCGTAATCATTCTTCTTCTCATTTAAAGTCAATAATTAATATGTTTACGTATTAAAAGAATATTTAAAAAATGTATTCTTAATTGATATGTTGGTTTTGAAAAATTAAATACTACGTACAAGTTGGCTGTAGGCACATTAATATATTTTTTTTTATAAATATAAGTTACCACATCTAAATACATTCATTTTACTACTTGAACCGACTTAAAATTTTAGCTGACAAATTGCCTTAGGTTTTTAATAAAATAAAACAACCGTTTCTGTTACAACTTTTTTCAAAATTAATTAATCTCTAGCATTTCGACTCCGATATTTAATTGATTTTTAAATAAGGTACATTTGTCATACGTTACCATTTACAAATTTCTTTTTTTTTCTCGACTAGAAATTTTTTTGTCGCCACTATACTTTCGGTTGTTGGTTTTCCTTTGGTATTCTACCGTAAAGACAGGCTAAACTGTTTTTAAATTTATTTAACAAGTAAAATAAAAGGTTAAAGTCGTCAATTAAGATTTTTAAATTGTTTAATTTATTTTATAAAAATTTGTAAATAAACGGTAGAGTTTCTATTTTATCTTATCTGAATCGATAGTCGAGATATTTTATGGTCTTATCTCGGACTATAATTTTGCTAAACGTTCTACAAGCTACTAATTAATACAAGAATCGATTGACATTTTAGAATGGGGGACCGTTAATTGAAAATACTCTTTTTTTACAAATTTATGGGAAACGGTTAGTTGTGTAATGTTCCACTTGAAAACCATCACGTTACGTTACGTTACTTCATAGCGGGGAGTATAATTAATAATTATTGATTACAATTACAATTAATTACCAAAACTTGCCAACTTTGCCATTTTACGTTCGGCGCGCATCGAGGTGGTGACCCAGACGTGACAAAATGAGTCAGCGGCACTTCCACAACAAAGGTGGACTAATAACGTTCGCCGCTCTATATTACCGTCCATTTGCTTCACAGACGAGTGCACTTTTACTCAAAACAATGGACCAAATTGTCAAAAAAGTCCTCAGTCATTTATTAGTCGAAATCGCATAGTTAACTGTCTACGAACGGTAGAGCTCAATCAAAGCCATCAAAGACATCCTTAATTCGAACATTAATTTTTTTTTGAAATTTATAATTTGTACACTTCGCTTTTAATTAATTTGAAAAATTAATAATTTATCTGAAAGACGCCTCGACTAAAAACCCTACTATGAAATTTTTATCGAACCCCATTCCGTGAGTTCTACTACCAATTAGAGGCCATATTAAGTCGAATGATGTCGTTTCGTTAAGTCAGTTATCGGAACATTGACTTAAAGTAACCATTTGTAGTTTATATAACCTCATATCTTCACGTGTTACGACGACCTTACGAGAGAAAAAATATATTTTTATTAAATTACGCGATTTCAAATTTTTTAATGGGCAAAAATGTCCAAATCGATTACTATGATCGGCTGTCTTTGATCGTCTAAATTTACTATTATTAGAAAAAGACGCCGATTTATAGTTTGCTCAATTGTCTATTTAAGGTAGAAACTGTGGGAACATCTTCAGTAAAAGCGTAAGGTTGAAGCATATGTTCTTCAATGCTAATCGTTAATCCTTTTTAGACAAGACGTTACGAGATAATTTTGTAACACCTTATAAACGAGATGAATTGATCGCTTGGACATGATAATACAGGTTATCAATCTACACCAAATAAGATATAAAATCGAAAAGTAGGTTAGTAACAGGCAAAAAAGGATTACGCCTACATTTATTTTATTTTATTGCTTCCCCGTATTTAACGGTTTCAAAAACCTCCATATCCATTGTAACCAACAAGACATAGTTGCACATTTCGAAATTACTTCTATCGGATATTATCTTTATATTATTACGGATTTACGCCGACTTGTTCGGTTAACCACACCATGAATTATCTTGGAAATTTACAAAACTAAACACTTCTAACAAAAGTACAAAGTTGTCGACCCGCTGGGTCCACTGCCTGTGTTTCACCATATACGAAGCGTTACACTAAACACTAGAGCATTTTCCCTTTATTCTAAGGTAAGGGTCGTAATATTTCTAGCTATTCAACCACCCACTGCTCGCAAACATAAATATCTCGTGAGCAACGTGACATTTTCGAATTTTGAGACTCTCAATTCAGGCAACAGCTTAATAGGTTTATCTAGTGCGCCAGGACGAAATGAAAGCGAGCAGTACCGACCTCTACGTAGAAAATCGCCACCATTGGATTCCGTGATCAGGACAACCCCAAGCAACTCGACGACACCCTTAGCGAGCCCTTCTTCCAATTTCTTTAAAACCATCCGAGCTGGAAGCGAAACGAAGAGTTAAAAATAATCATTTGTTGCTAACTCAAACCAGGTTGCGACAGGTGCAGATGGGTTAGCCCTTAGAGGCTCTCATAGTATCTTAGTACATCCTTCTTCCAACTCCTCTGAAACCATCCAAACTGGAAACTAAACTGGGGAGTTTAAAATAATCATTTGTTGCCAATTTTAACCAGGCTGCGAGTGATGCAGATGAGCTAGCCCTTAGAAGCTCTCATAGTGTCTTAGTACATCCTTCTTCCAACTCTTCTGAAACCATCCAAACTGGAAGCTAAACTGGGGAGTTTAAAATAATCATTTGTTGCTAATTTAAACCAGGCTGCGACCGGTGCAGATGAGCCAGCGCTTAGAGGCTCTTATAGTGTCTTAGTACATCCTTCTTCCAACTCCTTTGAAACCATCCAAACTGGAAGCTAAACTGGGGAGTTTAAAATATTCATTTGTTGCTAATTTTAACCAGGCTGCGACCGGTGCAGATGGGCTAGCCCTTAGAGGCTCTCATACTGTCTTAGTACATCCTTCTTCCAACTCTTCTGAAACCATCCAAACTGGAAGCTAAACTGGGGAGTTTAAAATAATCATTTGTTGCTAATTCAAAACAGGCTGCGACCGGTGCAGATGGGCTAGCCCTTAGCGGTTCTCATAGTGTCTTAGTACATCCTTCTTCCAACTCTTCTGAAACCATTCAAACTGGAAGCTAAACTGGGGAATTTACAATATTCATTTGTTGCTAATTTTAACCAGGCTGCGACCGGTGCAGATGGGCTAGCCCTTAGATGCTCTCATAGTGTCTTAGTACATCCTTCTTCCAACTCTTCTGAAACCATCCAAACTGGAAGCTAAACTGGGGAGTTTAAAATATTCATTTGTTGCTAATTTTAACCAGGCTGCGACCGGTGCAGATGGGCTAGCCCTTAGCGGTTCTCATAGTGTCTTAGTACATCCTTCTTCCAACTCCTCTGAAACCATCCAAACTGGAAACTAAACTGGGGAGTTTAAAATAATCATGTGTTGCCAATTTTAACCAGGCTGCGACAGATGCAGATGAGCTAGCCCTTAGAAGCTCTCATAGTGTCTTAGTACATCCTTCTTCCAACTCTTCTGAAACCATCCAAACTGGAAGCTAAACTGGGGAGTTTAAAATAATCATTTGTTGCCAATTTTAACCAGGCTGCAACCGGTGCTGATGGGCTAGCCCTTAGAGGCTCTCATAGTGTCTTAGTACATCCTTCTTCCAACTCTTCTGAAACCATCCAAACTGGAAGCTAAACTGGGGAGTTAAAAATAATCATTTGTTGCTCATTCAAACCAGGCTGCGACAGGTGCAGATAGGCTAGCCCTTAGAGGCTCTCATAGTGTCTTAGTACATCCTTCTTCCAACTCTTCTGAAACCATCCAAACTGGAAGCTAAACTGGAGAGTTTAAAATATTCATTTGTTGCTAATTTTAACCAGGCTGCAACCGGTGCAGATGGGCTAGCCCTTAGAGGCTCTCATAGTGTCTTAGTACATCCTTCTTCCAACTCTTCTGAAACCATCCAAACTGGAAGCTAAACTGGGGAGTTTAAAATATTCATTTGTTGCTAATTTTAACCAGGCTGCGACCGGTGCAGATGGGCTAGCCCTTAGCGGTTCTCATAGTGTCTTAGTACATCCTTCTTCCAACTCCTCTGAAACCATCCAAACTGGAAACTAAACTGGGGAGTGTAAAATAATCATTTGTTGCCAATTTTAACCAGGCTGCGACAGATGCAGATGAGCTAGCCCTTAGAAGCTCTCATAGTGTCTTAGTACATCCTTCTTCCAACTCTTCTGAAACCATCCAAACTGGAAGCTAAACTGGGGAGTTTAAAATAATCATTTGTTGCCAATTTTAACCAGGCTGCAACCGGTGCTGATGGGCTAGCCCTTAGAGGCTCTCATAGTGTCTTAGTACATCCTTCTTCCAACTCTTCTGAAACCATCCAAACTGGAAGCTAAACTGGGGAGTTAAAAATAATCATTTGTTGCTCATTCAAACCAGGCTGCGACAGGTGCAGATAGGCTAGCCCTTAGAGGCTCTCATAGTGTCTTAGTACATCCTTCTTCCAACTCTTCTGAAACCATCCAAACTGGAAGCTAAACTGGAGAGTTTAAAATATTCATTTGTTGCTAATTTTAACCAGGCTGCAACCGGTGCAGATGGGCTAGCCCTTAGAGGCTCTCATAGTGTCTTAGTACATCCTTCTTCCAACTCTTCTGAAACCATCCAAACTGGAAGCTAAACTGGGGAGTTTAAAATATTCATTTGTTGCTAATTTTAACCAGGCTGCGACCGGTGCAGATGGGCTAGCCCTTAGCGGTTCTCATAGTGTCTTAGTACATCCTTCTTCCAACTCTTCTGAAACCATCCAAACTGGAAGCTAAACTGGGGAATTTAAAATATTCATTTGTTGCTAATTTTAACCAGGCTGCGACCGGTGCAGATAGGCTAGCCCTTAGAGGCTCTCATAGTGTCTTAGTACGTCCTTCCTCCAACTCCTCTGAAACCATCCAAACTGGAAGCTAAGCTGGGGAGTTTAATATACTCATTTCTTGTTAATTCAAACCAGGCTGCAACTGATACAGATGAGCTAGCCCTTAGAGGCTCTCATAGTGTCTTAGTACATCTTTCCTCCAACTCCTTTAAAACCATCCAAACTGGAAGCTAAACTGGGGAGTTTAAAATATTCATTTGTTGCTAATTTTAACCAGGCTGCGACCGGTGCAGATGGGCTAGCCCTTAGAGGCTCTCATAGTGTCTTAGTACATCCTTATTCCAACTCTTCTAAAACCATCCAAACTGGAAGCTAAACTGGGGAGTTTAATATACTCATTTCTTGCTAATTTAAACCAGGCTGCAACCGGTGCTGATGGGCTAGCCCTTAGAGGCTCTCATAGTGTCTTAGTACATCTTTCCTCCAACTCCTCTGAAACCATCCAAACTGGAAGCTAAAGTGGGGAGTTTAATATACTCATTTCTTGCTAATTCAAACCAGGCTGCGACCGATGCAGATGAGCTAGCTCTTAAAGGCTCTCATAGTGTCTTAGTACATCTTTCCTCCAACTCCTTTAAAACCATCCAAACTAGAAGCTAAATTGGGGAGTTTAAAATAATTATTTCTTGCTAATTCAAACCAGGCTGCGACCGATGCAGATGAGCTGGCCCTTAGAAGCTCCTATAGTGTCTTAGTACATGCTTCTTCGAACTCCTTGGAAACCATACAAACTGGAAGCTATGCTGGCGAGTTTAAAATAATCATTTGTTGCTAATTTAAACCAGGCTGCGACAGGTGCAAATGAGCCAGCGCTTAGAGGCTCTAATGGTGTCTTCCGTGACTCTTTTGCTTCTCGTATAGATCTATTAAAGAAACCGTTATGGAATGGCTGCAAGAAGAGCACAGAAAGCATTGGGACAGACAATAGCTCAAAAAGACTCGTTTTTATGAAAGAAGCAGAAGCTAGAGAAGCTCAAGTACGGCAGGAGACACCTGAGGATGCGTCTGCTGTCGCCTCAATAAAATCCTCAACTCCATAGGATGTGCAGTTTATGCGCCACTCACACATTCAATCTTAGATTCTGCTTCTTCGGAAACCGTAAACCTACCAGACTACGGGCAAACCCATACAATGTAAAGTCGTCTGAATCAAGCGCAAGATACCTTTCTTCCAAAAGGACCTCTCAGGACTCTTTGTACTAGAAGCAGAAGTGAGTACACTCTCCATATCGGCCTAGGGCGAGAACTATTTTATCGAAGAGCACTCTTTGATATATTTTTAAGATGCAAACGACTGGGGTACAAGAGCAGTTAAAGATGCAAAAATAGCTATCGCATTGTGGCGACATTGGCCCACCGCTTCTCTAAAACTGAATTTAGCAAAAAACGTGTAAAAGAGCGTTAAAATCACCAGACATTCAACCTTAGGTCCGGTTTCTCCGGAAGCCGTAAACCTACCGGACTACGTGCGAGCCCAGTAAAGTCGGCTGGTTCAAGCGCAAGATACATTTCTTCCGAAAGAACCTCTAAGGAGTCTCAGTAACAGGAGCAGAAGGGAACCCACTCTCCATATCTGCCTTCGACGACAAATTTGATATTGAAGAGTGCTCTTTGATATTTTTTAAAAACGCAAACGACTGGGATACAAGAGCAGTTGAAGATGCAAAAATAGCTATCGCATTGTGACGACATTGCCTCACCGCTTCTCTGAAACTGAACTCAGCATGCCTTTCTTCCGAAAGAACCTCTAAGAAGTCTCGATACCAGGAGCAGAAGTGAACCCACTCTCCGTATCTGCCTTCAACGACAACTTTTATATTGAAGGGTGCTCTTTGATATTTTTTAAAGACGCAAACGACTGGGATACAAGAGCAGTTGAAGATGCAAACATAGTGAGTTAGGAGGTGAGGACATTGGCCCACGCCTTCACTGAAACTGTACTCAGCAGATTAGGATGCCTAATCCGGAGTGGAGAATTTTTAATGATAATAAATTTCAATGTTGGCCAAGTTTCGCCAATAGTAATTAGCGGCTTTATGCGCCCTACAAGCCCACTAGAGCAGAGTATCTTGTAGAGATAAATTTTTTCGCATTAATTAACTACCTTAATTACTTCATTAAAAGCATACTCTTTTGCTGTACGCTCGTACGATGTTAAGTTGGAAATTACACGGAAAAATTTTCATTTATATCCCAACTAAGTGAAACTTATAATTTGTTGACAATTAAAGTAATAGCCTACGACAAGGTTAGCAGACTTGAATAATTTTTACAAAACAATTTATAAATTGATTATTGCACATTGAGAGAAGTGTCACTATCAGGTTATATTGCCGAATCGTACTTGCCATATAGGGAAAATCATTTCAAACCTGTAAGACTTACGTATTATAATATTATTACGTTGTGAGGAGAAAAAAATGGGACACACTTTCACGATAAATTGTAGTTAACCAATTATTTAGTATTAAATAATTATAATTAGTTTCACGTGGAAAATTTGTAAAGTTCAACTTTAGATATAATCCAACTTTTTGATTGTCGTTAATTTTGAATTGATTAATAACGTGGGTTGTTAACAGAAGCCGATTTCTTGTATTTAATTCAGAACTTGCCTAATGTTCCTAATTTGTTTTCGACATAAATTATTAAGAGTCCGGCGCTTTTATTTTCATTCGAATAAAATGACGGTAATGTAAAATGTTAATTACACCCTCGAGAAGGTTAGTTTTCGCCTAAAGTTGGGGCTGGGAATGAAACTCATATTTGGGCTCTAAATGAACATTTGGACCAACCTCAACAGCGATCGAGGAGTTGAGGTTGAGGGTTGCTACCACAAATAGTTAGATTTGTAGTCCAGATCTTTGGACAAACGCGCACGGCCACTTCTCTGGCGATTAAAAAATTTAAGAATTAAACTGAGGCCTCTTCTCTCAGTTAATTATTTTTTCTGACATTTTACTTACCTTCAAGGCATATTCTTGTACTAATAAAAAAAATTAATTTAACAAACTTTAGAATTAACAACATAATTTAAAAAATATAAATTAAAAAGAGCTACTTAATTAAAAATGAGTTTAGTTTATCTTTTACGTCGAAGTGGTATTTGCTAATCTGTCAGAAGAAATAAAATCTTGGAGCAACAACGAATGCTCAACTTAAAAAGTTATTATCGTTTAAAAATTGTACCTTACAACTTGTAAGAAGAAGAAGAAGAAGAAGAAAAAGACGTTACTTTGAGTTAATTCTAGTTGAGTGGCTAATTAATTTTCGGTTAGGACGTGAATGGATCCGAAAAAAAAAGGTTTTTAAATATTTGATAGAGAAATTAATTTTAATTAGTTAATGTTTGAATTAATCGTTATGCTATGCTACGATAATTGATTAAAGGTGGATTATAGTAAGCCATGCGCAAAAATTACCACGTTCATTTGTTACGTAGTATTAGGTTTGCATTTTTAAATTTTATTTTTGTCTCGATTCTAATCCTTGATGTTGATTTATAGTTGTTGTGCCAATTATTCAATTTAAAACGCATAAAATTGAACATTCTCAATTATTCGCCAAGAATCTGAAGATTGCAACGCACTTTTTATTTCCATAAATAAGTATCTAAGGTGGCGCCCGAATAGAAATTTTCATATATAGGTGATATTCTCGCTTATCTGAAGAGCTAGAAATTTGGAAAATGCGGTGCTGACATAATCTGAAAAAGAATAATTGGGTCGAGAAAACTGAAAATAGCCCCAGCTCCTCTACTATCAGATGTGGAGGTGGTATGAAGCTCTCATCCCCCTGCTCTGGCTGTTCTTCGGATTCCCACAGCGGGTTGAATTGACTTTAGTCGTCATCATCGTCAATTACCGGTGGTACAGTGTTGTCACATTGTTGACCACAACAGTGCTAGCATATATATTATGGAAGATCACTTCAGGCCAACCTTACCCAACAGCAGGCTCTCCTACACCCTACACGCTATCTTGTAAGCACACGGCATCGCTCTAATCGGCATCGCACATCGCATAAGTTCTCTTCAGACTGTTTGGTAAGGGATAGTCTTTTGAACAGTGTCAGAGGATCAAACGCAGCTACTTTGAGGCTTTCGTCATAAGACAGCCCACAGAAGATGTTAAGGTACTAAACTTATCTCTCCTTTTGAGGGCGACAATCTTGAAGTTTCCATAATCAACCATCTTGGTCATCCCTTCGAGGCCGATTTTCTGAGCCAAGTGGCAGTTTCCGTTGGCTCCTCTGACGGAACCACTGCTTAACCTAACCTAACCTGACATTCTTAAAGTTTCTATGATCAACCATCTTGGTAGCAACGTGCCATGGCCAATTTTGCCGTTCGGCAATATTGCCACATTGGGAATATTCCCGGTAAATTGCCGAGATACTCACAAGTTCCCAAAGCTTGGCAATATTAAAATTGGGAATGTTGCTACTAATGTAGGAATATTGCCCAAATTGCCGGCACTATTCCGTGTATATCCTTGGCTAGTTCGTATTCTTCTGAGTCGGAAGTCGAAAATTACATTTCTGACTGCGATTCCGATTCCGATAATTAGAATTGGAAAATAGTTATTGATATTATAACGTTTATTATCATGTTGAGTTAAAATCAAAATATGACATTTAAAGGTAAGTCGCCGTAATATTCTCATTTTTCGGCAATATTGCCAATAAGTTGCCCGGAAATATTGCTTTTTTTTTAATTCCCGGCAACATCACATTGCTACATCTTGGCATCCCTTCGAGGCCGATTTCCTGAGTCAAGTGACTGTTTACATTGGCCCCTCTAACGACACCACTGCTTAACCTAAGCTAACCTAACATAACATTCTTGAAGTTTCTATGATCAAACAACTTGCCCCCCCCTTCGATGCCGATTTCCTGAGCCAAGTTGCAGTTTACAACGACACCACTTCTTAACCTAACCTGACATTTTTGAAGTTTCTATGATCCACCATCTTGGCCACCCCTTCGACGCCGATTTCCTGAGTCAAGTGACAGTTTACATTGGCCCCTCTAACGACACCACTGCTTAACCTAAGCTAACCTAACATAACATTCTTGAAGTTTCTATGATCAAACAACTAGCCCCCCCCCCCTTCGATGCCGATTTCCTGAGCCAAGTTGCAGTTTACAACGACACCACTTCTTAACCTAACCTGACATTCTTGAAGTTTCTATGATCCACCATCTTGGCCACCCCTTCAAAGCCGATTTCCTGAGTCAAGTGACAGTTTACATTGGCCCCTCTAACGACACCACTGCTTAACCTAAGCTAACCTAACATAACATTCTTGAAGTTTCTATGGTCAAACAACTTGCCCCCCCCCCCCTTCGATGCCGATTTCCTGAGCCAAGTTGCAGTGTACAACGACACCACTTCTTAACCTAACTTGACATTCTTAAAGTTTCTATGATCAACCATCTTGGCCACCCCTTCGAGGCCGATTTCCTGAGTCAAGTGACAGTTTACATTGGCCCCTCTAACGACACCATTGCTTAACCTAAGCTAACCTAACATAACATTCATGAAGTTTCTATGATCAAACAACTTGCCCCCCCCCCTTCGATGCCGATTTCCTGAGCCAAGTTGCAGTGCACAACGACACCACTTCTTAACCTAACCTGACATTCTTGAAGTTTCTATGATTCACCATCTTGGCCACCCCTTCGAGGCCGATTTCCTGAGTCAAGTGACAGTGGCCCCTCTAACGACACCACTGCTTAACTTAACCTAACATGACATTCTGACATTCTTGAAGTTTCTATGATCAACTATCTTGGGCACCCCTTCGAGCCGATTTCCTGACCCAAGTGATAGTTTACAATGGCTACTCCAACAACGGCACCACTGCTTAACCTAACCTGACATTCTTGAAGTTTCTATGATCAACCATCTTGGCCACTCCTTCGAGGCCGACTTCCTGACCCAAGTGACAGTTTACATTGGCTCCTCCAATGGCACCACTGCTTACAAAAATTATGGATTTTGAGTCTGATAATGGGGGGGGGGGTGATGTGTAAGCCACTCTTTTAGTTTGATTGAACCTCCGTCCACACGAAACTTTCGGGCATCCACAGGTTGTTCTTATGTTTCAAAAGAGACGTTGCAGTAATCTTTAACGGCAACAAAGACATTTTTCTATAAAAGTCGTTACAAAATCCCCGTTGTCGTTTTTTGACCGTGATTTTTAAACACTTCACCGAATTATTAAGTTGTGGTGCTCATTCGACGCAGAAGTGAATGCTCTTTAAGTTGCTTTTTCGCTAGGAGGCAGCGTTTAGGAGTTAGTATAGGAAAAAAATAAAAAGTTCAAAGCTTTCGAGGTTTTTTGGCTGCCAAAAGGGCTCCCGAGGTCGCCCGTGTTAGCATGTTTGTATTTGACGTGTTTGTACCCACATATACAAGTTAAAAAACTAAAAAAATTAAAAATAAACCATTTGGTAAAAAAGTCTAATATAAGAAAAAATAAAGTTAACATTAAGAGACCAAGAACAAATCAACTAATCGAAATTGTGACTACGGATTTGAAAGCAGAGTAAAAAGCGGCAGTGAAAATGTTGTTACAGAATTTAAAAAGATTAACGAATAAAAAAATTATGGCTAAAAAAAGAAAATCGAAATTTTCGTTTTTTTTCAGTTTTCGCGAAAACGCACGAATTTATTCCAAAATTTGTTTTCAGGCGACTTATCAACGCCAAATTTAGCAACTTTGGAAAGTTTAAATCTTACTATCTGGCTCTTTAGATAAGCGAGATCCCCTACGCTGCACAACGAATATCAATCACCCCATATAAAAAATAAGGTTTTCCATTTGTTTTTGCGGCAATTTCTTTCGCACTTTTTGTCGTAATAAAAATACGTCTCGGCGATACTCTCTACACTTCTGTTATAAAAAATAAAATAGAAAAATAATCCGGCCCTGCGCATACAACTATTGATTTTACTTTCCTTAAATCCATTGAAGTAAGTCTCTTTCATATTCTGCATCGAAGCGAAAAAAATCGCGATAATTTAATCTCCGCACACACGAGAATCGACGGTGTTAAAATCGCTAAACTGATAGTTATAACCATAAAGTAATAAGGTATACAAGAGTCGTAAAGAGTAATGCACATATTTACTATAAATATCTTTACTCATGCACAATTGCATAACTTGAAAGTTGAAAATAAAAAGAAACGATTAAAAATAACAACTAATGATGGAAAAATAATAAATAAATCAGCATACAATAAGAAATTCTTTAGTTCGTCTATTACAAGTATACTAGTTACTACTTACAAGGTATGAGGATTAATTATATGAAGTTCTTAGACTATGATGCGAAACATAAAATGATGTACAAATAATTGGAATTGAAACGACTTATATATGCGGCTGCATTTGTAGACATGAAACTCATCAATTTTATTCGTAGAATGATGAGGTTAAAGTTGATGGGGTTGTTAGAAACACTAAACATACCGTGACCGCAATCGTGTGGTAATAAACTAGCGGATCGCAAATATTTGATTTAAAGGCCGTACGTGCCTTCGCGTCGAATTACTAATTTTGGAAAAATGCTGTTGTGAATTGAGCTTTTAAGTCGCTACAGTCGACTTTGGACGGCATGGACAAATTCGAGCGAGGAATTAAAACAAATTGTTAAATTATTTATGGGTATTTATTGTCTATAGCTTATTAATCCATAGACTAACATTTATGAATTATATACTATACACAAATATAATACAGAGTGTTTAAAAAATGTTGGCAACAATTCATAAAATAAAAAATTTTAATTTACATAAGAAAATAAAGTTTTTTTTCAAATACATCAAATAAACACCCGGTATATAAAATTTTTGGACATTAATAGCTTATATTATTATATTTATTTTTTGTTTTAGACATTAAGTAACTACTACTTTATATTCTACCGAACAATGCGAAATGCGCCATTTTGAAAATTTACATAAAAAGCATTACGACAAGGATGTTTGAATCAGGCACAAATTGAGCTAAATATATAACAAATAATAGTAACAAAAAAAATAATACTCTTTTAAATATCCTAAGTGGCATTAAATCGGCCATTTTAAGAGAGGTATTAGAATAGGTGCCTTACAAGAGTCTCGCGAAAAAATAAAATACTTAATGCCTTTTATTTTTTTAAAAGACAAAAATATACCGCAACCCCCTCGCAACAAGTCGATCAGTTTGGCGCTCCTTTTCCAAAGAGGCTCTCCACTTTCGTTTTATATCTTTGGTATCGTGGCGTCCTCTCCGTGCCACTTTAACCGATCGCCAGGAGAGAAGTTCGAAATTATCGCCTCTTGTAAAACACTTGCTAGCTTCAAGCGCGTAAAATAATTTACGATATTGGTCGAGAAACTTGTAAATACTCTACGATTAATTATTATACACTCACGGACTAGTTTTAAAAAGCAATTTTCCTTTGGTCATCGTGATATAACTACTACATAACAATAATAAAAATATACACATATTTATACCCTTTGTTGTACCCTAAGTAAGCTGGCTTAAATAGAATTTTAAACGAAACTGCGCTTGAAAATAAAGGGAAGTTAGTGGGTTGCTCCGTTGGCCTTCGCCACAGTTGGGCGCCCATAGGGCGCCTTAAGAATGAAAAATGGTAAAGTTAAGGGACAGGGTATAACGGAGCCCCCTCAAGACTTTTCTAAAGTTGAGACGATCACTTGAGCTATAGAAGGATTAAGTATATTTGGCGGGTTGCATAAAACAAGTTGACAGCACTAGGACTTGACAGCTGATTGTATCAGCGTTACCAAAACTGCTTTAAACGTATTTTTTACACAAAACCAAAGCATTAAATAAAACCTTACATTTTTGTAAGAAAAATACGTTTAAAACAGTTTTGGTAACGCCGATACAATCAGCTGTCAAGTCCTAGTGCTGTCAGTTTGTTTCATACCGCGCTTTGATTTACTAATCCTACTATACACCGCCTAATTCTAGCGTTTAATGAATCATTTCACAAATTTACGACCAACCCGTGTAATAGAAATCGTGGCAAGAGACTTTTAAGAGAAGAACTGTAAGAGAAAAAGAAAAACTACTAGTAGCTTTTGTTTTAGTGGAAGAAGTTACAAAGTCTCTCCACGACTCTTGAGAAACACAAAATGAAGTTGTAATGAGACGAGTTTCGTTTTGCAAATTCAGAAATTAAAAGTAATATTTTGGGTACAAAAATTACGTCCAACTACTTTTCGGCCAATAACGTTTGGGCGAAAAGTTCTAATCCTCTTAAAAATTTTCAAGTTAAAGTTGTTTTGAAAATTGAAAAAACTTGGCACAGTAGAAAGCCTAAATTTTTTTTTTAAATCTACCGTTGTGTTTCTATTACTTTTCTTTTAGTTTTAATATGTACACTTGGTTTACAAAATAAATGTCCCCCCCCTTTCTTTTTAATACAGCACCCAGGTTCTATTTCAACTATTAAAAAAAATTGTGAGATCGTGACAATTCGCAAAAATTAAATTGGAATGAACACCAAGAACTCGCTAGAGCGCGAATTTTTCCCAAAACTAAAAAAATGGCAACTGCATACTAATTTGTCAGTTACCAACATTTAAATTTATCTACTAATTTTCGTTTGTTTTTAAATTAAAATACAAAAATCGAGACACGAAACTCCAACTTGAAAAACCACAATTATTATTCTTACAAAACCTGATAGAAACTGGCCTTTAGCTCAATTCAAAGCTTCTAAACTCTACCATTATTATGAAAATATAATGAATAACTACTTATTTAATGACTAGACTAGATCAGGAGAATTTCTATTAAATTTAAATGAAACGTCGTCCGCCATAGATCTATTTTCCATTGCGAGAGAGTGAGTGTCGCCTTGAAGTTCTTCAAGTTCGCTCTCTTCTAATAGCGGAACACCTAAAGAGAAACAAATTAATTTACAATAAACTGGTAAATCGTAATTACTATTATTGTGGTAGTCTGAGGTCCAGATATTACTCAAATTTTCTATACAGGGTGTTTCAGAATTACACTTCAAATGCCAATGTCTTGGGAATCCTTTGGCGTTCAGATTTTTTCTCCAAAACCACTCTGGTACAAGAGTATCTGATCTTATCGACGGTAGAGAACTGTATGGTCTGAAAATGCTTCACAACAGATGCAAAAGCCTAATGGAAAGGCTAAGACAGAAAGAGAGGATGTGCCCATGTAGAAGATGATAGACTTTAACTTCCTCAGACTGAGCCAATGCTTAAGAAGTCTTTTTAGAGTTATACAACGCCTTCAAAAACTATGAGTATGTGATTTTATCGACGGTAGAGAACTGTAGCCTCTGAAAATACTTCTGAACAGATGCAAAAGCCTAAGATAGGAAGAGGATGTGCCAATATAGAAGATGATGGACTTGAACTTCGTCAGGCTGAGCAAATGCTTAACAAGTTTTTTTAGAGTTATACAACGTCTTCAAAACTATGAGTATGTGATCTGATCGAGGGTAGAGAACTGTAGAGTCTGAAAATACTTCAGAACAGATGCGACAGGAAGAGGATGTGCCAATATAGAAGATGATAGACTTTAACTTCGTCAGACTGAGCAAATGCTTTAGAAGTCCTTTTAGAGTTATACAACGTCTTCAAAAACTATGAGTGTGTGATCTTATCGACGGGCAGAACTGTAGAGTCTGAAAATACTTCAGAACAGATGCAAGAGCTGAATGGAAAGACTAAGACATAAAGAGGATGTGCCAATATAGAAGATGATAGACTTGAACTTCGCCAGACTGAGCAAATGCTTAAGAAGTCTTTTTAGAGTTATACAACGTCTTCAAAAACTATGAGTGTGTGATCTTATCGATGGTAGAGAACTGTAGAGTCTCAAAATACTTCAAAACAGGTGAAAAACCTAATGGAAAGACTAAGACAGCAAGATGATGTGCCAATATGGAAGATGATAGACTTTAACTTCGTCAGACTGAGCAAATGCTTAAGAAGTCCTTTTAAAGTTATACAAAGTCTTCAAAAACTATGAGTGTGTGATCTTATCGACGGGCAGAACTGTAGAGTTTGAAAATACTTCAGAACAGATGCAAGAGCCGAATGGAAAGACTAAGACAGGAAGAGGATGCGCCAATGTAGAAGACGATGGACTTTAACTTCGTCAGACTGAGCAAATGCTTAAGAAGTCTTTTTAGAGTTATACAACGTCTTCAAAAACTATGAGTATATGATCTTATCGACGGTAGAGAACTGTAGAGTCTGAAAATACTACAGAACAGATGCAAAAGCCTAATGGAAAGACTAAGACAGAAAGAGGATGTGCCAATATAGAAGATGATAGACTTTAAACTTCGTCAGACTGAGCAAATGCTTAAGAAGTCTTTTTAGAGATATACAACGTCTTCCAAAACTATGAGTGTGTATCTTATCGACGGTAGAGAACTGTAGAGTCTGAAAATACTTCAGAACAGATGCAAGAGCCTAATGGAAAGACTAAGCCAGGAGGAGGATGTACCAATATACAAGATGATAGACTTTAAGTTCGTCAGACTGAGCCAATGCTTAAGAAGTCCTTTTAGAGTTATGCAACGTCTTCAAAAACTATGAGTATGTGATTTTATCGATGGTAGAGAACTGTAGAGTCTCAAAATACTTCAAAACAGATGAAAAACCTAATGGAAAGACTAAGACAGCAAGATGATGTGCCAATACGGAAGATGATAAACTTTAACTTTGTCAGACCGAGCAAATGCTTTAGAAGTCTTTTTAGAGATATACAACGTCTTCCAAAACTATGAGTGTGTATCTTATCGACGGTAGAGAACTGTAGAGTCTGAAAATACTTCAGAACAGATGCAAGAGCCTAATGGAAAGACTAAGCCAGGAGGAGGATGTACCAATATACAAGATGATAGACTTTAAGTTCGTCAGACTGAGCCAATGCTTAAGAAGTCCTTTTAGAGTTATGCAACGTCTTCAAAAACTATGAGTATGTGATATTATCGATGGTAGAGAACTGTAGAGTCTCAAAATACTTCAAAACAGATGAAAAACCTAATGGAAAGACTAAGACAGCAAGATGATGTGCCAATACGGAAGATGATAAACTTTAACTTTGTCAGACCGAGCAAATGCTTTAGAAGTCCTTTTAGAGTTATACAACGTCTTCAAAAACTATAGGTATGTGATCTTATCGACGGTAGAGAACTGTAAAGTCTGAAAATACTTCAGAACAGATGCAAAAGCCTAATGGAAAGACTAAGACAGAAAAAGGATGTGCCACTATAGAAGATGATGGACTTTTTAACTTCGTCAGACTGAGCAAATGCTTAAGAAGTCTTTTTAGAGTTATACAAAGTCTTCAAAAACTATGAGTGTGTAATCTTATCAACGGTAGAGAACTGTAGAGTCTGAAAATACTTTATAACAGATGCAAAAGCCTAATGGAAAGACTAAGACAGAAAGAGGATGTGCCAATATAGAAGATGATAGACTTGAACTTCGCCAGACTGAGCAAATGCTTAAGAAGTCCTTTTAGAGTTATACAACGTCTTCAAAAACTATAGGTATGTGATCTTATCGACGGTAGAGAACTGTAAAGTCTGAAAATACTTCAGAACAGATGCAAAAGCCTAATGGAAAGACTAAGACAGGAAGAGGATGTGTCACTATAGAAGATGATGGACTTTAACTTCGTCAGACTGAGCAAATGCTTAAGAAGTCTTTTTAGAGTTATACAAAGTCTTCAAAAACTATGAGTGTGTAATCTTAGCAACGGTAAAGAACTGTAGAGTCTGAAAATACTTCAGAACAGATGCAAGAGCCGAATGGAAAGACTAAGACAAGAAGAGGACGTGCCAATATAGTAGATGATAGACTTTAACTTCCAATGTCTTCAAAAACTATCGACGGTAGAGAAATCTGGAGCCTTAAAATACTTCAGAACAGATAAGAGCCTAGCATGTTTCAACTTTGTGAGGCTGAACGTCCCCAAAACAGTGTAAAACCCATCTACTTAACTATAGGCGCCATTCAGTTTTCCTAAAGGGGTCGTAGGTCGTAGGGTCTTCTCTCGACCATAGATATGATATTCCAAAGCTTGTTAGTTCATATACTCTAACACTTACCTTCGGTATTGTGAACGGAACTTGTGTCGAAAGATGCCAGACTACCACAATGGGCTCTACAAGATGCCGATTGGGAGCCACTATGAGAAGACGCCGTATCTAACGTAATCGCCGTAGAACCTTCCGACACGACAACGGTGTCCGTCGATCCCATGGGATCGCCGCCAGATCTCGTACTCGTCGAATGTGATGCGCTAGAAAAGACACAAAAAAAAGAAATTGTTAAAATCGAACCACCCAAGTCGTTCAATAAAGCGACGGCGTACTTTTATAAGCGCAATTATATTAATTAAATTTAAATATTTGTCGATATGATAATGAGGCGAGCGGTTATAAATAAAATTATATCGTTGTACTCGCATGGTGTTTCTTGTAATAATAGGTGTTGAAGGTGGTCAAGTTGATATTATAAAAATTTGTTCGCTTTAATGGTTCGCATTATTCTCGAATCATAAATCTATCAATTTAACTATATTTTGCAACTCGATTTACATAGTAATTGTGAGAAACTAGCTCATATTATCTGTAATGTTATCTCGTGTCCAGACACTTAGTCTCGTCACCTTTATTTTTTACCTCAATATGCATGAAAGGGCGATGAAATTTGAAAAGTGCATAAACTTACATACATGTAAGGTGGATCGTAGCGTGTATTAAACGCTTTGACAGTTTCACACTTGGAGACATGAAAAATATATGCAAATTATTGTTATTACACGCTGAGCTTATAGTATCTATATATCAAAAATATTAACTCGACTTGTTTTAAATTGTTGGTAAATGTTGCTGGATGTTAGTCGATTTGTTATAAGCGCATCGAGCATTGCCTACTTCACGTCTCATTCGATTTTAAACAAAACAAATTCCGTAAACATTAATCGATATCGAAAAGAACCTTCAGAGGAATAAAATCGGCCGTAGAAAATAGCAAGTTGGGCTATCCGAAATTACAGGATCGGGGCTTTCCCGTAACTGCTTCATATTCCAGTCGCCATAAAAGAGACAGATAATTGGAGAACTTCTAGGTTTCAAGGTTTGAGAAATCTAAGCTGTCCAGCAGAAGGCGATTCCGAACGAAAATTGAACGAAAGTAGCGTTAAATAAATCGTCTATAGTTAAAGGTGCGAAATTTATCATCCAAAGAACATCCTTCAGACTTCAGATGCAAGCGACAACAGAGGAACTGACCATTAAGCCAACAATAAATGTGTAAAAATTTATCTTCGGCAGAAGTGTAATTTTCACACGATCGCTCTCTTTAATCCGCACTTTAAAGAACAAAATTACACTTAATCAAACTCGCAGATATCGATCGTGGAGAATAATTAAGCGATCGTTTACATTTTGAAGACGTGGCAGTGATTACACAGGTAACATGACTAATGGCCGATAAATGGTCTCGAAATAAAACGCTGTCAATATACAGCGGCGCTTTTAGCTATAAACCTTGTTAAAATACCACACATTATAAATAAGCTTAGTATAGCCCAAAAATGTGCAAAAATAAAAGTCAACTTTTTTCAATTTAAGTACACGAAGAATATATTTATATAAAACGTGTTTCAGTCACAAAATGCCATCTCCGGCGTTTAATCCAATTAGCGAAATAGCGAGGATCATAATCATCCTCATCATAACCAACAAACCAATCGTATAATTTTTATAACCCCCGGGACATGTTGATATAAGTAGAAAATAAAAATGTCCTAAAATAATTTAAAACCACACGCTCGACTATACGAGAAAATTTTATATTTGGTCTTTGGTCGGTAGGTAATCCAAGTGTGTCGTAAAAAGTACTGATTAACGAAAAAAAGTTTTAAAGCCCTCATTAAATTGGGTTATCAATACAATCAATCAACTATAATAACTCTCAAATTATATTACTTACCGCGCATCTTAAACCTCAATTATATTTTTATGCCCAACTCGACTAAGCCAAGTGATCGGAAATATAACTGTCCACTTAAGTTCAAATCATAATAAATTGCACCTTACGAAGCCTTGCAGTGTGCTAATACAACTTTGAAAACTTGAAGAGCTTCCCGAAAATAAAAGACGCTCGGATATAAAACAGAAAACGCTTTAAACGTTGGAAATCTATTAATCATTTCGGTCCAGCAAAGGATATAATCGTGCTGAGGTCGTAGAAGACCTCTTACCTCAATTCATACGGAGAAAAACTCTACAGTCAGTAAGAAAGTCTTGCGAAAAGATTGTGAGAGTCGACCATAGACGATCCAAAACTTCGAAGATGAATGTTCCGAACAAAATGGCATCGTAGATAAAGAGTTTTAAGAAAATGATCTAGAGACCTGGCCCTAGATGGTTCAAAACTTCAAAGACCAATGATTCAAACAAACTGAAAACATCAGTAAAGAAGTTTCAAGGAAACGCTCTAGAAGACCTGGCCCTAGATGGTTCAAAGCTTTAAAGACAATGTTCCCTACAAATTGAGGGCCTCAGAAAAGAAGTCTTAAAGAAGCGCTCTAGAAGACCTGGCCTTAGGTGGTTCAAGGCTCTAAAGATCAAAGTTCTCAACAAATTGGAGGCATCGGGAAAAAAGTCTTAATGAACACTCTAGAATCTATAGAGTCTCTAGAAGACCTGTCCCTAGATGGTTCAATGATTCAAATACCAATGTCCCTAACAAATTGAGGAAATCAGGAAAAAAGTCTTAAGTAAACACTCTAAAATCTAGAGTCTCTGGAAGACCTGCATCTACCTAGCTATGCTTCAAAGATCAATGGTTCAAACAAATTGAGAGTATCAGGAAAAAAGTTATAAGGAAGCGGTCTAGAAGACTTGGCTTAAGATAGTTCACGGCTTTAAAGACCAATGTCCCTACCAAATTAATATGTTCAGTAAAGAAGTTTCAAGGAAGCGCTCTAGATGGTTCAACGCTTCAAAGACCAATGGTTCAAACAAATCGAGAGTATCAAGAAAGAAGTCTTAAAGAAGCGCTCTAGAAGAACTGCCTTTAGACGGTTCAAGGCATCAAGGGCCAATGTTCCTACCAAATTGAGGACATCAGAAAAGAAGTCTTAAGGAAACACTCTAGAAGACCTGGCCCCAAATGGTTCAGAGCTTTAATGACCAATGCTCCCAACAAATTCAAATTTTCAGAAAAGAAGTTTCAAGGAAGCGCTCTAGAAGTTTTGGCTCTAGCTGGTTCAAGGCTTCAAAGACCAATGTTTTTTTAAATTGAAATCTTCAGTAAAGAAGTTTTAAGGAAACGTTCCAGAAGACCTGGCCCTAGATGGTTTAAGGCTTCAAATACCAATGTCCAAATAAATTGAGGGCATCAGGAAAGAAGTCTTAAAGAAACACTCTAGAATCAAGAATATCTAGAAAACCTGCTCCTAAATGGTCCAAGACCAATAGTTCAAGCAAATTGAAGGCATCAAGAAAGAAGTCTTAAGGAAGAGCTCTAGAGGACTTAGCTCTAGATGGTTCAAGACTTAAAAAGCAAATATTCCTATCAAATTGAGGGCATCAGGAAAGAAGTCTGAAGGAAACACTCTAGAATCTAGAATATGTAGAAAACATGCCCCTAAATGGTCCAAGATCAATAGTTCAAACAAATTGAAGGCATCAGGAAAGAAGTCCTAAGGAAGGGCTCTAGAGGAGGCTCTAGATGTATCAAGGTTTCAAAGGCAAATGTTCTTATCAAATTGAGGGCAAACAGGAAAGATCTTAATGAAACAATTTAGAAAATCTGGTCCTAAATCGTTCAAGGCTACAAAGACCAATGTTCCGAATAAATTGAGGGCATCAGAAAAGTAGTCTTAAGGAAACACTCTAGAATCTAGAATATCTAGAAAACATGCCCCTAAATGGTCCAAGATCAATAGTCCAAACAAATTGAAGGCATCAGGAAAGAAGTCTTAAGGAAGGGCTCTAGAGGAGGCTCTAGATGTATCAAGGTTTCAAAGGCAAATGTTCTTATCAAATTGAGGGCAAACAGGAAAGATCTTAATGAAACAATTTAGAAAATCTGGTCCTAAATCGTTCAAGGCTACAAAGACCAATGTTCCGAATAAATTGAGGGCATCAGAAAAGTAGTCTTAAGGAAACACTCTAGAATCTAGAATATCTAAAAAACCTAGAAAACCTACCCCTAAATGGTCCAGACTACTATTTTAAAGAAATTGAAGGCATCAGGAAAGAAGTCTTAAGGAAGAGCTCTAGAGAACTTGGTTCTAGATGATCCAAGGCTTCAAAGGCAAATGTTCCTATCAAATTGAGAGCATCAGGAAATAAGTTTCAAGAAAACGCTCTAAGTGGTCCGGCCCTAGATGGTTCAAGATTTAAAGAGACAATGTTCCAAAATATTGGATTAATCGGTCAAAAAATGCTAGAACCGATCCTTGACGGTTCAAAACTTAAATGAGAACTATTTCCAAAAAAACGTAATTGAAAATTCTGGAATCTTGCTTCAAAAGGTCTTATTTATTCCCTGTTGATGGTGACGGTTCACAACCAACAATGAACTGATGAAGTACCAAATTAGTAAATACCCTTTCCAATTCTCGAGTGGCCAATACACGAGCAAATGTCTCATTTAGTGGACGAATTTTCTGAACTTCTGCAGTTATTTAACTTAAAGTGTCTTGAACGTCATAAAAGGACCCCACCAAAATTGTCTAATAGGTACGCATGTTGGTAGCTAACAAATCGTAATAGTAACTTAAAGCAAGACAATAAAATGGTTTTAACCTTTCCAACTGCCTACTGTGCTAGAAACGGCCTCTTTATTGAAACTGTCAAAAAAATATTTAAAATATTAAAATAAGTTTATTTGAAACGTATCGAATTACCCACTTATGTAAGTGTCGTATAGAGAAACATTAACATGAATAACGCATTCGAACAGATTTCTTCGTGAGAAAGCGATTTGAGATTTAATAAAAAAAATAGATCATATCCATCTAGAGATAACAAGAAATGTTTTATTATTAACTCTCACAAAGTTATGATATTGTGAATTAGCACGCAGCCCGTGTTTTGCGTTAATTAATACGGCAATTATTGCGAGCGTGGCCGTAAACAGAATCGCGAGAAACCACATATAAGTTAGAATATTGATTTTAAACGAGACAATTTAAATATTCTCTCGTTAATATGTGCCTATTTTATATAAAATACTTACAAAGAGCCGTGACGAGTTACGTGAACGACGTCCGGAGAATTTCTATTTCTTCTATGTGCTAACGAAGGCCAGTGGGGTCTTGGTAGACGATTTACCACGAAACCTGGACCGCGGTCTCTCACAGCCTCTTCATAGCTAGGTAGCACCGACTGCAAAAGAAAAGACAAATGCATGAACTCTCTTCTTCTGAGAAGCAAGGAGGAGATGCCTAATTATGGAGTTCTGGAGAGCGATAGCTCGCGTGGACTCCAATTATTAAATAATCCGCGGAAATAAAAGATGGCGAACTATAAAAGAAAGTGACATTCCTACGCCTTCTCGATTTTTTTTGAGGTTAGGTCGCTTAGGGGTTTTCCCTCCTCGAGACGGAAACGTGTAGAGCGATTAATTTCAGTTCTCGATGTCAAAGAGTTACGCTCGAATCTACTAACTAAAACTAAACAAAAAGACATTCCTTTGCGTTTTCAATTCCTCTGGAGCTTGGATCGCAATGCACTTCTTTAGAGTACTTTTAATTATAACCTCATAATTTCCAGTTAATCCCAATGCACAGAAGTGGAAGTCCACTTTAATTGTGTTATAATTACGGCTAATTATAAATACTTTTATTGAAAAACCTTGTACACCAATTACATATCGACTACTGTAAAATTTTAATTATTTAAAGAAACAAATCGAATAAATTATAAAAACTTTTTGTGCAAAAAAATAAAATTCAGGTCACCACTTCAATTTATTATAACATAAACAAGAATTGACGCAAATAGTCATATATCGATTCAAAGCACGTTTGAATTAAAACAAATTATTATTATTAATTATTAAATAAAACTTTTTTCTTATAAAAATCGCGTTTAATTGCAAAATATCAAACTACCCCGCTGACAGAAGTTATATGGTCGCGAGATGCGGCGCAACGAAAAGAAGGTCACGATCTCTGCCGAAAAATTCCTCCATCAACCATCAACAATCAGTATGCACAAGGCGACTTTGGAAGATAATTAAGGAATAAAAAAGTTTTCTAAAACAATCGATTATTGTAAAAATTTTCATATGAGACTTTTCGAAGGACCACACACACGCACACGGGCACATCGGACATAATAAACGTGTGAAAAATACAACACGGAGCTAATAACAAATTTTAAAAAAAATTCAGTTTTTTTTAAACAAATTAATCACGAGTAGTAGTATAACTTTTTTACCAGAAGAAAGAAGAAAGGAAGACCCATAAATTGTGAAAATTATCTCCATAGGACAGGATCGAGTTTCAACCAAATAAAACCCCAAAACGACTTTATAAAGTTTTGTAATTTATATTATTTTACTTTTATTACTTCTTTTATAATACCTACAGGGTGGCCGTGGCCAACTTTCTTATCGTAAGTTAGGTTAGGCCCAAAAACTGGGTCGCATTATAGTAAAGTGCCCGGTCGCATCAAAGTCGTTTAGAAATGATTTGTTTTCACTTTGACAATAAAACCTTTTTCAAATGATTCCATACCTTCTGGAGTACCAAAATCAGTTGGTTGTGAAAAAATCGTCCTGTCAAATATCCAAGAGATATTGGAGAAATTACAATATCAGCCCAAAAACTGATTTTTTAAGTTTATCGGGTATAACTCAAAAGCAACGCACTTTTTGAGAAAAACGTTCCTTTAGAAAGTTAAAATACATAAAATTTCCTACAAATTTTGCCTGTTAGCTTTTTTCTTCAGACAAACACTTTACGCGCTAGAGCGCGTTAAAGTTTAGCAAAAATAAAAAAATTCCAAAATCGGCCAGAAAACTGATTTTTTAAGTTTATAACTCGAAAGCAACGCACTTTTTGAGAAAAATGTACCTTTGGAAAATTAAAATACATGAAATTTCATAAAAATTATGTCTGTTAGTTTTTTTCCACAGACGGACGCTTGACGCGCTAGAGCGCGTTAAAGTTTGAAAAAAATTTGAGATATTCCAAAATCGGCCAAAAAACTTATTTTTTTAGTTTATCGTGTATAACTCGAAAACAACGCACTTTTTTAGAAAAGTGTTCCTGTATAAAAATAAACTACATAAAATTTCCTACAAATTATGCCATTTGGATTTTTCTTCCGATGACCGCTTTATGCGCTAGAGCGGGTTAAAAAATAAAAAAATTCCAAAATCAGCCAGAAAACTGATTTTATAAGTCTATCGCGAATAACTCGAAAACAACGCACTTTTTGAGAAAAGTGTCCTATATAAAAATAAAGTACATAAAATTTCCTACAAACTATGTCATTTAGATTTTTCTTCCGATGACCACTTTATGCGCTAGAGCGCGTTAAAGTTTGGTAAAAATAAAAAAACTCCAAAATCAGCCAGAAAACTGATTTTTTAAGTATATCGCGTATAACTCCAAAACCACGCACTTTTTGAGAAAAGTGTTACTGCATAAAAACAAACTACATAAAAATTCCTAGAAATTATGTCATTTAGATTTTTCTTCCGATGGCCGCTTTATGCGCTAGAGCGCGTTAAAGTTTGGAAAAATAAAAAAATTCCAGTATCGGCCAGAAAACTGATTTTTTAAGTATATCGCGTATAACTCCAAAACCACGCACTTTTTGAGAAAAGTGTTACTGCATAAAAACAAACTACATAAAAATTCCTAGAAATTATGTCATTTAGATTTTTCTTCCGATGGCCGCTTTATGCGCTAGAGCGCGTTAAAGTTTGGAAAAATAAAAAAATTCCAAAATCGGCCAGAAAACTGATTTTTTAAGTTTATCGCGTATAACTCCAAAACAACGCACTTTTTGAGAAAGGTGTTCCTGTATAAAAATAAACTACATAAAATTTCCTACAAATTATATCATTTAGATTTTTCTTCCGATGACCGCTTTATGCGCTAGAGCGGGTTAAAGTTCAGCAAAAATAAAAAAATTCCAAAATCAGCCAGAAAACTGATTTTATAAGTTTATCGCGTATAACTCGAAAACAACGCACTTTTTGAGAAAAGTGTTTCTTTATAAAAATATACTTCATAAAATTTCCCACGATGGATGTCGATTAGGTTTTTCTTCAGACTTACACTTTAGGCCCTACAGGCGCGGTAAAGTTCGACTAAGTTTGAAAACTCCAAAATCGGCCAAAAAACTGATTTTTAGTTTCTCGGCTATAACTCGTTAACTAAGCACTTTAGAGAAAAGCGTGTTTATATAAAAATAAACTTCATCTAATTTCCTACAATTTATGTCTGTTAGGTTTTTTTTCAGACGAATGGTTTATGCGCTAGAGCGCGTTAAATTTTGGCAAAAAAGTATTCGTATACTACCCACCCTATTGGTTAGAGATGTAAATTGTAGGAAATTTAATGTTCTTTATTATTATGTAGTAACACTTTTCTCTAAAATCGCGTTGTTTTTTGTTTATAAGTCATAAACTAAACAAATAGGTTTTTGGATGTCTTTGAAATATTTGTCAAACTTCAACGCGCTCTAGCGCCTAAAACACTCGTCTGAAGAAAAAACCTAAGAGAGATAAGTTATAGGAAATTTTTTGCTCTTTATTTTTAATTTTTAAATTTTAAAAACATCTAAAAGTGTCCTTTTCGAATTGTTTTCTTTTGATTTGCTCATTTTATCTTAACTCTAATCCAAATGTGTACTTCGACACAAATGTTCCTCTTGTTTGTAGATTAACATTGGACAAACTATGTTTTGGGGAATTTTTCACATTCCCCCCCACCCCCATAGAGCCACCCCGTACAGGACGACATTTTGACGACCAACTGATTTTCGTACTCCAAAAGACATGGAATCGTTTGAAAACGGTTCAAGCTTTTAATCTCAAAGTAAAAACAGAAGTCACAATTTACTACCCTGTGAACTTTACTATTAAGGGTTTTGGACGTAGGTACGTCCAAATGCGACCCAATTTTGGAAATAACGCACATTTTTGGCCTTCTACTAAGGAAGGCGAGTTTGAGTGACACTAAGGCCACCCCGTATGACTTATACGCTTGTATAGGTTTTTTTACAAATCCGGCATCTTGACGCGAGCATTTGGACAACTCGAGCGTCCATAAAATTAATATTAGATTTTAATAGTTGACATTGCGTTTCCGTATTTTGTAATAAAAAGACAGTAAGAAAGGCATTAACCTAAATACTTGCTACGGAGAGTACCTACTTATAGAAAAGAAAAAAAAAGTTTGCAAAAACTTTGAATGGGGCATAAAACGGTCGCTTTAAAAAAATAATTTTAACGTAATATCTAATTAAAACATAAGAATGTATTGCAAAAACACATCTTATTAGTTTAAATCAATTAAAAAATTATACAACTAGAACGACTTCTTTATACGGACAAGTTGTAATGTTTATTTTTTTTATACTTGGCGTCAGAATTATTATCTGACAAGAATTCACATTTAACCACCAATCAATACAAGAATCTATAACTTTTTTCCTATAACGTTTGGGAAGTTTCTGTTAATTGAGAAAGTTACAAAATTCTGATTACTTGTAAGCACGCAACAACAGGTGACAAACAACCTTTAATTATTAGAAACTCCTATACAAGTTGCGCAAAATGACAAAAATTCGTAGAAAAAAAATCATCAAATTAGCTAATAAGTCTTCTAATTAAATTAAGTTGTCTTATGGAAAGAGAAAAAAATATTTTTTCATTCTAGACGAAGTGTGTGGCGTGCGTTGAGAATAATAATTACGACCCACTTCTAATTTTATTAATTGTTACTTTTTTATTTCAAATACACTATAATTTGGCCACAATAAATAAAATGGGCCCCTAAAGCTCGAGTTAGTTCCTTATAATTTCAAATAGTATACATGGCTGAATAATTCGAAATTTATGCAAGCTGTCTCTATAAAGGACGACAAGATATATATTTTTTTGGTAGCTACATAGCTATCATCGAATGTAGGTTCAAGGTTAATACGTCTTAATTTTCAGTTACGTAATGAATGGACAGTGAGTTGGCAGAAGCGTTCACTTTTTGGTAGAGAAAAAAACTAGAAGAGTAGGAGCAGTACCACCCTACCGAGGAACATGTAGGAGAAGGAACAAGATCTTACTGAGAAGTGTTTTGGGCGATACTATGCGATACAGTCGGAACATTTCCCGTAAGAAACACACAAAAATCAGAACGGAAAGGCACAGTGCAACTATGGAACTAATTGGGAACATGTAGAAGCAGATATCACATAAGGAGACATATGCACTCTCTAGTGTGATTTTAAAAAAACAATTATGCTATATTGTTCTTGTAGTACCAACATATCATGTTGTATAGCACCACCTAAACAACAAGATATGATAAATCTGTAGTGGTCTGCCACTCCTAAGTAACCGCATTAACAACTTAGAGGAGGCTCGAGAAGGCTGTTTTTCGCTTACAACTCGACAACGACGCACTTTTTGAGAAAAGTGGTCCTATACAAAGATAAACTACATCAAATTTCCTACAAACTAATATTCTTTACATTTTTTCTTCAAGCGAACGGTTTAAGCGTTAGAGCACGTTAAAGATTTACAAATATTCCAAAATTGGCTAAGAAACGGATTTTTCGAAGTTTATCTCTTAGATCTCAAAAATGACGCACTTTTAGAGAAGTATTCCTAAAGAAAAATAAAGAGCATTCAATTTCCTACAACTTATCTCTTTTAGGTTTTATCTTCAGACGAGTAGTTTAAGCGCTAGAGCGCGTTAAAGGTTGACAAATATTTCAAAGACATCAAAAAACCTATTTTTTTAGTTTATGATTTATAAACAAAAATCTACGCGATTTTAGAGAAAAGTGTTCCTACAGAAAAATATAGTGCCTTAAATTTCCTACAACTTATATCTCTTAGGTTTTTCGCCAAACTTAAGGTATGGCTCGAAGAAATTTGGTTCTTGGGGTCAAAGTAACCAATAGGGTGGCTAGTATACAAAAACTTTTTTCCCAAACTTTAACGCGCTCTACCGTAAAACCTAACAGACATAAATTGTAGAAAACTTGATGTAGTTTATTTTCATATACACACGCTTTTCTCTAAAGTGCTTAGTTAACGAGTTATAAGCGATGAACTAAAGCAATCAGTTTTTCGGCCGATTTTGGACTTTCCAAATTTTTGTTGAACTTTAACGCGCTCTAGCGCATAAAGCGGCCATCGGAAGAAAAACATAACCGACATAATTTGTAGGAAATTTTATGTAGCTTATTGTTATACAGGACACTTTTCTTAAAAAGTGCGCTGTTTTCGAGTTACAACCGATAAACTTAAAAAATCAGTGTTTTTGCTGATTTTGGAATTTCTCAAATTTTCGTCAAACTTTAACGCGCTTTAGCGCGCAAAGCGTTCGTCTGAATAAAAAAAGCACACATACATAATTTGTAGGAAATCTTATGAAGTATATTTTTATAAAAGAGCACTTTTCTCAAAAAGTGCGTTGTTTTCGAGTTATACGCGATAAACTTTAAAAAATCTGTATTTTGGTCGATTTTGGAATATCTCACATTTTTGTCAAACTTTAACGCGCTATAGCGCGTAAAGCGTTCTTCTGAAGAAAAAAAGCCAACATACATAATGTGTAGGAAATTTTATGAAGTATATTTTTATAAAAAAACACTTTTCTCAAAAAGTAAGTTGTTTTCGAGTTATACGCGATAAACTTAAAAAATCAGCGATTTGGCCGATTTTGGAATATCTCAAATTTTAGTCAAACTTTAACGCGCTCTAGCGCGTAAAGCGTTCGTCTGAAGAAAAAAAGCTAACAGACATAATTTGTTGGAAATTTTATGAAGTATATTTTTATAAAGGAACACTTTTCTCAAAAAGTGAGTTGTTTTCGAGTTACACGCGATAAACTTAAAAAATCAGTGATTTGGCCGATTTAGGAATATCTCAAATTTTCGTCAAACTTTAACGCGCTCTAGCGCGTAAAGCGTTCGTCTGGAGAAAAAAAGCTAACAGACATAATTTGTAGGAAATTTTATGAAGTATATTTTTATAAAGGAACACTTTTCTCAAAAAGTGAGTTGTTTTCGAGTTACACGCGATAAACTTAAAAAATCTGTGATATGGCCGATTTAGGAATATCTCAAATTTTCGTCAAACTTTAACGCGCTCTAGCGCGTAAAGCGTTCGTCTGGAGAAAAAAAGCTAACAGACATACTTTGTAGGAAATTTTATGAAGTATATTTTTATAAAGGAACACTTTTCTAAAAAGTGAGTTGATTTCGAGTTACACGCGATAAACTTAAAAAATCAGTGATTTGACCGATTTAGGAATATCTCAAATTTTCGTCAAACTTTAACGCGCTCTACCGCGTAAAGCGTTCGTCTGGAGAAAAAAAGCTAACAGACATAATTTGTAGGAAATTTTATAAAGTATATTTTTATAAAGTAGCACTTTTCTTAAACAGTGCGTTGTTTTCGAGTTATACGCGATAAACTTAAAAAATCAGTGTTATTTTGATATAAGAGCACTTTTCTACAAACGTGCGTAGTGTTCAAGTTATATAAGCGAAACACTGGAAAAGGAGCAAAAACCCACCATTTTTATTACACATTTACATAGTTCTTTCAGCCTGCATTGCCAAAAATGTTGTACTAATTGTTTTAGTATTTAGACAATACGAAGTGAAGAACTACTGCTTTCTTCTTTGAAGTGTACGGATTTTCCGTAATTTTTACATATCCATTTTATGCACCCTCAGAAACATTATGTTCTACAGAGCATTATTAAATTTAGGGTATTTTTACAACACCATTTTATCCGATACATAAAAGAACTAAAAAAGACACAAATACCAACAACACAAGATACAACGGTAATTCTATTTACTCGAACATCAATTTGAGACTGCAAAAATGACAAATTCTTGAAATAATTTTAATAGTAGTAAGTAAATAATTGAAGTGCAATATCAGAAAGTTGTTAATTAAATACAAAGTAACAGTAAATGAGCAAAATTCAATTAAATCGAAGTCCGAAAACAATAAATCGCAATTAGTTCGATCCGATTTAACGACAGAGAGTCGACTCGTTTTCGATTGCATAATACAAGAAGCGTGACCAATAAACGCAAAATCACTGAATTCACAAACACTAATAGACCTGAAAATGCGTAAGGATTATTTAACCTTGTAACCATTACGTTACGGATAATTAAATTTTAATGATACTTTTAATTACGCAAATAAACTATTCGATAGTTAACCCGAAGAGGTAAAGTTAAAGGGAAGGGGAGAGGAGAGAAGAGCATCTTCGTTCCTTTTATTTAAAGAAATAATAAATTAAACTCCAAACGAGACTCTCGATATATTAAATGATGGATTTTAAAATTTAAACAATACAACCTCTTTTTCGGACCGCCAAACAATGGACTGCTAAATTTCCAATGCATTCCATAATAAATGCAATTCGTTTCACTGTTATTTTGGATGACACGAGACGTCAAATTCAATTTACCCGATTAATTTAATACAATGAACGGCGAAAGAATAAATAATAATTACGGACTTTAGGAGGGGCCTTGCTCGATTACCAAGTGTACAGTTGGCAATGTAGTTGGTACCTGCCTTAGATCTTAGAGGGAGCGCTTATTGTGACCAAGATTCATCATAGTTGCGTAGCCGATACAATATCTCAACTTTTTAACGCTTTTCCCTAACGGAGCATGGCGATTGGCGTCTTTGGCCAGAAGACAAACATTCGTGAGCCTATTTGCGCAGTTATGGAAATTGTGTGGTGATGTCTCCGCATTACTTACACCCCCAGGTCAGTTAGTGGGCCCCATTTTTTCCGTTTTCGTTCGCCCACCGTTGTGTGAGTAATCCAATAGCAAATGCCATAATTTCCTTTTTGGAACAACAAATCCTGTCTTAAGCGCTATAATAAGACGTTAAAAAGTATAAACGTACACGATTTTTACCTAGCCGTTCTCAAAGGCATGACAAATAGTTATATTTTAAAAAAAAACACGTATAGCCTGGAGGTTTTTGAGTCAAATCACGGCACGAATTTTACAACTTTTTTAAACACTACAATTATCTAATTCGACGTCTCAAAATATCAGGTATTACACGTATTAGCGATGATTGTTATTATGAAGCATCAAATTACTCTATTAGACACCTCTAATTCTTGCCGAACGTGGAAGCACAGCTTCGGCAATTAGTCACAAGAAACCGACAAAGCGGTTCTTTACACCTTTGCACGAAAGGTTAATTACGGGGTCGTGTGCTCACCGGGACGTCTTTGAAAAAAAAATCTATTTACTATGCAAAATTCGTTTTTTTTCTTCTCCTCTCTCTTTCTCTCATATTATTATTTACTAGCGCTATTTTTAAGTGTTCTTATACTTTTTATTAGCGTATTCATTGTTGTTAATTGGTTTTAAACAAATTGAGCTCAACATACTTTTTAGAATGTTAGAAACGATCCGACGAGCTTGTTGAAAAATGTCTCACACAGTTACAAAACGACACAGAGTAGAGCGGTCCCTCAACCAGATTTCTGCCCCTGTGCTCGCGTTAGCTAAATACGGCTCTGCCTAATCCATAGAAGCATAGTTTTGGCGCAGGGGCAGATGGGCTCAACGTCACTGGCGCAGAAATTTTTCTTAAAGAGACCGATCAAGACCGCCGAAGGCAAAATAACGCAACGAACCGCGTTAAAGTTTGACAAATAACATTCCAAAAACTGACCAAAATACTGATTTTTTTTAGATCATCTCTTATAACTCGAAAACTACGCGCTTTTAGAAAAATGTTCCTGTGTTCCTGTTTCTATGTTCCTACAGAAAAATAAAGTACATTCAATTTCCTACAAATTATATCCGACGCATGTTTTCTTTGAACGAACCGTTTAGGCGCTAGAGCGCGTTAAAGTTTGACAAATATTCCAACATTGGCTAAGAAACTGATTTTTTAAAGTTTAACTCTTATAACACGAAAGAAAACTACGCTATTTTAGAGAAAAGGGTTCTCATAAAATAATAAAGTGCATTAATTTTCTACAACTCGAGCTAATTGAGTTCTTGGGGTCAAACTACACGAAAAATTAATGTAACACACAAGTTTTTGAATATATTATGGCAGACAGTAATTAAGCTCAGCATTCATGTTGGCAGGCGCCTTTGAAGCTGAAGAAAACTCGTGCCGAGAGATTCTCTACACTAAAAACTTAAACGCGCTCTAGCGCCTAACCTAAACCGCTCGGCGTGTGGGAAATTTAATGTACATAATTTTTCTCCAAAAACATTTTCCTCAAAAAGTGCGTAATTTTCGAGTTATACGCGATAAACTGAAAAAAATCAGTTTTTTGCCGATTTTGGAAGTTTGTGTAGAACTTTAACGCGCTCTAGCGCATAAAGCGTACGTCTGAAGAAAAAACCTAACGAAAATAATTTGTAAGAAATTTAATGTAGTTTATTTTTATATAAACACATTTTGCTCTAAAAGTGCGTAGTTTTCGAGTTCTAACTGATAAACTAAAAAAATCGGTTTTCTGGCCGATTTTGGATTTTGGTATTTTTCCCAAACTTTAACGCGCTCTAGCGCCTTAGCTGTTTACCTAAGAAAAAAAAACTAACCAATATGATTTGTAGACAATTGAATGTAGGTTATTTTTTTATAGAGACATTTTTCACAAAAAGGGCGTAGTTTTCGAGTTATAAGCCATAAACAAAATAAATGAGTTTTTTGGCTATTTTGGAGTTTTTGTCAAACTTAAGCGCGCTCTAGCGCCTTAAATGTTTACCGGAGAAAAAGCCTAGCAATGTGATTTATAGACAATTGAATGTAGATTATTTTTATATAAAAACATTTTTCTCAAAAAGTTTTTTTTAACTTTTGTCAAATTTTATTGCACTCTAGCGCCTAATCCATTCGTCTAAGGAGAAAATCTTTCAGATATAGTTTGTAGGAAACTTTCTGTAGCTTACTTTTATATCACTTTTCTCAAAAAGTGTGAAGTTTTGAAGTTATTAGCGAAAAAGCCTGCCAGCCTGTATCGGTCAAAATCAAAAATTTTGTATTTTTATATTTGGGCTTCTGCTTCTCGGACACGCCATGCCCGATATACTATAAACTTCAACCCGCTCTACCACCTCAGCTGTTAGTTTTAGGAAAAATATTTAGGAGACATAATTTGTTGCAAATTGAATGTGCCTTATTTTTGGATAAGAACACTTATTCCAAGAAAAGCGTAGTTTTCGAGTTATAAGCCATTAAAAAAATATTTGGTCAATTTTGAAAGTTTTTTTAACCCAAGCCTCCCTGCAGTTATGTGCCTGAGTAGTTCCATTCTATCAAAGTAGGCTGCGTCGTAAGCTTTTGAAGATTGGGTCTTTTTAGCTCGTATTGAAAACTAAGCGATAAGTTACTTTTCTGCAAGACCCCCCATAGAGAGAGAATAATGTGGGCAATTTCGTGTTTAAAAAATTCAAATTAGTAATCTACCTGCTATTTACCAGGTATTTGCAAATAAGGGTTACATTTAATCCTTACACCTCACACCAAAGTAATTAATTGTTAAGAAAATCTTTTTTTAAATAAAAACGACCCACTCGCAATTTTGCAAATTTACATTTCAGTTCTGTCGAGCATTTCGTTGCATGAACATCTCCAAAAATGCCCCTTTTCGAATCGTTCGATATTTCCGTCATCAAAAATGGAGTGAAGAGGTTTACCAAGAAGGTTTGTTCCAGGGTGAAAAAAGTGTTTGTGAGCGAGAGCGAAATTGATAGTTTGGAACCAACGCCGAGCATAACTTTCGTCATTAATTTGTTACGATCGTCGCCAGATGAAGAGTGCGTTTGAGCGGTTTACGACATATCAAAATTTGATAGTTTGGGCCACACTTGGGCTTGTAGGCGCGTGTCTAAACAAAGAATAATGAGGAAGAGGAGAAAAATGAAGCGGAATCGATGAGTTCTAAGCCCAATAAGAGAGAGTCAAGAGGTCGAGGTCTGATGGGGTTTGTTCTAGAAAAGCTTTAGTTTTTGCGTTTCGTCGTTTGTTTGTCTTTTAATTATTTTAAAATGCTGTATTTTCTCTTGTATTATTTGTTTTAATAAAAACATAAAAACTTCACACCTGAGCGAGCAAATTTTATTATTGATTACAAATAATTAAAATATTTCAATTAAATTTGAATTAAAGGAAAAAAAAATCAGCTTTCTAGCAGATTTTGAAATTTTTATCAAACTGTAACGCGCTCTAGCGCGTAAATCATTTGTCTGAAGAAAAAACCTAACAGACATAAATTGTAGGCAATTTGATGTAGTTTGTTTCAATATACGAGTGCTTTTGTCAAGAAGTGCGTAGTTTTCGAGTTAAAAGACAATAAACTAAAAAAATCAGTTATTTGGCTGATTTTATTATTTGTCAAACTTTAACGCGCTCTAGCGCATACACCATTCGTCTAAAGAAAACACCCATCGAACATAAATTGTAGGAAATTTGATGTACTTTATTTTGCTATACAAGCGCTTTCCTCAAAAAGTGCGTAGTTTTCGAGTTATAACCGATAAACCAATAAAATCAGTTGTCTGGCAGATTTTGCAATTTTTGTATTTTTGCCAAAATGTAACGCGCTCTAGCGCGTAAATCATTTGTCTGAAGATAAAACCAATCAGACATAAATTGTAGGAAATTTGATGTAGTTTGTTTTTATATACGAGGGCTTTTCTCATAAAGTGCGTATTTTTCGATTTATAGCCGATAAACTAAAAAAATCAATTTTCAAGCCGATTTTGGTATTTTTGCCAAACTTTAATGCGCTCTAGCGCATAAACTATTCGTCTTAAGAAAAAATTTAACAGACATAAATTGTAGGAAACTTCATGTAGTTTATTTTCATTTAGAAGCACTTTTCTCAAAAAGTGCGTAGTTTTCGAGTTATAGCCGATAAACTAAAAAAAAAAGTATTCATTGCTGTTAATTAATTTTAAACAAATTGAGCCTAACATACTTTTTAGAATGTAAGAAACGATGGTCTGCTACTGATGCTATTTCACGGAAGAGCAGGAAGCAATGCCTAACTAATCAGTCGAAGCGTAGTTTTGGCGCAGGGACGATTTGGCTCGATTTTTGTTAAAAAATGGCCGATTAAGTGTGCCAAAAGCAAAATAACGCTACGAACCGGCAGGCCGTTTGGGAAAATTCCTGATCGGCCCATCCGCCACTGTTTGTGCGGTATGTCATCTCGAGAGCATCCCGAGTCAACGTTAGAAAAACGATACCCTGTATATTGTGGCTAAATGGAGAATTATCGGATAAATTACATAATTGCAAATTGAATACGTATTAATCACAAGCTGTACGCGTTGTAAAGAGAAAAAAAGGTGCCACTTTCATTTTTTAAATCAAAATTTCGAGCCCATTTAAATGAAATTAACGCCGGAGATCTCGCCAATTATATAAATCTGTGACAAAACTAGGCAAACTTCTTCCCTATAAGGCGAACACATTTCTGAACCAGGGTCGTGTATGATTCTAATCACTTTTATACACTTAACATAAATCGAAATATTGTTTTGTAAACTTTTGATTAAGAGGCAGGTGGAATTTAGAAGAAAAAAAGGAAAAAAAAGGTGTACAGTATTCGAAATATTTAGGACAAATTGCAAACGAATTTTTTTCTAAATTATCCAAAGTTAAAAACTATAATTAAGCGACTCTTAAGTCTCGGGAAAAATATTTAATATCGGTTTTTGAAAATCTAAACAAAAGGTATTTTTACTATTTAATTATCAATTTGAATTTTTTTAGTTTACGTCACGTATGCCCCAAAGGGGCAAATTAAAAAATATTATGATTTTATCTCTTGTTTGCATAATGTTAATATTTTTATCCAACATAAATTGAATTTAAAGTAGGGAGAGAGATTTGAAAACGAAATTAAAATTTTTGGAGACTCGTTTCGTCTTTAAAGCAACCTCATCGGACGTAAGTCTTATTAAATAAAGTAACATCTTTCTTACCTGGCCAACTTGAATGCCATCGGCGAAGGCGATGAGAGCCAATCTATCAGGATGGTGTAAAAGAGCAGCGTGATCCGCGAGATCGGGTCTAGGAACGGGGGGCGGTAAGGGGACGGCACGGGACAATGGTTTACGTCGCCGACACACAATAGCAAGACATATAATGAGCAGAAGCAACAATACTCCGGCTCCAGTCGCTATTGATATCAGCATTGGTCCACCGCCATTAACTTCCACTAAATAAAGAGACGGCACATAACAAAAAACCCAATTGTTAAATAATGATAAACTCACAAAAATAATGGCTACTCAGTTTACAAACTGGCGGTGTCGTGGGAACCCAACAACCACCAGACGAACATGTTAATATATAATTTCCTTGAAGTTCGAATCCTGGAAGACATTGATAAGAGATTTGTGAACTTATCGGATAACGACTGCGACCGGCGTCCGGATTTAAATCGAACGGGGTCCCATGAGGGACTTTAGGCGGCGAGAGGCAGTCTCTGGCAAGAACTGAAAGTTTAAAACAAAAATTAGTGCTCTGGCCCATCTTGTCCAGCTTTGGATTAATTGCGTTTTAAAAAATTTTATTCCAATGGCGAACAAAAAAAATCTTACCGCAATTGGGCAGTTTTCCTCCAATCCATTTTCCTCCGGTACACCTAAGTTTTGTGGATTGACACGGCGCGTGCGAATTTCTATACTTGAAACTACATCTAATCTCCACTTCCGTGCCAGGCAATGCACTTTCGGTAGTATGAAAGCCCTGAATAACGGAAGTTATGGAATGTGGTACTGTTGGCGTCGACGAACAAGGATAATCGTCCGTATTTACTAAAACAAAAAAAAAATGCAAACTTTAGTAGAAGAAAGTTTGAAGAAAATCAACGGAGAGGAATCAAAACGAGTTTAATTTGATCTAATGATGCATAAAATTATCAAACACGCGTGTAAAAGCCACAAAGATAAATATCTACAACTTGGGTAATTTGGACCTTAAAAAAAAAAAAGTTTTTCAACTCAATTCGAATTTGTGTACATAAATTGATGGTTAAATAAAATTAGACTCTCAAGACGGAGGAGAAGTTCTCGAATAACAAAGGCCCCATCTTTTACTAACCTTAACAATGGCTTTGTACATATTTGACTACCCTAAAACTTTTATATAAATTCTTTTTAATAACAGTTAAGGCAGGTTTATAATTGTGTATTGAGTTGAATAATGCACAGCTTTAAAAAAGAGGCGAATCTTGATCATCATTATTCTTTAATACAATGCGTGATTATGTTTGCTACGAAGCTCATCATGAATACGCTTATAAGCTGATGATACCACACTGCGCCAAACTAATTTCGATATCAAGATTTTTCGACGAGATTAAGTTTTTATTTTGAAAAAAAAAATAAATATATTAGTCAAAATTTGAAAACGAGCACTTACAGGCCGTTAACATGGCGACTCGAAACAATTAAGGCCAGTTTGTTTATCGAGACAAATTGTTAAATTTGGCCACAATTCAAAATGTTCTTACTAGGTCGTTGTAGTCAAATTCTATTTTTATGCATATTTATTTGCTAAATTCTAGGTCGCGTGGCTGAAATTCGGCCAAAATCTTATCATAAACTTATTTAAAACTTCCTTCATTGGACTAGATTGTACTTTTATACGGTATCAAACTGTCCAAGAGAAGATCGAACGAACGGGTACATCAGTTGGCGTTTTTATAAGCGAAATCTGCAAGAATCGTAATAGCTTGGTGGCTAGAGCGCTCGGCGCGACGCCCGAAGACTCGGGTACGGTCTCCGATCGCGTTACAAGTTTACAAGATAAATCGCATCAGGATGGGCGTCCGGGCCACCGTAACGCTTGCTATAATGGTTATCACGTCAGGGTCGCCATTTTACACCTCAAAGAGACCTATTCAGGGTGCCGAAATAGCTATTTTGATTAATTGATTTGTTCTTCGTCTATTAATGTCAAATTTATTTTTATACGGACAAAATCAATACAAAAGGGAAATATAATAACTCAGAAGTGATACATGGTTGGATTCATAATACAAAAATAAGCCATTTGGTAGAAAAATCCAATACGGCGTCCGTAGGAAAAAAAAGTTAACATTAACAAGTCAAGAAGAAATCAGCTAATCGAAGTTGTGATTGCGGATTCGGAAGCGGAATCAAAAGTATACTAAAAATCGAACCGAATCGAACGAGTACATCAGTGGGCGTTTTTATACGAGAAAATTGCAAGAATCGGCATGGCTTGGTGGGTAGAGCGCTCGGCGCGACGCCGGAAAACTCGGATAAATATCTGATCGCGTTCCAAGTTTCTTCCTCGGATAAATCGCATCAGCACGGACGTCCGGGCCACCGTAACGCGTGCTATAATGGTTATCACGTCAGGGTCGCCATTTTACACCTCAAAGAGACTTATTCAAGGTGCCGAAATAGCTATTTTGATTTGTTCTTCGTCTATTAATGTCAAATTTATTTTTTTACCGACAAAATCAATAAAAAAGGAATATAAGTGATACATAGTTGGATTCATAATACAAAAATAAACCATTTGATAAAAAATCTAATACGACGTCCGTAGAAAAAAAAAAGTTAAGATTAACAGACCAAGAACAAATCAACTAATCGAAGTTGTGATTGCGGATTCGGAAGCGGAATCAAAAGTATACTAAAAATCGAACCGAATCGAACGAGGACATCAGTGGGCGTTTTTATACGAGAAAATTGCAAGAATCGGCATGGCTTGGTGGGTAGAGCGCTAGGCGCGACTCCGGGAAACTCGGGTAAATATCTGATCGCGTTCCAAGTTTCTTCCTCGGATAAATCGCATCAGCACGGACGTGTTATGATTATCACGTCGGGGTCGCCATTTTATACATCGAAGAGAGCTATTCCAAATGCCGAAACGGCTGTGCTTTAAAAATGGGAGAGTTTACAAAAGTATTAAGGACTAAGGTTCGTCGCATTCGTCGGCTGTAGAACTATCCAGTTCGGAGAATAAAAGAAATGTCATATTCGTACCAGGGTGATTGAAATTCGTTGTGCAGCATGGCGATCTCGTTTATCTTAAGAGCTAGATCGTAGGTTTAAATTTGGCGAAGTTGATAAATTAGGCACTAATAAATAATCTGAAAAAGAATTTCGAATAGAGTTGCGCGTCCTCGAGAAAAGTGAAAATAACCGAAAATTCTCATTTTTTTCTTTTAATTATAACTTTTTTATTTGTTAATCTTTTTTAATTCTGTAAAGACATTTTCATTGCTACTTTTTAACTAGCTTTCGAATCCGTAGTTAAAATTTCAATTAGTTGATTTGTTCTTCGTCTATTAATGTCAAATTTATTTTTTTACGAACAAAATGAACAAAAAGAGAAATATTTTACTTAAATTAATTTTAAAGTGATTTATGGTTGGATTTAGAATAGAAAAATAAACCATTTGGTTAAAAAATCCAATACGGCGTATATAGAACAAATAAAGTTAACATTAACAGACCAAGAACATATCAACTAATCGTAATTCTGATTGCGGATTCGGAAACGGGATCAAAAGTGTTATAAAAATGTATTTACAGAATTAAAAAAGATGAACAAATAAAAAAGTTATAGCTAAAAAAAGGAAATGAAAATTTTCTAATTTTTCAGTTTTCTCGAGAACGCATCCATTTATCTCAAATTTCTTTTCAGATTACTTGTCAGCACCGAATTTAGCAACTTTGCCGAATTTAAACATACGATCCAACTCTTCAGATAAGCGAGATCTCCATTCCTCAGAACGAATTTAAATCACCCTATATTTAAAAAATAATTTCAAGAATTTAAAGTGAATTTGAATAAAAAAGTAATGCAAATTAACAATAACAAAAAAAAAGTAACGGAATAATCATTTATTACAAGCAAATGACGCAAGACGAATTTTCTTCTACCCTTAAGCAAATTTCCGAGGCGGCAACAACAATGTAGGTATTCAATTTAAATTAATTAATCGTTTTTAACACATTAAAGAGTAATTTTATTAGACCCAAGTTGCCCTTAAATAAAACAATAACAAACCATTAAACGTCCGCCCTCACAAAACTCATCTCTGCTATTATAAGAGAGAGTCCTGTTGTAATAGTCCAAACCTCAAACTCGCATCACGTGAATTTAACTTTACAAGCGCCGCACTCTTTGATTATACCGACTTGTTTCACTCACGATACATTTTCAACGTGGGAGGGCTCCAAATATTCATTATTAATATAGTCGCGTTTGAAGTGTTCCTGTACTTTTAACTTGTATTCGTTTGATATATCACCTTTGTCGTTTCATAAATTGATGCTTTATTGGAATATTTCAACGGGTGGTTCTCCTCTTCTTTTTGTGTAAATGGGACGTTCTCGACAGCTCGACGTCCGCAGGTTTGATTCACAAACACAAATAACGTTAAGGTCGGATTTAGTTCGAGGTCTTGGGTTGGTTGATTGATTGATTGATCGAGAGGAAAAAAATAAACATTTTGGGGCACCCACGTAAGCGTGTTAAAGAGCTTGGTCATTAGGTGCTTAAAAATGGAGAATTTAATTAAGTTTGACAAACCAATCATGAATTGGTGCTAATACATGATAAATGTGTCCGAAGAAAGGCTTCTCTTTATCGCCATTCGAAAATATTTTTAGAAAGTGGTAGCGTACGGTAGTTGAACCCATCGTGTTTGGCCTATTTGGGGTGTTTTTCGGGGGAACTAAGAGGATTTGGCGTAAACTTGAGGACTCTCCACTAGTATGGTTGCAAATTGGCCCCCATTCTAAGTTGGGTGCATTGGTGAAGCGTCCGATATGGAAAAAATGAAGAAAAATGTTTTGACATAACGAAGTGACGAGATACAATCGGTCGTGCTCCCAACCCAACCCAATTATGGCACAGTACACTCAATCAAATTTCGTAAAATTCAATTTGCCGTCTTAATAATTTAAAAATGTATTATTAAAGATGTCAGATCTTCCTTCCAACACTCGTACATTCAAAAACAAATTAGACTCCATTAAAAAAGTGTAAAAAGAAAGCCCACCTTTAAGTGGCGCGTGATTGATAAATCCATTATAATCCTTATATATCAGATTTCGCGATATCAAATCGCGCGCCCATAACGAGCCAAACAGTTATTGCATTTTCGAAAATTATCGCATGTATTTCCAAATCATAAACTGCAACACCAAAAACGCTTATCTGATACCTTTTTTTCTCTTTCAATTTAAAATTACTACGCCCACTTCAATTTAAGATTTCCTACTTAGACAACGCACGTATACGTAGTACATACAGGGTGGCCTGCGGAAAAACTGAACAGGCCTCATTAATTCGCCTAACTTCATTTTTCGAAGGGGGGTGAGGGGTAACTTCATATAAATAATTAAATGGCTGGACGTCTGTACGTGGTGCCTACTATGTGTTGCTTCGCAAAAATGTACCTATTTTTGTTGGTCGACCCTGTATATACGAGACGTAATGAAACAAATCAAATTGTTGGTTACCTATTAATAAAAGTGATTAATCGATATTTACATATTAATTGCATTAAAGTTTAAAACGCTAATTACCATCCAATTACTATTACGTGTTACACCTACGATTATCTGTTACAAACTCATTTATTAATGGGTAATTAATTACTACTTATAAATTATAAACAAAGGTGGAGGACTTTTTTAAATAATATTTTGGAGCACTCCCTCTATTCAAGATAATATTCAAAAATTTCAAACTGCTGTAAAAGAGACGTCCATCGAAAATTGATGGAAAACTGATAGAGGGTCCTAATAGACCCCAATATCTCGAAAGTGGCCTTTATGGTGTTAGCCACTGGTATAGTCATATAGTAGCATCTAGGACTGTTACATTTTATCGATATTATCGAAAATATCGATATTATCGATAATATCGAATAACGATATTGGATAAAGCCAATATCGATATATCGAAATATCGATATTTTCGATAATATCGATATTTTCGATAATATCGATATTTTCGATAATATCGATATTTTCGATAATATCGATATTTTCGATATTATCGATATTTTCGATATTATCGATATTTACGATAATATCGATATTTTCGATATTTTCGATATTATCGATATTATCGATATTATCGATATTATCGATATTTTCGATATTATCGATATTTACGATAATATCGATATTTTCGATGTTTTCGATATTTACGATAATATCGATATTTTCGATAATATCGGTAATTTAACACATTAAGCGCCAGGAGGGACACCGGTGTCTCTGCAAGACTTCGTTACAGGGCCACGGCGGTCACCGGTGTCCGTTTTACATTTTCGGTATTTTCTTAGGGCAGAAACAAGATTTACGCTTCAAATTTTTTGGGGAGATCCCTACTATGATACTACAAGACGTCCTTAGTCCAGGTATTCAATATCGTTTTTTTTTCTTTTGTGTCCGCCGTTTGGTGTCCGCTATGGCCCTATAAAGCATTTTATAGAAAAACTTTTTACAGGGCCAGAGCGGACACGGATTATCGTATAAATAATAACGCATAGTTTTTGAACATAATATTTATTTCATTGTAATTAATTTTTTTCCGTTTTATTGAATTTACATTCATTTGTTTTACCTTTTCGCAATCATCGTTGTCATAGAACGTTGAAGCCGTCGCACAAAGATTTAAAATTTTTCTCGTTATATCCGTGTTTTAATGGTTTAGAAGATTGTAAAATTATTTATTTAGTAATGTAATAACAAACATTTAATATCTTAACTTGAACTTGCGCGGTTTGGGTAATCTGGAATTCCTATTATTATTAAAATTATTTTACTTAAAAATTTGTCAAGTTTTTTAATGTTAGAACCTATTTTAGAATTTTGGAAACTTTTTAGTTTTTTTATAATTTTAGGCGCTTGTTATTAATTTGTTGACAAAGCATTTCTTGAACACAAACTTATTTTACCGCGTTATTTACCGTTAGGTTCTTGCGACCATGTGCAAGTCCTTTTTGAATAATTTTAGTATTTGCTTTTTCCCAATTTCTAAAATGAAATTTCTTCTCTGACCTACCGGATGTCAGGCGCCAAAGATCCTTTTTGTTAAATTTTGTATTGTAGCTAAAAATGTATAAATTTAAAAATAAAATATAACTCAAACTGTATTGAATGCCTTATGGCCACATCAGCCGTTTTTATTCTTTCACGAAAAGCCAGATAAAAAGAAATATTTTTATAATTTCTAATTAATTTTGAATTCTACATAATTTTTGCTCTAAAACAATTAGATAAGCAGGAATTTATAACAACGTGATTCTACGGGTTATTTCCCTATGTACGGTCGGCGCAAAAATGATTGGCCACTATAGAATGTTTGATAACTACTTTGGCCACAAGTTTGCAATTTCTGCCTTGCAATTTTTATGAAATACAAATGGGATGTTTTATAATTATAGCAGTCTCGATTTTTATGCCATTATCTACTAAAATGTATATAAAAAGAAGAAAGTTACCATTTACTAGTGCCAAATACATTTTAGTGTGGCTGTACGGATAAGTGATTCAACAGGGGGTACAGTACCTAGTGCCTATACAATGAACATTGTCATTTTTGTAATTATTGTATTATATATCTAGTATTTGGGAATTTCCAATAATTTTATGATCTTCGGGTACAATATTGTTTGTTTAGTCGGGTTTATTATTTGCTACTGCACTTTCGGCACGCGGCAAGTATAACTAATTCACTAGATAAGGGGTAAAGCTGTCAACCGCTCTTTAGCCATAAATATATTTACAATAAAAATATAAAAGACATCTTGTGTTCCAAAAATTTCATATAAAAATATAAGATTTTAATTTACATAAATACCTATTGCAAAATTTGGTTTAAAACTTTTAAATTTAGTAGGAAATACGGCAATGGACATGGTAAAGAAAAAGCTGAATTATTTTAAGACTCTACATATAATATGTTGATAAATATTTTAGAAAGTCTCGAAACTAAGATGGCTATTTTTAACAAAAAAGTCGCCACCCCACACCAATGACCAAACAGATTTGGGTTTTAATCCTCTTTCAATGCAGTCGTAAAGTAATTCAGCATTCAGCTCTTCCTTTCGGCGTGTGTATTGTGGGCACCAAACTGGCCCAAATATCGATAATATCGATAATATCGATAATATCGAAAATATCGATAATATCGATAATATCGAAAATATCGAAAATATCGATAATATCGAAAATATCGATAATATCGAGAATATCGATAATATCGAAAATATCGATAATATCGAAAATATCGATAATATCGAAAATATCGAAAATATCGATAATATCGAAAATATCGATAATATCGAAAATATCGATAATATCGAAAATATCGATAATATCGAAAATATCGATAATATCGAAAATATCGATAATATCGATAATATCGAAAATATCGATAATATCGAAAATATCGATAATATCGAAAATATCGATAATATCGAAAATATCGAAAATATCGATAATATCGAAAATATCGATAATATCGATAATATCGAAAATATCGATAATATCGAAAATATCGATAATATCGAAAATATCGATAATATCGAAAATATCGAAAATATCGATAATATCGAAAATATCGATAATTTGAACTTTTCGATATTCGATATATTTTTTTTTAAAGTGACAGGCCTAGTAGCATCACCATCTAGAGAGCACATAAAATCAAAAACGCAAAAGCTTTCTTAAAAGTGGCCTCTCCTCTATGGTTAATAACAGTCAAGGAGCTCGAGAAGGGTGGTTTTTTGCTCTATTTTTAGTTTTTTGCTTATAGCTCGCCAACTACGCACTTTTTGGAGAAAATGCCACTATACAAAAATAAACTACGTTACATTTCCTACAAATTACATATTTTACGTTTTTTCCTGGTACAAACGATTTAAGCGTAAGAGCGCGTTAGTTTGACAAAAACTCCAAAATCGGCCAACAAACCTGGGTTTTTTAATTTATCGCTTGTAACTCGAAAACTAAGCTCTTTTAGAGAAAAGCGTTATCATATAAAAATAAAGTATATTAAATTTCCTACAAACTATGTCTTTTGTTTTTTTTGTCAGACGAACGGCTTAGGCCGCTTTTTTGTCAGACGAACGGCTTAGGCCGCGTTGAACCGCCCTGGCGCTATACTTTAACGGGGTTCTAGCGTCAAAACTGTTCGTTTTGCGAAAAAACCCAAGAAGCATAATTTGTAGGAAATTTAATGCACTTTATTTTTCTATAGGACGACTTTTCTCTAAAAATGCGAAGTTTTCAAGTTATAAGCGAACTAAAAATACAGAGATTTGACCGATTTTGAAATTATTGTCAAACTTTAGCGCCCTCTAGCCCCTAAACCGTTCGTCTACAGGAAAAACCTAAAAAACGTAATTTGTAGAAAATTTGACGTAGTTTAATTTTGAATAGAAGTTCTTTGCTCAGAATGGTAGTAGTTTTCGACTTACAAGCGTTAAACTGAAAATACAGCTTTAAGGCCGATTTCGGAACATTTGTCAAACTTTAGCGCGCTCTAGCTCCTAAACCGTTCATCTGCAGAAAAAACCTAAGAAACGTAATTTGTAGAAAATTTAATGCAGTTTTATTTAGCATAGAAGTGCCTTTCTCAGGAAGTTTGTAGTTTTCGAGTTATAGCGATAAACTAAGAAAAGAGCTTTTAGATCGATTTTGGAATTTTTGTCAAACTTTAACGAGCTATAGCGTCCAAATCGTTCGCAGGAGAAAAAAACGTGACAAACCTAATTTGTAAAAAATGTGGTGTAGTTGATATTTATATAGAAGCACTTTTCTCAAAAAATGCGTAGTTTTTAACTTGAAACTGAAAAACTGAAAATAGCGCGTTTTGGTCGATTTTGGAACTTTTTTCAAACTTTAACGCGCTCTAGCGCCTAAACCATTTTTCGACATTACAAAACTTAAAAAACCCAATGTACAGACAACTTCATGTTTTTGTCTAAAAGTGCGTATTTTTCGAGTTACAGACGATAAACCGAAACAAAATAATTTTTCGCCAGATTTTGGAATTTTGGTCAAAGTTTAACGCGCTCTAGCGCCTAAACCGTTCGTCTGAAGAAAAAACTTAATATGCATAATTTGTAGAAAATTTCATTTGGGTTTTTCTTATCTATGAGAACTTTTCTCAAAAAGTGCATAGTTTTCGAGTTATAAGCGATAAACTAAGATCATGTTTTGAACAATTTTGTAATTTTTAAAATTTTTTTCTAACTTAAACTAAACCTAAACTATTCGTTTTAGGACAAAAATCTAAGAAATATAGGTAATTTGTATAAAATTTGATGTAGCTTACATTGATATAGAAGCATTTTTCTCATAAAGTTATAGTTATAAGCAAAAAAACCGAAAAATGGGTCCACCCTTCTCGAAATGTTGCCATTTAGAAGTGGCAGGCAGTGTTTTATTACACATTTACAACGTTATTTAAGCCTGCATTACCAAAAATTTTGAACTAATTGTTTAAGTATCTAGATCAGAATATAGTATCATGGGGAAGGGAATCCGATGCATGAAGAGCTTCTACGAAGTGTATTACTGATAATCTGAAATGCTGCAACTTAAAACTGGCATACGGTCGGTTCTATTACTAATTTGCAAAATGTTCTTTAGGCCTGCATTGTTAAAAATTATGTTCAAAACTGTTTTAGTACCTAGGTATATTTGAACGCTGCCTCTCAAAACCAATTCACGCGCTGCCCGCTGCAGACGCCAAACTGAAGCGATATAAAAAAGAATCTTTAACATTTTAACAACGTCCGCCTAAATTCTGTTTCGACAGAACGATTCATTACTTTTTAAAATTATAGTTCCATCCTGGATTAACTCACGTAATTTTTCATTTTCTGGAAATTTGAGTGGCTGCTCTAGGATGTAACGCCGCCAATATAGGTCGAGACAGACGAGTGATCTTATATTAGGTACGGAAAGTACTTTTCAATAAAAAAATCTTTGGAATAATATCAAGGGGTATGTTTGCTAGCTCTAAATACCCCCCAGGCTAGCTCTGATTTTTTTTATAAAGCGAATCTAGTGATGATAAACCAGATCTAAAGGTTGAAGTTCTTCCTAAAAACCCAAAGCTCTAAAAACTTGGGCTTACAAGTAGCTAATCATCCGTTTTGTACATACTGTGAACAAAAGCCAGCCCTGATCTTTAAAAACGCCCTTCTTCAAGGTCCGATGTGCTCAAAAATGGTCTGTGGTCTCTGCGGTAATTCAGATTTCTCACTTTAGATTTTCCAAAAATAAACATTATTAGATTTTCTACTGGGTTCAGATGAGCTACTGCACGAGTAAGTTTTACGTTTTAGGATAGTTTAACACTTACAGCCGGTCCTGATATTTCAAAATCGCATTAAATAGGAAGTATAACCGACTAAAACGCTTTTGGAAGGTCTAAAGTTCTCAAAATTGGCCTTTCTAATTGCGTATTGTATTTTCTTGCAAAGCGATCGAGATAGGCAACACACATATCAGCTCCCTAATGAGTCATGTTAAAAACCAAGATAAAGCAGAGAGAGCATAAAATCAATTTATTTAACAGCTTTATACACTTTATTATTTATATTGTCACATATTGATTACACATGTTATTGATTGATGCTAAAATATAGTTCGTATAATACATCTATAATCCTTCATCGATAAATATGCACTAACAAACAAAAATCTTTGGGAAAAATCAGTAAGTGATCCATTTTCATACCTTTTTTTTTTAAACATTTATAAGATACAACAAATTTTTTTATATTTTTTGTATATAACTGTAGTAAATATTTTTTTTAAAGAGCTACATAATTTGATAATTTCTTTATACAGTGATTTTCATTAACTCACCTTTATTTAGCAAGTAGTGATATTTCCTTTTCAAAGTTACAGGTAACAATATTAAATAACTAATAAATAATTCAACAGTATGTACTTAAATCACATAGAAAAGATAGGGTCGGATTTAGGATTTAAAATTCTAAATGAGACCCTCTAACTCTAAAGCAACTCGATCCAAAGATAAATAATAGGGTTAATAAATTAGTTAGTAAAAAAAATCACATCGAAGTATGATAATATTAAAATATCACGTTGATTAATAATAGGAATGTAAACGTTAAAAAATACACAATAAATAAGACATTAAAATAATACTTAAAGAGTATTATAAATCTAAAACAATTAGGGTTCGTTTCTCATTAAATCTAATACGAATAAACCCTTAAGCCGACATTGCACAAGCTTTACGAAAACATAAAATTCCTCTCGCTAATTAATTTAACTAAAATTGTGCCTAATATTTTGTTTTTATAGAGGAAGAGGGCGCAACTTTTACAAAAATCTATAAACTCAAACCAACTAGAGATCACCAAACGGATCGAAACTAACTTCTTCTTTTGCAGGTTGGCTTTGTGCATTTTTAGGACTAGCAGTGTTGGAAGGGTATTGCATTCCCATCGGTTGTCCCATGGGTTTATAAGTGGGGCCGGTAGTTCCTATTATCGGCTGGGGTTGCCAACCAGTACTTGCGACTTTATTCGGTTGATTTTTGGGCGAGTTCCACTGCATCGGTTGGCCTTTACCACTGTCCATGGTCAAATTTTCTGCTAACGAAAGTAAGCTCGATTCTAAATCGCCCGTTAGGATCTTTTGTTGGCCTTGGGAGCGTTGCGGTTGCGCCTGTTGGGGTTGTTGTTGTGGCATTTGCGTTAGTGTGCCACCCAACGGGTCGAAAACTGACGGCTCGTTGCTGTTGAAGACGTTTGTTAAGTTGGAGCCCGGTACGAAACCTGCCGTTTGAGTTGGGAAACCATTGGACCACATGTTCTGTTGAGGGGCCGAATTGAATAAGTCGACTGCAGGGGCGCCATTGTTAGTCGGTGGGGCGTTGAAGCCGTCCGAAAATGGATTTCCTAACTGCAACAAGTCGTCTATTGCTTTAGAAGGCTGTGAAGTTGCAGTCTGGTTGGAAGTCATATCCGAGCCGAATAAGTCTAGAATTCTATCTTTAGGTGGCGAGCTTAAAAATGGGTTAGTGCTCGCACCTGTTGGTGAATTGACGTTTGCTTTGTATTTACTTAACGCCGCTTCTTCTTCGGCGACCGCTGCTTGCTTTAAATTGTCATCGATGGCGTTGCTTGCGACCGTGCCGAAAGCGTTGCTGGTGTTATTTAAAGCCGAGACGCCAGTTTTTATATTTTTTTGATTACTAACGGTTTGAGTAGGCGTGTTGCCTTCTAAAGAAGCCAAGTGTTGCTCTAAAGCATCTAAAAGACTGTTAGGGGCCTTTGTTAAATCGGGTATGTCGCCCTTATCGATCCCGATGTTCTCGGCCACCTTTAAAAACTCACCGACACGATCCATGCGAATCAAAAACTTTTTGTACAAATCCAAAGCGTCCCTACATTGCTTTTTGTTCATTTCAAAATATTTTTCTAATAAATTTATAATACCGTCGTTATAACAAGCAAATAAACGAATGAGATCTCTAAAGAGCAACATAAAACAGCCATTTATGACACCGTTAGTTAAGTCGTTTGCCGAACAATCAAATTCCAAGAGTGCATCGAGTTGATTTTGGAGTATCGGTAAAGTTTTTAGTAAGTTCTCCGAGGTCATCGTGCGTAATGTGCCTTCCTCCTTACCACGTTTAACTTTGCAAAAATCGAACGCAACCGCCCTATACGAAAGAGCCTTTTCGTTTATGTACCTTGCGTAACGTCGTATAAATGGCGACATGTCGTAACCAGTACGAGCTCCTACGGCACTCTGCACACCACTCTTATCGACAAAATTACTTAACTGAAAAGACGTATTACTAGACGCCAAATATTGCGTAAACCTCTCATTTCCATAACACATCAAGTGGTGAGTCGTGATCAAAGCTTTATAAACGACAACCCAACTCGTACTTTGTGAACGTTCTATAAGCAAATTGGCCATTTGTGGAATAGACACGTTTGGCTCGTTAGTACAATGAACCAAATAATCTAAATGTTTCTTTTTTGGATTTAATAATTCTTCTGTGGTGGCTTTGCATACTGATTTTGCGAGGCCTTGTCCGGCTAAACTATGTTTTGCAGCCAACAAACGATCGTTTATTGTTTGACCTGCCATTGCACTTCTTTCGTTTACACGCACAAATTGTTAAAAGTCGCGCAGATTTATATTTAAATGTTTCACAATTAATTTTCGCACTAAAAAAAAAGAATGACGGGTCGATTACTTGCATACAGCCGGCGAATCAATACCTCTACATTACCGACAACGCAGGCGCTAATAGAAGCGCCATCTGTCGGAATTAGGGCGAAACTGTAATTAAATAATAAACCAGAGGCGTACGATAGGACTTCATTTGTTATTTATTAGTCATAAAAATGCGAAAATAAATTTAAAATACCGGGTGTCGCAAGTTTTTTCAATTTCATTACGTAAAGCAATTTTTTACAGCTGTTCAACTTTAAACAGACCAATTATTGAGACCAAGACCAGCGCAAAAATTGTGGACTTTTTGAACAAATGGGTTTTTACATAATTTAAAAAATGCTTAATCAAGTGGAACATGGACAACCTTGATATTTGATAGTAAGCAATGAAAAGTAATACTTTTGTAAATTAAAACTCACCCGGCAACCGACAACTTGGTGGAATCTTGGGCGACCAAGTGCCGTCTTCCAAACACTGTTGCACTCTTGCTCCGATCAAAGTAAATCCAGCCCGACACGCATAATGCAACCTCTGATTAATTCCATAAATGCCATCGGGCTCACTCGGCTTTTCAGGAACAAAATACCCATTCGAAATAATATCCGGTAATCTACATCCTACAATTTTTTCTGTAAGCACACACGAGGCATTAGAACCGGTCCAAATTCCTTTTTCGCACACGCGCAACTGACTCTCTGGCGGACTCAACGTATACCCTTCATTACACGTATAAGTAGCCAAAGCACCCTTTTTGTAAGTTCCATCTAAATTTTGTTCACCGTCGATGTCGAAATTACCATTTGATATGTAAAGCGGTATATCACAACTAGCTACACAGTGTGGAGGTTTTGTTTTCTCCCAAACGCCGTCGTAGCACGTTATTTTCGGTTGTCCTACAAGATAATAACCAATGATACATTGGATGTGAATCGTCTGTTGTAAACTATCGTCGTTGACTGTGTTATCGAGGTAAACCGATGTTGCGTGTTCTATTTCGCCATAAGGTGGACATATCGATGGAAAATCTGTTATGTTTGTTAATGTATCGAAAAAATTCAGGCCATTTGTGTAATTAAGTAGAAATAATAAGAGAAAGTGTGAGGTTACCTCCATATCTTTGTTATACCATATTTTTTGTAACAACTTCTAAAACTGCAAAATTAAACTGTAACAAAGAGTTTTTTTATTGCGCACTAAATTATATTACCTGTTAACTATGGTAATTACTAGATTTTTTTTACTATTATTAATATTGTTTTGACAATTACATCGATCAGCTGTTGTTATTGTTCAAGGTTTGTTCAGCGCCATCTATTGACGTAAGGTGTAAATATGCACTTCAAATTCAAATTATTGTTCGCATAATCTTTTCAGAATTAATTTTTACAGATTGGGTATACAATTGCAAATTAAAACCAGCAACAATTGCTACTGAAACTTTTAATCAACTCGGCTGTTTAAAAACCACACAAACGAGCGCGGGAAATTCAAATTTAAGAAAAACAATTATTTACTTTAGTATCGGAATTTTTGGTATAAATAGTAATATTAGGTGCGCTTTTGATAAGAAGTGTAGTCCAGTCCATTTAAGGTGGGTCATGCACCACTTTATTTGGACTGTAGTCTAATACTAATAGTATATTATTCAATATCTGCCAGTTGATCAACAAGTGCTAGAGATGAGAGAGAGAGATGTAGTTTTAGTTTCGGCGGTGTAATTTAGGTTAATATGTCTGCCCGTCTGTCCGTGAACAACTTCCAAACTGTAAAGGCTAAAAGGGCGAAATTGTTTAAGACTGTATAGCTCGAAGAGTGGAACCAGTGGATAAAAGATGAGGTTTACGGGTCATTACGGTCACGTGATATTTTGCTGTTGAAGCGTAGATATTATCCTGACCAAGCCAATATAACTTTTGTTACTATTTTAAAAGACATTTTAGAATCATTTTTACTTTTTCGGAAATGTTTTAGCGCTAACTCTCGAGTTGAAAAGATAGGAAAAAATTTTTATTGGCAAAAATTAAATCTAAAAATGTAATTAAGCCGAAATTAAATTCTCCTCGTGCTATAATACCATGTCGTCTCCCTGGAATGCTTGGTATGCGCCTAATATTAAGGGAATTCTAACGCTCTTTTCTCATAACTATCCCGGAAGCTCCCAAAGTCTCCAAACTCGAACCATCTTCCACCCAAAAAGTGAATAATATTTTTATCATTTTTGTAAAAAGGCTTCGCTCGCATAAATTTGATTTAGTACTTAGCAATAAAACTACCTTTTTCTTTATTTATTAAAGTTTCAAAAACGATAAATCGTTACAAAAGGCGCAACTTGTTTCCTTGGTTACGGTCAAGGATTCCGACTTGTTGATTATTATTATTAGGAGTAAGGATGAAGACGCTCGGGACTAATTATTTTTAACAAAAGCACAGTATCGTCAGTATTTAATTTACGAAATTTATTGTCAAACAAACTAATAAATAATTATTTGGCGTACAATTAAATTAAATTGGAGGAAAAAACATCGATTTCTTTGGTAATTGGTACACACACAGCGATTAAGTTTTAAGCTGACCAATGATTGCTCCAGTTTGAAGCGCGATATTAATTAGAACCACAATTAAGGCGTAAATTAGTAATTAATTTTAATTATTTTGTAGCGTCTTGAAAATTATTTTTAATTGAGCGTAATTTATCTCTTTAAAAATGAAAATTAAGAACAACAATTTTTCGATAAATTTGAAAACTTCTTCATTTTAGTTTTCAACCCTGCTTATCGCCACTTTTTATTTTTGTAAATGTTTAAAAAAATCAAAAATGTTAAATTCTGCATGGCAGTGGCAGCATCAACATTTTTTTAGGGCCAAAAATAGTAGCACCAAATAAGTGCTTCACTTATCATCTTTTTGGAATAATTTAAGAGGGCACTTCTTTCACCATAACTTTATAAAAATCGTGAGGAGGCTCAGTTTTATACAGCATGTTGCCTTTTTCGTCCTTGAAATCTCTATAACGAACCGCCTTGGCGGTCGTAAAACCGAAATTTTCGCAAATTTTTTGCGTAAACTGGCTAGTTGCGTCGACTTTCAAAATCTGAAATTTTTCAAACGTCAATTACTGTCCAAAATAACTTCGGGAGAGTGCCAATGACCACTGAGCTACTCAAAAGCTGCCCCGGTATTTTCAAATTTCGCGCGCTTTTCCCAATTTAAACTTTTGAGGATTTTGAGTGAGCTCAACGATTTATGGACATCCCCGTATAATTACAACGAGACTTACTTTAAATCCGTACTCTTCCGCTATAATTTCGCTTCTCATGAAGAGCTCTTTGGCGAGCCCTCGTCCACGATATTTCGAGTCGACCGATAATATTCTAATTTCGAAGATTTTATCAATTTTGTACTTTTTAAACAAATCTACATCGTGATTAACATTAAAAAGTAATCCAAAAATAAGACGATATTGTACGTTATCTGACTTGTCTATCGCTTTAAGGGCATCTTCAACTTCTCCCTGCCTCGAAATTCCATTTAACGCTACGCCAGCTATCTGAAAATAAAGTTTTATTAAAGTTTTGTATAAAATACCAACCGATATCAAAAACGCCGAGCATTTTATTGTTTTCACAAATCGATTTCTTTTCTTTTTATTATTATTTAGTATTCTCGCTCGCGAATTTAATGTGGGAGCGTACTTCGCCTGTTTTAACATCCACGGCCATCACCGATAATCCGTCTCTTAATGTCATTAAATCGTGCTCTTCTAATAGCTCGCACACTTGTCCATGCTTACATAAACCCACGGATACGTTTAAAGGCTCATCTGGAAAATTGTATCTTAAATGGTGCAATACGTCTTGGTAGCGCGATGCTGGAATTGGACCGTATTCGAAATCCATTTGGCCGTGCTGCAAAATTAATTGAATTTATATACGGAAGCAAGTTGGAAGGTATACACACTATACCTACTCCCTACTCCTAAATTTATTTTGCCCAACAAATCAAATTATAAACATCGTCGTTGTGATTGAATAAATTAATTATAGAAAAGCAATAGGTAAACGATTTTATGGAAATTCATTGTGTCTTTTAATTAAAAGAGTTGAGAAATTTTTAATTAACGCTAACTCTAGTCGAGTCGAATTAAACAAAAAATGCGTATGTGCGGAAAAAGACCGAGCTAACTGATTTAAGGTAATATACAGGGTGTCCTGTTAAGCGCGCACGGCTTCGATAGGTCTTGCAATATTTAAAACAAAAATTTATCAAAAGCTTAAACAAGAAATGGTTTTTAAGACGTTAATTTACATTTAATATTTATACTACCACAAATAAACGGTTTTCCCAGCGGCTCAAACGTACCAGCATTAACTTGGGGATGGCTTGAGAAAAGTGGGTTTTCTCTGTTTTGGGTTTTTTTAGAAAAAAGCGTTTCTATACAAAAATAAAGAAAACTAAATTTCCTACAAATTACGTTTCTTAGATTTCTTTCGCCAAACGAACAGTTTAGGTAGTAGGGGGCGTTGAAGTTTAGTGTATATCGGACGTACCGTGTCCAGGAGGCAGAGTGCAAATACTAAGTGCGTTGTTACAAGGTCCGTTTTTGCGGGTCCCGCAATCCCGCATCCTTCAGTCCTGCACTGCGGCAGCATGCTGCCGCACATTCCACCAAAAAGGACACGTGTAACACCTGCCATTTAAGCTCTTGCGTTGTTGCCATCCTGCAAAGCGGAACCGGCGTTGTGGGACCCGCAAAAACGGACCGTGTAACAACGCACTAACACTAAATTACAATATTTTTGACGTTGACGCTGCAGTCTGAAAGAGCATAGCAAAAGAGTAATAAAACCGACCGTCTAGTATACCTAAATGGCAGCATTAACTTGGGGGTGGCTTGAAATGAGTTGGTTTTTATTCTTTTTGCAGTTTTTCGCTTTAACTTTAAAATTACACACTTTTTGGAAAAGTCCTTTTACTATATAAAAGTAAATTACATCGAATTTCCTAAAAATTATATTCTGTAAGTTTCTTTCCTCAGATAAGCGGTATAGGCGCTAGAGCGTGTTAAAATTTGACAAAAATTCCAAAATTTGACAAAAACGGATTTGTTTCGGTTTATCGTTAGTAACTCAAAAACTACACACTTTTAGAGAAAAGTACTTCTCAAATAAAATAAACTACATAAAGTTTTCTACAAATTACGTTACTTAGGATTTTCCGGCAGGCAACCGGTTTAGGAGCTAAAGCGCGCTAAAGTTTGAAAAAAATCAAAAATCGACTTAAAAGCTGTATTTTTAGTTTATCGCTGCTAAGTCAAAAACTACGGACTTTCTGAGAAAAGTACTTCTATACAAAGTTAAACTATATAAAAGTTTCTACAAATTGCGTTTTTCAGGTTTTTCCAGCAGACAAAGGATTTGGGCGCTATAGCGCGCTAAAGTTTGACAAAAATTCCAAAATCTGCCAAAACTCTACATTTGCAGTTTTCTGCTTATAACTTGAAAACTACGCATATTTAGGGAAAATTGCGTCTATACAAATATAAACTACGTCACATTTTCTACAAATTATATATCTTACGTTTTTTTTATTCAGACAAACGATTTAAGCGCTAGAGTGCATTAAAGTTTGACAAAAATTTCAAACCTGACCTAAGCAGTATTTTTAGTTTCTCGCTGGTAAGTCAGAAACTGCGGACTTTCTGAGAGAAGTACTTCTATACAACGTTAAACTACATAAAATTTTCTACAAATTGCGTTTTTTAGGTTTTTGCAGCAGACAGGAGATTTAGGCGCTAGAGCGCGCTAAAGTTTGACAAAAATTCCAAAATCTGCCAAAACTCTGTATTTTCAGTTTTTTGCTTATTACTTGAAAACTACGCATTTTTTTAGAACAGTGCATCTATACAAATATAAACTACGCCACATTTTTTACAAATTAGATTTTTTCAGACAACCGATTTGGTCGCCAAAGCGCGTTAATGATTGGCAAAAATTCCAAAATTGACCTAAAAGCTGTATTTTTAGTTTCTCGCTGGTAATTCAAAAACTGCAGACTCTGAGAAAAATACTTTTACACAAAGAGCTGCATAAAATGTTCTACAAATTGCGTTTCTTAGGTTTTTCCAGCAGACAGAGGATTTAAGCGCTAGAGCGCGCTAAAGTTTGACTAAACTTCCTAAATCTGCCAAAACTCTGTATTTACAGTTTTTCGCTTACAACTTAAAAACTGTGCATTTTTGGAGAAAAGTGCATCTATGCAAATATAAACTACGCCACATTTTCAAAAAATTATGTTTATAAAGTTTTTCAGACAAACGAGTTAGGCACTAGAGCGCGTTAAAGTTTGATGAAAATGTCAAAATCGATATAAAAGCTATATTTTTAGTTTATCGCTTGTAAATTAAACACTACGCATTTTTTTAGAAAAGTTTTACTATGCTAAACTAAACCACATTAAATTTTCTACAAATTACGTGTCTTAGGTTTTTCCTTCAGGCGGACGGTTTAAAAACTAGAGCGCGATAAAGTTTGACAAAAATTTTAAAATCGGCTTAAAAGCTGTATTTTTAGTTTATCGCTTGTAAGTCGAAAGCTAAGAACTTTTTGAGAAAAGTACTTCTATGCAAAATGAAACTACATAAAATTTTGTACAAATTACGTTTTTTAAGTTTTTTTTGTAGACAAGCGGTTTAAGAGCTAGAGCGCGCTAAAGTTTAACAATAATTTCAAAATCGGCCGGTATTTTTAGTTTTTTGCTTATAACTTGAAAACTACGCATTTTATGAGAAAAGAGTTTTTATAAAAAACTAAAGTACATTAAATTTCCTACAAATTATGCCTCTTGGGTTTTTTGGTTAAAGAGACAGTTTAAGTACTAGAGCACGTTGAAGTATAGGGCCTCAACAAGGGTGGGGAAGCCTGCATTCTATTTCTATTAATATACTATGCATATATAGACTTTGAGAACGTACTTATTATCCCCCCCTCCACTCTATATCTGGAATTACCTGTAGAAAGAAATTGTAAAATTCTACTAGCAATTTTTCGAAAACTAGCTCGAAGAAACTTTTGTTTAGTATTAGGATATTAGCGTGACTCACTGATGGAAATTGTCGCATTCTCTCAATATAGATGATACTCTTCTAACAAATCAATTAATTACGAAATAAACAATAATTGTTATTCAGTCGGTAAATCGAGTAATTAAATTAAAATTTAATTCAAAAGTCCAAACCCTGAGATGTATTTTTTGTATCTAGTCATTAAATTTTGCACCCTTAATTCAAGATGCCTTGCAATTTCCCTCTTCCCTCTTGATGTATAATAAAAGTATGAAGAAGCTTCTGAAAATTAAAAGCTCTTTAAAAATAATAAGAGAAAATTCTATAAGAGCTTGTTTCGCAAAACTTGAAATTAATTTTTTTATTAAAAAATGTCACGTATTAAAGTGAGCTATGCTTATGCTATAACTATTAATTATAAAAGATCGAACTAAATAATTTAATTACCTATACAACACAAACTAAATAAATTTTCAATTAAAACGAAAGGAATAAGTTATTAAATAATAATAAAATAGAACCTTATACAAGTAGATTGTAATAAAACTTACCTGTAATATGTAAAAAATTATTTTCTTTGTATTTTTTAAGAGCGCGAAAAGTATACAATTAGAAAAGCTGGTAAACACAAGCTTTACGACTCGTCGGAAAAGCTTTTACAAACCGTTCCTTTCGAGCTTTTATCCAATACTAAACGCGAACGTGATCTCCGTTTTCAGCTTCTCTGTTACATCCAGCAACGCCTGGGAAATGCTATCCAGGTCCTGATTAATCGTAATTAGACGAGACACGCAAAGTGAAATAACGCTACGGAAAAAAATTGTTTTACAATTAAATTAAATAATAATTATTAAAAATTCGATTTGGCGAAATGCTTGAAAATTGTGGCAAGATACTCGAGAGGGTTGTGCAGTAAGTTGTACTTTTAAATAAAATTGTCAGATATGGCCACTTGACCACTGAGCACTGTGGAGGGGAGAATAGCTCTGATTTGAGTTTCTTTGAGAGACACGTCCTCTTGCTAGTTTCAATTGGAATAGTTTTCTCCAAAACTGCAAAAATAGCGCCCCTAAGTTCGCCTCTGCGCGCTCACAAACGTTCAAATTGAAACAAATTGAAAAGCGTCGCTTTTAAATATTTACTCTGTCAAAATTAAAATTGGTACATATTTTTATCGCTTTATTTTACAACGTATCAATTTGTTTTTCAATATTAATTAGTACAAAGGGCGCAAATTAAAAATTGATGCTGGAAGTAATTAAATATTTAATACAAATTGGAATTGCAATCTACTTCACTTTTGCGAGTTAAAAATTCCGGAGAAGAACGTTATTGCGGGATTTTAAGTGCAAATTAAATTTTTGTTCTAGTTTTAATTGGAGTTTTACAATTTAATTGACGGTTGTAATTTAAAAAAAATCAGGACTAGTTCAAGGAAATTTGGCGCAAAATGCTTATGTTCACAACTGTTGAAGGTGAGTATAGAAGTAAAATTTAGGGAAAAGAAGTCGTCTCACTTGGGTGAGGCAAGTCCTCTAGGAGAATGAGTCAGAGTTCGGAGAGTGTTGCTACATACATACAGTTCGTCCGACGGATAATTGAGTCTTCTTTAAAAATCATTACAGTCATCAACAGCTCCAAAGCAGCATAAGAAAACTACTCGCAAAAAAACGCCCAAAGAGAAAATTTACCAAAAAATTTTCGACTTTGTACACGAATAACTTTTTTTCTCGCCATCGGAGTGCTAACTATGACATAAATGAATTTGAAGGAAAAGTACTAACGAGTCAAACGACTCCAAAACCATCGAGTTGCAATACATTAAACTCGAGATATGGGCCACAACGCATTTTCTAAGATGGCGGAGAAAGGGGTAATTTCGCGGACACGCAAAATCAGAGTTAAGGTCTCTGACAGTGACAGTGCCTAAAACTTTTAGGTCGATTCATAAGTGGGTAGGTACGGTTGGTTCTAAAAAAAATTTAACAAAAATCACCATCTTGTCAATACAAAATACAAACTTTAATGTCGAAGGTACTACATGATTTTTTATACTAAACGGCTCTCAACTGTTTTGCAATAAAATTTAATAATCAAATGAATACATCATACTAAATACATTATAAAACGCTATTTACCAGTGTGTTTCAATACATGTCTTTTTAATTGATGTTTCTGCAAACATGCATACTCACAGTTATAACATTTATACCGCTTTTCACCGGTGTGTATCGATAAATGCCGTTGTAAGTTACCTTTGTGAGAAAATTTATGATCACACACATTACACTTATAACGCTTTTCACCGGTGTGTATCGATAAATGCTGTTGTAAGTTACCTTTGTGAGAAAATTTATGATCACACACATTACATGTATAACGTTTTTCACCGGTGTGTATCGATAAATGCTGTTGTAAGGTACTTTTCTGAGAAACTTTATGATCACACACATTACACTTATAACGCTTTTCACCGGTGTGTATCGATAAATGCTGTTGTAAGTTACCTTTGTGAGAAAATTTATGATCACACACATTACATGTATAACGTTTATCACCGGTGTGTATCGATAAATGCTGTTGTAAGGTACTTTTCTGAGAAAATTTATGATCACACACATTACACTTATAACGCTTTTCACCGGTGTGTATCGATAAATGCTGTTGTAAGGTACTTTCCTGAGAAAATTTATGATCACACACATTACACTTATAACGCTTTTCACCGGTGTGTATCGATAAATGCTGTTGTAAGGTACTTTTCTGAGAAAATTTATGATCACACACATTACACTTATAACGCTTTTCACCGGTGTGTATCGATAAATGCTGTTGTAAGTTACCTTTGTGAGAAAATTTATGATCACACACATTACATGTATAACGTTTTTCACCGGCGTGTATCGATAAATGCTGTTGTAAGGTACTTTTCTGAGAAAATTTATGATCACACACATTACACTTATAACGCTTTTCACCGGTGTGTATCGATAAATGCTGTTGTAAGTTACCTTTGTGAGAAAATTTATGATCACACACATTACATGTATAACGTTTTTCACCGGTGTGTATCGATAAATGCTGTTGTAAGGTACTTTTCTGAGAAAATTTATGATCACACACATTACACTTATAACGCTTTTCACCGGTGTGTATCGATAAATGCTGTTGTAAGGTACTTTCCTGAGAAAATTTATGATCACACACATTACACTTATAACGCTTTTCACCGGTGTGTATCGATAAATGCTGTTGTAAGGTACTTTTCTGAGAAAATTTATGATCACACACATTACACTTATAACGCTTTTCACCGGTGTGTATCGATAAATGCCGTTGTAAGTTACCTTTGTGAGAAAATTTATGATCACACACATTACATGTATAACGTTTTTCACCGGTGTGTATCGATAAATGCTGTTGTAAGTTACCTTTGTGAGAAAATTTATGATCACACACATTACATGTATAACGTTTTTCACCGGTGTGTATCGATAAATGCTGTTGTAAGGTACTTTTCTGAGAAAATTTATGATCACACACATTACACTTATAACGCTTTTCACCGGTGTGTATCGATAAATGCTGTTGTAAGGTACTTTTCTGAGAAAATTTATGATCACACACATTACACTTATAACGCTTTTCACCGGTGTGTATCGATAAATGCTGTTGTAAGGTACTTTTCTGAGAAAATTTATGATCACACACATTACACTTATAACGCTTTTCACCGGTGTGTATCGATAAATGCCGTTGTAAGGTACTTTTCTGAGAAAATTTATGATCACACACATTACACTTATAACGCTTTTCACCGGTGTGTATCGATAAATGCTGTTGTAAGGTACTTTTCTGAGAAAATTTATGATCACACACATTACACTTATAACGCTTTTCACCGGTGTGTATCGATAAATGCTGTTGTAAGTTACCTTTGTGAGAAAATTTATGATCACACACATTACACTTATAACGTTTTTCACCGGTGTGTATCGATAAATGCTGTTGTAAGGTACTTTTCTGAGAAAATTTATGATCACACACATTACACTTATAACGCTTTTCACCGGTGTGTATCGATAAATGCTGTTTTAAGGTACCTTTCTGAGAAAATTTATGATCACACACATTACATGTATAACGCTTTTCACCGGTGTGTATCGATAAATGCTGTTGTAAGTTACTTTTGTGAGAAAATTTATGATCACACACATTACACTTATAACGCTTTTCACCGGTGTGTATCGATAAATGCCGTTGTAAGTTACCTTTGTGAGAAAATTTATGATCACACACATTACATGTATAACGTTTTTCACCGGTGTGTATCGATAAATGCTGTTGTAAGGTACCTTTCTGGGAAAATTTATGATCACACACATTACACTTATAACGCTTTTCACCGGTGTGTATCGATAAATGCTGTTGTAAGGTACTTTTCTGAGAAAATTTATGATCACACACATTACACTTATAACGCTTTTCACCGGTGTGTATCGATAAATGCTGTTGTAAGGTACTTTTCTGAGAAAATTTATGATCACACACATTACACTTATAACGCTTTTCACCGGTGTGTATCGATAAATGCTGTTGTAAGGTACCTTTCTGGGAAAATTTATGATCACACACATTACACTTATAACGCTTTTCACCGGTGTGTATCGATAAATGCTGTTGTAAGGTACTTTTCTGAGAAAATTTATGATCACACACATTACACTTATAACGCTTTTCACCGGTGTGTATCGATAAATGCCGTTGTAAGTTACCTTTGTGAGAAAATTTATGATCACACACATTACATGTATAACGTTTTTCACCGGTGTGTATCGATAAATGCTGTTGTAAGGTACCTTTCTGGGAAAATTTATGATCACACACATTACACTTATAACGCTTTTCACCGGTGTGTATCGATAAATGCTGTTGTAAGGTACTTTTCTGAGAAAATTTATGATCACACACATTACACTTATAACGCTTTTCACCGGTGTGTATCGATAAATGCTGTTGTAAGGTACTTTTCTGAGAAAATTTATGATCACACACATTACACTTATAACGCTTTTCACCGGTGTGTATCGATAAATGCTGTTGTAAGGTACTTTTCTGAGAAAATTTATGATCACACACATTACACTTATAACGCTTTTCACCGGTGTGTATCGATAAATGCTGTTGTAAGGTACCTTTCTGGGAAAATTTATGATCACACACATTACACTTATAACGCTTTTCACCGGTGTGTATCGATAAATGCTGTTGTAAGGTACTTTTCTGAGAAAATTTATGATCACACACATTACACTTATAACGCTTTTCACCGGTGTGTATCGATAAATGCTGTTGTAAGGTACTTTTCTGAGAAAATTTATGATCACACACATTACACTTATAACGCTTTTCACCGGTGTGTATCGATAAATGCTGTTGTAAGGTACCTTTCTGGGAAAATTTATGATCACACACATTACACTTATAACGCTTTTCACCGGTGTGTATCGATAAATGCTGTTGTAAGGTACTTTTCTGAGAAAATTTATGATCACACACATTACACTTATAACGCTTTTCACCGGTGTGTATCGATAAATGCTGTTGTAAGTTACTTTTGTGAGAAAATTTATGATCACACACATTACACTTATAACGCTTTTCACCGGTGTGTATCGATAAATGCTGTTGTAAGGTACCTTTCTGGGAAAATTTATGATCACACACATTACACTTATAACGCTTTTCACCGGTGTGTATCGATAAATGCTGTTGTAAGGTACTTTTCTGAGAAAATTTATGATCACACACATTACACTTATAACGCTTTTCACCGGTGTGTATCGATAAATGCTGTTGTAAGGTACCTTTCTGGGAAAATTTATGATCACACACATTACACTTATAACGCTTTTCACCGGTGTGTATCGATAAATGCTGTTGTAAGGTACTTTTCTGAGAAAATTTATGATCACACACATTACACTTATAACGCTTTTCACCGGTGTGTATCGATAAATGCTGTTGTAAGTTACTTTTGTGAGAAAATTTATGATCACACACATTACACTTATAACGCTTTTCACCGGTGTGTATCGATAAATGCCGTTGTAAGTTACCTTTGTGAGAAAATTTATGATCACACACATTACATGTATAACGTTTTTCACCGGTGTGTATCGATAAATGCTGTTGTAAGGTACCTTTCTGGGAAAATTTATGATCACACACATTACACTTATAACGCTTTTCACCGGTGTGTATCGATAAATGCTGTTGTAAGGTACTTTTCTGAGAAAATTTATGATCACACACATTACACTTATAACGCTTTTCACCGGTGTGTATCGATAAATGCTGTTGTAAGGTACTTTTCTGAGAAAATTTATGATCACACACATTACACTTATAACGCTTTTCACCGGTGTGTATCGATAAATGCTGTTGTAAGGTACCTTTCTGGGAAAATTTATGATCACACACATTACACTTATAACGCTTTTCACCGGTGTGTATCGATAAATGCTGTTGTAAGGTACTTTTCTGAGAAAATTTATGATCACACACATTACACTTATAACGCTTTTCACCGGTGTGTATCGATAAATGCCGTTGTAAGTTACCTTTGTGAGAAAATTTATGATCACACACATTACATGTATAACGTTTTTCACCGGTGTGTATCGATAAATGCTGTTGTAAGGTACCTTTCTGGGAAAATTTATGATCACACACATTACACTTATAACGCTTTTCACCGGTGTGTATCGATAAATGCTGTTGTAAGGTACTTTTCTGAGAAAATTTATGATCACACACATTACACTTATAACGCTTTTCACCGGTGTGTATCGATAAATGCTGTTGTAAGGTACTTTTCTGAGAAAATTTATGATCACACACATTACACTTATAACGCTTTTCACCGGTGTGTATCGATAAATGCCGTTGTAAGGTACTTTTCTGAGAAAATTTATGATCACACACATTACACTTATAACGCTTTTCACCGGTGTGTATCGATAAATGCTGTTGTAAGGTACTTTTCTGAGAAAATTTATGATCACACACATTACACTTATAACGCTTTTCACCGGTGTGTATCGATAAATGCTGTTGTAAGTTACCTTTGTGAGAAAATTTATGATCACACACATTACACTTATAACGTTTTTCACCGGTGTGTATCGATAAATGCTGTTGTAAGGTACTTTTCTGAGAAAATTTATGATCACACACATTACACTTATAACGCTTTTCACCGGTGTGTATCGATAAATGCTGTTTTAAGGTACCTTTCTGAGAAAATTTATGATCACACACATTACATGTATAACGCTTTTCACCGGTGTGTATCGATAAATGCTGTTGTAAGTTACTTTTGTGAGAAAATTTATGATCACACACATTACACTTATAACGCTTTTCACCGGTGTGTATCGATAAATGCCGTTGTAAGTTACCTTTGTGAGAAAATTTATGATCACACACATTACACTTATAACGCTTTTCACCGGTGTGTATCGATAAATGCCGTTGTAAGGTACCTTTCTGAGAAAATTTATGATCACACACATTACATGTATAACGTTTTTCACCGGTGTGTATCGATAAATGCTGTTGTAAGGTACTTTTCTGAGAAAATTTATGATCACACACATTACACTTATAACGCTTTTCACCAGTGCGTACTAACACATCTTTCGGTATCGATGTGTATTCACTTATTCTACATTTACCAACCTCCTTTACACGATTTTGCACTCGAGTAGCTAAAATTGGTTCTTCAAAACACTTAGTTTCAGATACATTTTCTTGAATACTCTTTTCTTTTATTTTAACACTCTCTTGTGGTTCCTCCAGTTCATTTTCTTCTATTTTTATTGAGCCTTAAAAGATACCAGTACAGTTAGTTGACCGTACCATTAAAAACTAGTAAATAAATTCTTACCAACTTCCCAGAGGTTATCGCAAGGTTCGGTCTCAAGAGCTTCGTCTGAAAAATAATAATTATATTTGTTACATTAAAAAATCCCAACACGCGTGTTGATTTCGTTACTTACTGAAATCGTAAAGATTAACCCAGCACTCCAAAGTTGCATTTGGGACGTATTCTTCTTTGATTACGGTTCCCATTTTGATACTTTTGTTGAACACGGTTGCTAATATGATGAACTAGGAGTGTTATTGTCCATAAGTAAATCGTTACAAACTGTTTACTTGTTGGATTGACAACAATTTCACTGAAAAGTGCATTTGACATTATATATGTCAGTGGTTTTGTTTTATAATTGTACATAGATATCTAGATAATAGATCATCGTAGTAGTGGTTGACATCCATAAATACGTGAGTTGTATTAAGTATATTAATTCTAACAGGTTATGGGCCCAGAACACAAAACGAATCAATTATTCAATGTAGACACATTATGTGGAGCAGAAAACTATTCAAGTTGGAAGTTTTCAGGAAAGATGCTGTTGATTCACGATGGTTTATGGAATTGTGTCTTGGCACCGAGTACCATAAGCGACACTGCATTAGACGAAAGAGCACTTGCTAAGATATGTTTGTGTGTAAAATCGAATTTGTATTCGTATGTGTACAAAATTGTAGCACAGCGAAAGAAGCATGGGATAATTTAGAGAAGGCATTCCAGTTACGATGCATAGCAACGAAAATCACCCAACGGCGGGAACACAATATTGTATCTGAACGTGGCGAGCCTGATGGTAAAGACAATTGAAGAGATACGACTTTTGACTACGCAATTTCTACCTGTGATGCTGATGCTAGTTAACATAGACGACTGTGAACTGTGAATTACAGATAATCGGGTACAGATGCATCAGATGCGATTCTCACAGTAGAAAGACCGGTGGAGTGGTCATTTATCACAAGACTGGGGTTGTTTCAAGTGTGGTATGTAAGGTGTATTAGTGAAGGAAACTGTGGCTTCTGTGTATTGAAGCAAAAAGGGACATCAAAAGTGGGATTTATGCAATGGTGTACCACTCGCCAAATTCTTACTGACTCTGAATTTGTCGGAATCTTGGAAGAATGAATGAAGTTGTATTTTAGCTGTAAAAAATTTAATCTACTGGTGGGAGATTTTAATATAAATATGTTAAAGCAATAGACTTACAGCGAAAAGTTGAGAAACTTGATACATTATTTTGGAATGAAGCAATGCGTTCGAGAATATTCATTCCAGTGTTTATGCTAATGTTTTGAGAACACCTAAGATTTGCTAACCTCAGTAAGATTTTGCTTTTGGCCAATACACGAAATGGTGTTAACAACGAGAATACTACCGAGCTACATAATGGTTATTGGTGAGGTACTATTGAGCATTATAAATGAGTCGTTGGAAGAGGGTTGTTTCCCTTCATTATGGAAGAGGAGTACTGTGGTTCTCATTCCGAAAGTAAGTAACACTAACTTGTGCTCAGAGTTCCGTCCAATAAACATGCTGCCTGTTTATGAAAAAAGACTGGAATGCGTAGTTAAGGAACAACTTGTGAAATACTTGAACGAGAATTCTATCATTTATGAGTTCCAATTCCAATCAGGGTTCCGCAACCAACATGGTTGTGAATCAGCATTGAACTTAATTGTTTCCGAATGGAAAAAATATTTGGACTAGGGAAAAGTTATTGTGGCCGTATCATTGGATCTTAAGCGTGCCTTTGAGACAATTGATAGAAAACTGGATGCTGTCCAAGTTATAGAATTATGGAATACGTGACAAGAAATGGAGATGGTTTAAAAAGTATTTATCAAGCAGACTTCAGAGAGTACGTTATGGCAACTTCCAATCAAATGATAAATTAAATAGTTTTGGGGTGCCATGGCATACAAAAGAGTGCTGTAGCGCTGTGATCGTGGCTAATAATTATTTCCTTGACTGTACAAGTTACGTACTGTAAAACTACTAATTTTTCTATTTTTAAGGGAACTGCGCACTTTGTACTTCGAACTCATTTTCACACCATGAGTGCAAAGCGTAGCGATGCTTTTTCTTATGTGGTTTTCCCTAGAGCCTAGAGCATTCTCTACTGAAGTCTTAATTTGCGGTGCTTAATCAAAATCGAGCAAATCGTGGTACTTCGGCACTTAAACATAAGACCTCTGGCCATCATGCCATATACTCTGATTTAATACTTCAGTCGTAGAGCAGAGGTATTTACCTATTTACGCAACCTCGAAGGTTGCACAAAAATGTAAAAAGTAGTAATTTTTGACCGTAACTTTGTCCAGCGATATCCCTGGTTCTATTTTTCGAGTTCTCATTGAGCCCAATTTTATGTATTGTTACTCTTTTGTTTTCTGCACAAGCTTGGGACCAGATACTAATGTTGGAAGTCCCAATATCACGTCGAGTTACTGGCTTATTAAGATTCTAGTTTTTATATACAGAGAAGATCCCCTTGGGGCCACCCGTTCACGAACTAAACTTAATTTTCTTCAACTAGTTCTGGCACCTATTTTTACAACTAACTGGCAAAATTTTGCATAAAACAGCATAATTTTATTTACAACTAATTACATCTTAACATGATAATGGAATTACTTAACTTCAATTATTCTTATTGCAACAAGGTGCCTGATTCTGTACAAATAATATCCATACAAAACGTAACTTTTACAAAAGTTTGCATTTTACACAATAAGCTTTAAATCTGATCATCTAATTTTACATAATTCTAATAATTATTTTACACTCTTTTTGTTAAAGATAGAAAAATCCATTTCCAAAGACCTCATAACAAACTATGAACTCTCAATTAATGACATTTCGTACCTACTAATTAATTTATAATTACTCTTCAAATCGCGAACCGAGTTCCACAACAAACTAAAACAACAAATCTTCGTCGCCTTCGTCCAACATATTATTTGCAGCGTATTCCTCCTCTAATTTACCTTCTGCAATTAAAGCTGCTTTAATAACATCCGCCTTTGCCCTAGCTATACGTTTTTTATCCTGTATCTTCTTTAATCTATAAAATTCTTCACGCTCGAGCTCGTCGAGTTCGGAAATAATATAAGCCAAAGTACGTTCGATTCTCGGAATAATTACTATAACAAAAAAACATTAGTTCGACCGAAACAAGTACGTATAAACCTAACATTACCATGCTCAATGGCGTTTACTCTCCTATTAGTTACTTTAATCACTTCATCGAGAGTAACAAAAGAAGTTTGAAGGGAAGCCAATTCCACTAGTAGTTTTACGGCGCTTTGGTAGTTCTTTTTCAATTTAGCCAATTGTTGGCCACCACGGGCCAAACCTGCCAATTCGTACGTATCTGAGCCGTCCTGATAACTCTCAAAAACGGGAAGAGTAACGCCTGCAAGTGTTAAATGGTTAAAATGAGCCGAAATTAATAATTAGACTCACCAGCAACGTTATCCTTCTTGGTTCGTATTTTAATTTGTGCCTTAGTTACATTTTGCAACACGACCTGATTAAATTCGCCCGTGGTAAACTTGGCTTCTGCAAGCGAAAAGGCAGCTTCTTTCATTACTTCGCCCATTAACGTTTTCGTCTGGATGATTTTACCCAAAATCATTCGAAAACGCATTTGTAAAGCATCTGCTTTCTTCTTGAGTAGACTATGGCCTTTTTGGGCACCTTTTAGACGACTTTTCATTAACATTTGCGCCCTACAAGTGCAAATAATTAGGGTCACTCCCATTTTTTGGATTTTAAGTAAAATTCGTTAGTAATAATTATTATTTGCAATTCTATGCATACGTTTAATGTGGGGGGTAAATCGGGAAAACTTACCCTCTTGAGGGGAAAATTGGTAGCCTTTCTCGTCCTGACATTTTTTTAATAGTTTTGCAGAAGTTTCGATTCACGAGTTGTATCAGCTGACAGTGTGAGTGACAGCACAGTTTGACGTCTGGTGACAAACTGAATTCCCTAAATTTGTTTTTACTTTGTGTAACATAACCTCAAATTTTGTAAACTTGAAAAAGTTAATTAAATCAATATAAAACAAGAAAATATGTTTAAGGAAGATTTTAAATACTATAAATCGAAAAATCCACCACCTGATTTACGTTACGTTTTCGATTTCAACTGCATCGACAAAATTCAAGACAGGGTAACCTCAAAATTTTTTACCTTATTTTACTTAATTTATATTTTTTGTAACATTTAGATTCAAAAACTCGATTGTATTACTCCAACTACTCCAAAAGCGTTCGGTTTAAAACCACCAGAAGAATGGGCCGCTTATAGAATACTTTCAAATCCTGGTAGGTTATTGCTCTAAGTAGCTTGCGCTAAGTTTTAAATCAGGTTTAATTTTTATCAGAAATCCGTTCACGAGTGCTGGACAACAATACTGGATAGTTAGATGCTTGCGAGATTATACCAAGAAGCCAAATAAACTAAATTTAGATGCGCACGAAGTAATTCCCTACGGCACAGATTGGTGGGACGCATGTCGAAGCGATCCTAAGCTAATCGATAAACTAAGGTGGGCAACTTTAGGGTACCATCACAATTGGGACACAAAAGTAAAGTGCTCATCGAGTAACTACAAGGGCTGTAAATTAATTTTTAGGTTTATAAAGAAACAGAGAAGGATGAATTTCCATCCGACTTAAAGGTGCTTAGTTTGTATACTGGTAGTGCGTTGGGGTTTAGCGATTTCAATGCCGAGGCTGCCATCGTTAATTATTACCACATGGATTCAACTTTATCTGGACATACTGACCATTCGGAGCACTTTCTCGAAGCCCCATTGTTTTCCTTTAGGTAAGCATTCATTGTTTGTCTTATTTGTACCAACGGTGTCTACTTTAAGCTTTGGGCAGTCGGCGATATTTCTTCTTGGCGGACAAACTTTAGACACGAAACCAACTGCGATGTTTCTGCACAGTGGCGATATTGTTGTGATGAGTAAAGAGTCCAGACTGTCTTACCATGGCGTTCCAAGAATTGTTAAATCACCAGAAGAGGTTTGGAATGAGGAAGATGACAAAACTATTTGTTGGAAACCTTTTAGCGATTATTTAAATGCTTCGAGAATTAATATTAATGTAAGACAAGTTGTACAACGTGAATAATAATTTTATTTCTTGTTAAAGGTACATTTTTATTAAGAAAAATATGTTTAGTTAGTCTTTATTTTGTAACTAATGTAAGGCTGTACAGAATGTAACGTTCCACATGGACAAATATCTAACAAGCCCATAATATCGTACAAGTTGACACCTACCATCCACAAACGCTTAGCTAAAAAACATTTTAAGCAATGTTTGGTAGGTGAACCTTCTTGGGTCTTTAAAACTGAATTTTGTTTCATAGATTCGGCGGTTTTGAGTGTTGTGCGTTTTTTAAAGGCAGAATTGTTGAGGAATCTCGAGAATAATGGTGTTGCAATAAATGGCTGGTGAAATTCTGCTGGTGGTGGCGGCAATAACGTACACATTTCTGCAAATCAAACAATTAAGTTAGTCTGAATCGATTCGGCAAGTCCTATTGAACAGTAAGAACTCGAAACCCCCAGACTTTAATATTAATCGAACTTTTCACAAAAAATGTAAAAATTTCTTTTATTTGAGATGCACGAGAGTACGAAGCTTTATGTACTCTGAGATGTTTGTAACGAAATTTCAGCATTTGAAAGGAGTGGACTTTGACAATCGTTATTTTTAGATGACATTTGATTTTGAGAAGTTTAAATTAGTTAAAAATTAATTTTGTCTTTACTCACAATTTATTTCTTTATTGATCTATAATCGCTTCACTTTCAAAGAAAATCCAATTTCGAATTGTCTAATAAAAATGTAAAATGGCTGATGTAAACAGCTTTTGTTTTGTAGTAATTTACCAACAGTAATTGTACTAATATGTCAATTATATTTTTTTTGGATAGAAATTGAACAAAATTGTAAACATGAACTTTGATAAGACGGCATCTGTACTATTAAGTTTTGGATTTTGGTGTACGATTTATTTGCTGTCGAGAATAATTGTGCCCGATACAAGTCCAGAGTATTCTAGTCGTATAAATGCATTGCTTCATGGCCTCATAATGGCGTTTTGTGGTACTAATCAGTGCTTTGTTGGAAGTTCCATAATGGGAAGTACCGAAGGAATGACTTCGCCGACACAAGAATTTTTAATTGCTACTAGTCTGGGATACTTTATGGAAGATCTTTCGTGGTGTTTATACTATAAAACGGAAACTGCTCTAATGGTTGCTCATCACATCTATAGTTGTGTTGCGCTCATGAGGGTGTTGAGTAAAGGTGTTTCGGGACACCAAGTCGCTTGTGGTTTAGGCGCGATGGAAGTAACTAATCCTTTACTACAAGCAAGGTGGTTTCTAAGAACGCACGGATATCACAATACGCCGATCTTCTTTGCAGTGGAAATGACTTTTATATTCAGTTTCTTTTTTGTGAGGATTTTACTTGGAACAATTTACATTGTTAAACTCTTATTTTCTGGACGAGCTACATGGGAATATATATTTCTCTCTTTAGTCATTTACGTTATGTCGTGGATGTTTATGATTAACATCGTAAAATACGTTTTAAAGAGGTACACATTAAAAGGATCGAGGGAAACTGATTTACCTCAAATAAATAGTTAGTAGCTGAAGGATTTGTTTTAGGCACGGAACTCTACTTTACAATGAATTTTACCAATGGATGCCGAGACGTGCGTCGCTTCTTTAAAACCAGTGCAGTAACAGAGTGCTTTTAATGTTATACTTAGTATACACCTTATGTCTTAACTTCAAGCTGTGATTTCAAAGATTTTTGGCTGTCGTGAAATTTTATCGAAATATATTTATTTAATTAACTTTTTCGTAGTTACATTTACTTATTCAATTTTATAATGTTACTCCGCAGAATTAATTTTTCAGTTGCTGGCCACATTACCTTCATTACAAAGCTAGGCATAAATGAAGCGGTTCAACTATTTTCTACAACGAAAGAGCGGCTAAAAGTCACGACTTTCCGTCTATCCCCTTTTTGTAGCAAATTAATTAATAGATAAAATAATACAAAGTTTGAGCGTGCACGGTGCACGTAAACTAATTTGCAATAAATATTTCTTTTTGTCATGCAAGCTAAACACCCTTAAAACTAAAAATGAAAAATAACATTTCCCTTTCTAGATTTGTTATAAAAGTTGGTGGTGTCACAACGAAAAGTTTGAGAAATGATATACATTTTTCATCCGACGTTTTGATACGCAGGTTTAACATAATCACGAAAAGTTACGCTTTTTCACGTCCGATGTAAAGATAAGATTTAAAAAAAAATTAATTTATGTTTTTATTTTTCTTACCAAAGTAATTAATTATAAGGAACGGTAAAGTTTAATTTATAAGCGTTATTTTCCAATGATTTAATTGAATTTCGTTAAATGACCAAATAATTGTGGAGAGTTAACAACAATACAATTTTTTATAAGAAAAACAGTCGAAGATGGAGAAGAATTTCTCAAATAAGAGTGTAGGTAGGAAAACTGTTAATATTTTATGTAAAGTTTCACCCAATTTTGTTAAATAACCGAGTTGTGGAGTCCTTAACAGCAAAGTTCGTTCTTACGAAACTGTCGTCTAAAACTGGTAACTTCTGAGAAAACAGTTGAATTTTGAGAAGAATTCTTTAAATAAGAGTTGTAGGGGGTCAAACTGTCAATATTTTATGTAAATAAAGTTTCTCCAAATTTTGTTAAATAACCGAGTTGTGGAGTCATTAACAGCAAAGTTCGTTCTTACAAAACTGTCGTCTAAGATTGGTAACTTCTGAAAAAACAGTTGAGGTTGGAGGAGAATTCTTCAAATAAGAGTTGTAGGTGGGAAAACTGTCAATATTTTATGTAAATAAAGTTTCTTCAAATTTTGTTAAATAACCGAGTTGTGGAGTCCTTAACAGCAAAGTTCGTTCTTACGAAACTGTCGTCTAAAACTGGTAACTTCTGAGAAAACAGTTGAATTTTGAGAAGAATTCTTTAAATAAGAGTTGTAGGGGGCCAAACTGTCAATATTTTATGTAAATAAAGTTTCTTCAAATTTTGTTAAATAACCGAGTTGTGGAGTCATTAACAGCAAAGTTCGTTCTTACAAAACTGTCGTCTAAGATTGGTAACTTCTGGAAAAACAGTTGAGGTTGGAGAAGAATTGTTCAAATAAGAGTTGTAGGTGGGAAAACTGTCAATATTTTATGTAAATAAAGTTTCTCCAAATTTTGTTAAATAACCGAGTTGTGGAGTCATTAACAGCAAAGTTCGTTCTTACAAAACTGTCGTCTAAGATTGGTAACTTCTGAAAAAACAGTTGAGGTTGGAGGAGAATTCTTCAAATAAGAGTTGTAGGTGGGAAAACTGTCAATATTTTATGTAAATAAAGTTTCTTCAAATTTTGTTAAATAACCGAGTTGTGGAGTCCTTAACAGCAAAGTTCGTTCTTACGAAACTGTCGTCTAAAACTGGTAACTTCTGAGAAAACAGTTGAATTTTGAGAAGAATTCTATAAATAAGAGTTGTAGGGGGTCAAACTGTCAATATTTTATGTAAATAAAGTTTCTCCAAATTTTGTTAAATAACCGAGTTGTGGAGTCATTAACAGCAAAGTTCGTTCTTACAAAACTGTCGTCTAAGATTGGTAACTTCTGGAAAAACAGTTGAAGATGGAGAAGAATTCTTCAAATAAGAGTTGTAGGTGGGAAAACTGTCAATATTTTATGTAAATAAAGTTTCTTCAAATTTTGCTAAATAACCGAACTGTGGAGTCCTTAACAGCAAAGTTCGTTCTTACGAAACTGTCGTCTAAAACTGGTAACTTCTGAGAAAACAGTTGAAGTTGGAGAAGAATTCTTTAAATAAGAGTTGTAGGTGGGAAAACTGTCAATATTTTATACAAATAAAGTTTTTCCAAATTTTGTTTAATAACCGAGCTGTGGGCTGTGGAGTCTTGAAAGCGGAGTTCGTTTTTACAACTTACTGTCGTCTAAAATTTTTAGTTTTTTCGAAAATGATTGAAGATAGAGAAGAAATTCTTTGAATAAAAGTTGCAGGTATGGAAATTGTAAATATTTTATGCAAATAAAGTTTTTTCAAATTTTACCCCAAATTATTCGAACGTCCCACCTATCTATTCTAAATCGATCAAGTTTTTTGTGATTTGAATAAAATTAATCAAGCGACGGTTATAAATCAGTGTTGAAGGGGATAAGATCAAAGTTTCTAAGTGCCTAAGGACGGTCAGGATTGCATGCATACAGATCTCACTTGGCAGATTTGCATAGATACAGTCTGGAAGATAAAAGGACTCAGGACTTTAGTCCCGAATGTTTGCTTAGTTAGCGTTCCTAAACGCTTGATACACTAAAACTTTATAACAAAGTTATCGTTGCTTTGTTAGAATTTGAGTCCATTTCGTAATTTACATAAAGAGTATGATATCTCCGGAATAATTTAGTTTAATTTAATTATCTTTAAATTTAAGAAATTATTTACTTAAAAAATTCGCTTCTTTGTTAAAAAGATGGGTTCGGTTTGATTTGCTATTTACACAAAATAAGCGAAGTAACAGCTTTTAGGTTTCCACAAGCGAAGACGGCTACGACGTCGCGTTAATTTCCATAAGTAAAACGACGAAAATTCGACTTGCTCGAATCGAATATTTTAGTGTAGATAAAAAATAAGATTACCAAAATCCGTTTTGAATTTAAAATCTGTTATTAAAATTTCATGTGCTCTTTTTAGTCAACTCTTTCTCTTTTTTTTGTTCTATCCCCGCTTATACGCGCATTGGCGGAAACGAAAGCTGCTTTAATTTTGCGAAACTTTTTAAAATATTTAAACCGATCAATTTACGATTTCGAGTCTTTGGGGATTCGTCTCCTGTAGCTGTGCTATATAGTATATTCAATATCCAATTTATTTTTTTTTTCGTTTGATTAATTATACGGTCAACGATTATTGAATTTCAATTTGATTTGCCGCTCAGAACAACTGGCACCGACAGATCTAAATAATTTGATTTTACTCTATATATATTTAGGACAATTTAGTTGCATCCAGTTTAACATTAACCGCAGAATTTTAGTTCAAAACAGTTAATGTTATTGTTTAATTTTGCTTCAAAACGCTGTGCCGTAAATCTCATTTTATGTATTGTTAAATTGCCATAAAATTTCAATATTAATGGCGATTTATTATGCAAAACGTATTTACGTAGTTGTTGTTAGTCGCTTTGACTATCGGGATAGGGGCTCGAATCCACGCTCAATAGAGCCCTAAAAACTTACCAGTGGGTATGTAAAAATCTCATTAAAATTGTAATTTAAAAGACAGGAAAAAATGAATCATTCTGTAGCATTAAAGGTTGATAAAAACTCTAAAATGGGTTAAAAAGCTGATTTTTTGGTTTATTGCTTGTAACTCGAAAACGACGTACTTTCTGAGAAACCTGTTTTTATACAAAAATAAACTACAATAAATTATCTACCAATTATGTCTTTTAGATATCTTTCTCAGGTAAAGGGTTTAGGCCCTAGAGCGCACTAAAGTTTGACAAACGTTCCGAAATTGACCAAGAAGCTGATTTATTTGTTTATAGCTCGTAATGCGAAAACGAGGCAATTTTTGAGAAAAATGCTTCTATATAAAAATAAACTATATTAAATTATCTACAAATTGTTTTTAATAGGTTTTTTTCAAACAAACGGTTTAGGCGCTAGAGCGCATTATTAGAGTTTTATAAAAACTCTAAATAGGTTAAAAAACTGATTTTTTTAGTTTATTGCTTGTAACTCAAAAACAACGTACTTTATGAGAAACATGTTTTTATACAAAAATAAACCAAATTAAATTATCTACTAATTATGTCTCTTAGATATCTTTATCAGGTAAAGGGTTTAGGTGCTAAAGCGCACTACAGTTTGACGAATGTTCCGAAATTGACCAAGAAGCTGGTTTTTTTGTTTATGGCTCTTAACTCGAAAACGATCCAATTTTTGAGAAAAATGCGTCTATATAAAAATAAACTATATTAAATTATCTGCAAATTGTTTTTAATAGGTTTTTTTCAAACAAACGGTTTAGGCGCTAGAGCGCATTATTAGAGTTTTATAAAAACTCTAAATAGGTTAAAAAACTGATTTTTTTAGTTTATTGCTTGTAACTCAAAAACAACGTACTTTATGAAAAACATGTTTTTATACAAAAATAAACCAAATTAAATTATCTACTAATTATGTCGGTTAGATATCTTTATCAGGTAAAGGGTTTAGGTGCTAAAGCGCACTAAAGTTTGACGAATGTTCCGAAATTGACCAAAAAGCTGTTTTTTTTTGTTTATGGCTCGTAACTCGAAAACGATGCAATTTTTGAGAAAAATGCGTCTATATAAAAATAAACTATATTAAATTATCTACAAGTTATGTTTAATATATTTTTTTCAAACAAACGCGTTAGGCGCTAGAGCGCAATAAAGGTTGATAAAAACTCAAAAATCGGTTAAAAACTGATTTTTTGGTTTATTGCTTGTAACTCAAAAACGACGTACTTTTTGAGAAACATGTTTCTATACAAAAATAAACTACATTAAATTATCTATCAACTATCTCGTTTAGATATCTTTTTTAGGTAAAGAGTGTAGGCGCAGAGAGCTCTAAAGTTTGACAAATGTTCCGAAATTGACCAAAAAGCTGATTTTTTTGTTTATGGCTCGCAACTCAAAAACGAAGCAATTTTTGAGAAAAATGCGTCTATATAAAAATAAACTATATTAAATTATCTACAAATTGTGTCTAATAGATTCTTTTAAACAAACGGTTTAGGCGCTAGAGCGCATTAGAGTTTGATAAAAACTCTAAAATCGATTAAAAAACTGATTTTTTTGTTTATTGCTTGTAACTTAAAAACGACGTGCTTTTTGAGAAACATGTTTCTATACAAAAATAAACTACATTAAATTATCTATCAACTATTTTGCCTAGATATCTTCTTCAGGTAAAGGGTTTAGGCGTTAGAGAGCTCTAAAGTTTGAGAAATGTTCCAAAATTGACCAAGAAGCTAATTTTTTTGTTTATGGCTCGCAACTCAAAAACGAAGCAATTTTTGAGAAAAATGCGTCTGTATAAAAATAAACTATATTAAATTATCTACAAATTGTGTTTAATAGATTTTTTCAAACAAACGGTTTATGCGCTAGAGTGCATTAGAGTTTGATGAAAACTCTAAAATCGGTTAAAAAACTGATTTTTTTGTTTATTGCTTGTAACTCAAAAACGACGTACTTTTTGAGAAACATGTTTATATACAAAAATAAATTACATTAAATTATCTATCAATTATCTCGCTTAGATATTTTCTTCAGGTAAAGGGTTTAGGCGTTAGAGAGCTCTAAAGTTTGAGAAATGTTCCGAAATTGACCAAGAAGCTGATTTTTTTGTTTATGGCTCGTAACTCAAAAACGACGTACTTTCTGAGAAATATGTTTCTATAAAAAAATAAATTACTTACATTAAATTATCTACAAACTATATCTAATATATTTTTTTTCAAACAAACGGTTTAGGCGTTAGAGCGCATTAGAGTTTGATAGAAACTCTAAAATCGGCCAAAAAAAATTTTTTTTTGTTTATTGCTTGTAACTCGAAAAAATCGCACTTTTAGATAACAGTGTTTCTATACAAAAATAAAGTATATTTAATTTCCTACAAATTGTGTGCTACTAGTAGAACAATAAAAGAATTCAAGTCTCGTGTAATTAACAGATGATGAGATGATTAGTCTAGTTCGGAACTTAATTGAAAAAAAAATGAAGAAAATGGCAAAATATAAAAGCGACGAATAAATTTTGGCCGTTTAAACATTCTGGAAACACCCTGTATAAGTTTAATAGTTATATATGTGCAAACAGTTAAGTTTACTTTGGATTGCCAATACATAAATCTCTAAGCAAGTTTGCTTAGAACATTAATTTGCCAAAATGCCCTCTCTCGCACAACTTACGTTAAGTTTTAGGTCCAACCGAGTTAATTCAAATTAATACTTCTGAATCTCAAAGTATTGATCCTTAAACCTTATATAAATTTCCGCGTATATAAATAATTACATCACAAAACGATTTTAATTGTAAATTTCTCAAGTGTGGTGGTTTAGGATGGAGTTAATTTGAAAATGTATACGTAGAGTAACGTTATGTAAATGAAAAGAACAAAAGATTAAATTAAACGTAGAATTGTTTAATTTAATTTAAATAAGTGGCCATTTAGACACACCAACAAACAAACGGACACGTTAGATAATTTAAAGATCAATTTAAATCAAGACTTAAAGCAATATACAATCATTAAGCAACAACTGCGTCTACTCGTCGAGTCCAAATCGGGTAATGTAAAAAATTTTTCTCTTTATGGACTGCACACATCCGACATTTTAAACATAACAAACTTCCACATAATTTAGAGACTCCCTGTATTGTTTTTAAAGTTAACATATACCTTGCACTTTACATGTAGTACCATTATCTTAAAACGGCACGTTCATTTGTACCGTTCGGTGGCTGGGAGAGCATACAAAAATCTTCATTTTCATTCGTGTGCTAAGTTGATTTTAAAAAAATTTAAATTCTCGCATAAAATTACGCTTTCTTTTCTCTTAAGGGCCTTACGCTTGTGAGCGAACGCATTAAAAAAATTTATTCGAGACTATTTCGGGTTTTACCTACGACCATTCAAATACAAGACTCGAGAAGCAACGCTGAACTTTAAACCTGCAATTGCGTACCTTTCAGGTGCGATGAGAACATTAGAACATTGCCTGATTTACCCAAAATGCTCTAGGACTCTAGGAGATCAATTGTTCGCGGTTTTAAAACTATTTCCTTAATTATAATTATTTTGCATATTCTATAGGAACTAGGAATGAAGGAGAAGTATAATAATTAAAAATTGAGAAATGAAATTTTCTTTTGCTGAAATAATTACAGAAAGTGCAAAAACTTGAAAGAGAGGAAAGTATTAAAGTTTTACTAAAGAATTTAGCAACAAAGAAAATTTCGCGAGTCAACTTTAATAAATTAATTTGCATGAAAAAGTTTCTCTGAGTCTCAAATTTCGTATTTAAAAACGACGTTCTCTGCGCTTCTCGCGTCTGAAAGAAAAGTGAACGAGCAAAATCTATTTAACATCGAAACAAACAAAAAGTACCTACTACTATTGTACAAATTATTAATAAAGATTTCATATTTGAAAGTGCACGTTTTTCCGTGTTTTGCAACGAACTTTCTGTAGAACAGGTCGGTACTTGAAGGATATCACGACGCTTCACAGGCTGGCTCTATTCGCCCGTCCGTGAAGAACTTCCACAGCCCAAACTATTAGAGCTAAAAAATTGAAATGGTGTGCGATTGCGTATCTCTGATAGTAAAATCAGTAATTAGGTTAAAATTTAAGTTCTTAGATCTTTCCGTCCGTCCGTGAATAATTTTCACATCAGAGATAAGAGATTGAGAACTGATTTTCGAAGCGATGTAGTTATAAGTTAGGGTGGTCTGACAAAAAAACCTCGGAGAGATAGTTTGTAGAAAATTTAATTTACTTTATTTTTGTATAAAACTACTTTTCTCTAATAGTGCGTAGTTTTTGCGTTATAAGCGATAAACAAAAAAAAATTAGTTTTTTGGCGATTTTGGAGTTTTTGTCAAACGTTTACGCGCTCTAGCGCCTTAGCCGTTTACCTGAGAAAGAAACCTAATCAATGAGATTTATAAACAATTGAATGTAGATTATTTCTATATCGAAACATTTTTCTCAAAAAGTGCTTTGTTTTCGAGTTATAAGCGATAAACTAAAAAAAATCAGTTTTTTGGCGATTTGGAGTTTTTGTCAAACTTTAGCGCGCTCTACCGCCTTAACTGTTTACTTGAGAAAAAACCTAACCAATGTGATTTGTAGACAATTAAATTTAGATTAATTCTATATAGGTACACTTCTTTTAAAAAGTGCGTTATTTTTGAGTTATAAGCGATAAACTGAAAAAATCGTTTTTTTTAACTTTTGTCAAATTTTACTGCACGATATACTCGATACTTCAACGCGCTACCACCTCAGCTGTTTGTTTTACGAAAAATATTTAAGAGGCAGAATTTGTTGCAAATTGAATGTGCTTTATTTTTGGAAAAGACGACTTATTCCAAGAAAAGCGTAGTTTTCGAGTTATAAGCAATTTAAAAAAATATTTGGCCGATTTTGAAAGTTTTTGTAACCCAAGCCTCCCTGCAGTTACGTGCCTGAGCAGTTCCATTCTATCCAAGTAGGCCGCGTCGTAAGCTTTTGAAGATTGGGTCTTTTTAGCTCGCATTAAAAACTAAGCGATAAGTTACTTTTCTGCAAGACCCCTCATAGAGAGAGAATAATGTTGGCAATTTCGTGTTAAAAAAACATTCAAATTAGTAATCTACCTGCTATTTACGAGGTATTTGCAAATAAGGGTTACATTTAATCCTTATCCCCCACCCCCAAGTAATTAATTGTTAAGAAAATCTATTTTTAAATAAAAACGACCCACTCGCAATTTTGCAAATTTACATTTCAGTTCTGTCGAGCATCTCGTTGCATAAACATCTCCAAAAATGCCCCTTTTCGAATCGTTCGATATTTCCGTCATCAAAAATGAAGTGAAGAGGTTTACCAAGAAGGTGTGCTCCAGGGTGAAAAAAGTGTTTGTGAACAGGAGCGAAATTGATAGTTTGGAACCAACGCCGAGCATAACTTTCGTCATTAATTTGTTACGATCGTCGCCAGATGAAGAGTGCGTTCGAGCGGTTTACGACATATCAAAATTTGATAGTTTGGGCCAAACTTGGGCTTGTAGGCGCGTGGCTAAACAAAGAATAATGAGGAAGAGGAGAAAAATGAAGCGGAATCGACGAGTTCTAAGTCCAATAAGAGAGTGTCGAGAGGTCGAGGTCTGATGGAGTTTGTTCTAGAAAAGCTTTAGTTTTGATTTAGTTTGTCATTTCATTAATTATTTTAAAATGCTGTATTTTCTCTTGTATTACTTGTTTTAATAAAAACATAAAAACTTCACACCTGAGCAAGCAAATTTTATTATTAAATATAATTGGTAGATAATTTAATGCAGATTATTTTGGCATAGATAGCTTTTACTCACAAAGTGCGGCTTTTTTGAGTTACAAACAATAATTTTTATTAACTTTGCTGAAACGCAAAGGAGAGAAATCACGTCGCCCGCCGTGTTCAGTTAGTTTATGAACATCTTAATTAATTAATGATACCCCAGTATTTTTATTTGAAAAAATTAAAAAACCTGTTTCTGGCCGATTTTGGAGTTTTGATCAAACTTTATTGCTGTAGCCGTTAGCTAAGCCATTCGTTTGAAAAAAAAACCTATTAAATATAATTGGTAGAAAATTTGATGCAGATTATTTTTGTATAAATACCTTTTTCTCACAAAGTGCGGTGTTTTCGAGTTACAAACAATTAACAAGAAAATTAGTTTTTGGTCAATTTTGGAGCTTTGATAAACTTTAATGCACTCTAGTGCCTAGACTGTTGGTCTACCAAAAAAGCATAGTACGTATAATTTCTAGATAATTTAATTAAGATTATTTTTTTATAAGAACCCTTTTGACCAAAAGTGCGTAGTTTTTGAGCTATAAGCGATAAACAAAAAAAAGAGTTTTTTTTAACCTTTGTCAAATTTTACTGCACTCTGGCGCCTAATCCGTTCGTCTGAGGAGAAAATCTTTCGGATATAGTTTGTAAGAAATTTTCTCTAGTTTATTTTTATATCACTTTACTCAAAGAGTGTGTAGTTTAAGAGTTTTGAAGTTATTAGCGAAAAAGCCTGCCAGCCTGTATCGGTCAAAACTGCTCAAATTATAAAAAATTGTATTTTTATATTTGGGCTTCTGCTTCCCGGCACGCTATGCCCGAAAATAATTTAAGAGGCATAATTTATGAAAATTGAGTGTGCCTTATTTTTGGATAACAACCCTTATTTCTAGAAAACCCTAGTTTTCGAGTTATAAGCGATTAAAAAAATATTTGGTCGATTTTGAACCCCCCATAGAGAGAGAGAATAATGTTGGCAATTTCGTGTTAAAAAAACATTCAAATTAGTAATCTACCTGCTATTTACCAGGTATTTGCAAACAAGGGTTACATTTAATCCTTACACCTCACACCAAAGTAATTAATTGTTAAGAAAATCTTTTTTTAAATAAAAACGACCTACTCACAATTTTGCAAATTTACATTTCAGTTCTGTCGAGCATCTCGTTGCATAAACATCTCCAAAAATGCCCCTTTTCGAATCGTTCGATATTTCCGTCATCAAAAATGAAGTGAAGAGGTTTACCAAGAAGGTGTGCTCCAGGGTGAAAAAAGTGTTTGTGAACAGGAGCGAAATTGATAGTTTGGAACCAACGCCGAGCATAACTTTCGTCATTAATTTGTTACGATCGTCGCCAGATGAAGAGTGCGTTCGAGCGGTTTACGACATATCAAAATTTGATAGTTTGGGCCAAACTTGGGCTTGTAGGCGCGTGGCTAAACAAAGAATAATGAGGAAGAGGAGAAAAATGAAGAGGAATCGACGAGTTCTAAGTCCAATAAGAGAGAGTCGAGAGGTCGAGATCTGATGGAGTTTGTTCTAGAAAAGCTTTAGTTTTGCGTTTCGTCGTTTGTTTGTCTTTTCATTAACTATTTTAAAATGCTGTATTTTCTCTTGTATTACTTGTTTTAATAAAAACATAAAAACTTTACACCTGAGCAAGCAAATTTTATTATTAAATATAATTGGTAGATAATTTAATGCAGATTATTTTGGCATAGATAGGTTTTACTCACAAAGTGCGGCTTTTTTGAGTTACAAACAGTAATTTTTTATAACTTTGCTGAAACGTAAAGGAGAGAAATCATGTCGCCCGCCGTGTTCAGTTGGTTTATGAACATCTTAATTAATTAATGATACCCCAGTATTTTTATTTGAAAAAATTAAAAAACCTGTTTCTGGCCGATTTTGGAGTTTTGATCAAACTTTATTGCTGTAGCGCCTAAGCCATTCGTTTGAAAAAAAATCTATTAAATATAATTGGTAGAAAATTTGATGCAGATTATTTTTGTATAAATACCTTTTTCTCACAAAGTGCGGTGTTTTCGAGTTACAAACAATTAACAAGAAAATTAGTTTTTGGTCAATTTTGGAGCTTTGATAAACTTTAATGCACTCTAGTGCCTAGACTGTTGGTCTACCAAAAAAGCATAGTACGTATAATTTCTAGATAATTTAATTAAGATTATTTTTTTATAAGAACCCTTTTGACCAAAAGTGCGTAGTTTTTGAGCTATAAGCGATAAACAAAAAAAAGAGTTTTTTTTAACCTTTGTCAAATTTTACTGCACTCTGGCGCCTAATCCGTTCGTCTGAGGAGAAAATCTTTCGGATATAGTTTGTAAGAAATTTTCTCTAGTTTATTTTTATATCACTTTTCTGAAAGAGTGTGAAGTTATTAGCGAAAAAGCCTGCCAGCCTGTATCGGTCAAAACTGGTCAAATTAAAAAATTTTGTATTTTTATATTTGGGCTTCTGCTTCCCGGCACGCTATGCCCGAAAATAATTTAAGAGGCATAATTTATGAAAATTGAATGTGCCTTATTTTTGGATAACAACACTTATTCCTAGAAAACGGCAGTTTTTGAGTTATAAGCGATTAAAAAAATATTTGGTCGATTTTGAACCCCCCATAGAGAGAGAGAATAATGTTGACAATTTCGTGTTAAAAAAACATTCAAATTAGTAATCTACCTGCTATTTACCAGGTATTTGCAAATAAGGGTTACATTTAATCCTTACACCTCCCACCCAAGTAATTAATTGTTAAGAAAATCTTTTTTTAAATAAAAACGACCCACTCGCAATTTTGCAAATTTACATTTTAGTTCTGTCGAGCATCTCGTTGCATAAACATCTCCAAAAATGCCCCTTTTCGAATCGTTCGATATTTCCGTCATCAAAAATGGAGTGAAGAGGTTTACCAAGAAGGTTTGTTCCAGGGTGAAAAAAGTGTTTGTGAACGGGAGCGAAATTGATAGTTTGGAACCAACGCCGAGCATAACTTTCGTCATTAATTTGTTACGATCGTCGCCAGATGAAGAGTGCGTTCGAGCGGTTTACGACATATCAAAATTTGATAGTTTGGGCCACACTTGGGCTTGTAGGCGCGTGGCTAAACAAAGAATAATGAGGAAGAGGAGACAAATGAAGCGGAATCGACGAGTTCTAAGCCCAATAAGAGAGTGTCGAGAGGTCGAAGTCTGATGGGGTTTTGTTCTAGGAAAAGCTTTAGTTTTTGCGTTATGTCGTTTGTTTGTCTTTTAATAAATTATTTTAAAATGTTGTATTTTCTCTTGTATTACTTGTTTTAATAAAAACATAAAAACTTCACACCTGAACGAGCAAATTTTATTATTGATTACGAATAATTAAAATATTTCAATTAAATTCGAAGTAAATGAAAAAAATTTCTTATTCCCTCTCAAGAATGTAATTTAGATGGTTGTAATAAAATGTAAATGAGATTGCCTAAAATGTGGTTTTATATTATAGTATATAAGGAATTTGAAATTCATTTCAAATCAGACGTCTTTTGTTTTAATATTCAAGCCGCAGTTCAGAGTTCGAATCAAAAGTGTACCAATTTTAATGAATTATCTTCGAGACTTCTCCAACCAAGAAACATGATCTGAAAGTCAATTCAAAAGTTATTTGACAAACTTGTTACTTACAAATAATATCGAAATTTTAAAATATCGAACGAATTTTTACATAGAACGACGAAAGTTTCTTTTTCATTTACGTAACTCGACTTTTAATTTGCTCTTTTGATTGCACGAAAGGGTTTTTAATAAAAATAAAAAGCGCCTTTTCCAAAACTGTCTTGAATTTATTAGAACTTTAATCATCTCCAAATTAAAGGGGCCTTTTCTTGGCTTACGTGAACAATTGATAACTAAAAAGTAGTTGAAATAGTGACAACGTGGCTTAACATTTTTACTGGTGGAGTAAAAAAGTGCGTATGGACTTTTAAAAAATACGCCTAAGAGAGTATGCAATTTTAACAATTGTTGGCAATCTTTATAGGTACTATTATCAATGCTCTCATCCCCCAACAAGAAAGGGTAGGGTAATCCTTTTATTAAGTTTTTAAGCCTCGTTGCAGTCTACCTGAAAATTCATTAGTTTAGAAAAGAAATAAAATTTCTCCTTTATTATACTTATCGTATACCACTTATAAAGAAACTTTATTATCCTAAGCTCCTTTTACTTAGAATTTAATAGCATGCAACATTTAAGTTTTAAATACAGTTCTAAGAATGCTAATTTTGGAGCAAATTACACAGTTATCTAATAACAATAGTTAAGGGTTAATTAGTTTGCCTCATTCTAACTCGACTTTTCGTTCGATTAACATCCGAGTATATAGTAAATTTTCGCAATGTCTTCCCCGAGTTATACGCCAACAACAAAACTAAAGCGTGTTCGAAAGTTCGTCAAGAATATTTATAATCAAATAAAAGGAGTTTTCGTGAGAATTGAAGAAAGTTGCGAAGAAGAGTCGACACCTACTAGTGAAAAGTGCGCCTTGCAAGTGTTTAATGTTTCGATTGAGAGTTACGGAGTGGCCTACGACAGTTTGGGACATGGGTGGTCTTCGAGGCGTCTTTCTAAAAGTAGAAGAAGATCAAAAAGTAGTCAGGTGATTCCACAACATCTTGTAACGAAGACAAAAAATATTACGAGAAGGCGGCACGCTTAATTAAGCCACGCGGTATAATTTCACGTAAACGACATTACCGAATTTGTTGACGTTTTTGTAGGGCTCTTTTGTACGTTTTCAATTTTTGTAAAAATAAATTTATTTATCATTATATCATTATTTGTTTATTTATTTCTAATTTAAATGGAAACAACTGTAGAGCAGCGGATCGTGGCAGTAAACAAGGAGCTGGGCTAGCCTTCTCTGCTACCAGGTGAGAGCACACCGTACAGCAGCGAAGTTACAGAGCGTGTATCTTCCTTTGGCTGGGAGATCCTTGATACCTTGCGCAGCTCTAGTTTTTATTGCAATTAATAATTAATGGCTCTAGGCTTCAAGAAACGTCACATATAATATAATGAACCTGGCCGATTAACTCTTTAGACCCTTCAAGTTAGCGGGGGAAGACAAGGCGTTTTCTGTCATACGGCGCAGTGATTTGTTCACTTCCCTCTGAAATTCTGAAATATTCCGAGCGTTCCAAGTTCAAGAACACATCCCAAAATTGGTTGGCCGTCGGCTTACTATGTACTACGTATGATAGAACAAAATACTTTAGGCTTAGAGCAATCGACATGACATCTACCTTTGGCTGACGGTGAAAAGGATAACGAACCGACACCTCAGAAACGGACCGCGAGTGCCGACTTTGTAGCTCCCAACCTTTCTAGTCTTCAATTTGCAAATATTTTCAGACTTTAGACCTCAGAATTCAGACTTACGAATTCAGCATAAAGAATTCAGCATTCAGACTTCAGTATTCAACATTCAGACTTCAGAGCCATAATACAATCCCAATTGAAAAGTATAATCATAAAGCTAATATTACTGAACCAGATTTCAAACTTCTGAGTTCAGCATTCAGGCGTCAAGTTTTAGACTTCAGATTGCAGGATTTGGTCTTTAGATTTCAAACTTCGGGCTCTAGACTTAAGCAGTAATACTTTAGAAGTCACATTTTAATGTTCAGACTTAAGCATTCAGACTATAGCGCCATAATTCAAATCCAATTAAAAGGAACAGATAAAGCCACTACTACTGAAAGTCAGATTTCCGACTTCCGACTTTTGCATTCAGGCTTCAGGCTTTAGACTTAAGTCCTTAGACTTTAGACTTCAAGCTGCAGACTTTAAACTTCAGTATTATGACTTTAGAAGTCACACTTCAACGTTCAGACTTCGGCATTCAGACTACAGCGCCATAATACAAACCCAATTGAGAGGAATAGACATAAAGCAACTACTACTAAAAGTGAGATTCAGACTTCTGACTTCAGCATTTAGAGACTTTTGCATTCAGACTTCAGGTTTTATACTTAAGACTTCCGACTTCAGATTTTAGACTTATACTTCAGACTTCAGCATTAAGACTATAGAACTTCAGCAATCAGATTTGTAATTTCAGACTTCAGCTTTCAGTATTTAAACTTTAGAATTTAGGATTCAGACTTCAGCGCCATAAAACGAACCCAATTGAAAGAAATAGTCATACTATTAAAAGTCAGATTTCGGACTTCTGACTTTTACATTCAGGCTTCAGAATTCAAGATTAAGACTTCAGCATTCAGACTATAGCGCTATAATTCAAATCCAATTAAAAGGAACAGATAAAGCCACTACTACTGAAAGTCAGATTTCCGACTTCCGACTTTTGCATTCAGACTTCAGGCTTTAGACTTAAGTCCTTAGACTTTAGACTTCAAGCTGCAGACTTTAAACTTCAGTATTATGACTTTAGAAGTCACACTTCAACGTTCAGACTTCGGCATTCAGACTGCAGCGCCATAATACAAACCCAATTGAGAGGAATAGACATAAAGCAACTACTACTAAAAGTTAGATTCAGACTTCTGACTTCAGCATTTAGAGACTTCTGCATTCAGACTTCAGGTTTTATACTTAAGACTTCCGACTTCAGATTTTAGGCTTATACTTCAGACTTCAGCATTAAAACTATAGAACTTCAGCAATCAGATTTGTAATTTCAGACTTCAGCTTTTAGTATTTAAACTTCAGAATTTAGGATTCAGACTTCAGCGCCATAAAACGAGCCTAATTGAAAGAAATAGTCATACTACTGAAAGTCAGATTTCAGACTTCTGACTTTTACATTCAGGCTTCAGAATTTAAGATTAAAACTTCAGAATTTAGACTTCCAACTTCAGACTTTAGAAATCAGTATTTAACATTTGACTAGAGATTTAGAGATCAGGCTTCAGCGTCATAATACATACCCAATTAAAAAGAATAGTAAAAATGCTTCTACCACTAAAAGTCTGATTTCTGACTTTTACATTTAGGCTTCAGAATTCAAGATTAAGACTTCAGAATTCAGACTTCCAACATCAGACTTCAGAAATTAGTATTCAACATTTGACTAGAGATTTAGAGATCAGGCTTCAGCGCCATAATACACACCCAATTGAAAAGAATAGTAAAAATGCTTCTACTACTAAAAGTCTGATTTCAGACTTCTGACTTCTATATTCAGGCTTCAGGCTTAAAAATTCAAGATTAAGACTTTAGAATTCAGGATTAAGACTTTAGAATTCAGACTTAAGAAATCAGTATTTAACATTCGACTAGAGATTCAGAGATCAGACTTCTGCGCCATATAATAGACACTCAATTGAAAAGAGCAGTAAAAATGCTTCTACTACTAAAAGTCAGATTTCAGACTTTAACTTCAGTATTTAGATTTTAGTTTCAGGCTTTAGGCTTCAGACTGTAGGCTTTTGAATTAAGACTTTATCATTAAGACTTTAGGCTTCCGAATTTAAAATTCTGACTTTAACACGCAGACTTGAGAATTCAGATTTATGAATTCAGACTTAAGATATCATTTTTTAGGTTATGACCCACGGCACAGACGCAAACCTATGACAGTTTGAAACATGGGTGATCTTCGAGACCAAAATCCCAAAATCGGAGATCGCTGCCTGCTATAACTTTAGGCTTGTAATCGACCTGACCTCTGCCTTGGTTGACGATGAAAAGGATGACGATCACCTTAGAGACGGACTACGAATACAGACTTTTTAGCCCCCAAGCTTGCCTAGTCTTACACTTGCAAGTAATTGAGCAGCTTGTGGTGTAGAGGCCAAACGCTGCTGCAGTGCTCTGGAGCGGTAACGACTCAAACTGAACTTGTTCAGTCTTTTAATTAAAAGTATTAAGGTGCATATAAATAGTTGTAAGTAAATAATTGGAATTTAATTTAAGCTTAAATATGGAAGTACTTAAGTACCTACCTAAAAACTCATCTATATCTGCACTTAAAATCTCTTCTCGCTATCGTCAAGTATTGATTTTAGCACAAACAAATTTATCATAATTCGATAAAAATTTGTAAACAGTTAAATTCTCTTTAAATATCATTAAGAGCAACAACAAAAATAGTATAAAGTGCATTTTTGAGCCCCCAACTCGTAGAAGCAAAAAGAAATTAATAACAATCCATCATCATGCCAAGAAGCGGCGTCGTCGAAAATGGAGAACGCCGTCCATTATTAAACTCGGCAAAAAAATTGTGCACGAAAATGAAGTTTTTCAAGAAATCAACCAATCCGATAATTGAAGTCGACGTGAGTGAGTTTGAATATTTCGAGTGCAAGTATAAATTTGTGAGAAATTCGTGGTCGCGCTCGGCGATACGTAAGCCAAGTACCAGCTACTACGCGAGAAAAACGTGGAAATTAGAAAATGCACGAGTGTAAATCGTTTAATCATTAATTAAAAAACTGATGTACACCCTATTGAGATAATTAATAAAAGCGTAAACTTAAACTTTTGTGTTATTGCTCATCTGATCAAGCACGAAATTGCTAATTAATTCAAAACTACAAATTATTATAATTAAGACGTGCGTTAATAATAAAACATACGAAAATTTAAATAATTTAACAATCTGTGAGGGTTAATGTATGTCACAACCATAAGCTAAATTCCTAAAGCGACATCAAGGGTAAAATGGTGATAAGGGACTCATAGCATCCTAATTATGCTAATTGAAAGCAGTCACTCGTAATTAGAACACGCAGAAAGGCTTACTTCAATTACAACTGCCATCTTTGTAATTGGTGTCTGTTTCGCTTTCAATTGAAAATTTTAACTTAAATAATTGTAACACCATGCACTATTATACAGGGTGGTATATTTAGCGCGTGGTGCTCCGCAAGAGCCACCGCTTCTACTAATATTGGTTTCGTTATTCTACTATTAAGCTCGGCTAAATGAGCAGTTCACGCTCTTTTTGTTCCTTGAAGGAGCACCCGAGGTAATGCATAGCAAATGCAAGTTTTTTGTTTTCATTTACGTGGCTGCGCCACCGCTAGATCTGCATGAAAATTTGTCGAATCGCTCGAATGGTTCGAGAAAGCTTGAGGGCGACGATAGCTAAAATCAATGAAGCCCAAAATTACTCCAATATTGGACTTGGCAATAGTAGAGTCTACGAGTTTGAGTTTGTACTAAAACGTAATTGTATAATACGTAATTGCCGCCAGTTTATTTTCATTGTATTGTTAAGTTTAGTACGCTATTTTAAGTGAAACGTCTGCAATTTGATATGTAGGATATTAATATCTCTAATAAAGGTCTACGAATTAGCTTTTGTGTCTTTAAAATTTACTATTACGATCCTCCCAGCTACTAACTTTAAAACGGTTTGAAATTACCCAATCGTTAAGTTTACGTTTATTTCTTAATTATTAAAACGAAAGTTTATTTAAGGGTAATTAAAAATTATTTAAATGACGCAAATAAACTGTTAGATTTAAAATACTTTTGAATAACGTGTCTCCTTTTCAAAACGTAAAAAAAGGAGATTGTATCTTGGGATTAAAATGTTTGCCTCGTGAAATATTCGTACGAGAAAAAGATACATTTTGAAAAGATAATAACGTTTCATAAATACTTAACGTTTTATTTACATTTTGTCATAAAAAATAAATTGAAAAAAATATGAGTGAATACCTCTCAGGAGCGCATTCCGAATACTTTTAAAATGTCAAAAAAATTTCAACAATGAATCGATAATTTTGAAGCAAAGTTCCAACTTTAATTTCTCTAACAGCTCTCGAGTTGCCCATTTGTGTTCAAAAGCCCATGCTGGGCCTTTGAAACATTTTCGAGTGCTTCCCCGACGAGCTTTTGGTGCTGAGGCGCCGAGGTTCAAATTAAAGGCGAATTACTGAACACTCATAATACAAACCCAATTTTTAAAAAACGGTCATAAAACTGCTTCTACTGCCGAAAAGCCCTTATGAGCTTTAGGGAAAAGCCCTTACATTAGCTGGCACCTGCCTGAACCCCCCATGAAATGAAATCCAAAAACGCTGGTGTTAACTACTGCTTCCCGAGTGCTTCCCCGACGAGCTTTTGGTGCTGAGGCGCCGAGGTTCAAATTAAAGGCGAATTACTGAACACTCATAATACAAACCCAATTTTTAAAAAACGGTCATAAAACTGCTTCTACTGCCGAAAAGCCCTTATGAGCTTTAGGGAAAAGCCCTTACATTAGCTGGCACCTGCCTAAACCCCCCATAAAATGAAATCCGACTAAAAACGCTGGTGTTAACTACTATTTGTGAGCAGATACTGCATTAGTCTCTACGAGTCCCAAGGCGTGACTATCAGAACGCCTACTGCAAGCAAGTGAAGCGTTCAGGTGGTGGTTTTGAATTTGTCAAAATCGGAAGAATAAAAACCATACCGAAACCAACAATTTTAAAAACGACGTTATTTCTACAAGAATTTCAAATATTATATGCAGGTACAGAACTCCCCACTACTTACCAGCCCCATCCACACTTCATTCCACTTACTTCAAACTACCAACAGATGTCATTAAACGTACAATCTAGTAAAATTTAAGTTAGATATAAATAGGAACTCGATTGTTAGTACATTAAAAGTTCTCTCATTTTGAAAATGATTAAAGGTTAAGCGAAATGCCATTTTTATAAAATTTTGACAATTTTATTAACTCGATTTTTTAAAAACGCGATGTAATTAACTAACGGCGACTGATGAAAAACCATTTTAATTATTTTTATTTTACATAGTGTCGTCGATAATCTCTGTATCATATTTTTTTAATTTTCCTCACGCAACATTTTTCTGACTTCACCCTACAGACTTATGACTTCGTACTTAAAACTTCAGACTTAATTACTTCGTCCTTAAAACTTCAGACTTAAGACTTTGTCCTTTAAACTTCAAACTTTAGACTTAAGCACTCAGTTTCAGACTTCAGCTTTTAGACTTTAGCGTTCAGACTTCAGCATTAAGCATTCAGACGTCAGCATTCAACATTCAAACTTCAGCAATTAAAGACTTCAGACTTCATCATTAAGACTTCAGAATTTAGACTTCAGAATTCAGACTTTAGAATTCAAACGTCATCATTCAGACTTCAGAATTCAGACTTTAGCGTTCAGACTTCAGCATTAAGCATTCAGACTTCAGCATTCAACATTCAAACTTCAGCAATTAAAGACTTCAGACTTCATCATTCAGACTTCAGAATTTAGACTTCAGAATTCAGACTTTTGAATTCAGACTTCAGAATTCAGCCTTCAGAATTCAGACGTCATCATTCACACTTCAGAATTCAGACTTTAGCGTTCAGACTTCAGCATTCAGCATTCAGACTTCAATATTTAGACTTTAGTATTGAGACTTTTGTATTTAGATTTTAGCATTCACATCTCAGACTTCAACATTCAGACTTTAGTATTCAGACTTCAGCATTCAGACTTCAGCATTTATTTCAGTATTCAGACATCAGACTTTAAACTTCAGCATTCTCACTACCGCATTCAAACTTAAAACTACACAATTCGGACTTCAGCTTTCAGACTTCAGACTTTAGCATTCAGACTTTAGTATTCAGGCTACAGCATTCAGGATTCCGACTTTATCATTAACACTACATCATTCAAACTTAAGACTACACAATTCTAACTTCAGCTGTAAGACTTCAGACTTCAGCATTCTGACTTCATCATTTACACTACACAGCATTAAAACTTAAAGCTACAGAATTCGGGCATCAACTGTAAGACGTCAGACTTTAACATTCAGACGTTAGTATTTAGACTTCAGCATTTAGAATTCTAACTTTAGACTTCGGACATTTATATTTCAGCGCTCAGAACTTCAGGCATCATACTTCGGACTGTAGCATTCAGACTTTATTATTCACACTACAGCATCATTCAACCTTAGACTAGGTACCCAATTCAGACTTCATCATTAAGACTTTAGAATTCAGACTCCAGGGTTCATGCTTCTGACTTCCGACTTAAGACTTCACAATTGTGACTTAAGTGTAAAGACGTCAGAATCCAGATATAAACATCAGACTTCAGTATTCATACTTCAGCGTTATCCTTCAGCGTTTTGACTTTAACGTTCAAACTTCACCATTCATACTTCAGTATTCAGACTTTAGCTTACAAACTGTAGGCTCCAGACTTCTTACTTCAAAATTTTAACTTTAGACTTCAGCATTTAGACTTTTGTTCATCATTTAGATTTCAGCATTCGAAAGTTCATACTTTAGACTTCAGATATCAGACTTCTAACTACATCATTTGCACTTCATCATTCAGACAACGGCATTCAGTCTTTTGTAATCAGACTTTAGCATTCAGACTTCTTACTTCAGACTCACGACTTCTGACTTCAAACTTCAGCATTATCACTTTAGCATTTAGACTTCTGGATTCGGACTTCAGTATTTACACTTCAGCATTTAATCTTCAGGCTTCAGTGCTCTGACTTCAGATCAGATTTTAAACATTAGATTTCAGACTTTGAACTTTAGAATTTGTAATTTGGACTTCAGACTTCAACATTTAGAATTCAGACGTTAGCATTCACACTGCTGACTTCAGACTTTAGCTTTCAGACTTCTAACTTTAGACTTCAGATTTCCAACTTCAGCATTTAGACTTTAGTTCTGCATTTAGTTTTTAGCATTCAGAAGTTCAGGATTCTGACTTAACATATCGGACTTCTAATTTCAGCATTTAGATTTTATCATTCAAACTACGGCATTCAGACTACAGACTCACAATTCAGAATTCAGACTTTAACATTCATACTACTAACTTCAGACTTTAGCTTTCAGACTTATAACTGTAGACTTCAGACTTCCGACTTCAGCATTTAGACTTTAGTTCAGTATTCAGACTTTAGCATTTAGACTTTATTTAGCATTTTGACTTTAGCATTCAGATTTCAGGCTTCAGACTTCTGTATTGAGACGTCAGTATTTACACATTTCAAATTTTAGGCTTCAGACTTAATGAGGATTAATTCAATTTACAAAAAAACGTGGTGTAATTAACTAATGCCGACTGGTGAAAAGCCATTTCAATTATTTACATTTTAGTGCCATCGTGTCATCGATAGTCTTCATCAAATTTTATTTAATTCTCCACACCCAATAGACATCCCCAAGTACATTTTTTCCCTCAAACTTTCAATTAACAATAAATAAAAAAATCCTCCCTTATCTATATCGTTACTATTTTTCACTGTAACATCCAAGAAACAAATTTAATTAAGATTTTTCCCCTATTACACATACAATAAAAAGAGAAAGGGAAATAAATTAATCTTTTAAAAACTATTTGGTGTGACGTGCACGTGTGAAGTTAGCAGCTTCCTTCCGCAGATATCACGTACGTGGCGTTTCAAAACTTTTCGCTATTTTCAAACTTCGTTTTATTCGTGATGTACAAAACTGGGGGTGTTTGGAAACTTGTGTGAGTAATGTTGTCGGTAGTTTGTTAAAAATGTTTCTCCTCTTCTTTCTTTTCTTTTGGTTCAACAAAATAGAGAGAGATTTTTATAGCCTAGGTAATTTAGAAAAAAAAATTGGGTAACTTTATGGCGCTCTTTTACTTTTTCAATTTGTTCGTTAGTTATTATCGGTTTGCGATCCAACGATAAACATTAAATATTACGGTTATACTTTCCCACATTTTCACTTATCTCTTTGTAATTGTTGATACAGAAAGTTATAAAGGGGGTGCGAGTTTGCATCGCTATAGAAATTTTAGTTTCAATCGGGGGTTGACCAAACAAAAATATTTTGGGGTTACAACCCTGAAACGATTTAAACAATCTTTTGCAAGAGCGTGTCTGTCTGCGTCCGGCTTGAAGTGGTCCTCCTTGTAGCAGTAGCATGAGCCCTTGTGTACAGATCTACCGACTTTTCCATCTACTTCTGACCCATCCTCGTTCCATACGAGTCAAAATCAACCCTTTAAGGGGCACTGCTGCTCAAAGCATCAAAGATGCTGGTAAACTGAACACTTTTCAGTTTGAATTTGCGAATACACCATCAGGGACGCTTCTGCTAATATTCAATTTTCTAATTGGGGTGATCGATGAAAAAATAATTGAAGGGGAGTGCTTTTCAATTGCAACAGAAATTCTTTAATTTGCCTTTGAGAATTGTTTTTTAAACAAAAATTGATTACTATAATTTGGTGGGTGGCTGGGAAGAGCTCTATAATTTGGTTATAAAACAAGAGGGATAAAGGGGCTTAGAATTCGCCACTGCCAACTTAGCTAAGATCAGTTATTACTAAATATTGAACGAAGTAAATGAGTAAAGTTGTGAGAAATCATCTTAGAGTTGGTAAGAAGATTGATAAATTCTCCGGCTCGGTTCAGTAATGCATGAAATGAAGGCAATTTCTTAGTAGCGCTGTACATAATCTCATAACAATTCGGGTCACATTGGAGTACCACCCTACCTTAAAGATTATCACACCCTTGTATTCAAGCTAGGCGTTTCTCTTTCGTTTTTAAATATATATTTTATTTAAACCGAAAAGAAAAAAATGTAAAGCCGTTTTTACAACGACTTTTAACAAAATAAGGGTGCTTTTAGGAAGGTGGGATTAGTAGTTCTGAATAACAACGTATGCTATTGTGTTTCTGTTGCTAAATTCCACACAATTTGTTTTGATGTTCGCTCGATATCCTTCGCAAATTGTTAAATTTTTCACGTAAACTCTCACGTACACTTTTTACATATATAAAAACCTACGCTTCAGACGAAGATTATACAGATAACAGCAAAAAAAGAATTTTGTTTTCGTTTCCTTTGTGCTTTATTTTATATCTCATATCTTACAATTTTAAGGTGTTAGGAGATGACAACTATAAGACATTTTGCAAACATCCAAAACAAATCCCTTTATAGCGCAAATTAGCTCTAAATATACGCGAAGGCATCGGAAGCTTATACACCCCTAAATTTTCGTTTATTTATAAAGATATCGTATTACGTTTCGGTAGCCGTAAACTGCCTTAAATTGGCATTGTTTGACGTAAATATCAAAGTTTTGGCAGCTCAGATTTTACCGGAAATGGATCCAACTTTTGAATCTTAAATGGGAATACCTACCCTACACGGAGCGCACTGAAAGCTGATGGATATTTATGCTGATATATAGTGACACATTCAGACTCTTCATTTCATTTACATTTGAGTCGTACAAAAATACCACAAAATTTCCGATAAAATTTTTTTTAATTAGTAAAAACGCAGGCCGATTACCATCACAGTGTGGTCACACAAAAGTGTGTTGGTTAAACTCAACGAGTACATCATTAGATTAGGGGTTGTTGCTAAAAATACATCCAATCAATTAAGAAAAGTTTCCCATAAAATTTTTTTGGGCACGTGCACGTATCAATTTTAATCGTCACGAGCCACATTTTTTCCCACCCTAAAGTTATATATTTACGTTAAATAGACGGGCGCAATTTTACTTGTTTTGTGTCAAAAAATAGTTGATTTTGCACATATAAAAAGACGAAAATTGAGTTACATTTATCTTCCTTTACTAACTCCACACAAAGGAATTAACGAATCAATTGAATTGCAAATATCTATGAATATGGAATAATATTAATGTGCGATATTGGGGATGCAAATTTAAGGGTTTGATATATGCGTCTGATTTATTATATTAAAAAAACTTATTTTAAACGTAATCGATTAAAGTTTTTGAAACGAAACTAGAACCTCTTTATTCGAACTCTAATTTTTTTGGCAGAATCACAGCTGCTGCAAGTATTGATAACTCAAGAACGGTTGACTTGAGACATGTTTAGCTAGAAACAAACTTTTGTGCAAATTAAATAATAAACTCGAATACATTAAAATATACAGGGTGTTATATACAAAAAAGTTGACAAAAATCAATTTTAAAGAAATTAACGATGGTATTATCATCTTCAGATTCAAGTATCCACATCTCAAGAATGGTTGACTTAGAGCATGTTTTGCTAGACACAAATTTTTTTGAAAATTAAATATTAAACTCGAATACATTTAAATATACAGGGTGTTATATACAAAAAAGTTGACAAAAATCAATTTTAAGGAAATTAACGATGGTATTATCATCTCCTGATTCAAGTATCGACATCTCAAGAACGGTTGACTTAAGACATATTTTGCTAGAAACAAATTTTTTTGAAAATCAAATACTAAACTCGAATACATTAAAACATACAGGGTGTTATGTACAAAAAAGTTGACAAAAATCAATTTTAAGTAAATTAACGATGGTATTAACATCTTCAGATTCAAGTATCCACATCTCAAGAATAGTTGGCTTAAGACATATTTTGCTAGAATCAAATTTTTTTGAAAATTAAATACTAAACTCGAATACGTTAAAATATACAGGGTGTTATATACAAAAAAGTTGACAAAAATCAATTTTAAAGAAATTAACGATGGTATTAACATCTTCTGATTCAAGTATCCACATCTCAAGAATGGTCGACTTAAAACATGTTTTACTAGAAACAAATTTTTGGGAAAATTAAATAATAAACTCGAATACATTAAAATACACAGAGTGTTATATACAGAAAAGTTGACAAATATCAATTTTAAGTAAATTAGCAATGGTATTATCATCTCCAGATTCCCGTGTCGACATCTCAAGAACGGTTGACTTAAGACATGTATTGCTAGACCCAAATTTTTTTGAAAATTAAATACTAAACTCGAATACATTTAAATATACAGGGTGTTATGTACAAAAAAGTTGACAAAAATCAATTTTAAGTAAATTAACGATGGTATTAACATCTTCAGATTCAAGTATCCACATCTCAAGAATGGTTGACTTAGAGCATGTTTTGCTAGACACAAAATTTTTTGAAAATTAAATATTAAACTCGAATACATTTAAATATACAGGGTGTTATATACAAAAAAGTTGACAAAAATCAATTTTAAGGAAATTAACGATGGTATTAACATCTTCAGATTCAAGTATCCACATCTCAAGAATGGTTGACTTAACCATATTTTGCTAAAAACAAATTTTTTTGAAAATTAAATACTAAACTCGAATACATTAAAATATACAGGGTGTTATATACAAAAAAGTTGACAAAAATCAATTTTAAGGAAATTAACGATGGTATTAACATCTTCAGATTAAAGTATCGACATCTCAAGAATAGTTGGCTTAAGACATATTTTGCTAGAAACAAATTTTTTTGAAAATTAAATACTAAACTCGAATACGTTAAAATATACAGGGTGTTATATACAAAAAAGTTGACAAAAATCAATTTTAAAGAAATTAACGATAGTATTATCATCTACAGATTTAAGTATCGACATGACAAGAATCGTTGACTTAAGACATGTTTTGCTAGAAACAAATTGTTGTGCAAATTAAATACTAAACTCAAATACATTAAAATATACAGGGTGTTATATACAAAAAAGTTAACACAAATCAATTTTAAGTAAATTAGTGATGGTATTATCATCTCCTGATTCAAGTATCGACATCTCAAGAACGGTTGACTTAAGACATATTTTGCTAAAAACAAATTTTTTTGAAAATCAAATACTAAACTCGAATACATTAAAATATACAGGGTGTTATATACAAAAAAGTTAACACAAATCAATTTTAAGTAAATTAGTGATGGTATTATCATCTCCTGATTCAAGTATCGACATCTCAAGAACGGTTGACTTAAGACATATTTTGCTAGAAACAAATTTTTTTGAAAATCAAATACTAAACTCGAATACATTAAAACATACAGGGTGTTATATACAAAAAAGTTAACACAAATCAATTTTAAGTAAATTAGTGATGGTAATATCATCTCCTGATTCAAGTATCGACATCTCAAGAACGGTTGACTTAAGACATGTTTTGTTAAAAACAAATTTTTGTGCAAATTAAATAATAAACTCGAGTACATTAAAATATACAGAGTGTTATGTACAAAAAAGTTGACAAAAATCAATTTTAAGTAAATTAGTGATGGTAATATCATCTCTTGATTCAAGTATCGACATCTCAAGAACGGTTGACTTAAGACATGTTTTGCTAGACACAAATTTTTTTGAAAATTAAATAATAAACTCGAATACATTAAAATATACAGAGTGTTATGTACAAAAAAGTTGACAAAAATCAATTTTGAGGAAATTAGTGATGGTATTATCATCTCCTGATTCAAGTAGCGACATCTCAAGAACGGTTGACTTAAGACATGTTTTGTTAAAAACAAATTTTTGTGCAAATTAAATAATAAATTCGAATACATTAAAACATACAGGGTGCTATATTTATACAAAAAGTTGACAAAATCAATTTTAAGGAAATTATCGATGGTACTATCGTCTCCAGATTCAAGTAGCGACATCTCAAGAACGGTCGACTTAAGACATGTTTTGCTAGAAACAAATTTTGGTGCAAAGTAAATAATAACCTCGAATAAATTAAAACATACGGAGTGTTGAATATAAAATAGTAGAAGAACAAGAAAAGCTGCCTCGCTAGACGTCATTAAAGCATATTTTAGTAATGCATTGTTTGAAACGTCCTACACCTTATAAAGTAAAGTTCCCGGTAGTTCCCGGGAGATTTATCAATTTTGAAAAGAGTCGAATTGCATTAAGAATTGGATTTGGAAAAGGTAAGTTTGCTGCATCTCGTCGTAAATTAATTTAAATCAAATTTACTTTTTTATACGTTGCACTGAAAATTTAAAATTTACCCAATAAAGTTAAAAGTTCACATTTTAACACTTGGGCATGTTTGCTAATGTAATTGCTTTTCTTATGAAAGCTTAATACAAATTTAAATTTTAAACGTTATACAGGTTTAGGAAAATTGTGTTTTAATATTTACATTCTTCGTTAAAATGTATAGTAGATCAAAAATTTAACTAGCGTCACAAAAAAGTTTGTGTTTTACGTAAAAATTTTTCCTATTCTGGTCGTGATTTTTGTATATTTTACTCGCTTATAAATTTTTCTTTAATATTTAATACAAACAAAAGATAAACACAAAGCACAAATAAAGGCGAAAGAGAATACGAATAAAATTCTTCGACAATCTTTCTGCGTGCTTACAACATACAAATCACGAAATAAAACCGAGAAATAAATAAAATGATCCCTAAAGCTAAACTTATTTTATTTATACAAGCCGATACAAATAATTAAAAGTAAATACTAGTGCGTATACCTCATTTGTATTAATAACAATTTCAACAAATTTTCGCAACCAAATTCCGTAGGAAAAAATGTTGATATTTTTAAATAAATTGCAAGACAAATTCGAGAGTTGGGCTCCATAATAGCCAAAAATTGTCTGTAGAGGCAACTATCTTCTAGGTGTACGAACAGAGACATTTAAAAAATTAATTTAAACCAGTTTAAACCCAATTTCAAATATTTACGGTTGCGGATAAAGCATAGTCTGCTACTCGCGGGCAATGCTTGTTACTCACACGAACGATTACAACATTCGCCTTCAGCTCATGCCGCAATTCATTGTAGTGAGTAATTAGCATCATTACCCGCTCGTAAAATAATATATTATTAATTCGAAGTTTTCGATTTATTTTTCAAAATAATCATGGGTAAGTAACCCACTTCCATTTTCACTTAATTTTGTGTTTTAACAAAATTTTATTTTTAAAAATGTGTAGCAATTTGATCCGAACTCGGCAGGTGCAGCCACTTCAAATATTATAAAAACCAATTTAATTTCGCTCTAAAGTAAAACAAATTATATTTCGGTTAAACAAGAGAAATAAACGAAATGGAAAAGTAAATGAAAATGAGAGAGAAAATAAAGATAATAATTAATAAATAAATTTGCAAAAATCATTGCAGATTTAAATAACTTTAAACTAAACAATGATTTAAATTAAATTTGTCTAGTTTCGTTATTTTAATTAGATTTGTGAAAATATTTTAATTTAGAGCGCGCTTGTTATTTAAATTTTTAAAATGGAAATTACGTTAGAGAATTAAGCAAATAAAAATTAATACAGCAATAAAATGTAAATAAATTTTAATTTAACACAGTTACGTATCTATAAATAATTATTTTTTTAAATTATTTTGACTTTTCCGAGCATGCGGATTTTTATTCGAAAATAATTATTAATTAAAGTTAAGTGGTGGGTTCTATGAGTACACTCTTGAGTTTTAAGTGTGAGAATATTAAATCTTAGATGATTTCAATAGCACCCTGTAACGTTTCCAATTCGGTAGACAGGGCTAAACTAGGTTTGCAATTTGAAAAAACAAGATGGCGGCCAGCATGGCAGAAGTGTACAGTTTTAGAAGACAAACAAGTGCAGTTTACAGTGTTTCTAAGGCAATTTAAATCTGTTATATGCGAAATTGCTTCTAGAAATGCGCCGGAAGTCTATAATTCAAGATGGCGGCCCACTCGACAAACGTTTTAAAAATCATATAGTCGTCGTATAATTTGGGAGACAAACAAGCGCAGTTTACAGTGTTTATTGGACAATTCAAACCTGTATTAGGCAAAATTGCTGCTAAATATGTACCAGAAGTTTATAATTCAAGATGGCAGCCCCCTTGACAAACGTTTCAAAAATCGTGTAGTCGTCGTATAGTTTGGGAGACAAACAAGAGCAGTTTACAGTTTTTATTGGACAATTCAAACCTGTAGTACGCAAAATTGCTTCTAGAAATGCGCCGGAAGTCTATAATTCTAGATGGCGGCTTACTTGACAAACGTTTCAAAAATCGTGTAGTCGTCGTATAGTTTAGGAGACAAACAAGAGCAGTTTACAGTGTTTATTGGACAATTCAAACCTGTAGTACGCAAAATTGCTTCTAGAAATGCGCCGGAAGTCTATAATTCTAGATGGCGGCCCACTTGACAAACGTTTCAAAAATCGTGTAGTCGTCGTATAGTTTGGGAGACAAACAAGAGCAGTTTACAGTGTTTATTGGACAATTCAAACCTGTATTAGGTAAAATTGCTGCTAAATACGTACCGGAAGTTTATAATTCAAGATGGCGGCCCACTTGACAAACGTTTCAAAAATCGTGTAGTCGTCGTATAGTTTGGGAGACAAACAAGAGCAGTTTACAGTGTTTATTGGACAATTCAAACCTGTAGTACGCAAAATTGCTTCTAGAAATGCGCCGGAAGTCTATAATTCTAGATGGCGGCCCACTTGACAAACGTTTTAAAAATCATGTAGTCGTCGTATAGTTTGGGAGACAAACAAGAGCAGTTTACAGTGTTTATTGGACAATTCAAACCTGTATTAGGTAAAATTGCTGCTAAATACGTACCGAAAGTTTATAATTCAAGATGGCGGCCCACTTGACAAACGTTTCAAAAATCGTGTAGTCGTCGTATAGTTTGGGAGACAAACAAGAGCAGTTTACAGTGTTTATTGGACAATTCAAACCTGTAGTACGCAAAATTGCTTCTAGAAATGCGCCGGAAGTCTATAATTCTAGATGGCGGCCCACTTGACAAACGTTTTAAAAATCATGTAGTCGTCGTATAGTTTGGGAGACAAACAAGAGCAGTTTACAGTGTTTATTGGACAATTCAAACCTGTATTAGGTAAAATTGCTGCTAAATACGTACCGGAAGTTTATAATTCAAGATGGCGGCCCACTTGACAAACGTTTCAAAAATCGTGTAGTCGTCGTATAGTTTGGGAGACAAACAAGAGCAGTTTACAGTGTTTATTGGACAATTCAAACCTGTAGTACGCAAAATTGCTTCTAGAAATGCGCCGGAAGTCTATAATTCTAGATGGCGGCCCACTTGACAAACGTTTTAAAAATCATGTAGTCGTCGTATAGTTTGGGAGACAAACAAGAGCAGTTTACAGTGTTTATTGGACAATTCAAACCTGTATTAGGTAAAATTGCTGCTAAATACGTACCGAAAGTTTATAATTCAAGATGGCGGCCCACTTGACAAACGTTTCAAAAATCGTGTAGTCGTCGTATAGTTTGGGAGACAAACAAGAGCAGTTTACAGTGTTTATTGGACAATTCAAACCTGTAGTACGCAAAATTGCTTCTAGAAATGCGCCGGAAGTCTATAATTCTAGATGGCGGCCCACTTGACAAACGTTTTAAAAATCATGTAGTCGTCGTATAGTTTGGGAGACAAACAAGAGCAGTTTACAGTGTTTATTGGACAATTCAAACCTGTATTAGGTAAAATTGCTGCTAAATATGTACCGGAAGTTTATAATTCAAGATGGCGGCCCACTTGACAAACGTTTCAAAAATCGTGTAGTCGTCGTATAGTTTGGGAGACAAACAAGAGCAGTTTACAGTGTTTATTGGACAATTCAAACCTGTAGTACGCAAAATTGCTTCTTGAAATGCGCCGGAAGTCTATAATTCTAGATGGCGGCCCACTTGACAAACGCTTTAAAAATCATGTAGTCGTCGTATAGTTTGGGAGACAAACAAGAGCAGTTTACAGTGTTTATTGGACAATTCAAGCCTGTATTAGGTAAAATTGCTGCTAAATATGTACCGGAAGTTTATAATTCAAGATGGCGGCCCACTTGACAAACGTTTTAAAAATCATGTAGTCGTCGTATAGTTTGGGAGACAAACAAGAGCAGTTTACAGTGTTTATTGGACAATTCAAACCTGTAGTACGCAAAATTGCTTCTAGAAATGCGCCGGAAGTTTATAATTCTAGATGGCGGCCCACTTGACAAACGTTTTAAAAATCATGTAGTCGTCGTATAGTTTGGGAGACAAACAAGAGCAGTTTACAGTGTTTATTGGACAATTCAAACCTGTATTAGGTAAAATTGCTGCTAAATATGTACCGGAAGTTTATAATTCAAGATGGCGGCCCACTTGACAAACGTTTCAAAAATCGTGTAGTCGTCGTATAGTTTGGGAGACAAACAAGAGCAGTTTACAGTGTTTATTGGACAATTCAAACCTGTAGTACGCAAAATTGCTTCTTGAAATGCGCCGGAAGTCTATAATTCTAGATGGCGGCCCACTTGACAAACGCTTTAAAAATCATGTAGTCGGCGTATAGTTTGGGAGACAAACAAGAGCAGTTTACAGTGTTTATTGGACAATTCACACCTGTAGTACGCAAAATTGCTTCTAGAAATGTGCCGGATGTCTATAATTCTAGATGGCGGCCCACTTGACAAACGTTTAAAAAATCATATAGTCGTCGTATAATTTGGGAGACAAACAAGCGCAGTTTACAGTGTTTATTGGACAATTCAAACCTGTATTAGGCAAAATTGCTGCTAAATATGTACCGGAAGTTTATAATTCAAGATGGCGGCCCACTTGACAAACGTTTCAAAAATCGTGTAGTCGTCGTATAGTTTGGGAGACAAACAAGAGCAGTTTACAGTGTTTATTGGACAATTCAAACCTGTAGTACGCAAAATTGCTTCTAGAAATGCGCCGGAAGTCTATAATTCTAGATGGCGGCCCACTTGACAAACGCTTTAAAAATCATGTTGTCGGCGTATAGTTTGGGAGACAAACAAGAGCAGTTTACAGTGTTTATTGGACAATTCAAACCTGTAGTACGCAAAATTGCTTCTAGAAATGCGCCGGAAGTCTATAATTCTAGATGGCGGCCCACTTGACAAACGTTTTAAAAATCATATAGTCGTCGTATAATTTGGGAGACAAACAAGCGCAGTTTACAGTGTTTATTGGACAATTCAAACTTGTATTAGGCAAAATTGCTGCTAAATATGTACCGGAAGTTTATAATTCAAGATGGCGGCCCACTTGACAAACGTTTCAAAAATCGTGTAGTCGTCGTATAGTTTGGGAGACAAACAAGAGCAGTTTACAGTGTTTATTGGACAATTCAAACCTGTAGTACGCAAAATTGCTTCTAGAAATGCGCCGGAAGTCTATAATTCTAGATGGCGGCCCACTTGACAAACGCTTTAAAAATCATGTTGTCGGCGTATAGTTTAGGAGACAAAGAAGAGCAGTTTACAGTGTTTATTGGACAATTCAAACCTGTAGTACGTAAAATTGCTTCTAGAAATGCGCCGGAAGACTATAATTCTAGATGGCGGCCCACTTGACAAACGTTTCAAAAATCGTGTAGTCGTCGTATAGTTTGGGAGACAAACAAGAGCAGTTTACAGTGTTCATTGGACAATTCAAACCTGTAGTACGCAAAATTGCTTCTAGAAATGCGCCGGATGTCTATAATTCTAGATGGCGGCCCACTTGACAAACGTTTTAAAAATCATATAGTCGTTGTATAATTTGGGAGACAAACAAGCGCAGTTTACAGTGTTTATTGGACAATTCAAACCTGTATTAGGCAAAATTGCTCCTAAATATGTACCGGAAGTTTATAATTCAAGATGGCGGCCCACTTGACAAACGTTTCAAAAATCGTGTAGTCGTCGTATAGTTTGGGAGACAAACAAGAGCAGTTTACAGTGTTTATTGGACAATTCAAACCTGTAGTACGCAAAATTGCTTCTAGAAATGCGCCGGAAGTCTATAATTCTAGATGGCGGCCCACTTGACAAACGCTTTAAAAATCATGTTGTTGGCGTATAGTTTGGGAGACAAACAAGAGCAGTTTACAGTGTTTATTGGACAATTCAAACCTGTAGTACGCAAAATTGCTTCTAGAAATGCGCCGAAAGTCTATAATTCTAGATGGCGGCCCACTTGACAAACGTTTTAAAAATCATGTAGTCGTCGTATAGTTTGGGAGACAAACAAGAGCAGTTTACAGTGTTTATTGGACAATTCAAACCTGTAGTACGCAAAATTGCTTCTAGAAATGCGCCGAAAGTCTATAATTCTAGATGGCGGCCCACTTGACAAACGTTTCAAAAATCGTGTAGTCGTCGTATAGTTTGGGAGACAAACAAGAGCAGTTTACAGTGTTTATTGGACAATTCAAACCTGTATTAGGTAAAATTGCTGCTAAATATGTACCGGAAGTCTATAATTCTAGATGGCGGTCCACTTGACAAACGTTTTAAAAATCATGTAGTCGTCGTATAGTTTGGGAGACAAACAAGAGCAGTTTACAGTGTTTATTGGACAATTCAAACCTGTAGTACGCAAAATTGCTTCTTGAAATGCGCCGGAAGTCTATAATTCTAGATGGCGGCCCACTTGACAAACGCTTTAAAAATCATGTAGTCGTCGTATAGTTTGGGAGACAAACAAGAGCAGTTTACAGTGTTTATTGGACAATTCAAGCCTGTATTAGGTAAAATTGCTGCTAAATATGTACCGGAAGTTTATAATTCAAGATGGCGGCCCACTTGACAAACGTTTCAAAAATCGTGTAGTCGTCGTATAGTTTGGGAGACAAACAAGAGCAGTTTACAGTGTTTATTGGACAATTCAAACCTGTAGTACGCAAAATTGCTTCTAGAAATGCGCCGGAAGTTTATAATTCTAGATGGCGGCCCACTTGACAAACGTTTTAAAAATCATGTAGTCGTCGTATAGTTTGGGAGACAAACAAGAGCAGTTTACAGTGTTTATTGGACAATTCAAACCTGTATTAGGTAAAATTGCTGCTAAATATGTACCGGAAGTTTATAATTCAAGATGGCGGCCCACTTGACAAACGTTTCAAAAATCGTGTAGTCGTCGTATAGTTTGGGAGACAAACAAGAGCAGTTTACAGTGTTTATTGGACAATTCAAACCTGTAGTACGCAAAATTGCTTCTAGAAATGCGCCGGAAGTCTATAATTCTAGATGGCGGCCCACTTGACAAACGCTTTAAAAATCATGTTGTCGGCGTATAGTTTGGGAGACAAACAAGAGCAGTTTACAGTGTTTATTGGACAATTCAAACCTGTAGTACGCAAAATTGCTTCTAGAAATGCGCCGAAAGTCTATAATTCTAGATGGCGGCCCACTTGACAAACGTTTTAAAAATCATGTAGTCGTCGTATAGTTTGGGAGACAAACAAGAGCAGTTTACAGTGTTTATTGGACAATTCAAACCTGTATTAGGTAAAATTGCTTCTAAATATGTACCGGAAGTTTATAATTCAAGATGGCGGCCCACTTGACAAACGTTTCAAAAATCGTGTAGTCGTCGTATAGTTTGGGAGACAAACAAGAGCAGTTTACAGTGTTTATTGGACAATTCAAACCTGTAGTACGCAAAATTGCTTCTAGAAATGCGCCGGAAGTCTATAATTCTAGATGGCGGCCCACTTGACAAACGCTTTAAAAATCATGTTGTCGGCGTATAGTTTGGGAGACAAACAAGAGCAGTTTACAGTGTTTATTGGACAATTCAAACCTGTAGTACGCAAAATTGCTTCTTGAAATGCGCCGGAAGTCTATAATTCTAGATGGCGGCCCACTTGACAAACGTTTTAAAAATCATGTAGTCGTCGTATAGTTTGGGAGACAAACAAGAGCAGTTTACAGTGTTTATTGGACAATTCAAACCTGTATTAGGTAAAATTGCTGCTAAATATGTACCGGAAGTTTATAATTCAAGATGGCGGCCCACTTGACAAACGTTTCAAAAATCGTGTAGTCGTCGTATAGTTTGGGAGACAAACAAGAGCAGTTTACAGTGTTTATTGGACAATTCAAACCTGTAGTACGCAAAATTGCTTCTAGAAATGCGCCGGAAGTCTATAATTCTAGATGGCGGCCCACTTGACAAACGCTTTAGAAATCATGTTGTCGGCGTATAGTTTAGGAGACAAACAAGAGCAGTTTACAGTGTTTATTGGACAATTCAAGCCTGTATTAGGTAAAATTGCTGCTAAATATGTACCGGAAGTTTATAATTCAAGATGGCGGCCCACTTGACAAACGTTTCAAAAATCGTGTAGTCGTCGTATAGTTTGGGAGACAAACAAGAGCAGTTTACAGTGTTTATTGGACAATTCAAATCTGTAGTACGCAAAATTGCTTCTAGAAATGCGCCGGAAGTTTATAATTCTAGATGGCGGCCCACTTGACAAACGTTTTAAAAATCATGTAGTCGTCGTATAGTTTGGGAGACAAACAAGAGCAGTTTACAGTGTTTATTGGACAATTCAAACCTGTATTAGGTAAAATTGCTGCTAAATATGTACCGGAAGTTTATAATTCAAGATGGCGGCCCACTTGACAAACGTTTCAAAAATCGTGTAGTCGTCGTATAGTTTGGGAGACAAACAAGAGCAGTTTACAGTGTTTATTGGACAATTCAAACCTGTAGTACGCAAAATTGCTTCTAGAAATGCGCCGGAAGTCTATAATTCTAGATGGCGGCCCACTTGACAAACGCTTTAAAAATCATGTTGTCGGCGTATAGTTTGGGAGACAAACAAGAGCAGTTTACAGTGTTTATTGAACAATTCAAACCTGTAGTACGCAAAATTGCTTCTAGAAATGCGCCGGAAGTCTATAATTCTAGATGGCGGCCCACTTGACAAACGCTTTAAAAATCATGTTGTCGGCGTATAGTTTAGGAGACAAACAAGAGCAGTTTACAGTGTTTATTGGACAATTCAAGCCTGTATTAGGTAAAATTGCTGCTAAATATGTACCGGAAGTTTATAATTCAAGATGGCGGCCCACTTGACAAACGTTTCAAAAATCGTGTAGTCGTCGTATAGTTTGGGAGACAAACAAGAGCAGTTTACAGTGTTTATTGGACAATTCAAACCTGTAGTACGCAAAATTGCTTCTAGAAATGCGCCGGAAGTTTATAATTCTAGATGGCGGCCCACTTGACAAACGCTTTAAAAATCATGTTGTCGGCGTATAGTTTAGGAGACAAACAAGAGCAGTTTACAGTGTTTATTGGACAATTCAAACCTGTAGTACGTAAAATTGTTTCTAGAAATGCGCCGGAAGACTATAATTCTAGATGGCGGCCCACTTGACAAACGTTTCAAAAATCGTGTAGTCGTCGTATAGTTTGGGAGACAAACAAGAGCAGTTTACAGTGTTTATTGGACAATTCAAACCTGTATTAGGTAAAATTGCTGCTAAATATGTACCGGAAGTTTATAATTCAAGATGGCGGCCCACTTGACAAACGTTTCAAAAATCGTGTAGTCGTCGTATAGTTTGGGAGACAAACAAGAGCAGTTTACAGTGTTTATTGGACAATTCAAACCTGTAGTACGCAAAATTGCTTCTAGAAATGCGCCGGAAGTCTATAATTCTAGATGGCGGCCCACTTGACAAACGCTTTAAAAATCATGTTGTCGGCGTATAGTTTGGGAGACAAACAAGAGCAGTTTACAGTGTTTATTGGACAATTCAAACCTGTAGTACGCAAAATTGCTTCTAGAAATGCGCCGGAAGTCTATAATTCTAGATGGCGGCCCACTTGACAAACGCTTTAAAAATCATGTTGTCGGCGTATAGTTTAGGAGACAAACAAGAGCAGTTTACAGTGTTTATTGGACAATTCAAGCCTGTATTAGGTAAAATTGCTGCTAAATATGTACCGGAAGTTTATAATTCAAGATGGCGGCCCACTTGACAAACGTTTCAAAAATCGTGTAGTCGTCGTATAGTTTGGGAGACAAACAAGAGCAGTTTACAGTGTTTATTGGACAATTCAAACCTGTAGTACGCAAAATTGCTTCTAGAAATGCGCCGGAAGTTTATAATTCTAGATGGCGGCCCACTTGACAAACGCTTTAAAAATCATGTTGTCGGCGTATAGTTTAGGAGACAAACAAGAGCAGTTTACAGTGTTTATTGGACAATTCAAACCTGTAGTACGTAAAATTGTTTCTAGAAATGCGCCGGAAGACTATAATTCTAGATGGCGGCCACTTGACAAACGTTTCAAAAATCGTGTAGTCGTCGTATAGTTTGGGAGACAAACAAGAGCAGTTTACAGTGTTTATTGGACAATTCAAACCTGTATTAGGTAAAATTGCTGCTAAATATGTACCGGAAGTTTATAATTCAATATGGCGGCCCACTTGACAAACGTTTCAAAAATCGTGTAGTCGTCGTATAGTTTGGGAGACAAACAAGAGCAGTTTACAGTGTTTATTGGACAATTCAAACCTGTAGTACGCAAAATTGCTTCTAGAAATGCGCCGGAAGTCTATAATTCTAGATGGCGGCCCACTTGACAAACGCTTTAAAAATCATGTTGTCGGCGTATAGTTTAGGAGACAAACAAGAGCAGTTTACAGTGTTTATTGGACAATTCAAACCTGTAGTACGTAAAATTGCTTCTAGAAATGCGTCGGAAGACTATAATTCTAGATGGCGGCACACTTGACAAACGTTTCAAAAGTCGTGTAGTCGTCGTATAGTTTGGGAGACAAACAAGAGCAGTTTACAGTGTTCATTGGACAATTCAAACCTGTAGTACGCAAAATTGCTTCTAGAAATGCGCCGGATGTCTATAATTCTAGATGGCGGCCCACTTGACAAACGTTTTAAAAATCATATAGTCGTTGTATAATTTGGGAGACAAACAAGCGCAGTTTACAGTGTTTATTGGACAATTCAAACCTGTATTAGGCAAAATTGCTCCTAAATATGTACCGGAAGTTTATAATTCAAGATGGCGGCCCACTTGACAAACGTTTCAAAAATCGTGTAGTCGTCGTATAGTTTGGGAGACAAACAAGAGCAGTTTACAGTGTTTATTGGACAATTCAAACCTGTAGTACGCAAAATTGCTTCTTGAAATGCGCCGGAAGTCTATAATTCTAGATGGCGGCCCACTTGACAAACGCTTTAAAAATCATGTTGTTGGCGTATAGTTTGGGAGACAAACAAGAGCAGTTTACAGTGTTTATTGGACAATTCAAACCTGTAGTACGCAAAATTGCTTCTAGAAATGCGCCGAAAGTCTATAATTCTAGATGGCGGCCCACTTGACAAACGTTTTAAAAATCATGTAGTCGTCGTATAGTTTGGGAGACAAACAAGAGCAGTTTACAGTGTTTATTAGACAATTCAAACCTGTATTAGGTAAAATTGCTGCTAAATATGTACCGGAAGTTTATAATTCAAGATGGCGGCCCACTTGACAAACGTTTCAAAAATCGTGTAGTCGTCGTATAGTTTGGGAGACAAACAAGAGCAGTTTACAGTGTTTATTGGACAATTCAAACCTGTAGTACGCAAAATTGCTTCTAGAAATGCGCCGGAAGTCTATAATTCTAGATGGCGGTCCACTTGACAAACGTTTTAAAAATCATGTAGTCGTCGTATAGTTTGGGAGACAAACAAGAGCAGTTTACAGTGTTTATTGGACAATTCAAACCTGTATTAGGTAAAATTGCTGCTAAATATGTACCGGAAGTTTACAATTCAAGATGGCGGCCCACTTGACAAACGTTTCAAAAATCGTGTAGTCGTCGTATAGTTTGGGAGACAAACAAGAGCAGTTTACAGTGTTTATTGGACAATTCAAACCTGTAGTACGCAAAATTGCTTCTAGAAATGCGCCGGAAGTCTATAATTTTAGATGGCGGCCCACTTGACAAACGCTTTAAAAATCATGTTGTCGGCGTATAGTTTGGGAGACAAACAAGAGCAGTTTACAGTGTTTATTGGACAATTCAAACCTGTAGTACGCAAAATTGCTTCTTGAAATGCGCCGGAAGTCTATAATTCTAGATGGCGGCCCACTTGACAAACGTTTTAAAAATCATGTAGTCGTCGTATAGTTTGGGAGACAAACAAGAGCAGTTTACAGTGTTTATTGGACAATTCAAACCTGTATTAGGTAAAATTGCTGCTAAATATGTACCGGAAGTTTATAATTCAAGATGGCGGCCCACTTGACAATCGTTTCAAAAATCGTGTAGTCGTCGTATAGTTTGGGAGACAAACAAGAGCAGTTTACAGTGTTTATTGGACAATTCAAACCTGTAGTACGCAAAATTGCTTCTTGAAATGCGCCGGAAGTCTATAATTCTAGATGGCGGCCCACTTGACAAACGCTTTAAAAATCATGTAGTCGTCGTATAGTTTGGGAGACAAACAAGAGCAATTTACAGTGTTTATTGGACAATTCAAGCCTGTATTAGGTAAAATTGCTGCTAAATATGTACCGGAAGTTTATAATTCAAGATGGCGGCTCACTTGACAAACGTTTCAAAAATCGTGTAGTCGTCGTATAGTTTGGGAGACAAACAAGAGCAGTTTACAGTGTTTATTGGACAATTCAAACCTGTAGTACGCAAAATTGCTTCTAGAAATGCGCCGGAAGTTTATAATTCTAGATGGCGGCCCACTTGACAAACGTTTTAAAAATCATGTAGTCGTCGTATAGTTTGGGAGACAAACAAGAGCAGTTTACAGTGTTTATTGGACAATTCAAACCTGTATTAGGTAAAATTGCTGCTAAATATGTACCGGAAGTTTATAATTCAAGATGGCGGCCCACTTGACAAACGTTTCAAAAATCGTGTAGTCGTCGTATAGTTTGGGAGACAAACAAGAGCAGTTTACAGTGTTTATTGGACAATTCAAACCTGTAGTACGCAAAATTGCTTCTAGAAATGCGCCGGAAGTCTATAATTCTAGATGGCGGCCCACTTGACAAACGCTTTAAAAATCATGTTGTCGGCGTATAGTATGGGAGACAAACAAGAGCAGTTTACAGTGTTTATTGGACAATTCAAACCTGTAGTACGCAAAATTGCTTCTAGAAATGCGCCGGAAGTCTATAATTCTAGATGGCGGCCCACTTGACAAACGTTTTAAAAATCATGTAGTCGTCGTATAGTTTGGGAGACAAACAAGAGCAGTTTACAGTGTTTATTGGACAATTCAAACCTGTATTAGGTAAAATTGCTTCTAAATATGTACCGGAAGTTTATAATTCAAGATGGCGGCCCACTTGACAAACGTTTCAAAAATCGTGTAGTCGTCGTATAGTTTGGGAGACAAACAAGAGCAGTTTACAGTGTTTATTGGACAATTCAAACCTGTAGTACGCAAAATTGCTTCTAGAAATGCGCCGGAAGTCTATAATTCTAGATGGCGGCCCACTTGACAAACGCTTTAAAAATCATGTTGTCGGCGTATAGTTTGGGAGACAAACAAGAGCAGTTTACAGTGTTTATTGGACAATTCAAACCTGTAGTACGCAAAATTGCTTCTTGAAATGCGCCGGAAGTCTATAATTCTAGATGGCGGCCCACTTGACAAACGTTTTAAAAATCATGTAGTCGTCGTATAGTTTGGGAGACAAACAAGAGCAGTTTACAGTGTTTATTGGACAATTCAAACCTGTATTAGGTAAAATTGCTGCTAAATATGTACCGGAAGTTTATAATTCAAGATGGCGGCCCACTTGACAAACGTTTCAAAAATCGTGTAGTCGTCGTATAGTTTGGGAGACAAACAAGAGCAGTTTACAGTGTTTATTGGACAATTCAAACCTGTAGTACGCAAAATTGCTTCTAGAAATGCGCCGGAAGTCTATAATTCTAGATGGCGGCCCACTTGACAAACGCTTTAAAAATCATGTTGTCGGCGTATAGTTTAGGAGACAAACAAGAGCAGTTTACAGTGTTTATTGGACAATTCAAGCCTGTATTAGGTAAAATTGCTGCTAAATATGTACCGGAAGTTTATAATTCAAGATGGCGGCCCACTTGACAAACGTTTCAAAAATCGTGTAGTCGTCGTATAGTTTGGGAGACAAACAAGAGCAGTTTACAGTGTTTATTGGACAATTCAAACCTGTAGTACGCAAAATTGCTTCTAGAAATGCGCCGGAAGTCTATAATTCTAGATGGCAGCCCACTTGACAAACGTTTTAAAAATCATGTAGTCGTCGTATAGTTTGGGAGACAAACAAGAGCAGTTTACAGTGTTTATTGGACAATTCAAACCTGTATTAGGTAAAATTGCTGCTAAATACGTACCGAAAGTTTATAATTCAAGATGGCGGCCCACTTGACAAACGTTTCAAAAATCGTGTAGTCGTCGTATAGTTTGGGAGACAAACAAGAGCAGTTTACAGTGTTTATTGGACAATTCAAACCTGTAGTACGCAAAATTGCTTCTAGAAATGCGCCGGAAGTCTATAATTCTAGATGGCGGCCCACTTGACAAACGTTTTAAAAATCATGTAGTCGTCGTATAGTTTGGGAGACAAACAAGAGCAGTTTACAGTGTTTATTGGACAATTCAAACCTGTATTAGGTAAAATTGCTGCTAAATATGTACCGGAAGTTTATAATTCAAGATGGCGGCCCACTTGACAAACGTTTCAAAAATCGTGTAGTCGTCGTATAGTTTGGGAGACAAACAAGAGCAGTTTACAGTGTTTATTGGACAATTCAAACCTGTAGTACGCAAAATTGCTTCTAGAAATGCGCCGGAAGTCTATAATTCTAGATGGCGGCCCACTTGACAAACGCTTTAAAAATCATGTTGTCGGCGTATAGTTTGGGAGACAAACAAGAGCAGTTTACAGTGTTTATTGGACAATTCAAACCTGTAGTACGCAAAATTGCTTCTAGAAATGCGCCGGAAGTCTATAATTCTAGATGGCGGCCCACTTGACAAACGTTTTAAAAATCATATAGTCGTCGTATAATTTGGGAGACAAACAAGCGCAGTTTACAGTGTTTATTGGACAATTCAAACTTGTATTAGGCAAAATTGCTGCTAAATATGTACCGGAAGTTTATAATTCAAGATGGCGGCCCACTTGACAAACGTTTCAAAAATCGTGTAGTCGTCGTATAGTTTGGGAGACAAACAAGAGCAGTTTACAGTGTTTATTGGACAATTCAAACCTGTATTAGGTAAAATTGCTGCTAAATATGTACCGGAAGTTTATAATTCAAGATGGCGGCCCACTTGACAAACGTTTCAAAAATCGTGTAGTCGTCGTATAGTTTGGGAGACAAACAAGAGCAGTTTACAGTGTTTATTGGACAATTCAAACCTGTAGTACGCAAAATTGCTTCTAGAAATGCGCCGGAAGTCTATAATTCTAGATGGCGGCCCACTTGACAAACGCTTTAAAAATCATGTTGTCGGCGTATAGTTTAGGAGACAAACAAGAGCAGTTTACAGTGTTTATTGGACAATTCAAGCCTGTATTAGGTAAAATTGCTGCTAAATATGTACCGGAAGTTTATAATTCAAGATGGCGGCCCACTTGACAAACGTTTCAAAAATCGTGTAGTCGTCGTATAGTTTGGGAGACAAACAAGAGCAGTTTACAGTGTTTATTGGACAATTCAAACCTGTAGTACGCAAAATTGCTTCTAGAAATGCGCCGGAAGTTTATAATTCTAGATGGCGGCCCACTTGACAAACGTTTTAAAAATCATGTAGTCGTCGTATAGTTTGGGAGACAAACAAGAGCAGTTTACAGTGTTTATTGGACAATTCAAACCTGTATTAGGTAAAATTGCTGCTAAATATGTACCGGAAGTTTATAATTCAAGATGGCGGCCCACTTGACAAACGTTTCAAAAATCGTGTAGTCGTCGTATAGTTTGGGAGACAAACAAGAGCAGTTTACAGTGTTTATTGGACAATTCAAACCTGTAGTACGCAAAATTGCTTCTAGAAATGCGCCGGAAGTCTATAATTCTAGATGGCGGCCCACTTGACAAACGCTTTAAAAATCATGTTGTCGGCGTATAGTTTGGGAGACAAACAAGAGCAGTTTACAGTGTTTATTGGACAATTCAAACCTGTAGTACGCAAAATTGCTTCTAGAAATGCGCCGGAAGTCTATAATTCTAGATGGCGGCCCACTTGACAAACGTTTTAAAAATCATATAGTCGTCGTATAATTTGGGAGACAAACAAGCGCAGTTTACAGTGTTTATTGGACAATTCAAACTTGTATTAGGCAAAATTGCTGCTAAATATGTACCGGAAGTTTATAATTCAAGATGGCGGCCCACTTGACAAACGCTTTAAAAATCATGTTGTCGGCGTATAGTTTAGGAGACAAACAAGAGCAGTTTACAGTGTTTATTGGACAATTCAAGCCTGTATTAGGTAAAATTGCTGCTAAATATGTACCGGAAGTTTATAATTCAAGATGGCGGCCCACTTGACAAACGTTTCAAAAATCGTGTAGTCGTCGTATAGTTTGGGAGACAAACAAGAGCAGTTTACAGTGTTTATTGGACAATTCAAACCTGTAGTACGCAAAATTGCTTCTAGAAATGCGCCGAAAGTCTATAATTCTAGATGGCGGCCCACTTGACAAACGCTTTAAAAATCATGTTGTCGGCGTATAGTTTAGGAGACAAACAAGAGCAGTTTACAGTGTTTATTGGACAATTCAAACCTGTAGTACGTAAAATTGTTTCTAGAAATGCGCCGGAAGACTATAATTCTAGATGGCGGCCCACTTGACAAACGTTTCAAAAATCGTGTAGTCGTCGTATAGTTTGGGAGACAAACAAGAGCAGTTTACAGTGTTTATTGGACAATTCAAACCTGTATTAGGTAAAATTGCTGCTAAATATGTACCGGAAGTTTATAATTCAAGATGGCGGCCCACTTGACAAACGTTTCAAAAATCGTGTAGTCGTCGTATAGTTTGGGAGACAAACAAGAGCAGTTTACAGTGTTCATTGGACAATTCAAACCTGTAGTACGCAAAATTGCTTCTAGAAATGCGCCGGATGTCTATAATTCTAGATGGCGGCCCACTTGACAAACGTTTTAAAAATCATATAGTCGTTGTATAATTTGGGAGACAAACAAGCGCAGTTTACAGTGTTTATTGGACAATTTAAACCTGTATTAGGCAAAATTGCTCCTAAATATGTACCGGAAGTTTATAATTCAAGATGGCGGCCCACTTGACAAACGTTTCAAAAATCGTGTAGTCGTCGTATAGTTTGGGAGACAAACAAGAGCAGTTTACAGTGTTTATTGGACCATTCAAACCTGTAGTACGCAAAATTGCTTCTTGAAATGCGCCGGAAGTCTATAATTCTAGATGGCGGCCCACTTGACAAACGTTTCAAAAATCGTGTAGTCGTCGTATAGTTTGGGAGACAAACAAGAGCAGTTTACAGTTTTTATTGGACAATTCAAACCTGTAGTACGCAAAATTGCTTCTAGAAATGCGCCGGAAGTCTATAATTCTAGATGGCGGCCCACTTGACAAACGTTTCAAAAATCGTGTAGTCGTCGTATAGTTTGGGAGACAAACAAGAGCAGTTTACAGTGTTTATTGGACAATTCAAACCTGTAGTACGCAAAATTGCTTCTAGAAATGCGCCGGAAGTCTATAATTCTAGATGGCGGCCCACTTGACAAACGTTTCAAAAATCGTGTAGTCGTCGTATAGTTTGGGAGACAAACAAGAGCAGTTTACAGTGTTTATAGGACAATTCAAACCTGTATTAGGTAAAATTGCTGCTAAATATGTACCGGAAGTTTATAATTCAAGATGGCGGCCCACTTGACAAACGTTTTAAAAATCATATAGTCGTCGTATAATTTGGGAGACAAACAAGCGCAGTTTACAGTGTTTATTGGACAATTCAAACTTGTATTAGGTAAAATTGCTGCTAAATATGTACCGGAAGTTTATAATTCAAGATGGCGGCCCACTTGACAAACGTTTCAAAAATCGTGTAGTCGTCGTATAGTTTGGGAGACAAACAAGAGCAGTTTACAGTGTTTATTGGACAATTCAAACCTGTAGTACGCAAAATTGCTTCTTGAAATGCGCCGGAAGTCTATAATTCTAGATGGCGGCCCACTTGACAAACGCTTTAAAAATCATGTAGTCGTCGTATAGTTTGGGAGACAAACAAGAGCAGTTTGCAGTGTTTATTGGACAATTCAAGCCTGTATTAGGTAAAATTGCTGCTAAATATGTACCGGAAGTTTATAATTCAAGATGGCGGCCCACTTGACAAACGTTTCAAAAATCGTGTAGTCGTCGTATAGTTTGGGAGACGAACAAGAGCAGTTTACAGTGTTTATTGGACAATTCAAACCTGTAGTACGCAAAATTGCTTCTAGAAATGCGCCGGAAGTTTATAATTCTAGATGGCGGCCCACTTGACAAACGTTTTAAAAATCATGTAGTCGTCGTATAGTTTGGGAGACAAACAAGAGCAGTTTACAGTGTTTATTGGACAATTCAAACCTGTATTAGCTAAATTGCTGCTAAATATGTACCGGAAGTTTATAATTTAAGATGGCGGCCCACTTGACAAACGTTTCAAAAATCGTGTAGTCGTCGTATAGTTTGGGAGACAAACAAGAGCAGTTTACAGTGTTTATTGGACAATTCACACTTGTAGTACGCAAAATTGCTTCTTGAAATGCGCCGGAAGTCTATAATTCTAGATGGCGGCCCACTTGACAAACGCTTTAAAAATCATGTAGTCGGCGTATAGTTTGGGAGACAAACAAGAGCAGTTTACAGTGTTTATTGGACAATTCAAACCTGTAGTACGCAAAATTGCTTCTAGAAATGTGCCGGATGTCTATAATTCTAGATGGCGGCCCACTTGACAAACGTTTTAAAAATCATATAGTCGTCGTATAATTTGGGAGACAAACAAGCGCAGTTTACAGTGTTTATTGGACAATTTAAACCTGTATTAGGCAAAATTGCTGCTAAATATGTACCGGAAGTTTATAATTCAAGATGGCGGCCCACTTGACAAACGTTTCAAAAATCGTGTAGTCGTCGTATAGTTTGGGAGACAAACAAGAGCAGTTGACAGTGTTTATTGGACAATTCAAACCTGTAGTACGCAAAATTGCTTCTAGAAATGCGCCGGAAGTCTATAATTCTAGATGGCGGCCCACTTGACAAAAGCTTTAAAAATCATGTTGTCGGCGTATAGTTTGGGAGACAAACAATAGCAGTTTACAGTGTTTATTGGACAATTAAAACCTGTAGTACGCAAAATTGCTTCTAGAAATGCGCCGGAAGTCTATAATTCTAGATGGCGGCCCACTTGACAAACGTTTTAAAAATCATATAGTCGTCGTATAATTTGGGAGACAAACAAGCGCAGTTTACAGTGTTTATTGGACAATTCAAACTTGTATTAGGCAAAATTGCTGCTAAATATGTACCGGAAGTTTATAATTCAAGATGGCGGCCCACTTGACAAACGTTTCAAAAATCGTGTAGTCGTCGTATAGTTTGGGAGACAAACAAGAGCAGTTTACAGTGTTTATTGGACAATTCAAACCTGTAGTACGCAAAATTGCTTCTAGAAATGCGCCGGAAGTCTATAATTCTAGATGGCGGCCCACTTGACAAACGCTTTAAAAATCATGTTGTCGGCGTATAGTTTAGGAGACAAACAAGAGCAGTTTACAGTGTTTATTGGACAATTCAAACCTGTAGTACGCAAAATTGCTTCTAGAAATGCGCCGGAAGACTATAATTCTAGATGGCGGCCCACTTGACAAACGTTTCAAAAATCGTGTAGTCGTCGTATAGTTTGGGAGACAAACAAGAGCAGTTTACAGTGTTTATTAGACAATTCAAACCTGTATTAGGTAAAATTGCTGCTAAATTTGTACCGGAAGTTTATAATTCAAGATGGCGGCCCACTTGACAAACGTTTCAAAAATCGTGTAGTCGTCGTATAGTTTGGGAGACAAACAAGAGCAGTTTACAGTGTTTATTGGACAATTCATACCTGTATTAGGCAAAATTGATGCTAAATATGTACCGGAAGTTTATAATTCAAGATGGCGGCCCACTTGACAAACGTTTCAAAAATCGTGTAGTCGTCGTATAGTTTGGGAGACAAACAAGAGCAGTTTACAGTGTTTATTGGACAATTCAAACCTGTATTAGGTAAAATTGCTGCTAAATATGTACCGGAAGTTTATAATTCAAGATGGCGGCCCACTTGACAAACGTTTCAAAAATCGTGTAGTCGTCGTATAGTTTGGGAGACAAACAAGAGCAGTTTACAGTGTTTATTAGACAATTCAAACCTGTATTACGTAAAATTGCTGCTAAATATGTACCGGAAGTTTATAATTCAAGATGGCGGCCCACTTGACAAACGTTTCAAAAATCGTGTAGTCGTCGTATAGTTTGGGAGACAAACAAGAGCAGTTTACAGTGTTTATTGGACAATTCAAACCTGTAGTACGCAAAATTGCTTCTAGAAATGCGCCGGAAGTCTATAATTCTAGATGGCGGCCCACTTGACAAACGCTTTAAAAATCATGTTGTCGGCGTATAGTTTGGGAGACAAACAAGAGCAGTTTACAGTGTTTATTGGACAATTCAAACCTGTAGTACGCAAAATTGCTTCTAGAAATGCGCCGGAAGTCTATAATTCTAGATGGCGGCCCACTTGACAAACGTTTTAAAAATCATATAGTCGTCGTATAATTTGGGAGACAAACAAGCGCAGTTTACAGTGTTTATTGGACAATTCAAACTTGTATTAGGCAAAATTGCTGCTAAATATGTACCGGAAGTTTATAATTCAAGATGGCGGCCCACTTGACAAACGTTTCAAAAATCGTGTAGTCGTCGTATAGTTTGGGAGACAAACAAGAGCAGTTTACAGTGTTTATTGGACAATTCAAACCTGTAGTACGCAAAATTGCTTCTAGAAATGCGCCGGAAGTCTATAATTCTAGATGGCGGCCCACTTGACAAACGCTTTAAAAATCATGTTGTCGGCGTATAGTTTAGGAGACAAACAAGAGCAGTTTACAGTGTTTATTGGACAATTCAAACCTGTAGTACGCAAAATTGCTTCTAGAAATGCGCCGGAAGTCTATAATTCTAGATGGCGGCCCACTTGACAAACGTTTTAAAAATCATATAGTCGTCGTATAATTTGGGAGACAAACAAGCGCAGTTTACAGTGTTTATTGGACAATTTAAACCTGTATTAGGCAAAATTGCTGCTAAATATGTACCGGAAGTATATAATTCAAGATGGCGGCTCACTTGACAAACGTTTCAATAATCGTGTAGTCGTCGTATAGTTTGGGAGACAAACAAGAGCAGTTTACAGTGTTTATTGGACAATTCAAACCTGTAGTACGCAAAATTGCTTCTAGAAATGCGCCGGAAGTCTATAATTCTAGATGGCGGCCCACTTGACAAACGCTTTAAAAATCATGTAGTCGGCGTATAGTTTGGGAGACAAACAAGCGCAGTTTACAGTGTTCATTGGACAATTCAAACTTGTATTAGGCAAAATTGCTGCTAAATATGTACCGGAAGTTTATAATTCAAGATGGCGGCCCACTTGACAAACGTTTCAAAAATCGTGTAGTCGTCGTATAGTTTGGGAGACAAACAAGAGCAGTTTACAGTGTTTATTGGACAATTCAAACCTGTAGTACGCAAAATTGCTTCTAGAAATGCGCCGGAAGTCTATAATTCTAGATGGCGGCCCACTTGACAAACGCTTTAAAAATCATGTTGTCGGCGTATAGTTTAGGAGACAAACAAGAGCAGTTTACAGTGTTTATTGGACAATTCAAACCTGTAGTACGCAAAATTGCTTCTAGAAATGCGCCGGAAGACTATAATTCTAGATGGCGGCCCACTTGACAAACGTTTCAAAAATCGTGTAGTCGTCGTATAGTTTGGGAGACAAACAAGAGCAGTTTACAGTGTTTATTGGACAATTCAAACCTGTATTAGGTAAAATTGCTGCTAAATATGTACCGGAAGTTTATAATTCAAGATGGCGGCCCACTTGACAAACGTTTCAAAAATCGTGTAGTCGTCGTATAGTTTGGGAGACAAACAAGAGCAGTTTACAGTGTTTATTGGACAATTCATACCTGTATTAGGCAAAATTGATGCTAAATATGTACCGGAAGTTTATAATTCAAGATGGCGGCCCACTTGACAAACGTTTCAAAAATCGTGTAGTCGTCGTATAGTTTGGGAGACAAACAAGAGCAGTTTACAGTGTTTATTGGACAATTCAAACCTGTAGTACGCAAAATTGCTTCTAGAAATGCGCCGGAAGTCTATAATTCTAGATGGCGGCCCACTTGACAAACGCTTTAAAAATCATGTTGTCGGCGTATAGTTTGGGAGACAAACAAGAGCAGTTTACAGTGTTTATTGGACAATTCAAACCTGTAGTACGCAAAATTGCTTCTAGAAATGCGCCGGAAGTCTATAATTCTAGATGGCGGCCCACTTGACAAACGTTTTAAAAATCATATAGTCGTCGTATAATTTTGGAGACAAACAAGCGCAGTTTACAGTGTTTATTGGACAATTCAAACTTGTATTAGGCAAAATTGCTGCTAAATATGTACCGGAAGTTTATAATTCAAGATGGCGGCCCACTTGACAAACGTTTCAAAAATCGTGTAGTCGTCGTATAGTTTGGGAGACAAACAAGAGCAGTTTACAGTGTTTATTGGACAATTCAAACCTGTAGTACGCAAAATTGCTTCTAGAAATGCGCCGGAAGTCTATAATTCTAGATGGCGGCCCACTTGACAAACGTTTTAAAAATCATATAGTCGTCGTATAATTTGGGAGACAAACAAGCGCAGTTTACAGTGTTTATTGGACAATTCAAACTTGTATTAGGCAAAATTGCTGCTAAATATGTACCGGAAGTTTATAATTCAAGATGGCGGCCCACTTGACAAACGTTTCAAAAATCGTGTAGTCGTCGTATAGTTTGGGAGACAAACAAGAGCAGTTTACAGTGTTTATTGGACAATTCAAACCTGTAGTACGCAAAATTGCTTCTAGAAATGCGCCGGAAGTCTATAATTCTAGATGGCGGCCCACTTGACAAACGCTTTAAAAATCATGTTGTCGGCGTATAGTTTAGGAGACAAACAAGAGCAGTTTACAGTGTTTATTGGACAATTCAAACCTGTAGTACGCAAAATTGCTTCTGGAAATGCGCCGGAAGTCTATAATTCTAGATGGCGGCCCACTTGACAAACGTTTTAAAAATCATATAGTCGTCGTATAATTTGGGAGACAAACAAGCGCAGTTTACAGTGTTTATTGGACAATTTAAACCTGTATTAGGCAAAATTGCTGCTAAATATGTACCGGAAGTATATAATTCAAGATGGCGGCCCACTTGACAAACGTTTCAATAATCGTGTAGTCGTCGTATAGTTTGGGAGACCAACAAGAGCAGTTTACAGTGTTTATTGGACAATTCAAACCTGTAGTACGCAAAATTGCTTCTAGAAATGCGCCGGAAGTCTATAATTCTAGATGGCGGCCCACTTGACAAACGCTTTAAAAATCATGTAGTCGGCGTATAGTTTAGGAGACAAACAAGAGCAGTTTACAGTGTTTATTGGACAATTCAAACCTGTAGTACGCAAAATTGCTTCTAGAAATGCGCCGGAAGTCTATAATTCTAGATGGCGGCCCACTTGACAAACGTTTTAAAAATCATATAGTCGTCGTATAATTTGGGAGACAAACAAGCGCAGTTTACAGTGTTTATTGGACAATTTAAACCTGTATTAGGCAAAATTGCTGCTAAATATGTACCGGAAGTATATAATTCAAGATGGCGGCCCACTTGACAAACGTTTCAAAAATCGTGTAGTCGTCGTATAGTTTGGGAGACCAACAAGAGCAGTTTACAGTGTTTATTGGACAATTCAAACCTGTAGTACGCAAAATTGCTTCTAGAAATGCGCCGGAAGTCTATAATTCTAGATGGCGGCCCACTTGACAAACGCTTTAAAAAACATGTAGTCGGCGTATAGTTTGGGAGACAAACAAGAGCAGTTTACAGTGTTTATTGGACAATTCAAACCTGTAGTACGCAAAATTGCTTCTAGAAATGCGCCGGAAGTCTATAATTCTAGATGGCGGCCCACTTGACAAACGTTTTAAAAATCATATAGTCGTCGTATAATTTGGGAGACAAACAAGCGCAGTTTACAGTGTTTATTGGACAATTCAAACTTGTATTAGGCAAAATTGCTGCTAAATATGTACCGGAAGTTTATAATTCAAGATGGCGGCCCACTTGACAAACGTTTCAAAAATCGTGTAGTCGTCGTATAGTTTGGGAGACAAACAAGAGCAGTTTACAGTGTTTATTGGACAATTCAAACCTGTAGTACGCAAAATTGCTTCTGGAAATGCGCCGGAAGTCTATAATTCTAGATGGCGGCCCACTTGACAAACGTTTTAAAAATCATATAGTCGTCGTATAATTTGGGAGACAAACAAGCGCAGTTTACAGTGTTTATTGGACAATTTAAACCTGTATTAGGCAAAATTGCTGCTAAATATGTACCGGAAGTATATAATTCAAGATGGCGGCCCACTTGACAAACGTTTCAATAATCGTGTAGTCGTCGTATAGTTTGGGAGACCAACAAGAGCAGTTTACAGTGTTTATTGGACAATTCAAACCTGTAGTACGCAAAATTGCTTCTAGAAATGCGCCGGAAGTCTATAATTCTAGATGGCGGCCCACTTGACAAACGCTTTAAAAATCATGTAGTCGGCGTATAGTTTGGGAGACAAACAAGAGCAGTTTACAGTGTTTATTGGACAATTCAAACCTGTAGTACGCAAAATTGCTTCTAGAAATGCGCCGGAAGTCTATAATTCTAGATGGCGGCCCACTTGACAAACGTTTTAAAAATCATATAGTCGTCGTATAATTTGGGAGACAAACAAGCGCAGTTTACAGTGTTTATTGGACAATTTAAACCTGTATTAGGCAAAATTGCTGCTAAATATGTACCGGAAGTATATAATTCAAGATGGCGGCCCACTTGACAAACGTTTCAAAAATCGTGTAGTCGTCGTATAGTTTGGGAGACAAACAAGCGCTGTTTACATTTTTTCTAGGACAATTCAAACCTGCAGTAGGCAAAATTCCTTATAAATATGTACCAGAAGTTTATAATACAAGATGGCGTCCCATTTGATAAACGTTTTAAAAATCGTGTAGTTTGTAGTGATTTTAGGGCATTTCGAAGCCGCCGAATATAAAAATACGGCAGATAAATGTACCAAAAGTCCATAAATAAAAGTGGCGGCCAATTTGACCTTCCTGAACTACATATTTTTTTAATTGACTACGACTGTCCTGGCTTTATAAAAATTATTTGACGCAGGTGGGGCTGGGCCCTTCGTAGTAGTATATCGGATAACATTGTAGGGAGAGTTCGACTCCGTCTTGAACGTCACGTAAGGCCCTATAAGCACTTCTTTAGCTTTAGGCCTATTTATCGAATTATCTTGAAGGGTCTTCCTTCAATTTTTAGAAATGACCTTGCTCGCCTCTATTTTAGACACTCTGTCCATTTTAAGTACATTTTGTCAGTTGTCCATGCTTTGATTTTGTTTGTGATAAAGACCTGTGTTTATCTTTTTTGCTTTTACATTTGGATGGATGACATACTACTGTACACCGTCGGTGAACTATTTTCGTATCTGGGCCCAAACGGTTGAAATTTGAAACAATTTCTATACATAAGAACTACGTTGACTCGTCGTAGTTAAAATGTAACTATACCTATGCAAATACGAACATTTTTTTAAAGTAAAAAACGAATAAAAAGGCTGTTAATGAAGCTGCTGGTTGAGAGTTTGAGAACCGCTTAAGTGACTAGACTAGAAAAGCAAAATAATGTGGTAAAACGGAAGGAAAAAATGCTATAGAGAAGCATAAAAGAAAGCAAATAACTTTCTCAAACCTATTGTCTGCAACAATTTAAAGTTGTATAGTATAACGACAGCTTTAAGATGAAAGAGTCTAAAATCGCGAATCGTTAAGATTTTGTAGGTTTTATCACTAAGCCGTTGTATAAAAGTTGACACTAAACGTTTTCGAATTACCTCGTTCGTTCATGTAGGTGTGTGTGCGTGCGTCTTTACCTGCGGATGTAAATTTTAAATATTTCGAAAGACTCAAATTTCTTTTATTTAAAACCGTCGAATAAATATACTACATCGACTTTATGTGTCAAACGATCAAAATTGTAAACTCTAGGGATATCAACTACAAAGAATTTAAGATAAAGTTTATATATTCAAAATTCTCGATGTCACGGTTCGTAAACACCTCTGCGTCTTTTGAGCCAAGAAAAGACCCGCGTGAGCCTCCAGAGATTTTCCTTTTCACGGCCTCCTTGTATAGTTGAGTCCAACTTGAACTTTACATAAATTATTTAAATCAAAAGTGTTTATTTTTATTACGAGCGAGGAGCGAGAGAGCGTCAACTAAAAGTTATTACTGCGCTCAATCTTTTTGCAAGTGGCGAGTAACCGTTAAAACCATGTTAAAACCATTTTAAATTAAATTCATCGAGTTTACTTAAGTCTGGAGCCAATTTGAAATTCGTGTTAGTTTCTTGTTAAATTGCACGAAAACAGTACGCAAGTAATGTAGTACAGACAATTAATAAGCCAGCGGGGCAGAAGATTGATTTCAGGTGGACCGTTGTAGTCGGAGATGATAACCATGAGAAGACAAATAGATAAATAGTTATCGACTTATTACAAGCTGGATTTAAATTGCAAATGCTTTTGTTCCCAGTTGTCCTATTTATTTGATACTCGTATAAAAGCCTTCTCGATACAATGCTTATTTAATTGCTCTGGTGGCACAGATTGTAGCGACGTTGACACTGATGGGCCCGTGAGCCGTATACAGGAAGCATTCGCTTCTGATTCTGACTACAAGCTTCAACCGGCACCCTAATAGATACAATTTTATTTATTGACGTATGTCACTGGGGTACTAGGGGATTGAAATTAAATTAATTTTGCACTTTTGTGACTAATGCGCAATTTCACGCATTGTTTTAGCCCAATTTGTTCAATTTTCGTCCACACGGTTTACGATAAATTAGAATACTAGCATTCGGTATTCAATAGACTATAGATCCCGCCCAGCTATTAATTCGAGAGCCTAAACGGGCCTTCTTGAGTCATGCTCAAGTTTTGCCCCATGGAAACTTATTCCGTGGCTCAGAACCTTAAATTACGCCATACCGTCTTCTCGCCACTTGGCAGCATATTAAATTTATTAAACTTAATTCTTTAGGACTCCCAGGACCTGTTAGAAAATCAAACAAAGGCGCAACTGCATCTTATAATAAGAATTAATGCGTATAGTTTGAGTACGCATCAACAGGTGGAGCCACGCGTCGCAAAAGCGCGTCCTCATTAAAATACGATTTAACAATGCCTTTAAATTAAGATCCACTTCAAATGAAGAATTTATAAAAATAACATCTTCGCATGAAATTTCAACAAATTGAAACGTCTGCTGTCAATTCGACTACAAGTTAACCGTAATAAATAAATAACTCTTTATTGTTACTATAACATTTTTTTTTGTTCGCCTCGGCTAGAATAGACTTTAATTATAAACAAATAAATAAAATTTCTTGCTCTACAAAAGCCATTTTTATATTATTATAATAACAAAGTAGTATTGTTCAATTCATAAATCGAGGCGTCTGAGTAGTATAATAGGTATAGGGTTGACCAAAAGGCAAGAAAAATTAATTTAGGGATTAGCGTAAAAGAGTTTTAGTTTTTAGATAGTTACAAAAATGGACCAAAATGTGAGGATTCGTGGAGGTGGACTTTCGACTTTTGGCCAGCCCTTAATCAAAAATTTTTTTTTCTACCATCTTCATTATTTTGTTAAAAAATCGCGTTCGCGTATTATTCGCAATTTTTTTAACATAAAATTAAATTGTTGTAATACAAGTAAAATTTTATTATTTTAACACCCTACCTACAGTGTTATTTAATTAGGCTATTTCGTACCCTGTTTTATTAACTTTCTTCATGCCCAATGTCTTAAGGTGTCTTGTAAGTGGCTATTTAAAGACACTTTATTGACGCAATAACCCAAGATTGTTACTATTAAGTGTCTTTCAATGTTCATTTTCATGCTTTTTATTTCCTCATTTACCTTAAAAGTTATTCCGACGACGACTTCATTATTTATAATTAAAAAAAAATCGATTTTGTTGCCACTTCTACAAACCATCAAATCTAAATTAGTACAATAAAATCACCATTTCGAACCATTCTTGTACACAAAAGGTGGTACTTAGACGAAAAATCAATGCTAAGAGGAGGCGATAGTTAAGAAAATAATTTAAAATATAATAAAAAAGATTGTAAAGACAAGTTTAGGTAGAAAACAATACAGACACTAGGGTTTTGTTACAGGGTGTTTAATTTCGCCTGCGCTGCAGTTTATTTGGCGCTTAGGCATTCGCGCTCGGCGTCATTGAAATGAGAAGTTTCGGGACTAATGACTCGAGTCCGAAACGGCAATAATAAAAGATCTGATGTTTCTCTATAGGCATTATAGGCACTATAGACATTTTCTGAGGGCTCATTATGTCCTGTACGGTATAGGTTGAAGTAGAGGTGCGGCAATTTGAATCTTGTGCCAATGCCAATGAGGTTTCTGGACTTGGCCCTATACGCCTATACCGTCTTCATCGGTCGACTCTGAGACATAGAAAATATATATAATTAGTAAATTACTGGATGCAATGGATCTAACTGACGATTCGCCGTTACCAATTGACCCTTTGACCAATTGACGCTTACCAATTGTCGGTCTTCTTGATACGTTAATATTCATGAACGAGGGCCAACTTGGGTCTCTTTCAAAATCTAGTCTCGTTGGCGTTGTATCCCCAAAATCCTCGGATGATAGGGTCACTGTGCCCCAGCGTGGCTTGGCAGCGGCTTCTCCAATGAACTACCGGATGCTGATCATCTGGGTGTCCTGTTGGATGTTTCGGTAGCGTTTGAACCATAGTGTGTCAACCGATGGTCTTCAGTATCTTGCTCTGAAGTATCTGTATTTTCTTGAAGTAAGACGGATCATCATAACCCCATCAAAGAGCTGCATAGCCTCATGCGGTAACGGCATATCCCGCTCCATACAGGAGCGGGATAGGCCATGATGGATTGGACGACGATCTTATACAGGAGCAGCGGTTGCTCCCGAAAATAGCGGATAGAGTAAGGCGACGGCTTTCTTGACGTGGGGCTTCCATATGAGGAAGCTCCCAGGAGGACCCTCTTCCCGAGTTTAGTCTCGTTGACGTGGCATCCCCAAAATTCTCGAATTATGGGGTCGTCGTACCCTAGCGTGACTTGACAGCGGCTTCTCGATGAAATCCTGGATGCTGATCATCTGGGTGTCCCGTTGGATGTTTCTATAGCGTCTGAACCATGGTGCGTCGTGTGTCGGCGTTGACCCTCAGTATCTTGTTTTGAAATACCCTTATCTTGTTTATGTAAGATGGAACGTCATAACCCCATCCAGGAGTTGCATAACCTCATGCGTTAATGGAATAACCCCATACAAGAGCGGGATAGTAGGTCATGATAGATTGGAGACGGTCTTTTACAGAAGCAGCTTGTTCCATAAATCCAAGCTTGTTCCAGAGAATAGCAGATAGAAGGAAACGACGGCTCCCTTGATGTGGGGCTTCTATGTGAGAAAACCCCCAGGAAGACTCTCTTCCGGAGTTTAGTCTCGTTGACGTGGTATCCCGAAAAGCCGAATGATAGAGTCGTCGTGACCCAACGTAGCTTGGCAGTGGCTTCTCGGATAAAATCCTGTATACTAATCATCTGGGTGTTTTGTGGAATGTTTTGGTAGCGTGTGAACCATGTTGTGTCGACGATGGTCTTCAGCATCGTATTCTGGAGTACATGTTTCTTTTTGACGCAAGACGGACCGTCATAACCTCATCCAGGAGCTGCCTAACCTTATGCGTGAACGGTATAACTTGGTATAACCCAATGCGGAAGCTGGATAGGTCATGATGGACCTAATAACACGACAGCTCCATTAATGTGGGTCTTCTATATGAAGAAGCCCCAAGGAAGACTCTCTTCCGGAGTTTAGTCTCGTTGACGTGGTATCCCCACGCTCAAATGATGAGGTCGTCGTGCCGTAGCGTGACTTGGAAACGGCTTCTTAGATAAAATCATCTGGGTATTCTGTTGGATGTTTCGGTAGCGCCGGAAGCATGATGTGTCCATGATGATCTCCAGTATCTTGTTCTGGAGTGCCTGCTTCTTATTAACGTGAGACGAATCGTCTTATGACCGCCTTATCGTAACGGTTATCCATGCGATAGCGGGATAGGCCATGATGGATTGGACGACGGTCATATACAGAAGCAGCTTGTTCCGGAATTTCAAGGTTGTTCTCGAAAATAACGGATCGAAGAAGTCGATGGTTTATTGACGTGGGACTTCCATGTGAGACCTTTGTCGATGCTTTGTCTCAAGTGCAATAAGAATCTCTATGTTGGGGGGGGGGTCTGTATCGAAAAGAAGATGGCTTAACTTTTTACTCCGTGGACGGCGACCCCTCCATCTCTTAAACGAATTCTCCAGTTAGACGGACAGCGTCAAACTAACACATGAGAAACCTGTGCCGCAGGTAAAGATAACGCGTCTTGTGCCGTCCATCGCTTGTGAAGATGTTGCAATTTTGGTGGACACACTGACTTTTATTCGGAAAGGTCGGAAAATTTGTTCGTAGACTTTTCATCTTTAGGCCGCCTCCCTTCAAATAAGTTGAATTTATGAAACTATTAATTTACTATTTCTTCCAATGCAACCGCTCGCTATAAGTGCATTTTTTACGGCAGTCGTTCCCAATTATTTATATTGAAAAAATCAGACGTCTGTTAAGGGTGGCTCCGTGTAAAGATGCAACTAACATGACATACGCTCAATGTTACACAATATTAAATTCAGTCCCCTGTGAGATTCGGTCATTTTAAATTCAAGTTCCGGGCGTTATTTGCATAAAAAAATATTTCCGATATCAATGATAGATAAAGGGGTCCTTTTCCCATGTGTTACCATTTTAGTCTCGCCGTGCCTCTTCCAATATAATGCGAAAGGAATAACAATATACATACCGTACGATATAGCGAATGCGGCAGTTTAAAATGTTTATGTATCATATGTCATAAAATGATACTACGTGCCTTGCCTTGTTACAAAATACCAAGGGATGTCGTAAAAAAAAGTGTAAATTATAGTACCTCAATAGGAAGAGATAAAAAGGTTTGTTACCTCTTAACTTTTAACACGCGCTTTCGCACCTAACTAACTGTGTTTTGTTACGTATTGGAACTAATAATAACGCTCACTAATTTATTGTTAACATTGCCTTACAACAGTTCATCCCAACGGTGTTGCTACACTACAGAAGTTACAAAAAGAGATATGTAAGAGCCGTGTGACTCCTATAAGGCGTTTTTACGTATACAGGGCGCCCTATTTACAATGTTGAGAACAAACTTCTATTTTTCTTAACGTAACACCCAGTATAACAATATCGCATGTTTAGACGAGCAAAATATGCTCGAAGATGGTTCCGAGTCAAGGCATTGTCCATTTTATTCAACTGAAAGACGAATCTAAGTAAATATGTGTGTATACTGTATACACACATGCTTTTAACCAGATTGTGACCTCAAATCAAACTTTCGTTAATTGCGCCAATATAAACGATAATTTTGGCCGGCCCAGTATACACGCGAGTCCGTCCACTACTTACCTATAGCCATACTATTAGATGCCAATTTTTTTCGTATTAGTAAAACCATAATTTTATAACTTTAATGTTTAGCGAAAACTAGTTTGTTGTTAATTACATATTTAACAAGTTTTGCAAATACGTGTAGCACGAGTCGATAAATTAAAGAATTGTTTATTTTTCAATCAGCAGTTTATATGTGAAAACTAATTAAACAAGCCAAAGCATAAATAATTTTACTAATTGTGTCTATTTAATTCTTTTTACAAAATCTACTTTTATTATTAATTAGTTTGTTATTTGCTCGTTGAAATGGTTATAGTTATTTTAACGTTAAAACATTTTTTTCAATTAAAGATTTTAATTGAAATATTTTTATTGCTAGTAGTAGTTTTATGAAGAAACACAAAGTACTTACGGCTTCTAATTAAGAAAATGGGATTCTTTTTTCGTTTTTAACGAGTTGAATATTATAAAAACAACTAAAGATCCAGTATCGTTTATATGGCTGAACAAATAAAATCAAAACATTTACAGAACAAACTCTTGTTAGTCACTTTATTTCAAAATTTTAAGGCTCAATAATTATTATCGGCTAATTAGCCAATTTTTATTAAAAAACTGCTGATGTGGCCATAAAATAACAGATATCAGAAATAGTACTTTAATAGGATGCTCAGAAGCTCTCCTTGATTTCAAAAAAACTAAAATTCCACGAGGTGTTTCTATTTGAATAGAAAGCTAATCTTATTTCCGGTTGAACTAAAAGCCAAAATATTAAATATGTGCTATCACTAGATATCTAGGTACAAAAGAAATGATAAATTTTTGAAATGTTAACCTTCAAAAAATCATAGCTCCGGATCTGCTCATAGCAAATGAACCAAACAACGGTGTTTGATTAAGAACATCGATGTCTACAACATATAAAAATTTAGACAAAACGGCCCTAGCCGATTTCGAGAAAGTCTGTTTTAAAATTTTAGTCAAATTTGGTCTTTTAAAAGTAGTCAATTTTGAAACTATTTCAAAAATCGACTCTAACAAAACTAAAGCCCTATATTTTGCCTATTTATTCCTGTTTTTAAATTTTTATAATAATAATTATCTCCAAAGTTATAAATCAAATACAAGCAAATGGGACGATCGTTATACTGACCGTCATTTTAATTTTAAAAATTTGAAAATAGATTTTTGTATTTAGGACCGATGTGTACTAACTTATAGTCGAGTGTAAACACTGTGTGCATAGATGTTCTAAAATGCGACCAATATAATAATAACCCCTTATTTATAGTCAATTTTTCCTTTTTGAAATTCAAAATTTAATAAAAAAAAGCGTAATCCAGGTAGGGATTAAAAAGGGGCACATAAACAGATATGAACAGTGGCCAGGCAGACAAATCGACAGAAGCAACAGAAAAAATTTTATCCGAAAAGTTAACTTTCTTACAATAGAGAAGATTTTTTTTGAAACTCCCGCGCTAAATTTTCAAATTGTTACGGCGTCACAAAGCCTTCCCGGGTAGGAAAAATAAACTTGACAGTAAGCGCATTTACGCAGGCAATAAATTTTCGCATTCGTGTATCGCTAAAACGATTTCATTTGTACGCTGATAATAAAAAGAAAATTATAAAGAAAAACACCCTCGAGAAGTTAAATTGAAAAGAAATAAATCAAACAATTGAAGTAACAATTGTTAAAAAATAAAAAAAAAACAACATCTTTTAAAACAAACAGGATATGGAAGCTTTATGTAAGCATTGAATCAACTTGAAAGCTCTTGCCTTTGCATAACAAAGGTAATGGAATTTAAAAAACAAACAATAAATTGACAAAAATAAAAGAAACGTATAAAAAAGTATATAAATTTTTTAGCTCTTGTAGCTTTTACTGTTTACTTAAAGCAGTTGCATTTCATCTCCTTAAATAAAATGTTTTAAGATAAATTGTTTATCAATCTACACGTCAGGGCGTGCACAGCAACGCAATTAATTTAAAATAAATAAATGCATTTCTTAATGGTCTTTTTATCAACAAAGATAAAGTCTTCATATTCAATAATGTATATATTTCCACTTAACATCTGTGTTATATAGGTAGCTTCTTGCCTTATTATCGTCGAGTTCATTAATCATTTACGAAGGGAAAATGATGCATCAAACAAATTTTGTTTTTAGTTTCAAAAAAAGAAACTTCTAGACGATCAAATGGGTTTTAAATTATATTCCAGTCACTAGCGGAAAATAAGAGGCAAAACCAGAGAAAAAAGTAGGTTTGGGGAGGGGGGTTGCTTAATATAATCCGAATTTAAACTTGTCGCATCGTAAAAGTGATGCCATTTACATTTTTTCGCTTGTAATTCGAAAACCACACACTTTTTGAGAAAATCAGTTTTATGCAAAAAGAACTACATTTAATTTTCTACAAATTATGTTTCGTAGATTTTTTCTTAATATAAACGGTTTAGGCGCCAGAGCGCGCTAAAGTTTGACAGAAGTTACTAAATTAGCTAACAAATAGTTTTTTCGTTTTTCGCCTTTAACTTGAAAACTACCCACTTATGAAAAAGGCACTTTTATAGAAAACTAAACTACATTTAATTTTCAACAAATTACGTTACATGGATTTTTTCATAGATTTAACGGTTTAGGCGCTAGAGCGCGCTAAAGTTTGACAAAAGTTACAAAATCAGCCAAAATTAATTTTGTTAGGTTTTCGCATATAACCTGAAAATTACGCACTTTTTGAAAAAGGCATTTTTATAAAAATATAAACTATATTCGATTTTCTACAAATTACGTTTCGTAGATGTTTTTCCATATACATAAACCTTCTTTACTCATTTACCACGTTAAAAGGCCCTCTTGGATCCAAAAGTGAAGTCTACTGTTTCGAAGAGGTTGCGGACGGTTTTTTGGTAAATTTTTACATCGTGCGGAAAGAGGCGGTTTGGCAAAAAAATTGGAACGTTTCGAGGGGCGGCTAAACTATCGGGTGGTAGAGTGGCGGGCCCGCAACCTGCAGGTCGTCCGATTCTAATAGCTTTTGCGAAGACGCAATTTCGAAGATTCGTAATTTGGCTACGGGGCTAAATCGACGTCGCGCACAACGGAAAATTATAGAAAGAGTTCCTAGATTCGCAAAAATGTGTTAATAAACGAAATTAATTTATCATTTGACGCCGATAAAAAAAAGAAGCGATTTTCGAGCGAAAAGTATGCGGTACTTGCGCGTGCTGATAAACGTGTCGACAATCTCGACTTTTGAGGTTACGTTCTTATAAATCAGTGGCAATTCATAAGTCGCCCATTGTTGAATTATTTAAAACTTCTAAATAAATTCGATTGTCAAAAATGATTAACGTTAAAATTGGATGTTTGTTTAAAACGAAATATACAAAATGAGTATTAGTAAGTATTTATAATTGGAGTACTTGCTTATTAGTTATATTATGTTTACATTGAAGCACTTACATATTCCTCTATTTATTTGGATTATTACTATTAGCATACATGAAGTAATTTAATTGTCCAGAATCGGAGTTTTTTATAAGCAGAAAAAGCTTTAATTCGGAACGAATTGGCAAATTTGATGCACGATGAAAGCACCAACCTACAATTTATATATTATTTACCTGGATAGCCAGAAAAAGCTGTAATTCGGATCGAAGAGAAACAAAACGAGTCTAAACCAATAAAATAAACAGAACCAATAATTGTTGCTTCCCTAATGGTTTAAGAGTAAAAATGAAAGAGACAAAAATTATGCAGAATTCAAAATTAGGAATGAATAAAGGTAGTACATTTTAACTTTATTTTAGTAACAGAGTATAAGAGTGTTGAAAAGTTGTTGATATGCTACAGGATACGACGATTCGATACTAAAGCGTCGTTCAGATTAGTCAAGTAACTTGACTCCCTTCAAGTAGTTGGAATTGATATATTTTAAATTTTTTCTTCAGTCCCGAATAAATTACGTGAATAGAAGTACTCATTTGACTTTTGAGTAGTGCATGAACGTCCTTAAGAAAAAATGTCCACACTGTAATTTTTTGACATTTGAATTTATTTTGAAGTTTTAAGTACTAATTGGACAGTAGTGGGCGGAGTTATAAATTATTGCTTTTTTGTAACATCGTAACCTCAAAAGAATAACTTATTTTAATTTGATTTAATTTGTGCGTGACAATTGGCAAATTTGATGCACGATAAAAGCACCAACGCGATATTCTTTATTTTGTACCAAAGTGAAGTAGGTACCTACAACTTACATATTCGTGTATTTACCTGGATGGCCAGAAAAAGCTGTAATTCGGATCGAAGAGAAACAAAACAAGTCTAAACCAATAAAATAAACTATCAAGGGCCGCAGGCCCGTGCGAATGCCCGTAGGGCCAAGGGGAGGCCCGAAAGGGCCGACCTAGAACTATTCAGCGCGCTTTCATATAACGCTAGCTTTCTTATGACAACGTTTGTCTGTGAACTAATAAATCACCCTGTGTAAAGCTATTTTATAGATCCACGACGTAAAAAGGCTGACTACATCGAATATTGATTTCCAGCTGATAATTGGCAAGCTTGACGTACAGAACAAATATAGAATACGGTATTCTGCGCCTGGAGGGCCGAAGGCCCGACGTACGAGGCCCGAAGGGCCTAGAATCGAGGTTCGAAAAACCGACGCGAGGCCTGCAGGGCCGAGCCCCAGGTTAAGGGCCGTAGGACCGCGCGAGAGCCCGTAGGGCCGAGCGGAGGCCCGTAGGGCCGACCTAGAGCTAATTTAGCTCTAGTCTTAAAATAAACGGTTTAGGCGCCAGAGCGCGCTAAAGTTTCACAAAATTGGCTAAAAAACCGTTTTTTTAGTTTTTCGCCTATAACTTGAAAACTACCCACTTTTGAAAAAGGCACTTTTATAGAAAACTAAACTACATTTAATTTTCAACAAATTACGTTACATAGATTTTTTCATAGATTGAACGGTTTAGGCGCTAGAGCGCGCTAAAGTTTGACAAAAGTTACAAAATTGGCCCAAACTAGTTTTGTTAGTTTTTCGCCTATAACTTGCAAATCACGCACTTTTTAAAAAAGGCATTTTTATAAAAAATAAACTATTTTCAATTTTCTACAAATTCCGTTTTGCGGATTTTTTCCTAATATAAACGGTTTAGACGCTAGAGCGCGCTAAAGTTTGACAAAAGTTACAAAATCGGCCAAAACTAGTTTTGTTAGTTTTTCGCCTATAACTTGCAAATTACGCACTTTTTAAAAAAGGCATTTTTATAAAAAAATAAACTATATTCAATTTTCTACAAATTTCGTTTTGAAGATTTTTTTCTAATATAAACGGTTTAGACGCTAGAGCACGCTAAAGTTTGACAAAAGTTACAAAATTAGCTAAAAAATAGTTTTTTAGTTTTTCGCCTATAACTTAAAACTACACACTTTTTAAAAACGGCACTTCTATAAAAAAATTAAACTAAATTTAATTTTCTACAAATTACGTTACGTAGATTTTTTCATAGACTTAACGGCTTAGGCGCTAGAGCGGGCTAAAGTTTGACAAAAGTTACAAAATGGACTAAAAAATGCTGTTTTTAGTTTTTCGCCTATAACTTGAAAACTACACTCTTTTTGAAAAAGGTATTTCTATAGAAAACTTAACCACATTGAATTTTCTACAAATAATCATGTTTCGTAGATTTTTTGTTAAAATAATTGGGTTAGGTGTTAGAGCGCTTGAAACTTGACAAAAAATCCAAAATTTGCCAAAAATCAGTTTTGTTAGTTTTTCGTCTACAACTTCAAAATTGCGCACGTTGTGGGAAAACCGCGTCTATATAAAAATAAACTCCAGCGAATTTTCTACAAATTATATTCTATTTATTTTTCCTTTAAAAAACGGTTAGGGCGCTAGAGCACGTTAAAATTCCTAATTGGCCAAAAATGAGTTTTGTTAGATTTTTGCCTATAACTTGCAAATTACGCAAGTTTTGAGAAAAACCCTTCTATACAAAAATTGACTACAGTAAAGTCTCTACATATTATATTTTATAAATTTTTTCTGCAAATAAACGGTTTAGGCGCTCGAGTGCGTTAAAGTTTGACAAAATTCCAAAATCGACCAAAAAATCATTGTTTTAGTTTTTCGCTTATAACTCGGAAACTACGCACTTGTAGAGAAAATTGTAACTATACAAAAATAAAGTCGATAAAATTTCAGAAAAATTATGCCTTTTAGGTTTTTTACATCAGACATTAACATTATTCATTTATTAGCATTTTTAATTGCAGCACTGCATGCCCGCGGTTGACCACGCAGTGTGTTTACACTGGTTGCGAGTATTTCTGGAATGTTTTAGGTCATTTTATGATGTTTTTTTACTGATTGTTACAACATCAATGATAAGAAACTAGGTGTAAAAAGTAATAACGTCGTTGCTATGGAGATGGTTTGGTAAGACGTCTTCAATCGACGCCGTGCACCTCTATACTGCACACTGCAGCCATTTTTATCACACATTTCAATTATTACGGGGTCTAAACCCCGTGAAATTTCGCCAAAAACAATTTAATACAAAAAAAATGTTAAAACTAATGTTAAAATAGCATCAACACAAGTTGAAGAATTTCAAGCTCACTCTAGAGCTTTTATTACGTGTTAAAGCTCCGGATTTTAGTCAGACAAGTTGACATTAAAATGGGGCGTGTTTGTTTCCTACACACATATTTATTTTCAATTTAAATTCCGCGAATTTATTTTAATTAAAATTAAGTAACGCCTAATAGCGAGGGGAGAAAATTATTTTTCAAACGTTTTCTGATTCGATTTGAAGGAGATTAATTGTAGGAAATATTTTCGTATGCAAACATCCTAATAATTATGACATAATTATACTAAATATACATTTAAAAAAAAAGACGAATAGAACATCAATAAATTATAAGATCGATGTAAGATACAAGAGAGAATGTGACAGTAACAAGTTTTACAGCACCACCGCCATATTAAATCAAGATCAGGAGACCGTTATTAGCCCAAGTAATTAACTTAAACTGCTTTTTATATGCCGAACTTATAAATATGCATTGAAAACACCCAATATTATTTATTTTAATGTTTCATTTTGAATTATTTTCAATAAGTTTAACAATAATAACAAATCTTGATTGTACAACACCGATCAGATATTCCAGATATGTTAAGACAAACGCATAAACTATCAATCTATCGTTCAGAGTTCGAAGTAGAAAAGAGTCTTGTCAATCATTTAGTTTCGTAAAGCCATTAGTGCAAAGCAAGTAGCAAGGACATGCGAGTCTATTGAACGCCAAAGTGAGGGTTGTCTAGAAGCAATCCAGGTCTGGACGTCAAGTAGATGTCAATCCCAGTGCCGTCCATTCCATCGCTTTTTGTTTAAATTCTAAACCACAGAAGTGTCTCCTAGGCTGACTCATGGTTGGGCCACTTTTGGAAATTGGTAAAGAAAATTTCTAATCCGACACATGCGTTCGTGTATGCATCGATTCTGTTTTAGCCCAATTTTAGGCGACCTCATTAAGCTGACCCGGCGATGGATTATTTTTTTATGTGCGAAAAACTGACTAGGCTAACCGACCATCTATGCCCTCTCGTAAATCAATACTAAATTATGAGAAGTTAAAATTAAAACTTTAACAATCAAATTCAATTATTTTCTAAATTAAAATATTGCACGGTGTGATGAGTTTTAAATAATTTTAATCTGTGAAAGTTAAGCTCAATTTTATTGCAGATGGGTTCGATAGGATTATAGAAATTAATAACGAAACTTGATTTGATTGTGTACTTAATAAATTTATATTTTAAACCAGCGTGGTAAGTCTTCGTGTTTCCGAAGAAACGAAGAAGTTGCGAATATTTGGCTCAAATTGCTTGAGAATTAGCAACTCTACCCTGTGCTTACCTCGAGAGGTTCCGTTATTTACGGATGCAAAAGATCTCGAAACTGTTATTTCTACCGAGCTGATTTAACTAAACGTTTCTGAATCTGGATGATTTAGGGAGGGGGAGCTAGCTCCCTGCACTTAACCGGGCCCATTTACTTCCTCAAAACGGCTTCTCTGTGCTCATAAGCTCTCGAGCCATTCTATTTGTAAGACGAACTCCACGATTCCGACGGAAAAGGTGGTGCTTATTTTGACCATGCCGAACCAGGCCTCCCCCCAACAGGAATCTTCTTATCCACGTTAGAGTTGGACAGTGATATACCACATGTATATCTACCAAACCCAGTGTATGGAGATGTTTTTGTAGCCGACAGTGACAGATTAGTTTGGGACAGCTGCCTTTTTAGAAGGCGTCGGTATAGCTCTTTTGATATGGCGACAGCTTAGGTAGCTGCCTATCATCTGTAAATGATGGATATTATTTTAACAGTAGTTATAGATGATTTGCTCAGGACCACAGCTTGTTCTATAAAAAAGTATAACGCAATTTATTTGTGTCCCTGCCACGATCGTGAGTGCGTAGGGGTGATAGCGGCGAGTCCATCGTTGTACGGCGAATGCTTTTTGAGAGTGAATAGCCACATCGACGTGTTGTGGGGCTTCCAACAAGTAACGTGGTGTACGTGTTTTTTTCAATTTATTAGGTGTGACCCCCTTCAGTCGTTCAACGGGAACCGGCCCTTTCTTCGATATCTATTTACCGGTGTCTCGTCAGCCCGTGTAAGGGATTTGAGTGACTCTCTTTATCTACTTAGCCGCCTTTTTGCAGAAGGTAAGTGTTTTGTTTTTGTTTCGTTTTGCTCACCGTTATCACTGCCGTTCTCGTGATCCACAGGCGGCTTTTTCGTTTCCAGCTTTCGACTTTCCTTGACTGGAGGATTTCGACTATCATCTTCCGGCGTCGTTTTGTGGCAAAACTTAGACGGGTATAATCTCCGTCGTGTGTTTTAATCTGTAATTTGTGTTATCGTCTTGTCCAGGTACCATTTAGGTCACCAACGCCTACTGCGTTATGCCGTCCCTTTAAGGCTAGGCGCTTATATTATTGTTATATTGTTATGCCGCTTAGTGATTGCTTTATTACCGAGTAACACCGCTTGGAGCTCAGCAACCAGCTGAGGGGGGCCCAAGGGCCAGGTTGCTTGGCGCTCAATCTTATTCTTCGTTTAACTGTTACTCGGACTCACGACTACCCCTACTGAGTCTAACCTGGGCCCCCCGACCCCGGTCGGGTAGTACACGAGTAACTACAGAGACTACGTAACATCTTGGCCAAGCGCTTCACGTTCTTGCGCGTTCAACCCCTTCACTTATTTTCAAGTTCCATGGTTTGAACCTTTCTAGGTCAGTTCGTCTGCTTTATCATTACCCTCGTTTCCTTGATGTCCTTTGGCCCAACAGAGTCTAAGAAGTCTGCTTTTGGACATCTGATTCGGCAGCTCTATACACTCCAACAGAAGGCCAATGGTTGCCTTACAGGAGTTTAAGGCTTGCAAGGCAGCTTTATTTCCGTAGATATCAGTATTTTCTTGCTTGGGATTTTCCTAAACTGAGGCACATTTTCCCTACAGTAGATAGCTGTCGATGGCAAACTCAGATGAGTGCACACCTGCTCCAGATCCCTTTTAATTTTTAGATCCATTAGGTTAAGACAGTTATATGTGCTTTGACGTTCTCAATTGGATCCATTCAAGTTTGGAAGTCTGTGTTGAATGTATATTTTGGGGAGATACGAACTGCATCCATCTTTAGGAAAGCACTCTTCGAGGATTTATGTTTCCTGTGCGTACTGTTCAATGGAAATTTTTTGAGGTTAGTAGTCGAACTAAAATTTTTTCTTTACCAATTATAATTAATAAGGGTAGTTTGAATATTGGAAATTAATCAGTCTGTAGCTGTACCTATCAACCGTTAATTTTAGAACGTCATTATGTAAGCCTAATATTGCACTATGGTCAAATTTTACTACTCAATATAAATTACAAATTATGTGGTGTTGCACAATTACAATTTTGTTACAAGCGCAATGAACGGAAATTTGACATTTAATCGTATAATCGTGCACACTGTAGTTCTGCTCAATTGTTACTAATAAAATGGCAAAACTATCGTTTGAGAGAAGAGAGTGGGATGTTGAAAGAATATAAAACTGTAAGAAAGAAAGCGAAGTAATCAAAACGCCCAATTTAAATTGGATTAATTAATAGCGAAAGCTCTACAGTAGAATACGAGCCTAATGGCGCATAATTATTCACTCGAGAAAGAGCGTCGCTTTATTTTTACTTAAAAAAAATTCGAGGCAGCTACCATATTGAGCATTGCAGCTTACTTGATGTACTTCTGGCCGTAGTGGCGGATGGCACTAGCACCTCCTATGTAAAGCCGCAACAAAAATTATTTTCAATTATTTCGAATTGATAATAATAATTTTTTGTGGTAAAATAATATCCGCACGTCTAATAAACTCCAAAGCTTATTAAGCTCAAAGCTATACGTAGGTACATAAAATTACAAAAGTCGGTTACATTTTTTAATCAACTCTTATGAGCCTCTTAAAATGAAATAAACTATTAGGAATTTTTTTAATTTCCCCCGTTTTTATTGTTAATTAAATCGGCAATAATTTATGTAAATTTATTCCGATCATCTTAGAGCTGTTAACATTACAATTTCGTAGTTCCGTTTAGCTCGAATTAAGCAGAAAAAAAATATTATAGCCACTTTACATTATGTTTCTTTATTTACACTTTACACTAAATACCAAACAAGTCGTTATGGGTTTATTGTGCTATAGTCAAAAGAATAATAAGCAGCGAAACAGCTTTGGAAAGAGTTGTGTTCATACTGTGCTTAAGTAGCAATAAGTTGTGTTGAAGAGTAACGGAATAGATGACCACATGGCGTGATATTTGGCATAAAACGTAACGATTTTGTACTAAAGCACTCTTTTGTGACATCTTAACGACTGCAGTTGTATTTATGCAATATGCATTATGCGAATTGCGCAATATTACAATTTATAACGAGCACGAATTCGCCAGATCGATAAAAGTAAAATTAAAAATTTACACAGCGTGTTTATTTCGAATCGTCTCTCACTATGATAATGGCTCTCTCGTTAGACGCCAAAGAGCTATTAATTGTTAAAGACAAAAAGAAATAAATAAACCATTCCGAGTCATGTTTGTTTCTATTGGTTGCAAATTATTGCTTACCGTTAACCCGAGAAGGCGGTACTTGGTACCGCCGTGCAAAATTTAAAGTTTGATAACAATTTTATTTGCACACCTAAGAAGTTGCTGACTTGTCTAGCTCGAAAATATTGTGGTATCGACGAATTGACCGGATGTCGCCGTCACCAGTTTTTAGTATCCCTAAATTAGAGACCGTTTGCCAAGGTTCGCGCGGTTTATTATACCAGCCGTCGCCTACAGCGTGACTAATTTTATTACGTGTGTATTTGTATATTTTAATAAAGTGTTAAAAATCAAAGTAATTAATTTGTGAAATTTCTTTGTTTATTATTGGAAAATATAATTTAATTGATTTTTTTAAATTCAAGTAGGTACACTGTTAAAATATAATTTTCTTTAGAAAATGGCATCTAACTCGGAAGAAACGGTAATAAAATAAATGTTACTTTATAAAAATTAATTTTTTTTGGCTTATCTTATACTTTAAGCTTTGCATTTTAATATTAATTAATAAAAAACTGATATTTGCGTATTATTCTGTGCGTTTTACTGCTATACAATAAGAGAAGCGTCAGATACCGCCGTTCGCCTATAGCGTAAAAAATATTAACGTCGCGAGTTAAGGGTTAAATTTTTTTTAAAAGTCACGTTCACAAGTTTTCACAATTTGAATTTTTTGCTGCCTAGACAATTTCATCGTTCAAAGATTGACATCAGAGCAACGATTGTAAATCGTGCAAATTGATTTTGAAAATCGTGCTTCTATTCTCGAAACGTACAGATCATTTTACGATCGACACAATTGTTCATCCGAACCAATAATTCGGCAAACCGTGGATCGATTTAGCACTCGATGCTAGCTTACTCTGTGGCACAAAAAAGAGTGCGTACCAAAGAAAATATAACCGCTCTTAAGAAAAGTATCGAAGAAGATCCGAACAACTCGATTCGGCACCGTGCGCAACAATTCGACCTCTGTCCGATCACTTCTTTAGAAAATTCTTAAGTAAAGATCTTGGTTTAAGGCCTTATCCAGCTTGTAAAAGAATTGAAGCAGCGAGACCTTCGTTTTCGGCGTCTATTTGGCAAATGAGCTGAAAATCAAGTTGCTCCATTATTTCATCGCAAAATTTTGTTCAGTGATGGGGCTAATTTTTGGCTAAATGGCCGTACCAACAAGCTAGATTGTTGCATTTGGAGTGAAGAGAATCCACAAACGAATCCTCGAAAGCCATTTCAAACAACATTGTGTGTTTTATTTGCGAAATCAGACGATTAATGCTTGAAAAATGGTTAAAAATTGGACCTCCAAGATACACCATATTTGGGCAAGTAGTAGAGGCCATATATGTTCAAAATATTATTCAAACTCTAAATGGCAACATATTTTCCATTAAATAAAACCATAACTCCGTTCATTTGATCAAATTATACATTTTTTATTTCAATTTAAAGTTCTATACCTCCAAACAAAAACACCCTATACAATAATATTTCATCTCGTGCAGATGAACATTATATTTATAGTTTAATTGGATGGTTTACCAATAGGACGATAGACCTCAGCAAAATAATTCAAGACAAATACTTCTCTATTATCAAGGAGGTAATGGATATTGGCTTTAAACTGTCCGTTTGGAATAAAAGGTGGAAACTTTCGTTCGTCGGGGACAAAATTACAACAATAGTAATCCACGCCCTGTAAACATTCAGTTTTAAAGTAGAAGCAAAATGGCGTGCAAAAATTACCTTCAGAAAATTCATACTCCGAATATTTCCACAGTTTTTAATGCGTTGCATTCCCATTGCGTTAGTATCAAAGGCTCTGTGAAAGTCAACTTGAAAACGAGTTGGAAAATGGCGATACTCGTTACTTGTAAACTTGTAAAGTTGTATCATAACCTTAAAATGCATTCCTATTTTAAAAATATTTGGCTATAGTAGATAGTTACCCCCAGCTTATCTTTAACGTCTACTAAAAACGACGCTGAGAAATTTAATGCTGCTGTTGTACGATTGTATTTGAATGTGGTAAATTTGATATATTTCACAATAGTTGGATCATAACTTTCTAGTTCAGTTCGGAAATCTTTCAATTTATAATCATTTTGAATAAACTAAAATTAATAGTAAATTAATAAATAATACCACGTTACCTACTCGTTTACAGTAAATAAAGCTTACCTTAGACAATAAATCCAGACTCAACGAGGAGTTTATTAACAAAATCAGGAGGACAAGCTGACTCGGCATGTTTTACCGAAGTACCCGCAATTCTGGCTAAATTATAATGACAAATATTAAATTGTTGATATGTTGATGCACCTAATTACCTACTGTTTTTCAAAAGGCCTTCACCTTGAAAGCCACAAATGATATCATTATTTTAATGCAATTTAAACAATATTATGTCTAATGTTAAAATTTAGTTACTAACCTTTGATTCCTTATAAAAAGTTTATCACTATTTGCCTTAACTGTCAATTTTGAAAATCTGTTTTAAGTACCTATTTGGGTTTTTAAGATCCTAAAAGTCGCGCCTCTACTGATAACCCTGTTCACGTGTCCACCCTTACTCTCTGGTAGCTGCCTTGTTGTGTTTTTTAGTCACAGTAGGGTACAAGCCTCCTCATCAATCTTAGCCAATTGTGGTTGCTGTTTCACAGCGGAGCCTAGACTTCCGCATTGTTTCCCAAATTTTTCTTAGTGGTTCGTTTCGAGCCGCTGTGGAATCCCAACTTTCGCGTGAGACTATCCACAATCATTAATGGTAGCCCCGGTAGGGCCTAAGCCTCCCCCCCCTTTGAGAAGAAGAGTCGATCACGATTGTCATTTTTGTTGGCACAATAAGACATTTATTTATTTTTTACATTGATTGAAATAAATTGTTCTATTCGGATTAAAATTTATTTAATTTTGCACCCTGTCCCCGACGGTAAGTTCGGCAAAGCTACTCCAATATTATTAATTAAAAATACATTAATTTGTGTGTTAAATTTGTAGTCATATTGAGGTTCGTGAAGCTATCCCCATCCATTCACGTACACTTTTTTTAGCTAGGCGTAAAAAATAGTGCAATCGAATGGTACTCTACACAAAAAGTGTGCTCTCATAATAGCTTCAAAATCGTAATTTCAAAACGGGTGGGGCCAATTTCACGCCAGCCCCACCTAGCGACGCACACTTTTTCTAACCTAGTAGAAACAACAGTGCAAAAAGTGTGCATTCGAATGGTCTACTATAAAAAAAAGTGTGTCCCTCCTAAGTACTATTTTTGGAAGATCCATTTTAGAGGTCAACCCCATAAAAGCACATTTTTTTAGAACTGGTGGAAAAGTAGTGAAAAAAGTGTGAAATCGAATGGTATACTACACAAAAAGTATGCACTTATAATAGCATCAAAATCGTAATTTTAAAACGGGTGGGGCCAATTTAACGCCAACCCCACCTAGTGACGCACACTTTTTCTAACCTGGTAGAAAAATAGTGCAAAAAGTGTGCATTCGAATGGTCTACTATAAAAAAAGTGTGCCCCTCTGAAGTCCTATTTTTGGAAGATCTATTTTAGAGGCCAACCCCATAGAAGCACATTTTTTCAGACCTGGTGGAAAAATAGTGAAAAAAGTGTGAACTCGAATGGTATACTACACAAAAAGTGTGCACTTATAATAGCATCAAAATCGTAATTTCAAAACGGGTGGGGCCAATTGCACGCCGGCCCCACCTAGTGACGCACACTTTTTCTAACCTGGTAGAAACAATAGTGCAAAAAGTGTGCATTCGAATGGTCTACTATAAAAAAAGTGTGCCCCTGCTAAGTCCTATTTTTGGAAGATCTATTTTAGAGGTCAACCCCATAGAAGCACATTTTTTCAGACCTGGTGGAAAAATAGTGAAAAAAGTGTGAAATCGAATGGTATACTACACAAAAAGTGTGCACTTATAATAGCATCAAAATCGTAATTTTAAAACGGGGCGGCCAATTTCTTCAGGCCAGCCCCACCTAGTGACGCACACTTTTTCTAACCTGGTGGAAACAATAGTGCAAAAAGTGTGTGTTTGAATGGTCTACTATAAAAAAAGTGTGCCTCTCTTAAGTCCTATTTTTGGAAGATGTATTTTAGAGGTCAACCCCATAAAAGCACATTTTTTCAGACCTGGTGGAAAAGTAGTGAAAAAAGTGTGCAATCGAATGGTATACTACACAAAAAGTGTGCACTTATAATAGCATCAAAATCGTAATTTCAAAACGGGTGGGGCCAATTGCACGCCGGCCCCACCTAGTGACGCACACTTTTTCTAACCTGGTAGAAACAATAGTGCAAAAAGTGTGCATTCGAATGGTCTACTATAAAAAAAGTGTGCCCCTGCTAAGTCCTATTTTTGGAAGATCTATTTTAGAGGTCAACCCCATAGAAGCACATTTTTTCAGACCTGGTGGAAAAATAGTGAAAAAAGTGTGAAATCGAATGGTATACTACACAAAAAGTGTGCACTTATAATAGCATCAAAATCGTAATTTTAAAACGGGGCGGCCAATTTCTTCAGGCCAGCCCCACCTAGTGACGCACACTTTTTCTAACCTGGTGGAAACAATAGTGCAAAAAGTGTGTGTTTGAATGGTCTACTATAAAAAAAGTGTGCCTCTCTTAAGTCCTATTTTTGGAAGATGTATTTTAGAGGTCAACCCCATAAAAGCACATTTTTTCAGACCTGGTGGAAAAGTAGTGAAAAAAGTGTGCAATCGAATGGTATACTACACAAAAAGTGTGCACTTATAATAGCATCAAAATCGTAATTTCAAAACGGGTGGGGCCAATTGCACGCCGGCCCCACCTAGTGACGCACACTTTTTCTAACCTGGTAGAAACAATAGTGCAAAAAGTGTGCATTCGAATGGTCTACTATAAAAAAAGTGTGCCCCTGCTAAGTCCTATTTTTGGAAGATCTATTTTAGAGGTCAACCCCATAGAAGCACATTTTTTCAGACCTGGTGGAAAAATAGTGAAAAAAGTGTGAAATCGAATGGTATACTACACAAAAAGTGTGCACTTATAATAGCATCAAAATCGTAATTTCACAACGGGTGCCAATTTCACGCCAGCCCCACCTAGTGACGCACACTTTTTCTAACCTAGTAGAAACAATAGTGCACAAAGTGTGCGTTCGAATGGTCTACTATAAAAAAAAGTGTGTTCTTAGCCATTTTTTTCGATGATCTATTTACGGCAACCCCATCCAGTGATGACTGATGAGTGATGACGTACATTTTTTCGGATCTGGTGGCAAAAATAGTGCAAAAAGTGTGTAATCGAATGGTATACTACAGAAAGACTGTACAAAAGTCTAAAAAGGGCAAATCTCTATTCTCAGGCCTTATAAAATAATATTTTACACCGTGCAAAACTTTATAGTTAATTAGATGGTATAGCAATAGGACGGTAGATCTCAGCAAAATAGTTTAAGACAAATATTTCTCTATTCTCAAGGAGGTAATGGGTATTAGCTTTAAACTGTCCATTTGGAATAAATGGTGGAAACTTTCGTTCGTCGGGGACAAAATTACAAAAATAGTAATCCACGTTCTGTAAACATTTAGTTTTAAAGTCGAAAAACGATGGCGTGCAAAAATTACCTTCAGAAAATACGAATCTTTAATGTTTCCACATTTTTTAATGCCTTGTATTCCCACTACGTTAGTATCAAAGGCTTCATGAAAGTCAACTTGGAAACGAGTTGGAAAATGGCGATACTCGTTACTTGCAAATTTGTAAAGTTGCGTCAAAACCTTAAAACACATTCTTATATTAACAATATTTAGCTGTTAGTTAGCTGATAGTTACCCCGATCTTATCTTTAAGGTCTACTAAAAAAGACGCTGAAAAATTTAATGCCGCTGTAGTCCGATTGTATTTGAAAGTGGTAAATTTGATATATTTCACAATAGTTGCATTATAACTTACTAGTTCAGTTCGGAAATCTTTTATTTTATAATCATTTTGAAAGAACTATTGTAAGTAATTATATCGCGTTACTCGTTTATAATAAAGCTTACCTTAGACAATAAATCCTGACTCAACGAGTCACTACTACTAACCTTTGGCTCCTTATAAAAGGTTAAAAAGGCCCACTGAAGTCTTGACTATCCTATATATTTCCATTTTTTTTCTATTTTTAACATTTTAAACAAATTTTTAGTAGCGGGTATAGGATACCCCAGTGTACCATCTATGTAAAAAACAATAAGTGTACCAACACCGGGTTAAGATTTTAAAAGTCCAGCCTCTACTGATAACCCTGCCCATTCTTATTTTCTGGTAACTGCCTTGTTGTGGTAACATTGTCACAGTAGGGAACGAACTTCCCGATCAATCTTGTAACACCCCCCTTTCACTCTACACTCTAATTCCGTTTTTAGAAGTAGAGTAAAGAAGTTCATACTGTGCTGGAACAGCGAGAGCGGGTTTACTACATTTTCTGGATCTATGCATGATAATGCCATGATATTTTTGTTTATGTTGTATATTTTGTTGTCTGGTTAAGTGGAAGAGCAGCCTGTGGCTGAACTTTACCAGAATAAATAAATACCATTTATTATTATTATCTAATATTATTATTTTATTTATATTTTGAAAATATTTATTATATACATTATAGTCTAGTAAATTTAAACATTCTACCTTACAGGAATTGGGGTAGTTTTGATTTTTTGGTTTCAAGTTTTCGCCTGCGCAAAGCACACTGTGCTTTACAATGCGTGCTTTTACTTATACAATAATATTTCACAACGTCCAGTATACCTATAGTTAATTTTTTGGTATGGCAATAGGACGGTAGACTTCGGCAAAATAACTAAAGACAAATGCTTCTCTATTACCATCATAGATATAATGTTCATTAGATTTGTATAGTCCGTTTGGAATAAGAGGTGGACACTTTCGTTCGTCGGGGACAAAATTACAAATATAGTAATCCACGTCCTTAAAGAGGCAGTTATAAAATCGAAGCAAGATAAGCGTACAAAAATTACCTTTAGAAAATACGCACTTTTAATGTTAGTACAGTTTTTAATGCTTTGAATTCCCCATGCGTTGGTTGTGAAGGCTTCTTGTAAGCCAACTTCATATCGAATTGGGTAATGGCGATACTCGTTACTTGCAAATTTGTAAACTTGTGTTATAATCTTAAAATGAATTCTTATTTTATCATATTTAGCAATAGTTGATAGTTACCTCCATCTTCTCCTTAATGTCTATTAAAAATGACACTGAGAAATTTAATGCTGCAGTAGTCCGATTGTATTTAAAAGTGGTAAATTTGATATATTTCACTATAGTCGGATCGTAACTTACTAGTTCAGTTCGGAAATCTTTTAATTTATAATCATGTTGAATGAACTGAAATGATTATTAATAATAGATCTAATACGTTGTAAATGAACCCCATCATACACACATAAGTGAAAAAACTTTAAATGAGAAAATTTGTTTTCCACCGAGTGCCTCGGGAATCGAACCCAAGACCTTGCTATTTCCGGTAGCACGCCTATACCCAATACACTACGGAGGCCAACATACTTTCAATAGTATGAAATATATAATAATATAATAATAATACCGGAAATAGCAAGGTCTGGGGTTCGATTCCCGAGGCACTCGGTGGAAAACAAATTTTCTCATTTAAAGTTTTTTCACTTATGTGTGTATGTTGGGGTTCATTTACAACGTATTAGATCTATCTAACTAATTAACCCTAAATATTTAAAAATTTGTAAATTATTAATAATATTATCTCGTAATTTGTTTACAATAAAGTTTACCTTAGACAACAAATCCTGACTCAACGAAGAGTTTATTAATAAAACCAAGAGGACTAGCTTGGTCGGCATGTTGTACTGAAGTACCAGTAATTCTGGTTAAATTGAACTAATAACAAAGTATGAAGTTAAGCTATATGACCTTTATCATTATTATTCCATTATTTAACAATTTTTCCCAAGGATTTTTGGTGTACATAATTACCCATTTTGTTTCAGAATTCAAAAAACCTTCACCTTGGAAGCCAAATGATTAGGATTTGAATCATTAGGTTTCATTAAGTCGATGCATTTAATTTAAAACCATATTGTATGTCGAATGTTAAAATTTAGTTATTATTTATTATAACCTTTGGTTCCGTACGGGAACGTGGGCACGTAGGGCGCTGAAACAGACGCTAAAATTCTGCAAGTTATACCTAGTACAAAAAATTGTACAAAATTAAGAAATAAAAATTATAAGGAATCTAGAAATTGTTGGTTACTAGTATATTATATACTAAGGTGGAGAAGTAAGCTATTATAGCGTGAGCACCGTTTAAATCCCGAGCCGCGGAGCGGCGAGGGATATATTTATGTTGCGAATGCTATAATAGCATTCTCCAACCGTAGTATATATACTATTTTTTCCATTACTAGCACCTCAAACTCCCAAAAAACGTTTTATTTACGATTAATTTAAGAAAATAAAATAAATTCACAAATGTCAAGCAGCTTGGATTTTAAATCAAGTCGTTTATTCTTTTGTTTTTTCAATGACAGTTCTATAAATTTATTGTTGAACTGCAGAAAATAAACGTAATCACAGGTAATTAATATAATTAAATCCCCAAAATAATTTAATAAGTGCAAATAATTCGTCTTAAATAGAATCGTGCCCTCTGACCGTCTATCGATCGTCGCCTGGTTCTAAAATTAATCACGTTATCGATATTCGACACTCCATAATATGCGCATATGTGGCTTAAAGTATTGGAATCGCCTTCGCCCTCGGTAATTTCATTGTAATAACATTTTGTACTTCGTTGTTATGTGTAATGAAGGTAAAAGAAAACATGAACAGTCACAACTAACTGCACTATTAATTATTACTGTAAATAAGGTACCTGTTCCAAAGCTTTGGTTATCTGAATAACGTTATTAATAATCATTTTCGTTAAATAACAGTCGATTTTATTATTTTATACTAGATTTCCAAGTATAGGGTACAAACAAAAAATTAAATACTAATTATGTAACCTAAAAACACGACTCGATCTCGAATGACAGTTTGAAAATTTTTACAACAGATCCATGATAGCCAACCTTGCAATAATTGCACTTCTGGTGTTCTGGCGCAAATAATTCGAATAGGACAAACTCCAAATCATTAATATTATTTAGATCTAATACGTTGTAAATGAACCCCAACATACACACATAAGTGAAAAAACTTTAAATGAGAAAATTTGTTTTCCACCGAGTGCCTCGGGAATCGAACCCAAGACCTTGCAAGGTCTTGGGTTCGATTCCCACTTCACAATTTTCTCATTTAAAGTTTTTTCACTTATGTGTGTATGTTGGGGTTCATTTACAACGTATTAGATCTATCTAACTAATTAACCCTAAATATTTAAAAATTTGTAATTAATATTATTGCGAAACACATTAAAACAATGAAAAACTTGGGCTGCACCAAAAATGTATCATTTTTAGAAACTTCAGCAAAAATTCAAAGCACTGTTTTGCTGTTTTCAAATATAAAATGTGGGCGTATCTATCGTCGATAACACTACTTAAGTTGAAATCCTGGAGTTTGATTGACAGTTTTTTTTATCTCCCTAGGTAAAATTTTATTATTTATTATTAGCCTAATGTGCAAGAGGGGGAGAAAAACAATTTCTTAAGTCAAATATTGGTAAATAATGACAGGTTTAGAGGCTAGTAGTGGAAAATCTTATATATTTGTGTGAGTGTTGTAAACCTGGTTTTCAAAATTTGAGCATTAGAAAAATTCTATTCGGATGTCAATCGTTTCTTATGGGCGTGGCTGTTTCTGTTAGATGGGTAAAGATTTTGTCAAAAATCTACGGTTTTTTGACAAAATTGCCTTCTAGAAAACGGGTGTCTCTTTCAAGAAAAAAAACCGGTTTTGGCTAATAAGACTTAGGTTCTCATCTGCAGATCTCTCCTGATAGTAATCGTTAGATTCCTTTCAAGAAAAGAAACAATTACTTTGATTTCTATTATTTTTTGTACTTTATCTATTGTGTAATTTAATACATTTTTAATAATAATAATAATAATTTATTTTTCCCTTACGGCCTAAAGGCCATTTGACAACGTCGAAATATCGATGAAAACATACAATAAATATTACATAAACAACCGATTCGAATACACAACAACAATAGCAAGATAATAGCACAGTACAAATTAGTGGCAACGGTGCGACTTTGTTTAAGGCTAAACCGGACAGCTCGGTAATCTATTTCTAGCACGGTAGATGGCGCGGAAACTAATTAGCTATTTGTATAAAAACCATTTGATTAATTTTAGGTTTTATTGCTCTAATGTACCTACAAACATAATAGAATTCACGCTGACGGAGTACTTTTGTAATTTTCCTTTTTTCTTAAAAAATATATCAATTATCTCTTTTATAGGAAAAAAAATCAAAAAACTGGGGGCCAGCAATGAATGAGCATTCGTTACTGAAGCTATCCAAATTTTCAATTTAATTTAATTTTTAATTTTTGTCCATCAAAACAGCAAAATAAACTTTTCTTTGACCATTTTACGCGCCGCCAAGATTGAGCCGACAGAATTATGCAAATTTGCGATAACGTGCTAACTTGTTTATGCTTCAAGGGTGTCTTTTAATTCAACTGTGTGCACATAAATGCATTTTAAAATTTGTATTCTTTCCTCTTCATTTCGTCTAATATTGTGCTATGGATTATAAATAGGCATACAAACAAGCCAGCTTCGGCTAGGAAATAAATAATTTGGTTTTAAAAACTCGATTGTTCGATTGTTGTGATATCAGTAATAATTGTACCCTCAGTATTATAAACTTTTTAAGTCGCCTTTAAAAATTAAAAATCTAGCCATGCTATTGATAGATATTTGACATAAATGGAGTTTAAATTTTTAAAGGCAGTTTTAAAAATTGATAATACTGGCGGTAAGAGCAGAAATTTAAATTATCCGATTTTCAATGTTAATTCTCTGTGTACCCAAATCTAATATACAGGGTGTCCCTAAAAGGTCTGTACAACGCTGTACCACATATTCCTGAGATTAAAATATGCCGATTAAATTTTTTTTAAATAAAAAAACACTTTTTAAAAACTTGTCTTCTTTTAGAAATGTACTTTTGTAATTTTCTTTCTTTCTTAAAAAATATATCAATTATCTCTTTTATAGGAAAAAAATCAAAAAACTGGGGGCCAGCAATGAAAGTGCCTTCGTTACAGAAGCTAACCCAATTTTCAATTTAATTTAATTTTTAATTTTTGTCCATCAGAACAGCAAAATGAATTTTGCTTTGACTATTTCATGCGCCGCCCAGATGGTAGTAGACAGATTTTACAAATTTGCGATAACGCGAACTTGTTTATTCGTCGTTACGATAAGTTTTTCGCGTAAGGGTGTTATTTCATTCAAGTGGTAACTACTGTGTAGTGATAAGTGTATTTTTAAATTTTTATTCTTTCCTCTTGATTTTCGTCTAACAATTTATTGTGCTATGGATTATAGACATACAACTAAAAGTAAACGCCAGCTTCGTATAATAATATAAAACTCGATAGTTGTGATTTGTGATATCAGTAACTATGGTTGTTATTACTATTTCTAAGAGCACTTATTTAAATTATCCGATTTTCAATGTACCCAAAACGGTGGGACACCCATATGAACTAGTGTTTGTACTAGTGTACCTATGGTCCAGTCAGCAAAAACTAAAAATGGACTTCACTTTCAAAATATCCAATATATGTATAGTTTTGAAACTTTGCATACTCATTTGTCTAGTGATGAATGGTAAATATCCTAAAAGTCCTGATGAATCGAAAGTGAGCTTTAGCGGCAGTGGCCTAAGACATGCCACTTTAGGAATACAAAAAAGATGCATATATATTCAATTTTGTAGAAAATTTTATTGGCTTTATTTTATATACAATAACGTTTTAGCTGCAACCTATTCATCAAGATTTTATGGATATTCATCACTAGACGTTTACAAATACATATGTGAAGTTTCAAAACTATTGAATTTTTTTGAAGGTAAAACCCTTAGTTGACTGGACTACAACTAACGTTCATAATACTGATACATACTAAAATTCGTTTTTGGCATAGCATTTGTTGTGGTTTTAGTTGCATATACAATCAGTACGATTTTTTAAAGGTCAAAATTTCAAAAATCTATAATTACTTTTGTAATTAAAATTTCTAATTGCAACTTGGTATAAAACAAAAAACCGGGAGGTTCTTAGCGAGAGACCCAAAAGAACCTAGTTATTAATTATATTATAGTACTTAGGAATACTTTAAACAATTTTATAATTCAAAGATTTGTAGAAACATTTATTATTGAAGATGCTATGTGATAAAACTAAACTATCCCTGTAGGTAGTATGCTTGTATTATTTTGTAATGTTATGTTTATGTTTGCCAATTCAAATCTTTATAAAAAGGACGCACGACGTACGTGACGTATTGAGCCGAATCGTCACGAGCGGCGCAAAACTAGTCAAAGAGAAGTTTATTCTTCTGTTTAGATTAACAAAGAGTGAAAAAAAAATTTTTTTTAATTACATTGTACTCAGAAAACATGCTTCTTTACATGCTGGCTACCACTTTTTTTCAAAAAAATTTCCAAAAAGAATTATTTTTAAAATTTTTGAAAAAAAAGCTAAATTCAAAAAAATAGTCCGTCAGCGTGAATTCAAATAGTGTTATAAGTCATTTGGCCATTTCAGAACAAAGAAAATTTTTTCAATGTGCTTAGAAATAGCTAATTACTTTTCCGATATATTTGTCTCTCTTTCACACTTGGTCGACTTGGTTGTCCGGATTCGCCTTAAAACTCTTTTATATCATACAACGATTTGCTCAGTAGAAGTTCTTTTACTTTTTTTTAAAATAGTTTTGGGGGAAACATTCTCCACTCCTCAGGCAGCGAGTTATAGAACTTTACACCGAATGAATTTAGTCCACGCGTCGCTTCCAGACGTTGATACGGTGTAACCAACTGTCTCCTACCCCGGGTGTTATACGGGTGTAGGTCACCGTTGAGTAGGAACCTTCCTCGCTGTTCATGGACAAAAACAACACAGTTAAGAATATAAACAGAGACGACGGTAAGTATATTAAGCTTTTTGAAAAGCGGTCTGCAGCTCACTCTCGCGCCTAATTTACAGATTAGTCGCACACACTTTTTTTGTTTTTTAAGAATTTCGTCTATTAGTGGGCTATTTCCCCAAATCACAATGCCATAGGACATTCGGCTGTGGAAGTTCGCGTAATACGCAGTCAATGCCGACTCGACGGTTCAAATCTACATCAGCCGACGCACCGAAAAAACAGCACTAGACAGTGAGCAGACGAGCGCGCTTATATGTGTATTCCACTTTAAGTTTTGCTGGAAATGAACACCCAAAAACTTTATGGTCTGCCTTGTAGCCTGTTTGCTACAAGTGAAGGTAATACGCTGAGTCTTGTAGCCATTCAGCAGCAGTAAAGCTACAGCTTTAGGTAAAGCTACTCAATATTATATTTAAAAATTACATTTTTGTGTTTAGTATGCCTTTATCAACCTCCAAGTAAATCTTTAGTCATTTTGGTATATTTTCTGATTCAAATCTTCAGTTTTTAAGGACGAACTTGGGTGGACGGAAGGATCAGTAGCCTTGAATCCAGGAATTTGGAGTTTAATTTATTGGAATGGCAATAGAACGGTAGACTTCGGTACAATAAGCAATGACAATTGCTTCTCTGTTTTCATAGATATAGCAGTTTAGACGCCATGCAATAACCTCAACAAATTCGGAAACAACCTCAACAAATTCCTAAACAACCTTTGTATTTTAAAAAAGTGGCTTTGTAGTGCGGTGTGGCTGAGTTCGGAATACTATGTCCGTACTTTTTCGAAGGATATAGCCGTACAGTGACTGAAACTTCACAAAATTATTTAGAGACTGTGGGTAGAAAATAACGTCTTATGGCTCTAGCAAGATAGAGCAACAAGAGATACTGCAGGTATGAAACATGTTTATTGGACGACTTGTATCCCAACATGGCGATTTTAATTGGCCGCCAAGGTCACCAGATTTGAGAAGTCCTGATTTTTACTTATGGAGATATTTGAAAGCTAGGGCTTTTGAAAATAGGCCTCAATCGCTAATACGAGCTTTAAAAGTCAACATTAATCAAAATATCAGAGCGATAAACCATTGTCAATGCTCGACTTGAAAAAGGTGTTTTACCCCATCTTTTTGTTTGTCAAAATAATAACAAACCAAAAATCATAGAAATAAAGAGGGCCCTCAAGAGATAGAGACTGATTTTGAATTTTCTAATACTATTTGGATAACTTACATCAATGCTTTTTTTGTTCTAGTTTTTATTATTTTTAATGCCAATTTATTTATATAAAACTTATCACAAAGTGGAATTTGTAGCAATCTGCCTCCTCATAGGGGCACAATAATACACACAGTGAGACGCATAGATACAGTATGGGGCACAGAGATACGTCCATGAATTTAATTTTTTCATTTCCAAGTGAGACACTTGGTGTTGCTTGTGTGGTTTTGTTTATAATAGTATATTAAAGAGCGAATTTCATAAGTCACGATTCCAAGCTTAGAATGGGACTCGCGTAGCGAGGAGCGTTTTAATAGAGGAGTGCTGTAATGACTTATATGAAATGAGTATCTTGTAATACGGTATTTTGACTACCGATGGTGTGCCACGCTTTCGCTGCAGTCGTGACCAGGATTCTTAACTTGCTTTTACTTGAGGCCCTTTTGCTTACCAATAAAAACACAAACGTAATTTGTAACAGAACTTTATTATATTTAACTAGTTAAACAATTAACGAATTAAAAACTAAAGTAACAGAACAATCTCAAACAATTAATACAACTAAACAATTAACGCGAACGTAACAACACGGATCGCCCGACTGGGTCTTGGGCTGTAGTGCTATTTGGGAATAAATAAGTTAACGTTGTTTTCCCGATCGTTCTTTACGGAAGGACCGTAGAAACAATGCCGATCGACCGTCACACAGTGGTTAACAACTACCTCCGGGTGCTGGTACGATTATACTCGGTATTGGTTGATACCTTGATTGCGGCTACTGCCTTTGTTGTATGGTTTGTCGCTGCCCTGCTTTGAGGGTTTTCAGGTCTTTCGGTCTTGGCCGAAGACTACGGAGCACTGTTTGTACTCGGAGAGCGTATGGAACGCAATAACTCGCCCACCACTCTGTTTTCGCTGCGTTACGCGACGGAGCTACCAACGGCACGCTCGGAGTAGCATATACCCACCACTTCTGTGTGGACGGTCGACGGGACGGCTGCACGTATCTGGCGGACGCAAGGACTTTGCCTTGGCCCGTAGGGTGCACTTCGGTACCTGGGTTGACGGACAGCTCAAATGACAGCTGACAGTGACAGTGACCGTTACCGTCTTAGAGACGGTGACAGTGACAATGACAGCTGACAGTGACAGTGACAGTGACCGCTGACAGTGACCCTGATGATGACAACTGACGTTGCGACGTAACGGCGACAATAGAGGTTATTTTCCTCGGCGCGGTGTTAACGCGGCCAGCTCGTGAGGAGACTATGACGAACGAAGTGTTGCTAGTAAAAGACAACAGTTGAGGTTCTTTACCTCGGCGCGGTGTTAAACGCGGCCAGCTCTTACGAACTACGACGATGTGTTGCTCGACAAACAACGAATGAGGGTCTTACCTCGGCGCGGTATTAAACGCGGCCAGTTCTTACGAACTATGACGATATTCACCTGCGGACGCCTGCTAGAAATACTATACGTATTAACTTGCCTGCTGGGAAGCTGTTCTGCGATATAATGCTCAGTTAATAGCTCGATTTGAACTTTGGTCGCTCTGGTAGGAGCTCCTTCCCCATGGGGAGCTCGTGAGAAACTGACTGAACTCTTCCAAAATCTCGCCTTATATACCCCGTGGTTGCTGGGCATTTCGCGACCATACACACATCGTAGTGAGGTATAAAGCGGATTTGTTTTATCCCACCCTCACTACGATAAATTAATTTCGACAAATGCTCTCGTAACTTAGCATTTCGTACAATACCAACATCGTAGTGAGGGTTAATTAACGCGTGGCTGTTTGCCACCCCCACTACGATAAATTAATTTAGATTTGGCAAGATCGCGATTATTTCCAAATATTACAACTTGTAAACTGATTGAAACGAAAGGTTACCGAAGGCACGTAGACTTTTTGGGATAACTTCCCGGCCACAACGAAGACGACTCGGAAGCCCGGCATTTATGGTCCGTGATTGGCCAGTTTTTCCATGAAGCGCAGACTGGCTTTGCCCAGTTGAGAGCTTCATACCTCATAGAAAAACCAGCTTCACAATCTTTATATACTTAGCGCCCTTGAAATAAAATTTCTTGGGCCATAAATATTTAGATAAGCGTAAGCAGATGTTCAATATTGACGATAATATTTTACACAAACTGGTGTTCCCAAGAGCTCTGTTTTAGGACCGCTGCTGTCTAACTTTAAATCCTCAAAAAACTATCGCGATTGCTTTCGGTAGCCGTGGGGATCGAGAGTTGGTGGTCGCGTGTATGCGCTTGTCATTGTTGGATGAAGATGTAAAATTTTGCGTATGAGTCTAACTTTAGATCAGGACATTAGGTTTTATAAACACATTGGCTCAGTTATTCAGAGATCGTTTTTAAAATTGAAATCTGTTTACTCCGTTGGGTACTTCGTTAGCTCCTATGTCAAGGCGATGCTTTGCAACTATCAAATACAGAAGGTGCAGAACTGGTGTGTGCGTTTTGTGTTTGGTCTTGGAAAACGGGATTATATCACTCCGGGAATGATGGAGTTGGGCTGGTTGAATATGCGTGCCAGAAGGGAGCATCACCTTTTGTGTTTTTTGCATAGGGCGGATTTGAAAGGTAGAGTTTTGAGGGATACGGGTGCTCTCGATATTCCACGTCACTGCACTGCTATGTTCTGTCGCTCCTTTGCGTAAATGTTTCTGTGGTTTTGTATAATAAACTACCAGAAGAAACAAAAAGTCTTAGTCATTCCGTTTTTAGAAGTAGAGTAAAGGAGTTCATACTGCTGGAACAGCGAGAGCGGGTTTAATACATTTTCTGGATCTATGCACGATTTAATGCCTGGTTTGGTTAAGTAGAAGAGCCTGTGGCTGAACTTCGCCAGAATAAATAAAGACCATTTATTATTACATTTTTATATAGTCCAGTAAATTTAAACATTCTACCTTACATGAAATGGGGTATAGTTTTGATTTTTTGGTCCCAAGTTTACGCCTTTGCAGTGCTTTTATTTATAGAATTTTCACAACGTACAGTATACCATACTTTAATTTTTTGGTATAGCAATAGGACGGTAGGCTTCAATATAATAATTATACACAAATATTTCTCTTTTGCCTTGGAAGCAATGGCAATTAGCTTTGTATTGTCCAGTCGGAATAAAAGGCGGGAACTTTCGTTCGTCGGGGACAAAATTACAAAAATAGTAATTCACGCCCTGTGAACATTCAATTTTACAATCGAAGCGAGATGGCGTGCAAATATTACCTTCTGAAAATACGCACTTTGAATGTTCCCACATTTTTTTATTTTTTGCAGCCCTATTATGTTGGTATCAAAGGCTTCACGTGCATCAAATTGAAAACGCATTGATGGGAAATGGCGGTACTCGTTACTTGCAAATTTGTAAACTTGCGTAACAACCTTAAAAAAATTCCCACCTTATTAATGTTTAGTAATAGTAGATACTTGCCCCCATCTTATCTATATCTATTAAAAAAGACATTGAGAAATTTAATGCTGGTGTAGTACGATTGTATTTGAAAGTGGCAAGTGTGACATACTTCACCAGAGTCGGATCGTAACTTACTAGTTCCGTTCGTAAATCTTTCAATTTATAATCATTTTGATTGAACTAAAATGATTGTTAGCCAGAATATATCACGTTACTCGTTTACAGTAAAGCTTACCTTAGACAATAGATCTTGACTCAACGAGGAGTTTATTAACAAAATCAAGAGGACTAGCTTACTCGGCATGTTTTACCGAAGTACTCGTAGTTTTGGTAAAATTCGGAAAATAACAAATGTAATATAAATAAGTTAACGTTTATCATTATTTTTCCATTATTTAACGATTTTTCCAAGGATCTTTTTACCTATTAACTATTATGTTTCAAAAGACCTTCACTTTTGAAGCCAAATGATTAGTATTTAGACCATTTCCTCTCAGTAATTTTGAAGTGTACCGCTCTTTTACTTCATAAAAACTCTTACGTTGGGTGCTAATGGTAACGAAACGCCTTTTTGGCGTTTTAAATGCTCTTTGATGATAAAAAAAAATTGATTATTGTACTTATGAACAATGCTTAGGGCGCCAGTGTGTTTTGCAGTTGAACACACAAACTAGCTCAAATCGGTATCGCCGTCAACCCTCTCTGGCCGTTGAAGAGGTAGAAAAACACAATTCAGATTATAAGCCGGATATAATATCTCTATAAAACGGACCACTTGTCCAACACATACATAAACGAAAATACATCAAAATATAAAATACCCAGCAACTCAATGTACACAAAAATTATTACACGACAGGTCGAGGATCCGTTGCACATTTAAATTGATCCTCTGCGTCACCTTACAACGTATCCTCGTCTCCCGTAAAATATAACAAAATTGGTAACCCCCAGATTCCCGACTCCGACAAAGACTAGCGGGTTTCTGGAAATTACTCTTACAAAAGCTTATCAGATCTTACTCTTAATTATTCCTTTACGCCGCCCTTACGGCCGTGTCTGACACTATGAACTTCCAACACGATGGTTGTTACATTTCTGGAACTTCACCCCTTTGCTGAACCTCCACGTAGCAGTTTGACCTCACGAAACGAAAGTTGGTACTCAGTTGAATTTACTGGTCATATGCTCTATTTGGTAAATGCGAGGTCACTGATGTCGGTTAACTTTAACCGCTTTAAACAAAGGCTATCCCGAATAACTTACAGCCTTGCGGTTCTGTTAGAATTACTAAATTGTCTTTTATTTACTGACCGTTCGCCAGCACGTCTGAGAAGTCTGACGGGTTTTTTATCTATATCGGATAATTTTCGAACGCACGAAATTAACAACGCAATTAACTTTCGTATTTTTTACAAACTTAATTCGGATTTTCCCTTTTTTGGGACACTTTTCCCGAGAACTCTACACCATGCCACAATATTCGAACTTCTACTCAGGCAATCCCTTTTCAGCGCCACCACTTTACTTAATGCGCCGGGATTACTTAACTTCGTTACAGCAACTTAACTTCTTAGAGAGACTCAAAGCCAACTTTACTCTTTAGAAGTTCTAATAATATTTGTTCTCCCTTTGGAGTCTGAATAACAATTATTGTTCTCCCCTCGGGAGTATCAATACGACTTTTTCTCCCTTTGGGAGTCTCAAGAAGACTTAACTTATTCTTTACTTAACGCGGCCGACGCATGGCTTAATTCTACTCCCCTCGGCGCGCGCAATTGGCTTTTGCCTAATCAATCCCAGTTAATTAATCAATCAACGCCCGTCCTGTTCGTCACTCCCTGGCGACACAGAGGCGACACTGCTAATTTATGCGTTTGTTTTTCGGAGATTTTAATTTCATATGCGTCTACACTTTTTTAATTACCGTTTCTCCGAAACTCTAACGGATATGCTGCCATAATCCGCTGAGAGATTGTTTTACTATCAATTCTAGGACCTTTGGCTTGTTTATTTAAAATGACTGTTTCGAGAACTCTCTTATGTCGTCTTATTGGCGCCGGTGTTTCGTTACTACGTTCTACTCATTTAACTAAATAACCAAAATTTGGGGTTGTTACAATTTAATGTAAGTAATTAAAACTACATTACTCCAAATTTTAAAATTTAGTTTTTCTATTTCGGTACTTTAATCCATTCCTTAACGTACTGTTTTGGTCTCAAAACAGTGCGTTAAGAAGCTCTCTTAACGTACTGTTTCTGGGGGACTTTCTTCTGCTAAGTTTGCGTCAAGTTGCACTGACGTTTACAAATGTCAAATATCATTTATTAAAATGTTTATTTTTAGAGCCTATTAGAATTGAAATGTAATAAAGAATAATGTTTTGACATAGTTCATTCATTTTTATTTGTTAAAATTTAAATTATACAGACAGGAGTAGGTGCATTATTTAAATTTAAAAAAATAAACTTGCGACATCTATGAATCATTGAACTAAATGATGTGACATTTCAGTCAGTGCCACCACAATTATTATAAAAAGCAAATCTCTATGATGTTAATTATTTAAGTATTTTAACAAATTATTTTATTAAAATGTGAAATAGAAAAAATAGTATAAATTACACGTTTCAGAAGCCGTGTTAAGTACTCGTCCTTTTTAAAACTCACCGCAAGCGGCTCGTTTTCAAAACTTGGACTCGTACGTTAACAAGGTGCCTTATGAAACTTGCACTTTAATATACTATTCTAACATTAACTATACTATAGTTGTGTATTATATTTAAAAACTACATTGTTTGCTACATCTCGTGTGCTACGTGCTACGTCTTAATCGACCTTTAACTAAATTTTGTACTCATTCGGGTGTTTTTTAGGTACCAAACTTTCTGTTTCAGAGAGCGAGCGTGGAACCAACAATGACTTTGATTCCAAGGCACTGTTTGGCATATTTTTGCAGAAATGTGTGCTTTTGCTTATACAATAATATTTTATAACGTGCGGTACTTATTGTTTAATTGGTTGGTATAGCAATAGGACGGTAAACTTCTGCAAAATAATCAAATACAAATGCATCTCTATTGCCATACATAAAATGTAAATTGGATTTGTATTGCCCATCTGGAATAAAAGGAGGAAACTTTCGTTCGTCGGGGACAAAATTACAAAAATAGTAGTCCACTCCCTGAAAAAATTTAGTTTTAGAATAAGTACTAGCGAGATAGAGTAGAAAAATTACCTTCCGAAAACTTATACTGTGAATGTTTCCACACTTTTTAATTCTTTGGAGTCCTATCATGTTGGTATCTAAGGCTTTCTGGAAGTCAAATTGAAATCGAATTGGGAAATGGCGATACTCGTTACTAGTAAATTTGTAAACTTGCGTAAGAAACTAAAAATTAATATATATTTTGTAAATGTTTAGCAATAGCGGATAGTTACTCCTATATTGTCCTTCATGTCTATTAAAAAAGACACTGAAAAATTAAATGCTGCAGTAGTACGATTGTATTTGAAAGTGGTAAGTTTAATGTATTTCACCATAGTCGGATTAGAACTTACCAGTTCAGTTCGAAAATCTTTTAATTTATAATCATTTTGCGTGAACTGGAATGATTGGTAATCATTATGTCATTTTATTCGTTTACAATAAAGTTTACCTTAGACAATATATCGTGACTCCACGAGGAGTTTATTAACAAAATCAAGAGAACTACTTTACTCGGCGTGTTTTACAGAAGTGCCCACAATTATGGCGTACTCCAACAAATAACAAATAGGTATAATGTAAAGTTAATGTTTATTATTATTACTATATTTATTATTTGACCATTGTTCTCAATGATTTTTGATATACCTATTCCTTAATGTTTCAAGAGACCTTCACATTTGGACCATTTGGTATTGTTAATAAATTTAATGTAATATTTGAAACTAGGTATATTATACTGAACGTAGGCACGTAGTGTGCACTCTATCGTTTTAGGTAGTATGCCAGTCTGTCTGTTGAAAGTGCAGCTGAAACGCTTGGCGAGTTGCCAATCCTACTCGGGGATGCTCCTAATCGCACCGTTGATTAGTATTAGTTAGTATTTTACAAATTTTTAAATATTTAGGGTAAATTATTTAGATAAATCTAATACGTTGCAAATTAACCCCAACATACACACACATGTGAAAAAACTTTAAAGGAGAAAATTTGTTTTCCACTAAACACCTCGGGAATCGAACTCAAGACCTTGCTATTTCCGGTAGCAGAACGGTTAACCGCCTGACGTATTTGGTATAGTCCTGCTACCGGAAATAGCAAGGTCTTGGGTTCGATTCCCGAGGTGTTTGGTGGAAAACAAATTTTCTCCTTTAAAGTTTTTTCACATGTGTGTGTATGTTGGAGTTAATTTGCAACGTATTAGATTAGTTAGTATAACAGCTGGTCAAATTGTAAGTGAGCTCGTAGTCAAACGCTCTTCGAAAAGTCAAGTAAGCAAACAGATAGTGACGGCACTATTATAAAAAATAAATGATTTTTTGAGTCTCTCAATAAATATGCTTGACCGAGGTCAATTAAGCTGAAGACTGACTATTCTAAGGCTTTTGACACCATAACCACAAAGTTATGCTTATACTACGTTACGTTGCTGTTTAAAAGCTATCTTTGTGGGCGAACCCAGAGTGTCAGGGTTGATGGCTGTGTTTTGGAGCCGCTACAACTTACTTTGGATCTCTCCCAGGGTTCAGTCCTGAGGCCTCTTTTATACTCGATTTATACCTTTGCCCTGCAAAGAGTGGTAATTTTTTGTTCGTCCCATTTTTACGCGGATGATACCTAGATGTATCTGTCTTTCGGTGAGAGTGATCTCTATACTGCCACAAACAACTTTAATGCGGATCTAGCTGCATTACTTGACTTCTCGCGTCGCTATGGTCTTGTTCTTAACCCAGATAAGACCGAATTGTTATTGTTTGGGCCTAGGAATATGAAATCTAGATTTCTCCAGCTTAACCTGGGCATATGTCTTGATGGTAAGTCTTTATCGTATGTTCCACATGCAAGGAATTTGGGACTTGTAATAGATGATAAGCTTAGCTTTAACATGCATGTAAACAAGTGTCTGCAGAAAGCGTACTCCTCGCTCAGGGTTGTCTACTCGAATAGAAGGTACTTATCGATAAGAATTAAAGCCACATTGTGCAATTCCTTTAGTCTTGTCGCACTTTAATCATTGCGATAGCGTCTGCGGACCGTTTCTCGATTACCAAAATCAGCGAAGGATACAACTGATGAAGAATAGCTGCTTGAGGCTCGTCTATGGCATCCGCAAGTACGACAGAATATCTTATAAGCTTTCGGAAATAGGGTGGTTAAACATGTCGGGAAGGCGCTATTATCATTCGGCGTGCTTGTATCATAAAATTATTATTTTCAAAAATCCACCCTCTATTTGTACAACAAGATAACTTTTAGGACTGATGTGCATATACTTAACATTAGGTTCAGGGGAACTTTAACGCTTCCTATGCGCAACTCTGAGATGCTCAGGAGATGTTTCAGCTACCAAATAGCTATAGTATACAATGGCCTAAGTGCATCTCTGAAAGTTCTACCCTTGAACCAGTTTAAGAAGCAGCTGTTTTTGCGGTTGACGTCGTGATGCCTTCTGCAGTGCCCGTGTTTATGTTTGGGTGTGGCTGGGGTTGGCCTGACTGGGGGTCGGTTTGCGGACCGGTGTGCACACGATCATAATCATTAGTTTGGTTTTGTTAGTTCGAATAATGAGGGGAATGGAAATTTTTTCTTCACTGATTTGCCAAGGTTCAAGTGGAAAAACAGCAATGTGCTGAACTTCACCTTGTGATTCTCTGCACATCTCTTTTTTGTTTTTTATTTATTCATATTTCTTTTGCTATATAGTTTGCGGTATTGTTTGTCATTCTTTTTGCTGTAAATTGTTATAATAATTTAATTTGCAAAGAATAAAGACAATTATTATTATAAGTTCTCATTCGCAGATTACTCGTCACAGTAATATTTATAATTTCTTTTAACAAAATAAAGACATTTGCCCCTCTTGAAATTATATTTATTATATATATAATTATACACCCCTAAGAAGTTATAGGCCCAAATGTAAAAAAATCACTTTATCCCGAAATGAGTAAAAATTTTTTATTGATTTTTATACAACCAACTTATCTTACAGAAGTCAATATGTGGTAGTACTTTAAAAATAATATTACCACTAGAAAGAACTACCCGTTCAAGGATGGCGTTAAGCCTGGACCAAATGCCTACGAGCTAACCTAATCTAATCTACGCTAAGATCTAACCTTATATTTTGATTGTGGAGTTAACTCTTACTCCGCGATTATCTCGTTTATACAACTGCGTCTAAGAGAGTCTGATTAAATATTAAAAAGGTGGTTCACGTGCATCAACTTGAAAACGCATTGGGAAATCGCGTAATCAAAGTCAACCGGCCTGCGTTGTATGTGGGAAGTGAGGCAAACTAACTTGAGGAAGCGTTTAATCCCATTGTATACGATGTATGAGTGTGACAGTTGGGCAGATTTAGCTAGTAATCAGAAATGGAAGTGTTTACGCTCGACCTTGCATACCCTGCATGCAGTTTTAATTCAAATAACGGTTGAGTTTAAAATGATAAGTTTTGTTACTTTAACACATGGTAAGTAAAAATTATCTTTATGCGGTAGCTAAGCTGCCGCAAATTCAATATGGGCCTAACCACAATTTTGAAAAATTATCCCGTGCTAAATAAACCATTTAAGTTTGATGTCATACAATTTAATTTACGCCATTTTTTGTATTTTATTTACTTTGCAATCTAATACATTTTTACGGTAAAGCTAAACCAATATATTATTTAAAAACTACATCATTTTGTTTTCAATTCCTTACTCGACTATCAACTAAATTTGTAGTCATCTTGTTGTTATTTTGAGGACAAATCTTCTGTGCCAGAGTGAACTCACGTGGACCAAACAATTGCCTCAATTTCAAGGCATTGTTTGGCAGAGTTGTGGCGAAAATGCGTGCTTTTGCTTAAACAATAACATTTCACAACGTGCTGCGTTTGTAGGTTAATTCAGTTAATTTTTTGGTATAGCAATAGGACGGTAGACTTCGGAATAATAATTGTAGGCAAATACTTCTTTTTTACGATAGAAGCAAAGGCAATTAGCTTTGTACTGCCCCTCTGGAATAAAAGGTGGAAACTTTCGTTCGTCGGGGACAAAATTACAAAAATAGTAGTCCACTCCCTGTATAAACATTCAGTTGTTGAATCGAAGCAAGATATGGCGTGCAAAAAGTACCTTTAGAAAATTCACACTCTGAATGTTTCCACATTTTTTAATACCTTGTACTCCTACTATGTTGGCATCGAGGGCTTGATCCAAATAAAATTGAATACGAATTGGGAAATGGCGATACTCGTTACTGGTAAATTTGTAAAGTTGCGCAAGCAGCTTAAAATAAATTCTTATTTCGTTAAAGACTAATGATCAGCAATAGTTAATAGTTACCAGTATCCTGTCTTCAACATCTTCTAATACAGATATTGAGAAATTTAATGCTGTTGTAGTTCGATTGTATTTAAAAGTGGTAAGTTTGACGTACTTCACCTTAGTCGGATCATAACTTACTAGTTCAGTTCGTAAATCTTTTAATTTATAATCATGTTGAATGAACTAGAATGATTGTTAATTATAATATATCACGTTATTGGCTTAGAATAGAGTTGTTTACCTTAGACAATAAATCCTGACTCAACGAGGAGTTTATTAACAAAATCAGGAGGACTAACTTACTCTGCATGTTACAAATATTAACATAATATAACAATATAACAAATATTATTACAGTATTTAACAATTTTTCCCAAGGATTTTTGAGGTACCTATATAAATATTACCTATAATGTTTAAAAAGACCTTCACCTTGCAAGCCAAATAATAATTATGATTTAGACCATTTGGTATCATTAATTTAATGAATTTAAAAGTACATTATGTCAAATGTTAAACTTAACTACTATATCCATTGGTTCCTTACGAGGACGTAATGGAGTGTGCTTTATCATTTTAGGTAATAGGAGGTGATAAGATCGCAACTATTTTTGTGTATCCTGAGTGAGAGATTATTTATTTTTTCTACCAGCTTCTACAGGTTAGAATCAGTATTTTAGGTTTCCGAAGTATAGTTTCCAAAATAATAGTACAAAACTAATTTCACGCCTCGCTCCACCGCGTAAACGCTTACGCGCTAAAGTGAGATGAAAGGAGGATCTTTGATTGCGTCTGTCGCTGTTTGTCAGCCTGTTAGAAATAACGAGTTTGTGTGGTGATTTTTCGAAAATTGTTCTCATATTTGACAATTTGGAGACCACTTAAGAACGGCAGACTAAGGTAAGCGATCATGCCGTTTTTTCGAAAGCTCTTAGTCTATTGCTTTGAGCTTCTAATTTACAACTCATGTGTCTGTTAAAAGTGTAAGAGACAGACGCTAAAGCTAGTCAACTAACCGGCGTATGTGGTGAGTTAAAAAATTCCATTCGGAGAAGCGATTAGTCACACTGTTAATTAGTATAACAGCTCGACAGATTGTAATTCAGCTCGCGATCAGAGCTGCGCCGTAAAGCCAACTAGGCAACTAGACAGTCACGGCAGTACTAGTTCCTTTTATTACACCATGTACTCCGGTGAGGCTACTATAGTAGTTTTACTAGACTTCAAAACTTCAACTAAATTTTGTACTTATTTTGGTATTATCTCAAGATCAAATTTTCTGTTTCAGGGAACGAACTCACGTAGACCAAACATTGGCTTTGATTTCAAGGCATTGTTTGGCATAATTTTGAGAAAATGTGCGCTTTTGCTTACACAATAATATTTTATAACGTGTAGTACTATACAGGGTGTCCCGGAATAACTCCGACAACGCTCTACAGTGAGTTCCCACGACCAAATAAAGACATTTGTCCCTCTTGAAATTATATATTTTCCTACAAATAACAATGCAATTTAGTAATTTCAAGTAAAAAAAATGAAACCTATGCAGAAATAAGTTAGGGAGGTTATTTGCACTTCCGCTCTAGATGTAACCCACCCTTAGTTGACATCTTAAAGTGCTATTAAGATAATCTTGTTAAATATTAAAAAGGTGGTTATGCAAAATTGCAACATTAATTTTCTAACGGTTTGAGAGATATTAAGTAAAAACTCTCTTCAGGAAACCACCATCTCCTTAGAGAAAAACTTTATTAACCTTTTCGTCATACATTGGTCGCATTCACCGGACGTAACTGTTGTGCAACTGTTGTGGAACTATTGCGAATTCGTCCGCTGACAACACCGCTACCGAGCGCTACTCTTGTAACATGTTGTGGAGCGGTAACCATTTTTTCGAGCATACTTTATTTCCGCTACATATAGCCTGGGATACACATGCTATTAAAAAAGCAAGCTTGTTTGCTACTTGGTAGTATACTCATTTATAGCATGCTCTCCGTGTGTGTACATTTACTAGTAAAATTACAGACTTTACAAGCATACTTATTTTGAGCATACTCGTTTCTAGCAAGCTTGAGATACCTTTGCTTGTTATTTGTGATTCAAAATAGACTTGGTACGCATTTTCCCCTTGAAATTTTGTTTTTGTATTGTGCTATAAGTATAAGTATAAGTACAAGTACAAGTACAAGTACAAGTACAAGTACAAGTACAAGTACAAGTACAAGTACAAGTACAAGTACAAGTACAAGTACAAGTACAAGTACAAGTACAAGTACAAGTACAAGTACAAGTACAAGTACAAGTACAAGTACAAGTACAAGTACAAGTACAAGTACAAGTACAAGTACAAGTACAAGTACAAGTACAAGTACAAGTACAAGTACAAGTACAAGTACAAGTACAAGTACAAGTACAAGTACAAGTACAAGTACAAGTACAAGTACAAGTACAAGTACAAGTACAAGTACAAGTACAAGTACAAGTACAAGTACAAGTACAAGTACAAGTACAAGTACAAGTACAAGTACAAGTACAAGTACAAGTACAAGTACAAGTACAAGTACAAGTACAAGTACAAGTACAAGTACAAGTACAAGTACAAGTACAAGTACAAGTACAAGTACAAGTACCTTTGCTTGTTATTTGTGATTCAAAATAGACTTGGTACGCATTTTCCCCTTGAAATTTTGTTTTTGTATTGTGCTATAAGTATAAGTATAAGTACAAGTACAAGTACAAGTACAAGTACAAGTACAAGTACAAGTACAAGTACAAGTACAAGTACAAGTACAAGTACAAGTACAAGTACAAGTACAAGTACAAGTACAAGTACAAGTACAAGTACAAGTACAAGTACAAGTACAAGTACAAGTACAAGTACAAGTACAAGTACAAGTACAAGTACAAGTACAAGTACAAGTACAAGTACAAGTACAAGTACAAGTACAAGTACAAGTACAAGTACAAGTACAAGTACAAGTACAAGTACAAGTACAAGTACAAGTACAAGTACAAGTACAAGTATAAGTATGCTCGCAGTAAACGCATTTAGACTTGCTTTTGAGCAAGTTTCTTCCCACTCGTACCTCGCGTTTTGTGCTAGTTAGCACGTAAAATAGACCAACGTGCGATTAAGTAGCGTACTTCTTTACTAGCATGCTGTTTTCGTATGCACGTGCTAGTTGTATGCTACTAGCATCTAGCATAGTAGCTCTAGCAACTAGCATCTGCTCGAAACTAGCGTGCTTTTATGCTAGTACGTAGCATATGTATTCCAGCCTAAAGCCTGAGATACACATGCTATTAAAAAAGCATGCTTGTTTGCTACTTGGTAGTATGCTCATTTATAGCATGCTCTCCGTGTGTGTACATTTGCTAGTAAAATTACAGACTTTACAAGCATAATTATTTTGAGCATACTAGCTTCTAGCAAGCTTGAGATGCACTTGCTTGTTATTTGTGATTCAAAATGAACTTGGTAGGCATTTTCCCTTGAAATTTTGTTTTTGTATTGTGCTATAAGTATGCTCGCTGTAAATTAAAATTAAAATGTAAAATTAAAAAATTAGCACGTAAAATAGACCAACGTGCGATTAAGTAGCGTATTTCTTTACTAGCACGCTGTTTTCGTATACACATGCTAATTGTATGCTACTAACTAGCATCTGCTAGAAATTAGCGTGCTTTCATGCTAGTACGTAGCATGTGTATCCCAGGCTTTATTGGGAGCGGAGTTTTAGCATATTTTGAAGAGTGGTTGTCGATTTGAATTTGGATTGAATAGACAATATATCGTGACTCAACGAGGAGTTTATTAACAAAATCAAGAGAACTAGCTTACTCGGCATGTTTTACTGAAATACCTACAATTCTGGCAAAATCCAACAAATACCTAATAAATATAATGTAAAGTTAACGTTTATTATTATTACTCCATTATTTGACCATGTTTCCCAAGGATTTTTGGTGTACCTACCTACCATATGACTTATTACGTTTCAAAAGACCTTCACTTTTGAAGCGCAACGCTTATCATTTGGACCATTCCGTATCATTAATTTAGTGTATTTAAAAGTATATCACCTAGGTCGAATCACATTCACAGTCCAATGTTAAAATTTAGTTTGATTCCTTTGGTTCCACACTGTTAATTATAATTCAGATTATAATTTAGCTCGCAGTCAGAACTGCGCCGGTAATAAAAGTAGACAAACAGGCAGTCACGGCAGTAGTATTGTCGAAAATTGCCGATTTAAGTTGTTTTTGTGGTATTTCTTTTATTGTGCAATGTATTACATTTTTTTGGTGAAGCTACTAGAGCTGTACTAGAAGTATGGAAGGTATACCTATTTGACATGCCTCTGGAAGCAATGGGACAAGCCAATAAATATTTAGGAGTTGTCCTCAATAGCAAACTAAGCTTCATATCACATATAGACAAAGCAGTAAACAAAGTTACAAGGGTCCTATGGACCTGTAGACAAACGTTCGGTAAAACCTGGGGACTGACACTTCAGTTGAGTTATTGGATATACACCGTAATGTTCATACCAATTCAATCCTCCACATGCAAGAATGTGCAAGGGCATGTCTCAATCCTAAAAGAGATGACAGAATACCCCACACTTAGTATGAGGTCTGATAGAATATCCAGAGCATATACCATCAAAAAAAGAATCGGAATGCCAGGCAGTCAAAATAAATGGACTTGTGTTCTATAAGCTCAAAAGGCACGGGAGCTGGAATCATCATGGACGGCAACTTGAGGCAAGAGGTGAGCTTCAGCCTCGGGGAGCATGCAACCGTCTTCCATCAAGCAGAAATTTACGCCATTCTAACATGTGCGCAAATAGCCACCACCAATCAAAGAATTTTTGTAGAATCTAACAGTCAAGAAACCCTTAAGGCGCTGAACGCCGGTGAGGTGGGATCCGGGCTTGTAACGGACTGCATCCGCAGATGAACGAGCTAGGAGGAAAATTTTTGTCAACCTTTACGAGTTCCAGCTCTTGCCGACATACCAGGGAACGAGAAAGCAGACGGTCTGGCTAAAGAGAGCAGCAAAATAAGACCCATCGGACCAGAACTAGCCTTTGGCATTTTTTATGAAATGGCAAAGAGAGAAATACAGCCAAAGTTAAATCTAGCAAAATGGCATATTGAACACTGGAGGGAGACTCCTGGACAGTGCCACTCTAAAGTCCTAGTGGAAAAGCCCTCTGACAAAAGAACCCGCTCTAAAGTCAGAATGAGTAGAGGTGGGCTACGACTGGCAACGGCACTGATAACGGGACTTAAAAGCTGAAAAAGCACCTGTATGCGATGGGGCTAGAAGAAGACCCACTATGCAGAGAGTGTGCAAAAGAAGAGGAAACTCCAATTTATCTTCTGCTGTACTGCGAGGCTTACCCACCTACCCACTTTAAGGTAGTACTACCGGTTTTAGAATTAACGTTCAGAATTTAATGAAACTTGGCATATTGGTACATTATAATATCATAATTATTAACCAGTTAAATTTTTGGAGGCCTACAGAGAACTGAAAAAAAGATAAAAATATTTAAAAAATTTTGCCTTTAACATTGATCCTTATGGGAAATCACAGATTTGATTTTACTATTTCACAAAATTGGACGTTCAGATTTTTATGAAATTGGTATCAATGGAAAGAAAAAAATTAATTGAATTTTCTGTATTAATAAAACCTTAACTTTAGAGCTTGTGATAAGAGTAATTAATAAATAATTAAGAAAAAACTTACATGTGGCAACGCCGCCAAGAAGGTTAGACGCGCGCGAAATTTAAATATGTACAGAATACGGCTAATGCTACTTGTTTCACATTTTTTTATACCTTTTTTCAGTGACTCTTTTATTTTTTCAATGAAATATTCGTTTTGTACCATTTAATAAGTTTGATTCAGACATTTCATTAGTAAACAAACATTATATGTCAAACCGATAACCTGAAAGGTATTTTTTGTCTCTTTTGCTTTTACGCGGCGTTGCCAAATATAAATACGACGGAAGTCAAATTACAGTAAGCACACATTTGACACTTGTGGTATCGGTAGTACTACCTTAAGGGTCCGCCACACCAATCGCCAGTAAACCACGTTAAACTGCATCTTGTTTAAAAATAGCAGAATAAAACTTCGTGGACCACCCCGTATATTCACATTAAACAAACACCATCTTAATTTTTACGCCAATAAAAGAAACGACGAAGTTTAGAAAAAAAACAGTAAACGCAAGTCAGCTCAATCAAAACAATTAAGAATTCGAATGGCGAACTCATCAACGGAGAAGTTGATTTTCATTTGAATTTCAAAGACACAGAACTTAATGCTTTTCATAGAAGTAGAAACAAAAAAAGTAGTCAATTTAAAGATTAAGCTTTTTACGACGCTTCGATTCTCTTTGAAAATCAAGTCGTTTTAAAAGTAGTAATAAGTAATTCTTATACTTATTCCTTTTATAGATTTAACTTCCTTCGATACGTATTTGGATTTGTTGAGGATATAAAATTGTGTTCGATTTTGTTTTCTATTATCTATTAGTCAAGAAGATTACCAACAATTTAAACAGTACAAACATGTCGCGACTAAAATATTTTAATCCAACCCTGAACTTCAATTTGCAAAAAAGCGCTTTTATTCAATTAAATTAATGCATTTTTTCAATTTACGCATCGATGCATTTTAATTACGCAAAATCCACTTGTTGAGGAATGAATTAAGATTTTACGTTTTAAAAAAATTCATTTTTTATGATTAACGACTTGTTTACAAATAGTGCTTCAACATTTTATGCATTTTTTTTCTTATTCAAGTTGCTACTTCATTTGGTTTTGTATAAAAAATATTATAGTCTACTAAAATCGGCTACAGGCGTTCACATGATGAATTATGTAATATCAACCTCTTGTAAGGGAAGGAGAAAAACACAAAAGAAAAGCGTCCATCGAATAATAAAATTGAAACTACAACTCCAAACCTATGCTTTTGTCCTAATTTAGGACATGGACTTGGATTGGATCGGTGGCTTTTACGCGCCCTCTGTACCTCTCAATTCAAAAAACACGCCGCATGGCTCTACATGAGTGTCTTTCAATAAACGCAATATGAGAGGAACGCTCACCTTTTGCGAGTCTGACCACTGTGTCTACTTTAGTAGGTAATGCGGCTCTTAACGCCATCCCCACTCCTTTTTTAGGCCACGCCCTCTAGATGACGTTACTCTCAAGCCCCTCCCACCTGATGATGTCAAGTAGCGCCCTTTTAATGATGTCAAGCTTCACTTCTTTAATGACGTCAGGTCCCGCTCGTTGATGACGTCAGGTTCCGCCCTTTGATGACCTTGTTCTTTACTCTTCACCTTTGTAATTTTACCTTGGGATTTGATCCATGAACATTCTTCTTAATCTTCAGATTTGACGTTTGAGATTTCGACCTACTCCTCTTTTAAGTCACGCCTCCTTGATGAAGTTACTCTCAAACCCCTCCTACTTGATGACGTCAAGTATCGCCCCTATAATAGTGTCAAACCCCACCCCTTAGATGACGCCGAGTCTCGCTCTTTGATGACCTCGTTCTTTTCCTTTCACTTTTGTGATTTCGTTTTGGGATTTTACCCATGAAACTTCTCCTTAATCATCTGATTTGCCATTGAGATTTCGGTCTACTACTTCTTTTTAAGCCACGCCCTCTTGATGACGTTACTCTCAAACCCCTCCCACCTTATGACGTTAACTCCTGCCCCTTTAATAGTATTTGCGCCCCTTAGATCACTTCAAGCCTTGCTAGTTGATGACCTCGTTATTTGACCTCTGAGATTTCTCCATAAACTTCAGATTTGACATTGAAATGCGACCTAAGCTTTCAGATTTGACCTTGAGATTTGACGCAATCCATCTGTTTTATTCCGCTCCTTTGATGACGTTGCTCTCAAGCCCCTCCCATGTGATTACGTAAAGTATCGCCCCTTTACCGATGTCAAGCTTTACCCCTTTAATGATGTCAAGCTTCATCCCTCTGATGACATCGGGTCCCGCTCTTTGATGACCTTGTCCTTGTTATTTGGCCTTTGTGATTTCGCCTTGTTGGCCTTTTGGGTTTCATCTTAGGATTTGACCTCTTGCGGTTTTTCTTTTATCTTCCAATTTTACATTAGGATTTGGTCTTGAGATTTAGCCAAGTTCTGCCTTTTTAAGCCACTCCCTTTCGATGACGTGCACTCTTAAGCCCCTCCCACTCGATGACATCAAGCATCGCCTCTTAATGATGTCAAGCTTTACCCTTTTTATGACGTTAGTTCCCACCTTGTGATGACCTCGTCCTTGATCTTATCTCTTGAGATTTCACCTGTCGACTTTTGGGGCTACCCCTTTGGATTTAACCCCCAATCTTCTGATTTGATATTGGGACTCGGCCTTATTCTGCAGATTTGACTTTCAGATTTAGTTTACACCCCAACTTCTAAACCACGACTCTTTGAAAACGTACTCTTAAGCCCCCTCTCACCTAGTGATCTCAAGTATCGCTCCTTAATGATGCCAAGCTTTACCCCAAGTCCCGCCTTGTAATGACCTCGCCCTTGATCTTTAAGCTTTGACCTTCGATCATTGGGATTTCACCTGTTGACTTTTGGGGTTTCACTTTGAGATTTAACTCCTGAGATTACTCCTTGATCTTCAGATTTTATATTGGGATTAGGTCTGACTTTTTAGATTTGATTTAGATTTAACCTTAAAACCTTGAGAACTGGTCTTGACCTCGACATTTAACTATCAATCATTAAATTCCAAGGTCAAATCTAAAGGGCAAGACTAAACCTTAAGGTCGAGTCTCAAAGAGTGACGTTATTAGAGAGTGGGGCTTGACGTCATCAAAGAGACGAAGCTTGGTGTCATCAATAGGGCAAAGCTTAACGTCATCAAAAGGAATGATCTTGGCGTCATCATAGGGGCGAGGCTTGACGTCATCAAAGAGGCGTGGCTTGAGGAGAAACATTATCAAAGGGACATAAAAAGTAAGAATGAAACTGGAATTAAGTGCCGCTTTACCTACCCACCTTGGGTTTTTGTTATCCGGAACTTGTGAGCATATGCCTGTCCTGAGTGGAAGAGTCAAAACCCCCACCGAACCCCCAGAGGGAAGAGAAAAAAAAGGCGAGAAGTTGCCCTGGCGTATACTTTGCTCTTTGTAGTACAAAAATGTTCTAGAACCACCAAACGAAAAAACAAGGCTCTCTTATCCATTGTTAGCAAATGAAAAAGTACAAAATCGAAATAAATTGCTCAAGTAGAAATGAACAACACAAAAAAGGAAGAAATAATGCCAACTAATGGAAAGTAAATTAAAAATCAATAAATACAATAACAAAATCAATCTTTGTTTAAGTGAATTACCATTCATTTACCTGATATATTATGTATGTACCGGTAGATTGAAAGGGGTCCAACACTCATTAATAACATCTTATTCTTTGTTTTCAACAAATTAAAGTTTGTTTCTTTATCCATCATTGTTCAGAGAGTTACGACTTCATTTTTACCGAAAAGAAAAATAAAGACCACACAGTTAAATTACGTCTTAAAGTTAATTACGACCCTTTCTCTTATTTTGATCGATTGCGCCAAGCCGAAAATGCAACTTTTAATACGAGAAGTAACAACAAGTGACAAAACAAAATAAAGCAAGGTTTGCTGCTATATAAAAGTATATATTTACGACAGGATCACAGGATTAGTGACGTGCTTTAATCCGGGGCACGGGTTTAATGGAATGGCTGATCCTCATCCTGTAAACTAATTATTTCCTGCTGGACCAGTACGGCATCAATAAACAGCATCAGTTGTTACTATCCTTCGTGTTTAAATTTAATGTCCTTTACTGTTGTGGCTAGACGATATAAAGGGGTTAGTGGAAAATATATTTTTACTATTCGCTATTTAGTTTGTTGCAAATTTAGTGTCTACCTACTTTAAGCTACCCTCTACGGCTCGCATAAATTAATTGGTGTCATTTTGACTTGTTGCTACTGGACGAACTTGAAAATAGTTTTAAAAGTAGCCTTATTGTGGCTTATTGGGCCCTCCGAAGTTGAAATTAGCTAAGGACTAATTAAAAGTATGGAATTGAATTTCGTAAACATAACAATATATCAACCCTTAACTTGTTGCGAGTATTAGGACGAACGTATGTGCAAAAGTGGGTAAATAGGTCTTTGTGTAAATAGAGGTCATATATTGATTCTATTTCAGAAAAGTTGTATGAATAAATAACCTAACAATGTTTGCATACTGTGTTAAATGTAGCGCGATAAATCAAAATGAAAATCTACCCCCGAAAGCGCTTATATTGGCACTAGAGTTTGCTAAAGTGACAGATATTTATTAGCGCGTGTGTCGAGTAAATTTCTCTTATTTGCCAAACTATACAAAGTGACGGCTTGGTATGTCAAATAAAACGAATCCCCCGGTGCAATAATGTTGGGTTATTTTGCTCCATTTCGTGCGAGTCTGAGAGACCCCTCTCGAATTTTCTCCGTCATCATCACACGCGCGTCGGTTATTATTAAACTTTTACTTTTCGCCCCTTTTATCTTTGGTAAAAAAATATGTTTTTTTGATCGAATTCCTCCGTTATTGCCACGCAAAAATTGCATGTAGCAACTTTTACGAACGCAATGGAATTATACTAGCTTTGTAACGGACATAAATGACATTTATTCGTGCAATTGAATTATAAACACATTAAAACGTCAATTTTGGTCAACATTATTCGTACGTTACTTGCTACGCAAATTAATGAAATATTGAATAAAACAATATTGTTAAATTTATTGCTCTTGCAAAAGCGTATAAAAAACTTAATTGCGACACCCTGTAAAATTGTAAATCAAAGCGTCGCGTGTCGCACTTTTCAAATCGTTCGCAACTCTTTCTCCATTTTCTCGACGCACACCCAAAGTGACATAAATTGATCCGATGGTAATTTAATGGTATAATATAATCGATTAGAGACATGAGTTTACTTCGTGACACATTGACACCTGGATGAGCTCTATGGGGGTTAAAACACTACATGGGGTTTAAACATTAGTTACTCCGCATGCATCTACACTTGGAAGCTGAATAATTCAAGTTTTAAACGTGGAAGTGGAATAAAATATTATTTTGTACATTTGCACTTGATGTAATATATGAGATAAGTAATTATGTTTATATATCGCTCACGCTATAACTTGATGTGGGATATAAAATATAAGTTATGAAAAAAAATTAGAACGTTGCATGAATGTTGGGGAATGCAAGTAATATTTTTGTAAAAATTCGATATCGTTTCATAGCTATATTTCCTTGTAATGGTAAGAATTTCCATACTTAAATTATATATTTCTTCCAATAGTTCGTCTTTTTCTCAAATATGAAGACGATGCTCATTTTTGCTCATGAAACAACGCTTTTTTAGCGTTTTTTGCAGCTACTTGAGTATGTTGCTTGTTAAAGAATTTATTTTCAAAAATGCACGCGCAAATAAACGGTTAGGCCACTTTTAAACTTTCTGCCTAATTAAAACAAAAAAAAACTTTTTATAGAAGATGGGGCAAATAGAGGGCCTATTAGGCCCACCAGAGCATCATTGAAACTAGACTGTTCGGACTAACGACGCTGTTAATTTTCAATGTAACCTACAAGAGGTAGGAGGTAGGAGGTGGGCAACTGACTTTTTTCAGAAAGTAACAAAACTAGCAAAGTTGGGTCGCAATTAAACTCTAAAAATATCCCAGGTCGTTCTGAAAAAACGGAAGGAGAATTAGGTATAAACGCAATTTTACTCTCGTTTGTGTATAAATGGCTTCTGAGTTCTGAGAGGTGTGGCGTAGTCTAAAAAAATAATAATTTGCAGCGCGTCAGTGAAAAAAGGCAATGCGTGTCGTTCGGGGCAGTTTCCCACTTCACACTTAAATGCATTAAAACTGGTATAATACCGGCTTCAGTCTTAGCGAAGTATATCTGCTCAAGTTCGTGCACGTCTTCCTGAGAGCCTCCCATACCAAATTTGACCAACGTGCTCCAAGTCACATCTAATTTGGAAGAACTGGCTGCTTGCGAACCACTCTCGACAGCAGAAATAGAACACTCGTCATTCTCTTTATCTTCCATTTTCTTCCGTTAAGTTCCTCTTTTGATCACCCAGAAGCTCAAATCCGGGAGGATAAAGACTCTTGAGATGTTGATGGAAAACACTCTCAACAGCAGAAATAGATCACTCGCTACCTTCTCTATTTTCCATTTTCTTCACTCAAGGCTCTCTTTTATATCTTGAGACATCTTTTTTCAGAGTCTAAGCATCTTAAACATCCAGAAGCTCGAATTCGAAAAGATGAAGACTCTTGAGATGCTGATGGGAAGGGGAGGAGAGGGGACGAGCTTCTTACAAACCATTTCTGCTTCAACGGCAGAAATAGATCACTTGCCACCCTCTTTATCTTCCATTTTCTTCACTTAAGTCTCTCTTTTGTACCTTGAGACTTCTTTTTTCAGATTCCAAGTGTTTTAAACGTCCAGATGTTGGGACTTGGAAGACTGGAGACTCTTGGAATGTTGATGGAAAAGAGAGGGGAGTAAACTGGCTGCTCACAAACCAATCTGCGCCTTTTTATCTTCCATTTCCAAGTATCTTAAGCATCCAGAAGTTGGAATGTGGAGAGTGTAGACTCTTGAGATGTTGATGGAAAGAAGGGAGGAGTAAGCTGCTTACAAACCACCCCCAACAGCTGAAATAGAACACTCTGTACCCCTTTTATCTTCTATTTCCACGTATCTTAAACATCCAGAAGTCGGGACTCGAAAGAGTGGAGGCTCTTGGGATGTTGATCAAAAGGGGGGGAAAAGAGGGGAGGAGGGGGGGGAGAGGGTTAAAAGACTAAGGTTAAAACTCGATTCTTGAGAAAAGCCAATCTTGTTAAGGTTTGTATTGGCCACTGAGAATACTTTGACCCGATTATACACAACGGCGTATACCGATTATCCAGAATTTGTACACTGGTTGACTCTCGTAAAAGCTAACAAATCATGCGCCTAATCTACAATGATTGGTAAACTTACCTTAAAATCGTCATAGTTGAATATAGTCAACTATAAACTGAAATAAATCTCCAGTTGTTCTCAAACGCAGAATCTTTAGTAGACCTAAGTCGATTGCATTGGTGAATTTGAAACTGTTTAGGTTGAGAGGCTCTCGGAGGAAACCCCAAAGGTTTTCTTTCAGATGATAATCTTTTTTATTAGTGACATCAATATTCACAGCTAAATGCTAAGAGATAACCATCTCTACGGGTTCATAACTATCTTGAACTTAAGGGGAAGTTTCTAGATCTTTGTGAAGACTGATTTCGCTCGCAAAGCGGGCCACCCTTGGAGAAAAATGGTCACTAGGGAGCCACTGAGAGACTCAACCGTTGAGGTTGCTTCGATCGAGTAATGTACTATCGGGCCTTAGACAGTACCGACTGTGTTGTAAGTAGCGTGTAACGGCTAGCTCTACACCAGTGCTATTTAAGGTATACGCGTAGTACTTAAATCCCTTAGATGGGCAATCCTCTAATTACTACTCGTCAATTATAGCTTAGCCCCCGAGATTCGCCAAGCTGAACTGAGTGCGTCGCTGTACGATGTTTAGCTCCCATTAGTGCGAAGAGTTTTGCCTACTACGCATTCACTTCTCAGGGGCCAGGCCACAATCGTCTAGATGTAGTTTAGTTGACCGCTCTTAAAGGAACACCTTAAGCCGCTAGTTTCTCTTAATTTTTTACAAACTTGAAGAATTTTAAGTTGTAAAACGTTGTACGACAATGAGCGAATTTAAATAATAAAAATGAAACAATAATAGTTTTCCATTAGGAAAATTCGAGGAAAACCGCCAAACACAGTTTAAGTCTCCTTATACTTAATATTTACGCAAATGTGCCACGAATATCATTTGTAGTTTGATTTCTCTTGGGAAATTATGGTGGTGCGCATATACTTGTTAAAGAGGGTTTTCTAGTGTATACATGCTCAAAACAAAGTTTACTATAAACAAATGAGGTTTAAAAAAAGCAAGAAATAACGTAATAGCGATATTAAACAAATCAATTTATTTTAATTAATTAAATTGCATTTTCTACGTGTTAATCAATTTTAATTAGACCTCTCCTGCCTTCAACTTAGCAGATCATTTATCACTAAAACATTTTTATGCTCGAAATTTATAGTGTATCAGTCTGTTATTATTAAGTCACTTGAGGAGACATGATGGGGGGGAGGCGTGTTATACAGATACAGGGTGCAAGTGTTGGAAATTGCTAGAAAATTCTCAATTCGAGCAAACATCGGAGATGCAGTATAGAGCCTTTTAAGTAGACACCCTGCATTGTTTGCAACAACCAATTATGATTAAAATTGGAAATTGAAAATGTTAGGTGAACTGTGCTCTGTGCTTGGATTTTTTTATTTTTAAGTAACCCAAAGCAACATTGTAAATATTTTACAATAAAAGAAGGAGAAATATTAATTTAAAATTGAAAATGCAAACATCAAAAAGATGTTTAATTGAAATTAAATTATGTACAATTTAATCATCTACATCGCTTACCGTATACTACACCGAAATACCGCATTTTCAATGTTTTATTTGCGGTTTTAATTCTCGAAAAAAAAAGAGGAGAAATCCAAAACTGTGGACTGTGAGTGGACGTACATTTTTTTCACAAATTAAACGCATTAAAATTGCGTCGCTTTTATGTATGTATCATGCAATTAAAATTAAATTTAAAATGCGTACCAAATCGATATATCACGTATTTTATTTTAAAGCGTGAGAAACTTTTATTTCGTAACATATTACATATTACCAACGTAAAAAAAAGTGATTTGATAATATAATTTCTTTTACAAAACACCACTTTTTTAAAAACATACGGTGGGAGGGGGTCTTCCGACGCTTAATTAGGTCAAGTGTGGCTATGACCTACTTAACTTCAGGTTGCTTCAATCGGCGGCTTATATATCATGCCCCCTGAACGAAGTCCACCTACAAACTAGAAACAGTAGATATAGAAAGTACCGCATAGTGCCGGCATCCTTTATTCAGTCAGTTTATTCTGGGCTGGTTTGGTACTTCCAGGGTCTAGCCCATAAAACGGCAGATGCTTCTCCCTATCCAGCACTTGATTGGATGCGGGCAAAAGGAAAAGTTCTGACGAATAAAACTGGAAGTAGAGTGTCTCCACGTATGCGGTATATGGTCAATTTCACTATACCTGCTATGCCGGTACAGTGAAGCGCTCGACGGAGTCATACGTGGTCTTTGGATTAATTGGCCGCTGCAGCCTCTTCACCAGAGGAGCTGTGGGCTAGTCTATCTAGTTGTACTTTAAATAGTAACGGGATGACGTGAGTTCTGGTAGGAAGTTCTCGTACTTCCGTAGTAGGCATGCTCTAAACGATTAGGCACGTAGGCACCACCAATGCGTGTCTAGGCTCTCCGCTATCTACCTAATCCCTGTTCCAGAGACAGCCCCACTGTTGGTGGGTGGCAAGGTGTTCACGAGCACGCCATCACGGCAGCTTGGCCCCGCTGTTGGTGTGCGATAGAGGGACACTGAGCGCCCGCCCTCATGGTAACTGGTCTGGAATAGGTCGTAACGGATAATTCGGAAGCGATTAAGTAGATGCTGGTGGAAGGGGATTACCTACCCCCGAACCTGTGACCAGTCTGGTTAAAACTGGTACTGCGGGCAGACGTCTAAAGACTTCTGATGAGGTTGGTTTCTCAGGGGCTAATGGTTTCCTGGGAGGTAAGAGATACCAATCAGCCTGCTCTCTTTAACCCCTGGTATAGCAAAAGCTGGGTACAGGGGGGGGGGGGGCAGGTAGATCCTAGATCCAAATCACCATAAACGATTCAGTTAACCATTGAGAACTGCGATATAGATACAACATAACTACCCTGTCGGCATTTGTCGGATCAAAGGCATGCTGTACTCTCTATATCTACTAGATCTGCTCCAACCCAGAGCCGGTAGAGTACCGCATAGCGCCACCATCTTTTATCCAGTTAACCACTCTGCACTACCGTTTACTTACGAGTGTTTGAGTGTGATATAGATACAACACGACTACCTACTCTGTCGGCATTTGTCGGATACAAGCCATGCGGTAGTCTCTATTATATCTACTGGGTCTGCTCCAAACCAGAGCCAGTTAGATATAGCGAGTAGCGCATAGCGCCATCATCTCTTATCTAGTTAACCACCCTGATGTACTGTCGTCATTTATCGGATAAAAGTCAAACGGTATTGCTCCTGCTCTGCTATAAACGTTTCAGCAGCACCCTCATTGGCAAACCAACCCAGAATTTTCTACCTTTCGGACTTTGAATTAATAATTGGAGTCCGGCACTGCTTAAAAATATTTTGTATAATTTATGATTTACCGATACCAATCTTAAGTCAGAAAATGTTGTTTTTGACACATTCAAAATGCATTAAAATTTCTACATCAGGTAATAAAGATGGCAGTAACAGCTGGACGGTCGACCAGTCCGATGACATCTAGCACCGCATTTCGACGTCTGAACTTTTAAACCCTTATTTTAATTTTTTTGATAGTATCAACTTTAAAGTGTGGTTAATAAATTAATAAAAACGAGCGGCGTGTAATTACGAGTTTAACATTTCAACTACCATCAAAATACAAAAATGGCAGGTTAATTGTACGTTTTCGGGGTATTATAACCACTGCGATTGATTAATTATAACTTATAAGATGACGGCTTCAGAATTCTATTAACGAAAACTAAACAATAACCTCAACTGAACTTAATATACAAAACAAACAAGTAACAACAACTAAAATTGAATAGTAACACACACATATTATACAAAACAGACGCAAGATTTATTTACGTTATAAGTTATAACAACCATAAAGCACATAATTACAAAGCTTTAAAATGAATAACATAAACGAGATAGCCACATGAAGAGGTTCTTCCCCAATGTCAGTTTCAGAGACCTTTTGACGCGGTCAAACATTAGCCAAAGGGTATTCGTATTGTTATTCTATACGCCGTCGCGATTGGACTACAAAGATAACCGGGACTAAATTAATATTATATGCGACTTATAGGAAAAGGATCTGAAAGGAGACCTCTTCGCTTAACTTTAATTAAAATGACAACTATTGAGAGTGGAAGGGGTGGCGAGTACCAAAATGCCTAAATACCACTTTGACATTAATAAAATAGTTATTTACATCATTAGTCCGGGAAGTGACCTATTAAAGCATGAGTAAGATGTTTACGGACGAAGCGAAGCTGAGTCCGGAATTTCGAAACAAATTTCGCCGAACAGTCCGGTGTGTTGCTATGTAACACTTCCCGGCCTAGTGATGTAATGTGCCATTTCCCGGACTTAAATTAATGACGGAAAGTAGCAATACCCGTGCAGTATGAAATAAAGGTCTTTTTAAATGCATTAAAGATGGCACCGTTGTCTAATTTTTTTAGTACAAACGAGTGCTCAGAAGGGGCTCCTAGGAGCCCAAATGACCACACGCCACTGCCTACGTGGATTTAATTAATCGACACGTTAGAATAGTTACGCTTTATTATTTACGGTATTGTTTAATTGCATAAGTACCCTTGTTATGGGGAGACTAGTAATAAATTTCCAACACCGATACATACCAAAAGTCTGGTCGCCACCAACAGTACAGCAAGGGTTCTTTTCAGGTCGGCTCCAAATGGAAACTGATGTTTTAAATTATCATGATAATTTGCAAAAACAATTATTCTCCCTTATAAATTGTAGTTTAAAATTTATAAATTATATAAATCAACCTACAAAAACAAAGAAAATAATTACTAAATAAAATAAATTACCAAGACGTCGACGAGAATAATTTCATGCTGTGTGATTTTGATAAACGACATCTAAGTTACCTCCTATTTCGTAATCTAATTTTCAATATATATTTAATGTAAATTAAATTTAATAGCGTCCCGACGACGTTTAATTTGATGGGTAATACATTTTCATGCCCCAAGTCTAATTTTATATTAATTAATTTTTTTAGTTTGTAATAAAAAAAAGAGCTGGAGCGAAGTATAATGTAATTAAATTAATACACCCTATCTTGGGATTATTACTGCGTAAATTGAAAACTAATATTAAAACGTATAATTTAAATAGCAATTTTGCGTTCGAGAAGTTGGCTAAACTGTACAGAATTAAATTTTGCACTGGATTGGTTTAAATCGAACCGTGAATTTTTTGACGTCTAATCCAAGCGTTTAACCTCTTCGTCGCGGCACGCCTTCGCTATAATCGTTATCTTGGCATTGTTATATCTTCTCGTCGCGACGCCCTCAGATGTAGCTTGAGTGAAATGGAACCTTATTGGTTGAGGTTGATGAGTTAATAGTAAATATTGCCTTACGGAAACGATGACCTGTCGATTACTATCTCTTTGACTCGGAAACTGCTCTCCTGACTTTGAGCCATACCTATACTTCTTCATTTGGTTTATGAAATAAACCCTTGGAAAATTGAGTTGTCCTAATCCAATTTTGTTGAATCTGAAAACTCGGAAAATGTGCTCTAACGCCTCCAACTTTCATTTCTCTTACGGAGTCTAATATTAATTGTGGATCGTGTAACCTAAGTAGTTCTCGCCAATTTCGGCAAATCGTACATTTAAATCTTGAAGAATTTACTCCTTGGACTTTGACCCACCCTTCAGACTTCATCATTTGCGAAGCAAATTAAGTTTGAATTTCTTACGAAGTCTAATATTATTGATGTTGTGATGTATATCCCCGAGGTCTTTGGTTAGTAGAGTGGTTTTCGATACTTATACCAAGTTAATCTTTCATTTTGTTTAAGGATAATTTGCTCCCTGAGCTTTGACCCTCAACCCAAACTTCTTTCTTCTAGAATTGAACTCTGTTGTTGATGTATCCCTGAAGTTTTTGCTAAGTTGTTCTCATCTAATTTTGCCAAATCTTAAATTTTGCTCTTAGAGAATTTGCTTTCTGAACTCTCACCCTCAACCCTAACTTCTTTATTTGCTTCGCAAATGAATCTGTGACTCTTTTGGAGTTGAGCTTTGTTGATAATGTATCCCTAAGGTCTTTATTGGGTTCTTTTCGTCTACTATCCCAAAGCTTAAATGTTTCTCTTTGGGAATTTGCTCCCTGGGCTCTGAGCCTCAACCCCAACTTCTTCATTTGCTTCGCAAATGAACCCGTGACTCTTTCGGAGTTGAACTTTGTTGGTGGTGTATCCCTGAGGTCGTTGTTGGGTGCTCTCGTCCACTTTCCTAAATCTCAATGTTTCTCTTTAGGAATTTGCTCCCTGGGTTCTGACCCTCAACCCTAACTACTTCATTTGCGAAGCAAATGAACCTGTAACTCTTCCGGAGTTGAACTTTCTTGGTGGTGTATCCCTGGGGCCTTTGTTAGGTTGTTCTCGTCTACTTTCCCAAATCTTAAATGTTTCTCTTTAAGAACTTGCTCCCTGGGCTCTGAACCTCAACCCTAACTTCTAACTGTGACTCTTCCGGAGTTTAACTTTGTTGGTGGCGTATCCTTGAAGTCTGTTTTGGGTTGTTCTCGTCTACTTTCCCAAATCTTAAATGTTTCTCTTTGGGAATTTGCTCCCTGGGCTCTGACCCTCAACCCTAACTACTTCATTTGCGAAGCAAATGAACCCGTGACTCTTTCGGAGTTGAACTTTGTTGGTGGTGTATCCCTGAGGTCGTTGTTGGGTGTTCTCGTCCACTTTCCCAAATCTTAAATGTTTCTCTTTGGGAATTTGCTCCCTGGGCTCTGACCCTCAACCCTAACTACTTCATTTGCGAAGCAAATGAACCTGTGACTCTTCCGGAGTTGAACTTTGTTGGTGGTGTATCCTTGAGGTTTTTGTTGGGCTGTTCTCGTCTACTTTCCCAAAGCCTAAATGTTTCTCTTTGGGAATTTGCTCCGTGGGCTCGGAACCGCAACCCAAACTTCTTCATTTGCAAAGCAAATGGTCCTGTGACTCTTCCGGAGTTGAACTTTGTTGGTGGTGTATCCTTGAGGTCTTTGTTGGGTTGTTCTCGTCTACTTTCTCAAATCTTAAATGTTTTTCTTTGGGAATTTGCTCCCTGGGTTCTGACCCTCAACCCTAACTACTTCATTTGCGAAGCAAATGAACCTGTAACTCTTCCGGAGTTGAACTTTCTTGGTGGTGTATCCCTCGGGCCTTTGTTAGGTTGTTCTCGTCTACTTTCCCAAATCTTAAATGTTTCTCTTTAAGAACTTGCTCCCTGGGCTCTGAACCTCAACCCTAACTTCTTCATTTGCGAAGCAAATGAATCTGTGACTCTTTCGGAGTTTAACTTTGTTAGTGGTGTATCCTTGAAGTCTGTTTTGGGTTGTTCTCGTCTACTTTCCCAAATCTTAAATGTTTCTCTTTGGGAATTTGCTCCCTGGGCTCTGACCCTCAACCCTAACTACTTCATTTGCGAAGCAAATGAACCTGTGACTCTTCCGGAGTTGAACTTTGTTGGTGGTGTATCATTGAGGTTTTTGTTGGGTTGTTCTCGTCTACTTTCCCAAAGCCTAAATGTTTCTCTTTGGGAATTTGCTCCCTGGGCTCGGAACCGCAACCCAAACTTCTTCATTTGCAAAGCAAATGGTCCTGTGACTCTTCCGGAGTTGAACTTTGTTGGTGGTGTATCCTTGAGGTCTTTGTTGGGTTGTTATCGTCTACTTTCACTTAAATGTTTCTCTTTGGGAATTTGCTCCCTGGGCTCTGACCCTCAACCCTAACTACTTCATTTGCGAAGCAAATGAACCTGTGACTCTTCCGGAGTTGAACTTTGTTGGTGGTGTATCATTGAGGTTTTTGTTGGGTTGTTCTCGTCTACTTTCCCAAAGCCTAAATGTTTCTCTTTGGGAATTTGCTCCCTGGGCTCGGAACCGCAACCCAAACTTCTTCATTTGCAAAGCAAATGGTCCTGTGACTCTTCCGGAGTTGAACTTTGTTGGTGGTGTATCCTTGAGGTCTTTGTTGGGTTGTTATCGTCTACTTTCTCAAATCTTAAATGTTTTTCTTTGGGAATTTGCTCCCTGGGATCTGAACCTCAATCCAAACTTCTTCATTTGCGAAGCAAATGAATCTGTGACTCTTCCAGAGTTAAACTTTGTTGATGGTGTATTCCTGAGGTCTTTGTTGGGTTGTTCTCGTCTACTTTCTCAAATCTTAAATGTTATTCTTTGAGAGTTTGCTCCCTGGGCTCTGAACCTCAACCCAAACTTCTTCATTTGCGAAGCAAATGAATCTGTGACTCTTCCGGAGTTGAACTTTGTTGGTGGTGTATCCTTGAGGTCTTTGTTGGGTTGTTCTCGTCTACTTTCCCAAATCTTAAATGTTTCTGTTTGGGAATTTGCTTCCTGGGCTCTGACCCTCAACCGTAACTTTTTCATTTGAGAAGCAAATAAATCTGAGACTAGTCCGGAGCTTAACTTTGTTGGTGGTGTATCCCTGAGATCGTTGTTGGGTTGTTCTCGTCTACTTTTCCAAATATAAAACCTTGCTCTTGCAGAATTTGCTCCCTGGGCTTTGTAGCACAATCCCAATTTTTTCATTTGCGAAGCAAATGAAGCTGTAACTCTTCCAGAGTTGAACTTTGTTGGTGGTGTATCCTTGAGGTATTTATTGGGTTGTTCTCGTCTACTTTCTCAAATCTTAAATGTTTTTCTTTGGGAATTTGCTCCCTGGGCTCGGAACCTCAACCCAAACTTCTTCATTTGCGAAGCAAATGATCCTGTGACTCTTCCGGAGTTGAACTTTGTTGGTGGTGTATCCTTGAGGTCTTTGTTGGGTTTTTATCGTCTACTTTCTCAAATCTTAAATGTTTTTCTTTGGGAATTTGCTCCCTGGGCTCTGAACCTCAACCCAAACTTCTTCATTTGCGAAGCAAATGAATCTCTGACTCTTCCAGAGTTAAACTTTTTTGGTGGTGTATCCCTGAGGTCTTTGTTGGGTTGTTCTCGTCTACTTTCTCAAATCTTAAATGTTTTACTTTGGGAATTTGCTCCCTGGGCTCGGAACCTCAACCCAAACTTCTTCATTTGCGAAGCAAATGATCCTGTGACTCTTCCGGAGTTGAACTTTGTTGGTGGTGTATCCTTGAGGTCTTTGTTGGGTTTTTATCGTCTACTTTCTCAAATCTTAAATGTTTCTCTTTGAGAGTTTGCTCCCTGGGCTCTGAACCTCAACCCAAACTTCTTCATTTGCGAAGCAAATGAATCTGTGACTCTTCCAGAGTTTAACTTTTTTGGTGGTGTATTCCTGAGGTCTTTGTTGGGTTGTTCTCGTATATTTTTGCCGAATCTTAAATTGTAATCTTAAAGAATTTGCTCCCTGGGCTTTGACCTACACCTCGAACATCTTCATTTGAGGAGCTGCGCTGCGGACTCCTACTACTGTTATTGTGTGTAAATGACAGGCAAAAAAAGGTGATGACGGTGACGTACGTATCGGAATTGTGTAGCAACTTAATAAAATACCAAATTTACGGTAGGAATATTCATAAAAAGAAATAACGATCAAATAATGTGCCATAATTAACAGTAAAATGCGAACGTGCCAAAACCTGGCTCTATTAAAATTGTCATCCGTGCCCAAAATATTGAACTTATAATTTTTTTTTCGGTAAATTATAGGGCTGTAATAAAAGATTATACCTAGTGTTCAACACGAAAATTAAAATCAATTTACAACCAAATTACAGCGGGTGGTAGCCAATTTCTTTTTTTCGTCCAATATTTATGTATATGTATTTTCGATACGAAAAAAAATCAATAAAAAGCACTTGAAAAAAGAACCACCTTTAATAACTCAACTAAAATTCATGTTTACTACACAATCGCATGTAAGTAGGCAGTTTACGAAATAATAAATGGAAAATGGCACGACAATATCTTTCGTATCGTATAGAAAATGTGTGTACACTTCTTAGACGAGCGCTCAGACGATGACTCGTCTTAGTTGTTATTTTTGAAACAAAAACGGCCCTATTTATTAAACATTGTATTAAGACGATACAAATTGCATATAAACTTTATTGGTTTGTAGTTTGGATGAGTAGTTTATGACTTTGTAAGTTGCTGCCTGTTGCTATCTCAAAACGATGTAAATGCACGTAAGTTCAAGTCTCACGTGACTATTCGAATGTTGTAGTTTGTTACAGAGATGAGGACAAAGCAAAAGGACTTTATCTCATTTCATAAAATGTTACGTCTCACTTAACATGATTTAAGTATCGTTAAGGTGAAAACTTTTTTCTCGTAGTTTTGCGAGTACGTGCACTGTTCCATAAAACCTCACAACTTGTAGTTGTAGCCATTTTTATAATTCGAGGTAACTGTTACGGGATAATTTATGGATTAAGAAAATTAATGCAGTACATTTTATTTACTCACATGAATTATTAACCACTGTAACCGTTGCAAAGGACCAACGCTTGAGAAGTATACAGTCCGATGGCCTTAAAAATTGTTTTGCTCGCGTTTTTAAGGCAAGAACGAGCTCTCTTACGTGTCTGTCCCCGTTTGGACCGACACTGAGGATCAAGTCGCCTGATATTACGCCGAGCGCTCTAACCACTAAGCTACCCCGAGTCCTTATCCATCCCACCCTTGAACGCGCATCTAATCCGAGATGTTAACTGATGCAGCATATATGTTTGATTGCACGTATCGATCACGTTGTTATGTTTATGCAATAAATTACAATTTTGCGTTAGGTAAATGTTTGAGCAATGTTGACACCATAACTAACTAAGTGTGCGAGTTGGATTAACTCCAATGCAAGCAAAGACTTTTGTTGCGATAGCGCACGTTAAATGCAGTCGAGTTTCGAGTTACCCATAACTTGCTTAATGGAGCCCAACACTCAACACGTTGCTCTAAAAGCGACTATTAAACTTAAAAGCGAAAAATAAGTTTGTTTAGTATCCGGCTCGAAGGACCCAAAACTACATTTTTTACTCTTTTATTTTTTATAAATTAAAAAAGGAACTCGACGATGCTCGGTTAATTTACGACGTAAATTTTTATAATTTTAATAAACCGTTGATTATAAATCATAACAAAGAGGCGGGTAAAAATGCGTCTTGTGTTTGTTTAAAATTTCGTACTTTTCTAAGAGGGGGAGATGGTAGTTATATATTTAGTAAATTAGCAATTAAGAAAAGCGTCCGTTAATTTCTAAAAGAGTATCCAACGAAGTGAAATAAAATAGAAAGATGAGAGAATGAGATGAAAAGACAACGAGAGTTGAATTTTATTGTGAAATGTGTGTTTTATTACGGAATGTTAAATTACATTTACTAGTACTATACACAGATGATGAAAATTGTTTGTTTTCTCACAAGAAGTGCTCATACTTTGTTTGTTTTTACATCTTGGGGATTTATTTATTGACGTTGTCGCACTTATAGGATCGCTGTGCTCCGTCTAAGACGATAGTAATGGATAAAAATCTGGTGGATTCAGAGTGCAGCGGGCGTGGGCAATCTTCCCTCATTAACTATACTTTTAAAAATGATGATAATAATAATAATAATAAGGAAGTTGAAAGTTTGGCCCACCAGAGTCTTGCCGGACCGGGTGCTCTATCCCTAAACAACCTCGGTCCTTGAAATTTTCTAGTATTTTACGCGTGCTCACGTTAGTCTTGAGTCTTGAGTCGCTATAGTACTACCCTTCCAGACACGACGTCGCGTACATGAGTCTGGGATACGTCTTCCGTTCTTATTACGACCGTTTGATCGGAACCTGCATCGTTGAAGCGACAAACGTGGTACAGGAGATGGAACTTCTGGCTTATCACGTCGGGGTTGCCACTTTGACACGCGTTAGGTGGTCATGGATGATAAACGTCCGTGTTGCGTTAATTATCCAACGGAAAAACTTAAACTGGTGCTCTACCACTAAGCTATTCTGATCCTTGCAATTCCCTTGTTAGTTCGGAGCCGCTACAATACTCCCCTTGCAACGAAGTCGTTCGTCTCGATACAATTTGTGCGTGGATCCAGGGCGCGTCTTTCGTTCTTACGACCGTTGATTGGAACTTCCACCGCTAGAACGACAAAAGGCGGTGAACATGCGTGTAAACAGTTGATGGGTGGAAGCACTGCTGACTTAGCACGTCGGAGTCGCCACTTTCGCACACGTTAGGTGGTCGTTAGCGGTAAACGCCCGTGCTGCATTGATTATCCAAAAGAGAGACTTGACCGCAATCGAAGATGTCGGTGTCGCCCCGTGTGCTCTACTACTAAGCTACTTTTGTCCCAAATTCAATTCTCTTGTTTTTCACGCTTTCTCGCGTTAGTCTTGAACTGCTACTAAAGTATAAGTTTTTTGACAGGGTAGTGTTATCAATTTCTTAAGCTCCACTCCCATTTTTAACTAATACTTTGCGGTTCCGCTCGTGTTGTCTGATGTGCGTACAGACGTAGCAATCGAAAATATATTTTAAAAAAATTACAATAAAAACTTTCAAAGCGACTCTGCACGGAAAAGCAATGCATTTTTGCCGAGGATTAATTCAAAATTTTTAAACCTAAGATATACCGCATTATTCTATTATTACGTAGCAAGGGTTGCTATATTTTAGCGAAACCTATAATTTAATAAAATATACGGTTCCGTACTGCTTGAAAGCTTTACTGCATTTTCTTGAATGAATCGGCATTTTACACAAAAGTCTTTCGAAAACATATGTCGTTATATGAGATATTGCAGCCTGATAAATACGAAAAGAATTTGTGCTAAAAGCGAACATCTTTATAATACGAAATTAGTCGGATTTTTAATATAAAGACACTCAAATTGCCCTTTGTAGATTGCACTCTTGATTGTTTAATTTTTAATGCGTCAGTTTTTCATTTTAACTCTATAATTAGCCACTTTCTACTTTTTGCACTGTCAGTGCATTTGTAGCAACCGTAGAAGATCTGATCTACTGCACACATAAGAGAAAAATGCAACGTTGCCGTCTATGCACGGCTTTTCGAGCTAACGTAAGTCGACTTCACAACTTACGAGTAGCAAAATTTTCAAAAGATATGGCAATTGCGCCATTTAATCCCCCCCCCCCCTAATTTGTTTGTTTTCATCTCAACGAACGAGTTCGTCTTATAGGAAATTTTAACCATTTTTAATGCGTTTCCTACTGTGAATAACGTGCGTGCGCATTTACGAGAGAATTGCAAAAATAGCTTAGGGGGTAAAGCACTCAGTGCGACACTCAGAGACTCGGGTTGACGGCAAAATGACGCAGTCTTTGTGGTTGGGAGCAAACGGGCCAGATTCGCTTTGGCGTTGGCTTCTGTCTTGACAAAAGTACGGAAGCGTACACCGTTGAGGATGTCTGTCGTCTCGCCTCCTCCATGCGCTGCTGCGACTTGTTGGTGTGTGGCATCTGACTGGAAGAAATCTCTTGCTTGGTCCACTAGGGCTTGATTCTGTCTGAAGTGGCCCCAAATTTTTGTCTTCCCCTGCCAGAAAAGGGCAGAAGTGGTGTTAAACCCAGTAAATGCGAGGACTAACAGTTAAAATCCAGGTGGTACCTCCACTTCTCCTTGGTTGAACGAGCTGGTGGAGAACTGAATGCAACTCTCCTCACCTCTGCCACTCTTCTTGAAGTAGACGTTTGTTTTAGTGAATCCTAGACCGCAGAGGGGCACTGCTTTTGTTTCAATCCACTCGAGAGGAAAAGCAGAACAGAGATGCTCAATGAGACGAACCTTGTTTTTGTCAGTCGAGAGCATCTTCTCTTGGGGGACTGTGATGATGGTCGATGCGTCAAACACAATTTCCGCTGATGCTTTCTGATGATTTCCTCGGGATACCCATGAAAAACTGCACATACATTTCTCCCAAAGTGGTTAAATATTATGTAGGTTATGTAGGTGTTTTTGAGATTTTGATATAACTACAAGGCCTACAGACCCCCCTTTGCACTTAATTTGAAGCTAATGAAATTTCCCACAACTTCTATTCTATAAGTTCTACGCGTAGGATTAATGGTTTAGCCGCAATTTCGGTCTAAAGGTCTAAAATTAAAGTTTTCACTTTTTGGAAAGAATTGCCGATTTTCAAAGTACCGTAATTCGGTAACTAATTGACCTACAGAGCCCCGGTTAAGCCTAAATTGTCACACATTTAATGCTCTTTAAAAACATATTATAGTGGCTTTTGTAGAAAATGCATAGTTTAGGAGATATAGAGCAAAAACTGAAAAAAGTCCAAAATTTTCGCGGTTTTTTGTGTGCTACGCTTTTTCCACAACTTGCAAACTTGGGTATACACTAAACACTAGCCTAATGGGTCCAAACAACATACTAAAAAATCCGAGATACATCATGATGTGTTTATTGGGTAAGGAGAAGTTACACTCGAATGAATACCAATACTGTGGACCCAAAGTGTTTATTGGGGTAAGTCACCTTTTTAATGCTTATCGACACGTTCCAAGTCCGACTCTGTAAAAATCCAAAACAATTGCACGTACACTTGAGCAAACATATCAATCTTTTTGTTTACTCTATTAAAGATTTGTATTGGCAAAAATCTTGTATAGCACTATTTGCTGTGCATGCAACGCGATAACTAACGATGTAAAATAAAATGAAATTGAAAAAAATAACGTCCCTTGTTTAGTTTCACGCGATCCGAACTTTAAAATAAATAATGAAAAGTTGTAAAATAAATGAGCCGGTGTCAAATCTGTTTATTTGGGAATTACTGGTTAATGAACGGCTGCCAACGTCGCTAATTTAAAAAAATAATAATAAAAAGCTTAAAACTAAAAACCAATAATTCTGACGCGCTGTTTTCGAATTTTAAATTAAACCGTTCGATTTCATTTAAGGGCTCGTTTCTACATTTTATATAAAAGTTTAAAGGGTTGGAATAAAATGTTGTGTTAGAACAACAACAACACTAGATGCGATCATTAGGCGATGATTATATACATCAAAGAAATACTCATCGCCGTCATTATTTGTTCCTCTTTTATTTGTGCTTCTTCAACCATTACTTTAGTGATGCTCGTGTCAATTAAGAAAATATTACTATTAAAATGACGGCTCCATTATTCCGGCATAATGACCACCAACTAAGACTTTTAATATTGACTGCACTTAACTCTGTAATTTGAGATTTTTGTTTTGACGTCGTCGATAACACAAAAATTAATTAATGTTAACATCGTGTAATTATCAATTTTTGTTGCAGAAAAGACAAAGGCATTATTCCTCTTATGCAAATTACACGCTTATCGAATTCAATTGGCGTCTTGGCGCAACTGATCGAGTCGACACTCGACAGTCTCGACACGATGCATAAATCGTGATTTTTGGGTGTTTCGGAAAACTGTCTCTGTGTCTCTTCTCTTTAACTTGCTCCAAGAAGAGAACAAGAAAATGCAACTTTTTGTTCACCGTTAGACGCACACCTCTGCAAGTAATCTCGTTCCGATGAATTTGGATTTAGCGCATTAATGCGCCAATCTTCATCGGACGTATTTCTTCCTGGGTAGGTAACTTTAAACAAAAATTTTCCTTTTAAGTATGTTTGCAATTACAAATAGTTTTAAGTAAGCCGTAAAATAGCAATAAAATTTAATTGCATCCAACACAATAATAGTATTCTGCCTTTAAGTAATCACTCTCTTATTTGATGTCTTAATTTCCAATTACAACTAATTTATGTGAAGCAAGGAATTTCAACGGTAATAAACTAAATGCACCGAACGACTTTGTTTTTAACTAAAATAATTGAATTAGTAAAGGTGTTTTAATTATAAACAATACTTAACAATAGTAATTAATTAAATAGGATGAGAGACGAAAGTAATGCTCATTTACAAATTTTTCAAAATTTACTTAATCGAGTTACCTACTGAAAGTTGATGGTTTTTCGTTGTTTTTAACTTAATAATGGGTTACAAGTTAAAGTTGGATTTATTTCCTCAACTTGCAATAAGAGTAAGTTGTTGATTTATGTTTGCAGAAATAATTTTTTCTGTTCTTTATTGTGCGCATAAAAAATAAAATCACTTCGATTCTGTTTTCCTTATTTGATTTGATCGTTTTCACCTATTATTCATAGTTCAGTCAAATAGTACCTACTAACCTATCTACCTATCTACTTACCTAACTAGTTTGGCTAGGGTAAACAAATATAGAAGTATTTTTCTTTATCTTTCTTTATGTTGTTTTGAAATGCAAAATCGGAATTTCAACTTGGCCACAATGGCTACCTACTACCTGGTAAAAGGGAGGCGTTCTGAGAAAATCGCGAAAAACCGCAAAAAAATTATCTTTTCAGTTTTTTGTTTGTAACTTTCAAACTGCGTATTTTTTAAAAAAATTACATTTATGTAAAATATACTACATCACATTTTCTACAAATTATATTTCTTAAGTTTTTTCGCTCAGACGAACGGTTTAAGCGCTAGTGCGTGTTAAAGTTTAAGGAAAATTCCAAAATCGGTCAAAAATCTATTTTTTAGATTTTTGCGTATAACTGGGAAAGTGCGCACTTTGTGAGAAAATTACTTTTATATAAAAATAAAGTACATCAAATTTTCTACAAATTCAATTCCTTAGGTTTCTTCGCTCCGGCGAACGGTTTAGGCGCTATAGGGCATGTTTAAGTTTGACCAAAATTCCAAAATCGGTTAAAAAGTTATTTTTTAGATTTTAGTGTGTAACTTGAAAACTACGCACTTTTGAGAAAAATCACTTTTATATAAGAATAAACTACATCAAATTTACTACAAATTAAATTTCATAGGCTTTTTTGTTCAGAAAAACGGTTTAGGCGCTAGGGCATGTTAGAGTTTGACCAAAATTCCAAATCTGTCAAAAAGTTATTTTTTAGATTTTTGTGTCTAACTTGAAAACTACGCACTTTTTGGGAGAATCACTTTTATATAAGCTACATAAAATTTTCTACATATGATTTTTCTTGGGTTTTTCTTTTAGACGAAAGGTTTAGCCGCTAGTGCGTGTTAAAGTTTAACGAAAATTCCAAAATCGGTCAAAAAGCTATTTTTTAGATTTTTGCGTATAACTAGGAAACTGCGCACTTTGTGAGAAAATTACTTTCATATTAAAATAAAGTACATCAAATTTTCTACAAATTCAATTCCTAAGATTTCTTCGCTCAGACGAACGGTTTAGGCGCTAGGGTATGTTAAAGTTTGACCAAAATTCTAAAACCTGTCAAAAAGTTATTTTAAAGATTTTTGTGCGTAACTTCAAAACTACGCACTTTTGGAGAAAATCACGTTTATATGTATAAACTACATAAAATTTTTTTCATATGATTTTTATCATCACAGGCTAAGAGTGTCTTTGTGGCTCAAAAGAGTTGCATCCGGGCAATGTGCGGTGTGAGCCGGTTTACGTCGTGTAGACCCTACTTTAGGGAGTGGGGATTAATGACTGTTGTGTCCGTCTATATTTTTGAATGTGTAATGTTTGTAAAAAGTAACCCAGAATTCTTCACCTCGGGACAACATGGGCATGATACTCGAGCTAGGGAAAGATTGCGAAAGCCACAATCGTCGCGTGCTCTTTTGCATAAGAGCGTTTTATGCCACACTGTAGATATATATAATTTCCTGCCTCTACCTTTGAAGGTATTAAGCTACTCCAAATTAAAGATCGCGCTAAGAAAGTTTTTGCTCCAGAACTGCTTTTATAATCTGGAGGAATACTACTCATATAGCTGCAGTGAACCTCTGGGCACGGCCTGATGTTCTATGCTGAAGTTATTGGTGTGTTGTATGTTGTGCTCCTGAGCAGGGCTGTTTTGATTGTTTGTATTGCTCTTTTATAAGTTTTTATATGTATTTATTTGAATTGTAACTTGACCTTTTCTAAGCCAAAAATTGGCATTATGGAAATAAAAATTTTATTATTATTATTATTATTATATTAGGTTTTTCTTTCAGACGAAAGGTTTAGACGCTAGTGCGTGTTAAAGTTTAAGGAAAATTCCAAAATCGGCCAAAAGGTTTTTTTTTAGATTTTGGCGTATAACTAGGAAACTACGCACTTTGTGAGAAAATTACTTTTGAATAAAAATAAATTACATCAAATTTTCTACAACTTAAATTCCTTAGGTTTTTTCGCTCAGACAAACGGTTTAGGCGCTATAGGGCATGTTTAAGTTTGACCAAAATTCCAAAATCGGTTAAAAAGTTATTTTTTAGATTTTTGTGTGTAACTTGAAAACTACGCACGTTTGAGAAAAATCACTTTTATATAAGAATAAACTACATCAAATTTTCTACAAATTAAATTTCTTAGGCTTTTTTGCTCAGAAAAACGGTTTAGGCGCTAGGGCATGTTAAAGTTTGACCAAAATTCCAAAATCTGTCAAAAAGTTATTTTTTAGATTTTTGTGTCTAACTTGAAAACTACGCACTTTTTGGGAGAATCACTTTTATATAAGCTACATAAAATTTTCTACATATGATTTTTCTTGGGTTTTTCTTTTAGACGAAAGGTTTAGCCGCTAGTGCGTGTTAAAGTTTAACGAAAATTCCAAAATCGGTCAAAAAGCTATTTTTTAGATTTTTGCGTATAACTAGGAAACTGCGCACTTTGTGAGAAAATTACTTTCATATTAAAATAAAGTACATCAAATTTTCTACAAATTCAATTCCTAAGATTTCTTCGCTCAGACGAACGGTTTAGGCGCTAGGGTATGTTAAAGTTTGACCAAAATTCTAAAACCTGTCAAAAAGTTATTTTAAAGATTTTTGTGCGTAACTTCAAAACTACGCACTTTTGGAGAAAATCACGTTTATATGTATAAACTACATAAAATTTTTTTCATATGATTTTTATTAGGTTTTTCTTTCAGACGAAAGGTTTAGACGCTAGTGCGTGTTAAAGTTTAAGGAAAATTCCAAAATCGGCCAAAAGGTTTTTTTTTAGATTTTGGCGTATAACTAGGAAACTACGCACTTTGTGAGAAAATTACTTTTGAATAAAAATAAATTACATCAAATTTTCTACAACTTAAATTCCTTAGGTTTTTTCGCTCAGACAAACGGTTTAGGCGCTATAGGGCATGTTTAAGTTTGACCAAAATTCCAAAATCGGTTAAAAAGTTATTTTTTAGATTTTTGTGTGTAACTTGAAAACTACGCACGTTTGAGAAAAATCACTTTTATATAAGAATAAACTACATCAAATTTTCTACAAATTAAATTTCTTAGGCTTTTTTGCTCAGAAAAACGGTTTAGGCGCTAGGGCATGTTAAAGTTTGACCAAAATTCCAAAATCTGTCAAAAAGTTATTTTAAAGATTTTTGTGTGTAACTTCAAAACTACGCACTTTTGGGAAAAATCACGTTTATATAAACTACATAAAATTTTCTACATATGATTTTTCTTAGGTTTTTCTTTCAGACGAAAGGTTTAGACGCTAGTGCGTGTTAAAGTTTAACGAAAATTCCAAAATCAGTCACAAAGCTATTTTTTAGATTTGTGGGTATAACTGAGAAACGACGCACTTTGTGAAAAAATTACAAACTACATAAAATTTTCTACAAATCAAGTTTTTTAGGTTTTTTCGCTCAGGCAAACGGTTTAGGCGCTAGAGCATGTTAAAGTTTGACAAAAATTCCAAAATCGGTCAAACATCTATTTTTTAGATTTTTGCGTGTAACTGGTAAACTACGCGTTTTTTGCAAAAATTACGATTATACAAAAATAAAATACATCAAATTTTCTACAAATTATATTTCTTAGGTGTTTTTTTTCAGGTAAATGGCTTAGGCGCCATGACTCGTTAAAGTTTGAGGAAAATTTCAAAATCGGTTAAAAAACGGTATTTCAGATTTTAACGAGTAACTTTGTAACTTCGTCTTTTTTGTGGTAATCACTTTACTACAAAAATAAACAACATTTAATTTCCTAGAAATTACATATCTTAGGCTTTTTCTTTCAGACAAACGGTTTAGACCCCAGAGAGCTCGAAAAACTTCAAAATCGTCAAAAAGCTGTTTTTTTTTTAATTTTTCGCTTGTAACTCGGCAACTACACACTTTTAGATCCAAGTATTCTTATTACAAAAATAAAGTACATAAGTTTCGTACAAATTATGCCCCCTCCCAGGTGTTTTACATCATACGTACAGTTTAGGTTAGGCGCTAGTCCGGGTGGTGTCCGGCTAGTGTATTTCGCCGATTTTGGAATTTTTATCAAATTTTAACGCGCCGTAACGCCTAAACCGCTTGCCTGACAAAAATAACTAAAGAAACATAATTTGTAGAAAATTTGATGAAGTTTATTTTTATGTAGAAGCACGTTTTCCCAAAAGTGGACAGGTTTCGAGTTATAAGCGAAAAACTAACAAAAGAGTGATGGAGAAAAACGTCTATAGTTTTTTCCAGGAATTGCCTCTTATTTTCTCCTATTATTATTAACTGGACGACTAGGAATGTGCCGATTTTTCAGTTTTTATATAAAATAGGTATACATATTTTTAAGCAAATAAGATGTGCGTTTGCTTCAATTATTTTTTTAAATGTAAAAATAATAAATTTCAATAGATATAAATCTCGAATAGTTAAACAAATTTGTTTTGTTATTTTTATTTTGTATAAATTTAAATTCGAACATTTATTTGTATGCTCTACAAAAGTTTTATGTGGATATTGTGATAAAAACAATGAGTAACCATAAAGTAAGGATTGATGAACACGTTTTGTGTATATGTATATAGGGAGTATACAAGTACTAGGGTAATAAACAATGGCGGCGTTTTAATCGGCAGCGATCTTAGGGTAATAAATAGACGTGGAGGGTCGATCTTAAGACGTTGGCTTGATGAGGCTAATTGGATGAAGCTATGGTCGGCTTATGTAAAGCGTTTACAACCTTCTCGAGTCGAAGGTGTACGATTTTCAATGAGAATTTAATCCATTAACCGAAAAACTTAAATTTGTGCCTTTATTTGGCCACTTGCGAGATTAGTTGCATACAACTTTTCCAAAAGTTGTATATTATTACCAACGTAAGATTTAGCAATTTGAATACATTTGTTAGTACAAGTTTTCAACGGCTTTGCCAATAATATGCGAGACAAACGCGTCGTTATTAGAATTAATAGTTATCGTAAACAAATCGTTTTGTTGGCTGTTTGCTCATTTGTTGTCTTTGTTAACGGCCGCTTTGGATTCGCATTCGACGCTTCTTTTGTTCAAGTTTGAATTTTTTGAAATACAATAGCGTAGACCAACAGGTTAAATGCCCAAAAGTATACATTAAATTAACGATTGACAGGCATCAAAATGTAAACAACACATCGGCAATATCCGATGAACAATTAAGATAAAAGTTTTTTAACGGTGCCAGGTTATTTTCTTATTTTATTTTATTTTATTTTATTAAATGTTTTATAATATAATACGCCCACTCTTTTCATCCTGCAACTTTTTTTGTTTAATTTCGTCCATAGACAATTGGGTTTGGTGGAAGTTTGAAAGGTGGACGATAAAAACATTTTAATGTGGTATTTATAAATATTAGTTCCCATTTTATAATGTCTATAATCACTATATTCATCGTAAACTATCGGTATTGTCTAGAAAAGTACATGTCCAGTTATTACTTTAATCACAACCTATTATTAATAATTGGGAAAAGTAAATAGAAATGGTGTAGGAAGTCTTTGAGCTCTTACAAGTGCGGAATGATAGTTGTTCTTAAAAAATAAAATATGAGACGCTATACCAAACTCTATTCTTACGTCAAAGGGGGATAAGCTTCAAAAAATTTTCTTCCCTTAGTCCGTTTAATCGGTCTCTGTCCAAGACTTTTCCTCGAATTAACTTCGTTAGCGTAGTCACTCAGGGCCACAGTAGTAAATTACGCACTAAATTGACGACCCAGGCGTGATAAAATGAGTCAGACTACTTTCAAAGTGGACAAAGTCATCGAAAAAGCATTTAATGCCTGTTTTTGCGTGCAACTAACTTACTTCTAAGTGCATCGTAAAGATGGCGCTTCAAGTATGGTTAAATCATTATTGGAGTAGTTTTACGCATTTTCCTATTTTAATTTTTTTACAGTGTGGCACTAAAATGCCCAAATATGGCTTAATTTGTTCGCTATACTTTGCGAAAATTCCGCTAATAATTGTATAATTTTTATAAAAATTATTCAAAAGTTATCAATATTTAATTTACTTTAAACAAAAATTGCATTACAGCTCCGACATCATCCGACAACAAACTTTTTTTTGAGGCCAGGTTTCAACGGTTACATTTTAATATAAACAAGCAAAACTTTTTAAATTAAAACTACATCAAGGTTTTTACAAAAAAAAATAAAATGATATCACGAGGGATTCGATAAAAATTTTAAAAACGTTTTCGACACAGCAAATAAACTAAAACTTGAAATCAATTTTGAAACGTTCAAAATAATTACGTTTAATGAATACGTAAATATAATTTGATTACGTGACCTTTTGGCTTCCAATAAACGAGTTTTCATTAATCTAAAAATAATGACATGTGAACGATTCTTTGTGCGTTTTATTTACAGGGTGTAAATCGACTTACGGGATACGTAACCGCCCTGATCCAAAAAGTGGTCTAATGGCTTGATTTATTTATTTATTTGTGCAACCAACAGTTACAAGAGCCGATAAATGGTTACATAAATCTTAAAAAGGTGCCAATTTTTGGTGCATGGGATATCCCATTAAAAGTTAAAGAGGTGCGAGTTGAGCTCCGTCCTCGGTGAGGACCCTCAAGGGTCGGTTCAGGGACCACAATTGTTTCTCGTCTATAATACGGACAATGTTTTTTACCACAGAGGTATGTGCTGTCTTATAATATGCTGAGCCGGTAGTGGAGTTTTCCCTGCCTTTCGAGACCATGACCTTTAAAAATGTGAGACCTGGGCTCTTCAAAATTTTTTTGGATTAAGCCGTGCAATGGCGTAGATATATACTTGAAAGTAGTGGTTAAACATCATGAGTTATAAATAAAATAGAGCCCCAAGCGCAAAGTTTTGATTGTTCAAGGCCAAGTGGCTTAAAATAAAGTTTGGGAAGTTTACTAGCAATTGATAGTGTCTCCTAAAAAGAATTTTCACAAAAACAAAGTAGCAAAATTAGGACTTATTTATCTTATTAATCTTTACTACTTATTACCATTTCTAGTGTACAGTGGACTTCGGACTTAAATTGCTATATTATTTCAGATAAACAAAAAAGATTCTTGGAGAATTACGGGGCCCCTTTTTCTGTCTTTGGCTTTTTTTTACTTTTCTCTAACATTGAGTTGTCTAGTTGAGGCATCTAGTATCGCGCAGGTTGGGGCGTCAGCCCTTCTTCCCTCTGTTTCCTTGCCTCTTGGCCCTTTGCCACCCTCCCCCCTTGCCTCCTGAGTTTGACAATTGAATTTTGTCTACTCACCCTCACTTCTCATTTCCGTTTTTGCCTTCCCTTTTATTGTTTCCAAAACTTGAGTTGCCAAGTCGAGGCCCCTAATATCGCGGGCCTGAGGCACCTCTTGGTCTCACTCGTCCTAATTTCTGTCTTTGCCTTCCCTTTAATTTTTCTCTAACATTGAGTTGCCAAGTTAAGAACCTAAATATTGCGAGCTTGGTGCGCCAGTCGCTCTTCTTCCTGTTCTCTCTCTCTCCTGTTATCACCTGCCCTCTTCTGAGTTCGACAATTGCATTTTGCCTACTTCCTTTTATTTTTCTCTAAGTCTAATCGAAGTCTAAATCTGAAAGCTCAAGTTTAAAGTTTCAAGCCTGAAGCCAGAAATTAAAAATTTAAAATCTAAAGTTCTAAGTCAGAGGTTTCAAGTCTAAAGTTCAAAGTCTGACGTTTAAGTCTGAAGCATCTAAGTGTGAAGTGAAATTCTAAAGCCTGAAGTGAAAAGTTCCATGTCTTAAGTTCCAAGTCTGAGGTTTTAAGTCTAAAATTCAAAGTTGGAAGTTCAAAGTCTGAAGTTCAAGTCTGAATTATAAAGTCCGAAGTTTAAAGTTCAAACTCGGAAGTCTGAAATACCAACTCTGCAGCTTAAAATCTGTAGTTCTAAGTCTGAAGTTCAAAGTCGGAAGTTTATAGTCTGAAGTTCAAAGTTTGAATTGTAAGGTCTGAGGTTTAAAGTCCAAATTCAGAAGTTTCTAAGTTTGAAGTCAAATTCTGAAGTCTAAAGTTCAAACTCTGAAGTCTCGAGTACCAAGTGTGCAGTTTAAAATCTGTTGTTCAAAGTCTGAAGTTCAAGGTCTGAATTGTAAGGTCTGAAGTTTAAAGTCCGAATTCGGAAGCTTCCAAGTCTGAAGTGAAATTCTGAAGTTTAAAGTTCAAACTCTGACGTCTCGAGTACCAAGTCTGCAGTTTAAAATCTGTTGTTCAAAGTCTGAAGTTCAAAGTCTGAATTGTACAGTCTGAAGTTCATAGTGTGAATTGTAAAGCATCAAGTTCAAAGTCTGAATTGTAAGGTCTGAAGTTTAAAGTCTGAATTCTAAAGTTTCCAAGTCTGAAATGAAATTATGAAGTCTAAAGTTCAAACTCTGAAGTCTGAAGTATCAAGTCTGCAGTTTAAAATTTGTAGTTCTAAGTTTGAAGTTTATAATCTGAAGTTCCAAGTCTGAATTGTAAGGTCTGAAGTTTAAACTCCGAATTCTGAAGCTTCCAAGTGTGAAGTGAAATTATGAAGTCTAAAGTTCAAACTCTGAAGTCTGAAGTACCAAGTCTGCAGTTTAAAGTCAGTACTTCAAAGTCTGAAATTCAAACTCAGAACTTTAAAGTTCTAAGTCTGTAGTTCAAGGTCTGAATTGTAAAAGTATGAAGTTCAAACTCTGAAATCTGAAGTTCCAAGCCTGTACTTTAAAGTCAAAAGATCAAAGGCTAAAGATCCAAGTTTGAAGTTCCAAGACCAACATTCATGGTCTAAAATTCAAAGCCTGAAGTTTAAAGTTTGTCCCTCCTTTGACCTCCGTCTTCTTTGCACCTGCCCCTGTCCCCTTGAGTTTGACAATTGAATTTTGTCTCACTCGTTCTAATTTGTCTTTACCTCCCCCTTTTATTTTTCGCTAATATCGCGCGGTCTAAATCGTCAGTTTCTTTTGGCCCTATCCTCTTGACCCCTTGACCCTCCCGCCCCCCTAATGAACCGTGCATCTATACGCAATATCTAAGTGACCAACAGAGTGACTGCACCATTTAATAATTGCAGATGCGTGTGATCCTCTCTCTCTACACATCCGTAAGAACAAAACCCACGTTGACAGCTTACCTCTACATCCTACACTATTAACGGGAGCATCTTGACAAAGGTTGAACGTCATGGCGACCTGATTACAGTGATTGCTATTACCTATTATTACACATTTAGCATTGAACTTCATTATTCGTACGCCAGATACGTTGACGCCTAATACTATAAAGAAACGATAATTGAAATAAAAATTGATTTAATACTAAAATAAGCCCAATCACATGTTCAGTTAGCGATAGACAAAGAAAAAAAAATGATAATGAATATAAGGACACCTACCGAGTGCACACCTGTATCAATTACATTTGATCAAAAAAATTGATTGAGAAATCGATTTTTTTTTATAATTGAAAAAATAATACGAAAAAACAAACGGAAAAAATAATAATTCGAATGCGAGTGGCGTTGAAAAATGGCACTTTTTTCCTTCCCGTACTTAAAAATTTTTTGACTGATTGCGGTCGCTTTGTGAATGACAATTAAAAGTAAAATTTTAATTTAAAAGACCTTTTCTTTGATTCACACAAAAAACTTTGTATAAAATCTTCGACTTGGCTAATTGTACGTTAGGCATTTTAAAAGTAAAATAAATTACTTCCCAAGTTAGAACATTGCTTGAAAGAAATTAATGCTTTTAAAATTTAAAAGAAATTTTAATTCATTACTTGAAAGAAGAAGAAGAATTTGTTATATTTGCATAAGAAGCTAATACTGTACCCGAAAAGTAAGAAGGAAGGGCGGCTGCTTTTTTTCCTACTCAAATTAAAAAAATGCGTATGTTTTATTCATTTGGATTTAAATTTTGTCACTGATGAATCTTTTCAAATTCTTTATATTAAACCAACTTTTTTTTATATTTACGTAATCTGTATGATTACTTTTTATGGCAAAGATTTATTGTGATTTTTATTAATAAAAATATTTTTTGTTTATTTAACGCATTTGGCCAAATATTTTGTACTTAACCATGCTTTTGGCGCAGGAATTAATCACTAATGTACACATAATATACAGTTCCTAGAGAAAATATAGGCTAAAACTCTAAAGGCGTGTCCTAATTTTGTATCGGTCATCGGGCATTGAGACAAGTCGTCGTGATTGGTTATATCACAGTTATATCTCAATCTCAGAAACGGTGGCTCGTAGGAAAAAAAGTTTTGATACATTTCTTATAGATAATTTTATGATCTACAATTTTTGTCTGAAGTACTTTTTTAATCAAACTTACCGTTTTGCTGAAAATTGCGAAAAACTCATTTTTTTTACCTTTAACCTTAAATAAAATTTTTTCCACACACGGGAATGATGGAGAACTTTAAAATTTTATTTATAATTATGTTTTGAACAATTTTACTGATTTTCAGCTTGTTGGGACCGTATGCACCTTCGAATGTCTAAATTGACCGGACTATATAGTATAAGTACATGAATGTAGAATTTAACATTTGTAAAACAAATAAATGCGTATTGTCAAAAAATAAAGTTTTTAGTTTTAAACATAAATTAAGCTAAGTGGATGAAAAATTTGTGTTAAATGTTCTTTTGTATTGGTGGTGATAAGCTGATAAGTCAAGAGAATTTTTGGGAAAGAATTTAACCGTTATCAGCAACGGCCTTCCAACTTTTGATGCATGTTCATACTTATTCGTCTGTTGGGAGAGTCCTTGAAGTAATCAAATTGCAATCTGTTGGGCAAAAACCTCAATTATCCTCCCAAATTATTATTATTCTGAAGTTCAATGCCTGAAATCCGAGGTCTGAGTACAAAGTCTGCATTTTAAAATCTGAAACTCAAACTCAAAAGCTCAAAGTCTGAAGTCTGAAGTTCCAAGTTTGAAATTTAAAGTCCGAGGTTCAAAGTCTTAAGTCCGAAGCGTCCAAGTCTGAATTTAAAAGTCTGAAGTTTAAAGTCTGAAGTTCAAAGTGGAAAACTTCCAAAACTGAAGTGTTAGATTGGAAGTTTCATGACTGAACTTTAAAACTCTGAAGTTTCAAGTCTGCAATTTAAAGTCTGAAGTTTGAAGCTTCTAAGTCTGAAATTTTAAGTCTGCACTAAAAGTTTAAGGTCTGAAGTTTAAACTCTAAACGCTGAAGTTCTAAGTCAAAAACTAAAACTCTGAATTTTTAAGTTTGAAGTTTAAAGTCTTAAGTCTGAAGCTTTTAAGTCTGTAGTTCTAAGATAGCAGTTTCGAGTCTGTAGTTCAAAGTTTGACATTCAAATTCGGAAAAGACTGCAGTTCAAAGTCTAAACTGAATTCTGAAGCTTCTAAGTCTAAACTGAATTCTGCAATTTTCAAGTCAGAAATTCAAAATCTAAAGTTCTAAGTCTGATGTTCAAAGTCTGAAATTCTCAGTTTAAATTTGAGTCTGAAAGTCAAAGTGTAAAATTCGAAGTCTGAAGTTAAAAGTCTGAAGCTTTCAAGTCTGAATTTCAAAGTCTGAAGCCTGGGGCTTTAAATCTAAAGTTTGAGATCCGAAGTTGCATAAGTGAATTCAAAGTCCGAAGTTCAAACTCTAAACTCTGAAGTTCTAAGTCTAAAATTAGAACTCTAAGTTTCCAAGTCTGAAGTTAACAATCTTAAGTCTTAAGTCTGATGCTTTTAAGTCTGTAGTTCCAATTTTGTAGATTCACGCCTGTAATTTCAAATTTGTAGTTCAAAGTCTAAAATTCAAATTCTGAAGTTCAAGTTAGTAGTTTAAATTTTGAAGTTTAACCTCTGTAGTTTGAAATTTAAGCTCTAAAGTCTAAAAGTCTAAACAGAATTCTGAAGCTTTCAAATCTGAAGTTCCCAATCCAAAGATCCAAAAGTCAAACGTTCAAAAGTTCAAACTCTAAAGTTCTAAGTTTGATGTTTCAAGTTCAAAATTTCAAGTCTGAAGTTCAGAGTCTGAAATTCAAAGTCTAAAAGTCAAAGTTTGAAGTTAAAAGTGTTAAGTCTGAAGCTTCCAAGTCTGGATTTTACAGTCTGAAGTTCAAGGTCTGAAGCCTGGTACTTTTAAGTCTAAAGTCTGAGATCCGAAGTTCCATGACTGAAGTTCAAAGTCTGAAGTTTAAACTCTGAACACTGAAGTTCTAAGCCTGAAGTTAAATTTCTGAAGCATTCAAGTCTGCAGTTCTAAGTCTGTAGTTTCAAGTCTGAAGTTCTGAGTCTGAAATCCAAAGTCTAAAAGTCAAAGTTTGAAATTAAAAGTGTTAAGTCTGAAGCTTCCAAATCTGAATTTCAAAGTCTAAAGTTTAAGGTCTGAAGCCTGGTACTTTTAAGTCTAAAGTCTGAGATCCGAAGTTCCAAGACTGAAGTTCAAAGTCTAAAGTTTAAACTCTGAACACTGAAGTTCTAAGCCTGAAGTTAAATCTCTGAAGCTTCTAAGTCTGCATTTCCAAGTCTGTAGTTCCAAGTCTATAGTTTCAAGTCTGTAGTTTTAACTGTATAATCTAAAGTCTGAATTTCAAAGTATGAAGATCAGAGTCTGAATTTAAAATTCTGAAGTTCCAACTCTGAAGTCTGAAGTTCAAAATATAAACTGAATTCTAAAGCTTCCAAGACTGAGGTTCAAAATCTAAAGATTCAACTCTGTAGTTCCAAGTTTTAAGTTCAAATTCTGAATTTTAAAAGTCAAAGTCTGAAGTTTAAAGTCAGAAGTTTAAAGGTTGAAATTTGAAATTACCAAGTTTAAAGTCTGAAGTCTTAAGTCTGAAGGCTGAAATGTGAAGTGTGAAGTCTGTAGCCTAAAGTCTAGATATTAGAACAGATTTCCACTGATAACCTGATACGAAGTACCCACTGCACAGCTGCACACACACAGTTCTTTAGAATCACCAGCTCAAAAAAATAAGATTGATGAAATATAAAGGACATTTAAGGTTCACCGTTCATATAATTTTTTTATCCAAAACCACGTGACCCGAATGAGCCCTAAACCTGAATTAGTTTGCTTGCTGTATTATTCGAGTTGTACAACTTTCTCAATTATTCTCTTTTCGTTTTAGCTGTGTAAGCTATCCACAGATAGACGGACGGGCAGAGTCAGATCAATTATCCTCCAATTTTGTGACATTCGTCAAATATCGAGTAGCTAAAACTGTTTTTGACTTCAAAACTAAACGTGGAGATGTCCTCAACAAAAACAAAAAAAAAGCACTTTGATCTTAAGTGAAATTTGGAAAACTGCCCCTGGCTCTTGGTAAAAATAAATGTGCTCTAACGACTAATGAATAAAAACGAGACAAGGAATGAAAATTTGTGTTTAAAAATGTCACAGAAAGTAATATCCAAGCATTTCCCCGAGGTGGTACCTTTATAATTTCAAAGGTAGAAAAGCGCGAGGTTAAGGGTGAATTTTTACCCAAAGCAGTTTTTAAATTGTTTCAAAAGGGCTAACATTAAAATCTAAGAAGGCTCCGTATAAAGAGTTCGTACAAAATTATTCAATAATTGCAGATTACACACTACGCACGTTGAAAAGTTTCGCGAAAATAAATAGCGCCCTAGAGCCTGTTCACAGTAGAAACAGTTTAGGGGTCAGGTCTCCAACCACAATCAAATGCGCTAGGTACGAATTAGAGTGGTTGACAGGCCCGACTAGTTTTAAATCAAAAGTGGTTTAAAATTTGTTCAAAAAGTTATATTGAGGGTAACGCAAACGTAAAAATTGGAGTCCATCTGTCAGTGTTCGTCTGTTCGTCTGTTCGTATCGAAATTTATTTACCTTGCTCTTATGCAACTGCCAAAATAAAATTACAACAATTAGATGCGGTAATTTAATCAATCGAGCCGAACTGAACATAATCTTTTTTAACAAACCTCGCTCAATTAAATCGCCATGGTAAATTTAATTTAGTGCTAAATCATTAGTAGTTAATTTTAAACCTTTTCGGCTTCCTTTTTTATATTATTCAATTTTAATAATTGTTACAGCATTTTTCACACATAAAAATTTAATTGCAGGTCTCTATTTTACCAACGAAACTTACAATTAAGTACATTTTTTTTAAATTAAATTGTTTTTAGTTTTACATGTTTTGGTAAAAGTAACGGGTCGTAATTATTGTTTAACTTAATTATTTACATTTTTAGGAAAAGTTAATTAATTTTTTTTCGCACCAGTTGCGTCGAGCTTTAATTGGGGCCTTTTGGAAACGCAAAAAAATTCTAAAGAGCCAACAGAATGAAATTTAAACAGCTCAGTAATTTAGGACTTTTTTGCATATTTTCCGGTCCCTCCTGTTAAACAACTCTCATAGAAATATATGACCAACGCTTACCTTAAGGGCTAATCTCAGTTGTCAAATCGGAAATTCAAAGAATTCACGTGGAATTTTTCAGTAAATAATAAACGTCCGGATGATCGATTATGAAAACTGAAACTACGTTGGTTTTCTCTACGCCATCTACGCTCTAGAAGGAGCGTATTTGTCCAGTTGCGAGCCGAACCCGACGTTTCTTCTAGTTTTAATCAAAATCGCACTAGTAATAAAAGCTCATATCTACTTTTCCAATCGCCTCGTAAAACTGCACCTTTTCGAGCTATAAAAAAGTCGAAGAATTTCCCTTTTCATATCGTGTACGTAGCTCCATCATAACACATCAATTTATTTTAAAAATTATAGCCGTATTACTAAAAAAATAATAAAGTAGCCTCGTAAACCATATTTATAGATAGAAAGAAGTACACAAAGTAAATTATATTTTCGTATCTAAAGAAAATTAGACATAAATCTCGATACTTTCAAAAAATAAAACTATTCACAATTTACGAGCTTCAAGGAGGTTTCGAACTTAACTTTTTCTTAAATTACACCAAGATACTTCGGCAATTGAGTAATATTCAGTGTTTGTGTAAGGATTTGTCTTTCTATAGTCCAACTGATAATGTTTAGTTGTAACAATCTGAACCCTTGTAATCAAGATTTATTGAAGCACAAATTAATGTAACCCAAACAATAGGCAATTGTTACACAGAAGGATGTCAAAGAGATACGAGAAGAGAGTAGGCGCATTAAAAGGAGGGATAATTGTCTAAGTGCGATGATAAAGTTCTAATTATCACAAGAAATTGAGATAAACCTGAAAATTATGTAACCGTAACTCTAGTATAATGTATTATTACAACAACCCCACAAATTTACTTTTATTAGTTGGGTTTAAAACCTTTTGGTTATAAAATTCGGTTACCAATTTTTTGAAAATACTAAAGGGCGGGAATATAATAGTATTATTTTAAAAACCTGCTGGCATAAGTCGTTTAGATTGGATTTTTTAGATGTTCACACACTGTTCTCAAATTGTAGTCACGCGCATGCCTCTCAAAAGTTATGCGGGGTCTAGTTTCATGTTTAAAGTAGTTGAAGAATCAAAATTAAGTTCCGAAAAAGGGTGTAGAACTCCTAATCTGCTGAAACGAAAAAATTAAAATTTTGAATTTTTTTAAATCTTGAAATTATTGTCAAAGTGCTGCCATAGACAATTATTTCCCCACTTACGCTTAATCAAAGTTTGAAGTTCAAACTCTTGAGTTTGAAGTCTAAAGCCTGAATCTAAAATCTTAAGTCTGAAGTTTAAAATCTAAAGTCTGAACTTTCAAGTGTATAGAAGGTAACAGTCTGAAGTTCTAATACTAACTTTACAGTGTAGTTTAAACTCTAAAGTTCCAAGTCTGTAGTAAAAGTCGGAAAATCAAAGTCGGAAGTGCAAAGTCCGAAGATCAAACTATGAATTTAAAATTTCAAGTTTGAAGTTCAAAGTCTGAAGTTCAAAGTTTGACGTTTGAAGTCTGAAGTCTGAAGCTTCCAAGTCTGAAGTTCCATGACTGAACTTCAAAGTTTGAAGTTCAACCTCTAAAGCTTGCAGTTTGAAGTCTAAATGTAGAATGCGAAGTCTGAAGTTCCAAAACTGAAGTTTAAAGTTTGAAGTCTGAAGCTTCCAATTCTGGAGTCTGACGTCTGAAGTTCCATAACTGAAGTCAAAGTCTGAAGTTAAAAGTCTAAAGTCTGAACTTCCAAGTGTATAGAAGGTAACAGTATGAAGTTCTAAGTCTGGACTTTACAGTGTAGTTTAAACTCTAAAGTTCCAAGTCTGTAGTTCAAAGTAGGAAAATCAAAGTAGGAAGTGCAAAGTTCGAAGATCAAACTCTGAATTTAAAATTTCAAGTTTAAAGTTTAAAGTCTGAAGTTCAAAGTTTAACGTTTAAAGTCTGAAGTCTGAAGTTCCATGACTGAACTTCAAAGTTTGAAGTTCAACCTCTAAAGCTTGCAGTGTGAAGTTTGAAGTCTAAATGTGGAATGTGAAGTCTGAAGTTCAAAAACTGAAGTTCAAAGTTTAAAGTCTGAAGCTTCCAATTCTGGAGTCTGGCGTCTGAAGTTCCATAACTAAAGTCAAAGTCTGAAGTTAAAAGTCTAAAGTCTGAACTTCCAAGTCTATGGAAGGTTACAGTCTAAAGTTCTAAGTCTGGACTTTACAGTGTAGTTTAAACTCTAAAGTTCCAAGTCTGTAGTTCAAAGTCAGAAAATCAAAGTCGGAAGTGCAAATTCCGAAGATCAAACTATGAATTTAAAATTTCAAGTTTGAAGTTCAAAGTCTGAAGTTCAAAGTTTAACGTTTAAAGTCTGAAGTCTAAAGCTTCCAAGTCTGAAGTTTCATGACTGAACTTCAAAGTTTGAAGTTCAACTTCTAAATTTTGCAGTATGAAGTTTGAAGTCAAAATGTGGAATGTGAAGTATGAAGTTCCCTAACTGAAGTTTAAAGTTTGAAGTCTTAAGCTTCCAAGTCTGAAGTTCCATTACTGAACTTCAAAGTTTGAAGTTCAACTTTTAAAGCTTGCAGTATGAAGTTTGAAGTCTAAATGTGGAATGTAAAGTCTGAAGTTCCATAACTGAAGTTCAAAGTTTGAAGTCTGAAGCTTCCAAGTCTGAAGTTTCATGACTGAACTTCAAAGTTTGAAGTTCAACTTTTAAAGCTTGCAGTATGAAGTTTGAAGTCTAAATGTGGAATGTGAAGTCTGAAGTTCCATAACTGAAGTTCAAAGTTTGAAGTCTGAAGCTTCCAATTCTGGAGTCTGACGTCTGAAGTTCCATAACTGAAGTCAAACTCTAAAGTTAAAAATCTCAAATATGAAGTTTAAAAAACAGTGTAGAACTCCTAATCTGCTAACTCGAAACAATTTAAAATTTGCAGTAATTTGAAACTTGAAATTTTCAAAAACAGTGCGAAACTTATTTTGGCAATTTTTAATTTTATTTTTGGAATTTAATTTTTTGGTATTTCGTAAACACTTCATTATGCCTTTCTGTTGGTATAAATCACGTAAGGCCTTTCGAAAGCTTAAAAAAGTGCCGCATGCCTCTTCGGTTTCAAAGGAAGATATCGTATAGACAAGTCCCGCGTTGGTAAGTATCCATAATAACGGCTGAAGCCAGCTCTACAACTTTAAAAGAAATGTCCTTTGGTCTCAATTAATTATGTCCAAAGTGGCAGTACGCCAAAATATTTTAGTAAAACAAATACGATTAAATAGAATTAAATTTGAAATGTGGGCCGTTACGAGAAGTAGATAAATAAACAATTATTAAAATAATCGATTTCAATTCTTATGTTAATCGAAATTTTTTTGGTAACTTCAAAGTAATTTGATTGGTTATTTTCAATAAATCTTAATTGAAATTTTGGATTACCGTAGAAATCACGCTGGTTATGATATTAGTTGGAAATGCTTAAAATTTGAACCCGTACACAAAGATATTAGATTAACATATCTTACTCTGCGTGAAACAACTTCTTTTATAATATGTGTATAATTTTTTTTCTTTATCTATTAAATTATAATTCTCGACTTAAGTAGATAGTAATACACGAGAAACCATATAAGGTGCTTAAAAATAAATATATTCGGATCGTCGGTAGTTGATTTCTAAACTTTAAATCGTATAATATTGATTGATTAACTACACGAGAAACGAATGGTTACAAATTATTTTTAATTTTTGTCTTTAATAGCTTTGTAGCTTCTTTAAAAACTAATAATTTTTTTATAATTTAAATTAGCTACATATTCGTGATGGATAAGTAAATAAGCTGTGGGCACAACATGTGTGGGGTATTTAATTCGAGCAGATCCAGAAAGTGAGGTTATGCTTACGATGGTCACAAATTTTGTCTAATACTGAAACACTCGTCAATGATTCATGATTCAGTTAGACTCACAAGCTTTCAACTAGACGCTTGTAGTACCTTTTCAAGCAGCTTACCCTTGTTTAAGTCTCTGAAAAAGAGGTGTGGAGCCATATCAGACTATATAGAAATCCGACTGTAAGCGAAAGAAACTTCTTTTATGGCCCAGAAGTGAAGAGTATTTACTCTGGTGGTACCCCTTACTCTGAGTTTTCACGCTGGTTTTGTTGGGTTTTCCACTTATCCACGAGTAAGCACGTCTAGGCTTGTATGTGCGAGGTCCAAATTACTCTGTAAAACTGCATCAAAGTCGTGAATTTGCCGTTTTGTTTAAATTTATTGGGGATAAAGTAAGCTCGTAGCCTCAATATTTGCTTTGATCCTTACTGCTTTGTCGACACAAAGAATAAAATTTAAGCAATTCGATCTACCTACCACTCCACCACACTATTCCCGGATATGTTATAAAAATATCTCTTAAATTTAATAAAAATATTTCATTTCACTCGTCTACCGACGTATATTATGTATATTCAATTGTGGAGGCACGAAAATGGCTTTTTAAAATTCAATTTGAGAAAGAATAAATCGCGTTCGCAAATTAATCGATCTTGTAAATCAGAATGTCAACGAATAACGAATTAGCAATTCGACCGAGTTGGCCTCACTCGTCCGTTTAGTGTAACACAATAACAAATTTATGTAGTTGTCTTAAGGTACAAATGTAGGTACTTTTGCTTTGTAATGGTTGAGTAATGTCCGTTGTTAAACTAAAAGACACATGTCCTATCGTTTAACAAGGGTTTGTGTAAACTCGCATAAAACAAAATTAAATTAGGACAATTTCCAAGTGACGTTTCTTACGACTTTTTGACACGAGTGAAGCGCGAAACGTAAATATATATCTACGACCTTTCAATAAAATTCATCTCGGTGTTCATAAAGTCTATTTTCGACTTGAATATTGTCATACGTCCATTTGCATTTTCCGTTAGTGAAAAATAGCTTTTTTTTTAAACCCGAGGCCCCCATATTAATAGAAAGTGCATTTTAATTTATATGATGTGCATCTCGAGAGGTATTTAAAGCCCACTCATCTAATAAATTAATCATCGAAATACCTGAATTAATTTACGATCTACTAATAAACGATTAAGAAACAAATACCAAATTGTATTTAGGAATAAATTAAAAAAGCGGCTGAATATTAAATTGTACAATGGACGAAATTAATTTCCTGTCAAAATAGAAATGATTTTTCATTTCTATAAGGAAGTTGAGGTATTTTACTTTTGGATTCGAAATGTCAAAACATCTTGGCGAGCTGTCTGCGATATTGGCACCGAGTGACAACCATCAAGCTGGAATATTGACTTTACCCAATAAACACAGCTACGTTTATTATACGTCTACGCGGTGTAAATAGTGCAAAGTGCTTCTATATAAAAGTAAAAGAAATCAAATTTCCTATAAATTATATCTCTTAGGTTTATTTTTTAGCCAAATGCTAAATGGTTTAATTAAGTGGTAAATGGCGTTGAAGTTTGATGAAAATTTCAAAATTGGTCAAAATATTGATTTTTTTAGTTTATCGTTTATAACTCAAAAACGACGCACTTTTAGAGCAATATTCTTTTATAAAAACACAAAGTACTTAAAATTTCCTACACAATACTTCAGTTTAATTTTTTTGGCAGACGTTCGCTTTAGGCGAGAGAGCGCGTTAAAGTTGAACAAAAATGCCAAAATTGGCCAAAAAACTGATTTTTTAGTTTATCGTTTATAACTCAAAAACGACGCACTTTTAGAGCAATATTCTCCTATAAAAACACAAAGTACTTAAAATTTCCTACTCATTACTTCTCCTATATTTTGTTGTCAGACATTCGCTTTAGGCGAGAGAGCGCGTTAAAGTTTATAAAAAATTCCAAAATTTACCAAAAAACTTATCTTTTAGTTTATCGTTTATAACTCAAAAACGACGCACTTTTAGAGCTAAATTTTTCTATAAAAACACAAAGTGCTTAAAATTTCCTAAACATTACTTTTCTTATATTTTTTTGGCAGACATTCGCTTTAGGCGAGAGAACGCGTTAAACTTTAACGAATATTCCAAAATTTACCAAGAAACTTATCTTTTAGTTTATCGTTTATAACTCAAAAACGACGCATTTTTAGAGCAATATTCCACTATAAAAACACAAAGGACTTAAACATTCCTACACCTTACGTTTTTTATATTTTTTTCGCAAACATTTGCTTTAGGCGAGAGAGCACGTTAAAGTAAAACATAAATTTCAAAATTGACCAAAAAACTGATTTTTTAGTTTATCGTTTATAACTCAAAAACGACGCACTTTTAGAGCAATATTCTTCTATAAAAACACAAAGTACTTAAAATTTCCTACACATTACTTCTCTAATATTTTTTTCTAAAACATTCGCTTGAGGCGAGAGAGCACGTTAAAGTAAAACATAAATTTCAAAATTGACCAAAAAACTGATTTTTTAGTTTATCGTTTATAACTCAAAAACGACGCACTTTTAGAGCAATATTCTTCTATAAAAACACAAAGTACTTAAAATTTCCTACACAATACTTCAGTTTAATTTTTTTAGCAGACGTTCGCTTTAGGCGAGAGAGCGCGTTAAAGTTGAACAAAAATGCCAAAATTGGCCAAAAAACTGATTTTTTAGTTTATCGTTTATAACTCAAAAACGACGCACTTTTAGAGCAATATTCTTCTATAAAAACACAAAGTACTTAAAATTTCCTACACAATACTTCAGTTTAATTTTTTTAGCAGACGTTCGCTTTAGGCGAGAGAGCGCGTTAAAGTTGAACAAAAATGCCAAAATTGGCCAAAAAACTGATTTTTTAGTTTATCGTTTATAACTCAAAAACGACGCACTTTTAGAGCAATATTCTTCTATAAAAACACAAAGTACTTAAAATTTCCTACACAATACTTCAGTTTAATTTTTTTAGCAGACGTTCGCTTTAGGCGAGAGAGCGCGTTAAAGTTGAACAAAAATGCCAAAATTGGCCAAAAAACTGATTTTTTAGTTTATCGTTTATAACTCAAAAACGACGCACTTTTAGAGCAATACTCTTCTATAAAAACACAAAGTACTTAAAATTTCCTACACATTACTTCTCTAATATTTTTTTCTAAAACATTCGCTTCAGGCGAGAGAGCACGTTAAAGTAAAACATAAATTTCAAAATTGACCAAAAAACTGATTTTTTAGTTTAACATTTATAACTCAAAAACGACGCACTTTTAGAGCAATATTCTTCTATAAAAACACAAAGGACTTAAAATTTCCTACACATTACGTTTTTTATATTTTTTTCGCAAACATTTGCTTTAGGCGAGAGAGCGCGTTAAACTTTAACGAATATTCCAAAATTTACCAAGAAACTTATCTTTTAGTTTATCGTTTATAGCTCAAAAACGACGCACTTTTAGAGCAATACTCTTCTATAAAAACACAAAGTACTTAAAATTTCCTACACATTACTTCTCTAATATTTTTTTCTAAAACATTCGCTTCAGGCGAGAGAGCACGTTAAAGTAAAACATAAATTTCAAAATTGACCAAAAAACTGATTTTTTAGTTTATCGTTTATAACTCAAAAACGACGCACTTTTAGAGCAATATTCTTTTATAAAAACACAAAGGACTTAAAATTTCCTACACATTACGTTTTTTATATTTTTTTCGCAAACATTTGCTTTAGGCGAGAGAGCGCGTTAAACTTTAACGAATATTCCAAAATTTACCAAGAAACTTATCTTTTAGTTTATCGTTTATAGCTCAAAAACGACGCACTTTTAGAGCAATACTCTTCTATAAAAACACAAAGTACTTAAAATTTCCTACACATTACTTCTCTAATATTTTTTTCTAAAACATTCGCTTCAGGCGAGAGAGCACGTTAAAGTAAAACATAAATTTCAAAATTGACCAAAAAACTGATTTTTTAGTTTATCGTTTATAACTCAAAAACGACGCACTTTTAGAGCAATATTCTTCTATAAAAACACAAAGGACTTAAAATTTCCTACACATTACGTTTTTTATATTTTTTTCGCAAACATTTGCTTTAGGCGAGAGAGCGCGTTAAACTTTAACGAATATTCCAAAATTTACCAAGAAACTTATCTTTTAGTTTATCGTTTATAACTCAAAAACGACGCACTTTTAGAGCAATACTCTTCTATAAAAACACAAAGTACTTAAAATTTCCTACACATTACTTCTCTAATATTTTTTTCTAAAACATTCGCTTCAGGCGAGAGAGCACGTTAAAGTAAAACATAAATTTCAAAATTGACCAAAAAACTGATTTTTTAGTTTATCGTTTATAACTCAAAAACGACGCACTTTTAGAGCAATATTCTTCTATAAAAACACAAAGGACTTAAAATTTCCTACACATTACGTTTTTTATATTTTTTTCGCAAACATTTGCTTTAGGCGAGAGAGCGCGTTAAACTTTAACGAATATTCCAAAATTTACCAAGAAACTTATCTTTTAGTTTATCGTTTATAGCTCAAAAACGACGCACTTTTAGAGCAATACTCTTCTATAAAAACACAAAGTACTTAAAATTTCCTACACATTACTTCTCTAATATTTTTTTCTAAAACATTCGCTTCAGGCGAGAGAGCACGTTAAAGTAAAACATAAATTTCAAAATTGACCAAAAAACTGATTTTTTAGTTTATCGTTTATAACTCAAAAACGACGCACTTTTAGAGCAATATTCTTTTATAAAAACACAAAGGACTTAAAATTTCCTACACATTACGTTTTTTATATTTTTTTCGCAAACATTTGCTTTAGGCGAGAGAGCGCGTTAAACTTTAACGAATATTCCAAAATTTACCAAGAAACTTATCTTTTAGTTTATCGTTTATAGCTCAAAAACGACGCACTTTTAGAGCAATACTCTTCTATAAAAACACAAAGTACTTAAAATTTCCTACACATTACTTCTCTAATATTTTTTTCTAAAACATTCGCTTCAGGCGAGAGAGCACGTTAAAGTAAAACATAAATTTCAAAATTGACCAAAAAACTGATTTTTTAGTTTATCGTTTATAACTCAAAAACGACGCACTTTTAGAGCAATATTCTTCTATAAAAACACAAAGGACTTAAAATTTCCTACACATTACGTTTTTTATATTTTTTTCGCAAACATTTGCTTTAGGCGAGAGAGCGCGTTAAACTTTAACGAATATTCCAAAATTTACCAAGAAACTGATTTTTTAGTTTATCGTTTATAACTCAAAAACGACGCACTTTTAGAGCAATATTCTTCTATAAAAACACAAAGGACTTAAAATTTCCTACACATTACGTCTTTTATATTTTTTTCGCAAATATTTGCTTTAGGCGAGAGAGCGCGTTAAAGTTTATCAAAAATTCCTAAATTTACCAAAAACTTATCTTTTAGTTTAACGTTTATAACTCAAAAACGACGCACTTTTAGAGCAATATTCTCCTATAGAAACACAAAGCTCTTAAAATTTTCTACATATTACTTCTCTTTTATTTTTTTCGCAGACATTTGCTTTAGACGAGAGAGCGCGTTAAAGTTTATAGAAAATTCCAAAATTTACCATAAAACTTATAACAAAAATTCACAAAAACTGACTTTTTAGTTTATCGTCTATAACTCCAAAGAACGCACTTTTAGAGCAACATTTGTCTATAAAAACACAAAGAATTTGAAATTTCCTACACATTAATTTTCTTATGTTTTTTTCGCAGACATACGATTTCGGCGATAGAGCGCGTTAAAGTTTATCAATATTTCCAAAATCTAATCAAAAAATTATTTTTTTATTTTATTCGGAAAATTAGTTTTTGGGGGTCATACATAATATTGTATCCTAAAACATTGTGTTTAAGGAGAACTCTCGTTCGAATGAATACCAATACTGTGCACTGTGCGCCCAAAGTTGCTTAAAGAATTACCCACGTTAACTCTTAAAAATGACATAAATATGCGAGCTCGTGGCAACTTTTAATAATTAGATGGCGCTACCAGAACGAAAAGTCGCGAAAAGTGAACGATGGCTTTGGCTTGCTTTTGTTCGGTGCCTTCTCGTACGATTTGTAATATTTAGGAAAGATGCGTAACATCAAGTTAAGTCACTGCTCGAATGCCATTCAAGTTTCCAGGAGCAATATATCATTCATAACGGCAATCCGTGTAATTTATTCATACTCTTTGTCGCCAATTTAATGTTTAGTAATTGGCCTCGTAAGCTCCAATCTCGAACGTCTAATAAATAAAACGAAAAACTTGAGAGATTTCTCAATCAAAAGAAAAATGAGCCAATTACCAATTTGATTATTCCAAAAGGAAGTCTCATCAAAGCTTCTCTCCTTAAAAATAAATTAAATAGAAAAGTTCCTTTTCCGGGTTAATTTTTCTAACGAAGCAGGTCGTTTTTAACGTTCCGAAAGGAGACTTTAATTCGATTAGCGTATTACATTCTTAAAAGTTCCATTACATCAAGGCGCTCATGTGAAACTAACAAATATAAACAATGATTTATGTTTTTAAAAAAAATTGACAATGGCTACCTACACGTAATTATTTTTTGATATGCATTCCACAATTTATTCAAAAAGGTTCCTTCATTTCACGCAGTACTACCGAAAATAAAGATTTAAACTTAAACAAATGTACGTTGGTTGTGATTATTTTGATTCGATAATTTTTGATTGATGTGCTGTCCAGGTAAACTTACACGGTGCGGTTACGCTGCTTATCAATCAGTTTTGTTTTTGGTAAAAAAAATTTTTAATATAAAAACACATCTAATGTATAACCTCGAGGGAAAAATGATTAATAATGTATTAAAAACGTTGAGGCAGATGGCAAACCTTTTTTTTTTTCGATCAAAAAACCTATATTTATCCAAAATCCATCGATCGCTCTATTATTCCAAAATCGATAATGTTGCCCTAAAAAATTGACTATAAAGCACGCGATGGGTTAAATTAAAATTTTCTTTTTTAATAATTATACAATGAGTATTTTGGAGGACTATCAGGTGTTATTATGGTTTTATCGCAGTCCCCATGATTGAGGGCTAAGTGATGTACCTTATAATTATGGTTTAAATATATTCAAACGCTTCCACATTATTGTACCTTCTGGCTACTTGAACCGTAATTATAGTGATAGCTTCTAGAGGAGAAGCCTATTTTCACATAAAACTAGAACCGTCTTCTTTTTTTTAAACTTCCTCCTTAATCGATTTATGCATTTTAATGCATTTTGATGATCGCAATCAAGTGGCTTTACGACAAGCTCGCGATGGCTTAGAATTAAATTATTTTACATCCGCCACATTCAGTTCGAACCATTGAACTTGCACCATACGACATTTCTTGGGGAACCCCCGCACATCCTCTTTAAATGCACGTAACTAAATAAACAACTACGCTCCGAATTTCTAATTAAGGTTAAGCTTCAATTACAAAGAGATTTAGTTTGTATTAAACTTAAAATTAGTTTAATCAACAAAGCTGCTCGTGTACGTTTGAAACGAACGATATATTACTTTTAAATTAACTTTAAGTGATATCTAATTTAAGTTAACGTTTGTTGAAGAAATGTAAATCTTAAATCTTTTAGATAGCTAGGTGGAATTGTAGAAACTTAGTGTTACTAGAGCATTCTCGCCCGCAATTTAGAATTTGAATATAAACGTGCATGGACTCCTTTACAAGCAAAGTTCAAGGTAGGTAGAACGTATTGCACACAAAAACACCTTTAGTTCTGGAGGTTCAGAAATATTTACTAAAAACTTAAGAGACACAGTTTGTAAGAAATTTAATCTTATTTAATTTAAACTGCGCAGTTTTCAAAGTATCGGCCGTACACAAAAAAAACGATTGGTTGAATTTGGAATTTTAGTCAAACTTTAACGCGATCTAGCGCCCAAACCGTTCATCTGAAGAACAAAATGTAAGACATATAGTTTGTAGGAAATTTTATGCAGTTTAGTTCAGTGTGAAAGTACTTTTACCAAAACGTGCGCAATTTTCAATTTATAGGCAAAAAACTAAAAAACTAATATTAGGCCGATTTTAAAATTTTTGTATAACTTCAATGCGCTCTAGCGCCTAAACTATTTGCCTGAAGGGAAAACCTTAAGAAACATAAGTTGTACAAAACTCCATGTAGTTATTTTTTCTATAAAAGGGTTTTTCCTAGAACGTGCGTAATTTTTAAATTATAGGCTAAAAACTAAAAAACTAATATTAAACTAATTTTGGAATTTTTTTCAAACTTTAACGCGCTCTTGCGCCTAAACCATTAGCTTGAAGGAAAAACTTTAAGATACGTAAGTTGTTTAAAATTTGATGTAGTTAACTTTTCTATAAAAGGGTTTTTCCTAGAACGTGCGTAATTTTTAAATTATAGGCCAAAAACTAAAAAGCTAATATTAAACTAGTTTTGGAATTTTTTTCAAACTTTAACGCGCTCTAGCGCCTAAACCATTTGCTTGAAGGAAAAACTTTAAGATACATAAGTTGTTCAAAATTTGATGTAGTTAATCTTCCTATAAATGGGTTTTTCCTGAAACGTGCGTAATTTTTAAGTTATAAGCCAAAAACTAAAAAACTAATATTAGGCCGATTTTAAAATTTTTGTATAACTTCAATGCGCTCTAGCGCCTAAACTATTTGCCTGAAGGAAAAACCTTAAGAAACATAAGTTGTACAAAACTCCATGTAGTTAATTTTTCTATAAAATGGTTTTTCCTAGAACGTGTGTAATTTTTAAATTATAGGCCAAAAACTAAAATGTTAATATTAAACTAATTTTGGAATTTTTTTCAAACTTTAACGCGCTCTAGCGCCTAAACCATTTGCTTGAAGGAAAAACTTTAAGATACATAAGTTGTTCAAAATTTGATGTAGTTAACTTTTCTATAAAAGGGTTTTTCCTAGAACGTGCGTAATTTTTAAATTATAGGCCAAAAACTAAAAAGCTAATATTAAACTAGTTTTGGAATTTTTTTCAAACTTTAACGCGCTCTAGCGCCTAAACCATTTGCTTGAAGGAAAAACTTTAAGATACATAAGTTGTTCAAAATTTGATGTAGTTAATCTTCCTATAAATGGGTTTTTCCTGAAACGTGCGTAATTTTTAAGTTATAAGCCAAAAACTAAAAAACTAATATTAGGCCGATTTTAAAATTTTTGTATAACTTCAATGCGCTCTAGCGCCTAAACTATTTGCCTGAAGGAAAAACCTTAAGAAACATAAGTTGTACAAAACTCCATGTAGTTAATTTTTCTATAAAATGGTTTTTCCTAGAACGTGTGTAATTTTTAAATTATAGGCCAAAAACTAAAATGTTAATATTAAACTAATTTTGGAATTTTTTTCAAACTTTAACGCGCTCTAGCGCCTAAACCATTTGCTTGAAGGAAAAACTTTAAGATACATAAGTTGTTCAAAATTTGATGTAGTTAACTTTTCTATAAAAGGGTTTTTCCTAGAACGTGCGTAATTTTTAAATTATAGGCCAAAAACTAAAAAGCTAATATTAAACTAGTTTTGGAATTTTTTTCAAACTTTAACGCGCTCTAGCGCCTAAACCATTTGCTTGAAGGAAAAACTTTAAGATACATAAGTTGTTCAAAATTTGATGTAGTTAATTTCTGTATTAAAGGGTTTTTCCTAAAACGTGCGTAATTTTTAAATTATAAGCCAAAAACTAAAAAACTAATATTAGGCCGATTTTAAAATTTTTGTATAACTTCAATGCGCTCTAGCGCCTAAACTATTTGCCTGAAGGAAAAACCTTTAGAAACATAAGTTGTACAAAACTCCATGTAGTTAATTTTTCTATAAAAAGGTTTTTCCTAGAACGTGTGTAATTTTTAAATTATAGGCCAAAAACTAAAATGCTAATATTAAACTGATTTTGGAATTTTTGTCAAACTTTAACGCGCTTTAGCGGTTAAACCATTTGCCTGAAAAAAAAACTTTAAAATACATAAGTTGTTCAAAATTTGATGTAGTTAATTTCTGTATTAAAGGATTTTTCCTGAAACGTGCGTAATTTTTAAGTTATAGGCGAAAAACTAACAAAACTAATTTTTGGCCAATTTTGGAATTTTTCTCAACCTTTAACGCGCGTTACCGGCTGAACCGTTTATTTTATAAAAACATATATAGAATATGATTAGTAGAAAATATAATAGAGTTTATTTTTGTATAAATACGGTTTTCTCAATACGTGCCCAATTTTCAAGTTATAGACGAAAAACTAAAAACACTGATAATTGAGCGATATTGGAATTTTGGTCAAATGTTCAAGCGCTATCGCGCCTAAACCGTTTATTTGAGAAAATAATCAACGTAACATAATTTGTAGAAAATTTAATGTAGTTTATTTTCTATGAAAGTGCCTATTTCAAAAAACGCGTAGTTTTCACGTTATAGGCGAAAAACTAAAAAATCTCTTTTAACCAATTTTGGAATTTTTGTCAAACTTTGGCTGCTCTAGCGCCTAAACCGTAAATTTAAAAAAATATGTTTAATATAATTTGTAGCAAATTAAATGTAGTGTATTTTGGTATAGAAGTGTCTTTTTCAAAACGTGTGTAATTTTAAGTTATAGAAAAGATAGAAACATATAAATTTTTGACCAATCTTGGAATTTTTGTCAATTTTTCGCGCGCTCTAGCACCTAAACCATTTATTTGAAGAACAAATCTATAGAATATAAATTGTATAGCATTGAACGTAGCGTATTTTTTTTAAAAAGTGCTGTTTCTAAATCTGCGCCATTTTCAAGTTACAGACGACAAACGAAAAAACTATTTTTTGGTTGATCTTGGAACTTTTGTTTTCACGCGACGTAGCGTCTAAACCGTTAATTTTAAGAAAATATCTATAGAATATAATTTGTAAAAAATTGAATGTAGTGTATTTTTGTATAGACATGCTTTTTTCAAAAAGTGCGTAGTTTTCAAGTTATGGGCTAGAAACTAAAAAAAAGATGTTTGACCGATTATGGAAGTTTTATCTAACTTTAACGCGCTCTGGCGCCTAAACCGTTTATCTTAAAAAAATATATATAGAATAAAATTTGCCAAAAATTTAATGTAGTTTAGTTTGGTATACAAGAAATTTTTTCAAAAAGAGCGTAGTTTGCAAGTTATAGGCAAAAGAATGAAAAACAAACCAAAATCTACTTTTCTACTGTAACGCGGCCAATATAACCGCGTATACGTCTATGGAAAGCACTTTTAAATAAAAATAATAGATAATATTAAGTGGTATCACGCTTGCTAGCGCTTGGGCTATTATTAGAATATGAAAAATACGATATTTTTACAATAAGTGGCCTACTAACATGTGAAACCTTTGGAATTGTTAAACCACAAAATTAAAAAAACAAATTTTGTTATCCTTTGAATAGTAATGGTGGATAGGTAGATATTAAAATGGCGGACAATGTACTGACTAAGTTTCAACTCGGTTACAACTCTTTGTAGTCATCAACATGTGCGCTCTTTTGAAAATTACTTTAGATATTAAAGAAAACCTCAAACTCTTGTAATGTGTGGTAATAAATTAAAATTATAGGTTCCTCTCTTATACAAGGAAACCACATTTTGCATATTTTTGCACTTTAAAGTATGTCCATGTATATCACTTTTACCATTTTAGTTTCAATAATGCATGCGCAATAAAACTCTTAAGTGGTAACCATAAAATGAATACTGCATATATAATTTTATATTTACTAGCACATTATGTTTACTATATTTTATAACAATTGTCCTAATTTTATTTAAAACGTCGTTTTATCGTGCACAATAATGTGTTTTCAAGTGTCCAAATGGGCTCGGAAATTTGTGTGACACTATTTCGTATTATCTTTTAGGTAACGAGCACAATATCAAAATTGTCAATTGTCAGCCATAAAATTATTTAATACTAAACACTCACTCAAAAGAATATTGCCTTCTAGATCTTGTGTCTTGTAGGACACCCTGTATAAGACACCCATACAAATTGGCCTAATTAGTTAATTAAAATAATTTAATAACAACGTTCAAGTGATTTTGGGGCAACTAACAATTATTTTTAAACCGACCACCGGTGTAGAATAGAAAATCTACACCTGTCACGATACAACCGTACAACTAACAACATCTAATAATATTTAAAAGAAAATTAATTAAGTTTAAAACGTTTGGCTCGAATTTTAATTCGGTTGGAAAAAATCAGGCGCGACGTCTCGCGCGATATATTTTTGGTATTACCAAAATCGTCGCTACAAGTAAATTAACCAATTTTCTAACCTTTTTACAAAATTGCAGGGGTTGCCTAGAAAACGTTTCTAAACCCGCCAATTTAAACGAATTAAAGTAAACATTAAATTGGGATCGATCAAAATGTAATTATTAATTAAAAGAAACGGTTAGAGAGGTGCATTTTGGGTTAAATAAGGAAACGCACTTTTAATGACGTAATTTGACAGGTGGTCTTTTCAAAAAATTAGTTTTTTTTCTTTATCGAAGTTTAATGTATTGCGTGTTGTTCAAATTTTTAATATCCTGCCATTATTTTTCTCCTCAATTATTGATTCTATAGGAAACAATAGTTGAAAAATTTTAATAATGGTATATTATGTTAGGAGCGCCCAAAAAGAATTTTTTTACGAATGAAAATCAAAGTTTTCAACTCCGTTAGTCACAGCCTACCGTTGAGTGGGTGCTGAAACCTTTCTAATCGGCTAATGGCTCGGTTGGGGGTTCCCCGACAGTGTCTTTTTCTATTCAAATCCAATTGTACTTTTATTTATACGTTTTTCAAATTCTAAGCCGAATCTGACATGGTAAGGCGCTTATTTGAAAATAAATCTACAGACTATAATTAGTAAAAAATTGAAGTTCGTTTTCTTACAAAAGAACATAATATTTGGGTAATATTTGGCCGGTTTTGGAATTTTTGTCAAACTGTAACATGCTCTCGCGCCTAAACCGTTAAATTTAAGTAAAAAAATCAATAAAATATAATTTGTAGAAAATTGAATGTAAGTAGTTCATTTTTGCATAAAAGTGCTTTTCTCAGAAAAAGGCACACTTTTTAAGTTATAGGCGAAAAACTAAAAAACAATAATTTTTGGCCGATTTTGGAATTTTTGTCAAACTGTAACGCACTTTAGCGCCTCAATCGTTTAATTTTACAAAAAATTTATAGACGTTAATTCATAGAAATTGAATTTAGTGTATTTTTATATAGTAATGCTTTTCTTAAAACATGCGCAATTTTCGAGTTATAGGCAAAAAACTTAAACACTAATTTGCGTCAGTTTATGGAATTTTCACGCGCTCTAGCGTCTAAACCGTTAGTTGGAAGAAAAACTCTGTAAAATATAATTTGTAGGAAATTTAATGTAGTCTATTTTTGTATGAAAGCGTTTGTCTCAAAACACGCATAATTTTCAAGTTATAGGCAAAAAACTAAAAAAACTAATTTTTAGCCGATTTTGGAATATTTGTCAAACCTTAACGCACTGTAGCGCCTCAACCGTTTAATTGAAAAAAAAATTTATAGAAAATTGAATGTAGTGTATTTTTGTATAGTAGTACTTTTCTCAAAACAAGCGAAATTTTCGAGTTATAGGCGAAAAGCTAAAATCACTAATTTGAGTAAAGTTTTGGAATTTTTAGCAAGTTTTCACGCGCTCTAGCGCCTAAACCGTTAGTTTTAAGAAAAAATCTGGAGAATATAATTTGTAGGAAATTTACTGTAGTCTATTTTTGTATAGAAGCGTCTTGTCTCAAAACACGCATAATTCTCAAGTTATAAGCAAAAAACTAAAAAAACTAATTTTTAGCCGATTTTGGAATATTTGTCAAACCTTAACGCACTGTAGCGCCTCAATCGTTTAATTTTACAAAAAATTCATAGAACATAATTTATAGAACATTGAATGTAGTGTGTTTTTGTATAGTAGTACTTTTCTCAAAACAAGCGAAATTTTCGAGTTATAGGCGAAAAGCTGAAATCACCAATTTGCGTAAAGTTTTGGAATTTTTAGCAAGTTTTCACGCGCTCTAGCGCCTAAACCGTTAGTTTTAAGAAAAAATCTGAAGAATATAGTTTGTAGGATATTCACTGTAGTCTATTTTTGTATAAAAGCGTCTTGTCTCAAAACACGCATAATTCTCAAGTTATAAGCAAAAAACTAAAAAAACTAATTTTTAGCCGATTTTGGAATATTTGTCAAACCTTAACGCACTTTAGCGCCTCAACAGTTTTATTGAACAAAAAATTTATAGAAAATTGAATTTAGTGTATTTTTGTATAGTAGTACTTTTCTCAAAACATGCGAAATTTTCGAGTTATAGACGAAAAGCTGAAATCACCAATTTGCGTAAAGTTTTGGAAGTTTTAGCAAGTTTTCACGCGCTCTGGCGCCTAAACCGTTAGTTTTAAGAAAAAATCTGGAGAATGTAATTTGTAGGAAATTTACTGTAGTCTATTTTTGTATAGAAGCGTCTTGTCTCAAAACACGCATAATTCTCAAGTTATAAGCAAAAAACTAAAAAAACTAATTTTTAGCCGATTTTGGAATATTTGTCAAACCTTAACGCACTGTAGCGCCTCAACCGTTTAATTGAAGAAAAAATTTATAGGACATAATTTATAGTCCATTGAATGTAGTGTGTTTTTGTATAGTAGTACTTTTCTCAAAACAAGCGAAATTTTCGAGTTATAGGCGAAAAGCTGAAATCACCAATTTGCGTAAAGTTTTGGAATTTTTAGCAAGTTTTCACGCGCTCTAGCGCCTAAACCGTTAGTTTTAAGAAAAAATCTGAAGAATATAATTTGTAGGATATTTACTGTAGTCTATTTTTGTATAAAAGCGTCTTGTCTCAAAACACGCATAATTCTCAAGTTATAAGCAAAAAACTAAAAAAACTAATTTTTAGCCGATTTTGGAATATTTGTCAAACCTTAACGCACTTTAGCGCCTCAACAGTTTTATTGAACAAAAAATTTATAGAAAATTGAATTTAGTGTATTTTTGTATAGTAGTACTTTTCTCAAAACATGCGAAATTTTCGAGTTAGAGACGAAAAGCTGAAATCACCAATTTGCGTAAAGTTTTGGAATTTTTAGCAAGTTTTCAGGCGCTCTAGCGCCTAAACCGTTAGTTCTAAGAAAAAATCTGGAGAATATAATTTGTAGGAAATTTACTGTAGTCTATTTTTGTATAGAAGAGTCTTGTCTAAAAACACGCATAATTCTCAAGTTATAAGCAAAAAACTAAAGAAACTAATTTTTAGCCGATTTTGGAATATTTGTCAAACCTTAACGCACTTTAACGCCTCAACAGTTTTATTGAACAAAAAGTTTATAGAAAATAATTTATAGAGAATTCAATGTAGTGTATTTTTGTATAGTGGTACTTTTCTCAAAACAAGCAAAATTTTTGAGTTATAGGCGAAAAGCTGAAATTACCAATTTGCGTAAAGTTTTGGAATTTTTAGCAAGTTTTCACGCGCTCTAGCGTCTAAACCGTTAGTTGGAAGAAAAAATCTGTATAATATAATTTGTAGGAAATTTAATGTAGTCTATTTTTGTATGAAAGCGTTTGTCTCAAAACACGCATAATTTTCAAGTTATAGGCAAAAAACTAAAAAAACTAATTTTTAGCCGATTTTGGAATATTTGTCAAACCTTAACGCACTTTGGCGCCTCAACTGTTGAATTAAAGAAAAAATTTATAGAACATAATTTATAGAAAATTGAATGTAGTGTACTTTTGTATAGTAGTACTTCTCTCAAAACATGCGAAATTTTCGAGTTATAGGCGAAAAACTAAAAAAACTAATTTTTAGCCAATTTTGGAATATTTATTCAACCTTAACGCACTCTAGCGTCTGAACCGTTTATTTGAAGAAAAAATTTGTAGACGATAATTTGTAGAAAATTGAATGTAGTGTATTTTTGTATAAAAGTGCTTTTCTCAAAACATGCGCAATTTTCAAGTTGTTGACAAATAACTAAAAATTAAAAATACTAATTTTTGGCTAATTTTGGAATTTTTGTCAAACTATAACGCACTCTACCGCCTACACCGTTTACTAGAAGAAAAAATGTATGGAATTTAATTTGTAGAAAATTCGGTGTAGTTTATTGTAGTATAGAAGTGCTTCTCTTAAAAAGTGCGTAGTTTTTAAGTTATTGGCGAAAAAGCAACATCATTAACTTTCAGCCGATTTTGTAATTTTTGTTAAACTGTAACGCGTTCTTGCGCCTAAACCGTTTATTTGAAAAAAAAATCTATAGAATATAATTTGCAGACAATTTAATGCAGTTTATTTTTATATAGAAGTGCTTTTGCCAATATGTGCGTAGTTTTCAAGTTATAGGCGAAAAACTAAAAAAACATTTTTTAGCCGATTTTTTTGAAACTTATTGAACTTATTCAGCTCGCTCAACTGAGCTATCGAATCAGGGTGAACTGAAACCGTTCTAGCCGAATAATGGTTCAATTGGGGGTTCCCCCAAGAGTTCTTTATCCAAATTTGACTAAACTTTTGTTATAGGTCTTTCAAATTCTAAGTCGAATCTGGCAAGGTAAGACGTCGTTTACCCTCTCATTTAAGTTTGTATGTCAATAAAAAACGTTCTCGTAACATCAGTTTTCAGATTTATTAGTTTCTGTAAGCGCATTTTTCCACTCTTCCACACGTCAAGATTCTTTTATTTGTCTATTTTAGTGTCTCTCTAAAAGACAATTGACTTTATTTGAATTTGATTGAGAGAAAAGAGCTTGAATGAACATCCAAACAGTATAAAATACGAAATGGACCACTCGAACCGTGTAGTAAAAATACGTAGTCTGGTGTTAGACAACAATAAATTAAATTTTTTCCTTGCCTCTCCGAACAAAAAATAAGTGTTACGTGAGCATTATCTACCTTTATCCCTAGATGGCAGTAAATTAAACTTTAGCGTCTCTTCCTTATGATTAACTACGGCGAGCTCTTAACATTCAAATAAAATAATTGCGTTCTTTTTTAGTTCCTCCCCCGTTATGCGATATTCCTTATCTTTTAAACTCGATTGCTTATTTTAAAGAAGTGCCATTTTAAATTCTTAAAAAAGGGCAAGCAACTCGCTTGATAAATTACTCGCAATACATCACAACTTATAATTATTGCTATAACGGCGATGATATATTTCTCGAACTATCCTTCTAATTTAGGATTTATTGGCGTACAGATAAAGAGAAATAATTGTGCAATATCTTCAACTTAAGAAGCGTTTGTCGTGGTCCGATATGATCGCTACTTTAATAAATAATAAGCACTCTGTACCCGTAATTGTATATCTAAAGTACTCCAGGCTTAAAAAAATTCATTTAGTCGCGCAACTCTTTTTTACAAAAATTACACAAAAAAATCTAACTTTTATATTAAAAAACAAAAAAAAAATGGGGATCGCATTCAACTCGCCTCGAGAATTTCATTTTACTTGGAGAATCATCGAATTAACTAGACTTGTAAGAATCAGCGTCTATGAATGCCTTCTGATTGTGAATAGAAGGGAATATAAAAGGACTATGATTGAATAGCAGGAAAAAAACGATCTCGGTTTGATCAGAAGCTCCAATATGACAACCGCGGATTATTCTCGCGGTGAATTGGACGGGATGACTCTATTTCGGATATACTTTTCTAAAGAAGTACTTTTTTCGTCTCTCTTAATTTATTACTTGCTTCTAAAACCGACTCGCTTCTCTTTGACAAACGAAAATTGGGACCGAAATGTAAATTTTAATATTCGTATTTTTACATTTATACCTACAAAAGAAAATCTTGAAATACAAACATGAATGTATAATGTACAGGGCGAGTAAATTATTACTTTTTTATTTATTTTAAGACTTAGAAGTTTCCAATTTGTCTGTGGATGCAGGAGCTTGCACTCGAAGCCATTAAAAAAGCCTTAGAAGTACTAAAGGCGGTGAGCTAGCTGTACCACAATAATAATTTAAGTACAAGCGAACATAGGCTTGAAAGGGCTTAAGCTTGGAGCTTATTGAGCCGGCTCGAATGAGCTCGTTAACCCACTAAAAGATTCTTATGCAATAAGGTACTTAGTAGATACTTAAAGTAGAAGAGAGTATACGCTTGATAAGGCTTAAGCCTGAAGCTTATTACACCGTCTCGAATGAGCTCGTTTAGCCACTGAATGATTCTTATGTGATGAATTTCCTAGTTTCAAGCAGAATAAGGTACTTAGTAGGTACTTAAAGCAAAAGGGAATATACGCTTGAAAAGACTTAAGCCTGAAGCTTATTACACCGTCTCGAATGAGCTCGTTTAGCCACTGAAAGGTTCTTATGTAATGAATTTTCTAGTTTCATGCAGAATAGGGTACTTAGTAGGCACTTGAAGTAGAAGAAAGTATACACTGGAAAAGACTTAAGCCTGAAGCTTATTACACCGTCTCGAATGAGCTCGTTTAGTCACTGAATGATTCTTATGTGATGAATTTCCTAGTTTCATGCAGAATAAGGTACTTAGTAGGTACTTGAAGCAAAAGAGAGTATACTCTTGAAAGGGCTTAAGCCTCCGTCTCGAATGAGCTAGTTTAGCCACTGAAAGATTCTTATTTAATGAATTTCCTTGTTTCATGCGCAAGAAGGTACTTAGTAGGTACTTGAAGTAGAAGAGAGTATACGCTTGAATAGGCTTAAGCCTGAAGCTTATTACACCGTGTCTCAAATAAGCTCTTTTAGCCACTGAAAGATTCTTATGTAATGAATTTCCTAGTTCCATGCAGAATAAGGTACTTAGTAGGTACTTGAAGCAAAAGTGAGTATACGCTTGAAAGGGCTTAAGCCTGAAGCTTATTACACCGTCTCGAATGTGCTCGTTTAGCCACTGAAAGATTCTTATGTAATGAAACAATTTTTATGTAATGAATTTCTTAGTCTCATGCGCAATAGGGCACCTAGTAGGTACTTGAAGTATAAGAAAGTATAGACTAAATAGCTTAATTGAAGCTTAAAGCTTATTATGCCGGCTTGAATGAGCTTCTTTAGAAACTGAGAAATTATGATGTAATGAGTTTCTCAGTTTCATGCGCAATAGGGTACGTAGTTGACACTTGAAGTATAAGAGAGTATAGGCTCAAGTTTGAAGCTTATTACGTCTGTTGACATGACCTCGTTTAGCCACTAAAAATTCTGATATAATGATTTGTTTAGTCTCATTCGCAATAGGGTCTTAGAGTACTTGAAGTAGAACAAAGTGTAGGCTTTAAAAGACTTAAGCAGAAGCTTAAGAAGAAGAACTCTAATGAGCTCATTTAGCCAGTAAGACATTTTGTTGTAATACTTGGTGATACTTGAAGTAGAAGAAAGAAGAAAGTACCAGCTTAAACAGGCCTAAGCGTGAAGCTTATTACTTACTTGAAGTAGAAGAGAGCATAGACTTAAAAGGCTTAAGCTTTGCCACGGTTTAATGTAAACCCCACAAAGGTTACCCTAAAAGTCCTTTCTTTTATAAAAGGACGGCTAGCTTTAATCAGTTCGTTGCGAAAGTCTATGGGTTCTTCCCTTCAAAATTGCTGCTACAGGGCGCCAGAAGTATTTACAGAAAAATACAGAAGAAGGAATAAATAAATAAATTGAAACTCTGTTAAATACTTCGAGGAAAAAATTTAATTAATATAAAAAAAATGAAATCTAGCTGAAGGCTTAAGAATTGTCACAAATAAATTAACAAAATAAACTACTGAAAGGATTATCAAGTTTAAATTCAATTCAACCAATCTAAACAATACATCAGTATGTACGAAAATGGTTTTTTTTTAAAACCAAGCCTCAAAGAGTACTAAACACCCGCAAACCAAACGTATCCCGCTCAATAACTCACCAAAATACTTACAAACGAACTTAATCCTTTCCACCAGAAAATATCTCAATCTAGTTTTAGTCCTTATGCAACGTCACTCCGGATATCAACAAGCTTCGACAGATTCTTAGAGGAAGGTCCAAAAAAAAATACTTTGATGAGCTAAAAAACAAAACACATCTAGCCACAGATGAATAACACTTACTTTGAGCTACAACAAATAAAAAAACTGAAACTTATTGCCAAATTGTTAAATTGAATTACTTGATGAGATGAATAAAAAAAATATAAAAATTTGAATAAATAAAAAATATATATAATTTTAATAATGATACTAAATATACTCCTTCACTCGATGTGACGACGACTTCTTTTTTCAAAATTGAAAGATAAAGGACAACTATAATATTTATAACGATTATGGACCTTTTCTACTTCATTCCAAAATATAGTTTAGATATACATGTATACGATCGAATAATTAATTTATTGTTATTGACTTCCAAAATAATCAAATAAGCAAAAAAAAATACAAGGAAAAAAGCTAAAAAAATATAAGAAATAATTACTTATTTCGAATCAAATTTTCCCAATTTTACCTGTTAAAACTTTGACAAAAAGAGCCAAAAAAAACCACAACAGCTTTTCCCAAAATTATTAATCTTTTTCTATGTGCTTATAAATTTTTAACAATTATAATTCAGTCTTGTGAAAATAAATAATAATCAATTCCACGACGACTCGTTCAATTATCGTTCTCAAGGAAACATAATCTCCTATCATAACATGCATACATTTATGTGGATTAATAAAATTTAAATGAATATACAGAGCGCAACAAAATTACTAACGACATTTTGGTCGTTACAGCTTGAAGGTTAATAAGCCGGGTAGTATCGGCTCGCTTAGTAACACAAATTTAGGTTGAATAAATTGCTTAGTTTCTTTCGTAGTGGCGAACTGGCAAACAGTTTACCTACCCGTTTTGCTTAGACATAACAGTTGACGTAGAAGAGAATGTAGGCTTAACGAGGCTAAAGCTTGAAGCTTATTACGTCGGTTTGAATGGATTCGCTTAGCAACTGAAAAATTCTGTTATAATGAGTTGGTTAGCTTTGTGCGTAATAAGGTACTTGGTACTTGAAGTAGAAGAGAGTATAGACTTAAAAGGCTTAAGCTTGAAGGTTAATAAGCCGGGTAGTATCGGCTCGCTTAGTTAAAAAAATTTAGGTTGAATGAATTGCTTAGTTTCTTTCGTAGTTGCGAAAATTTCTCCTACTCGTGTGGTATAGCCATAACACTTGAAGTGGGAGAGAATATTGGCTTTACAAGGCTAAAACTTAAAGCTGTCGCTTAGAAAAGGAACAACTAAAAAACTTTAATAAAATTGATCTACTTATTAGTTTATTGAGCAATCGACTGCTTAGTAGGTACTTGAGGTAGAAGAACGTACCTAATATAAGCTTTAAACGGCTTTAAAAGGCTTAAAAAGGCTTAAAAAGGCTTAAAAAAGCTTAAGCTTAATATACTTGGCTCAAATAACTTAATTATTATTTTTTGAGTATTTTCGGTTATTTTAATCAAAACAAGACTCGTCTTGTGTTATGTATTTCACATTAGAACTTCTTCTCATTTTATTTTTTCACTTTTTAAACTAAAACTCGTAGTTTTAATTCGTACGGATTAGCTTCCTTTTGTTTTAAGTTAAAATGATGACGCTCGTTTTAGTTTTATGTATAAATTCTGTTGTTTAATTATAAAAATTGCAGTTTAGATACGGTTAAATTTATTACAATGTTTCTTATTTTTAACGTAGACAAATCTATAAGAAGAAACTTGCGGCTAACCGACTTAGACGGTGATTTTCTTCCATCAACCATAGACTTTTAAGACAAACCACAACAAATAGTACAAAACTGAAAATGAAATATTTAATTAATTGTGTAGTTTACTCTAAGCTTTAATGGTTTAATCTTGTACGTTTTAATTAAAACGATTTATCGGATATAAAAAAAGCGTGTAGTAGACTTAAAGATGAGAAGTAGGTCGAAAAGAAGCTGCATTCTCATTATAACAGAAGTAGCGCATTTGAAGAGTGCAAAACCGCCATTACCTTTAGGCGAACTAAAGAATCTCGATTTGCAAGATAGCATTCACTACACTCACTCTTGTTTCTTCATATAATGCACCGAAGAAATTACCGTGGACAAACTTTTCTATCTCAACTTTTGTAATATTCATAATAGCGCTCCATTCTTTTTATAAGCCATTCAATTTTTTTGCTCCATACTACACTTTTTACTTGAAACAATAATGTACGTAAGGAAAATAACTTTAGAACTTGATAATTTGAAATCTTTCGCGTTTTCCATATTCCATACGAAAGTTTTCTTTGTTTTTTGTATTATGCGGAATTTTCTGAAATTCGACGAGACCAACGAACATTATTTTGAAGGTTGAGAAGCTCTCATAAAACTAAAGCAACATGTGATCCTTGTAGATAATACAAATTCAATTTAAAATTTAAACTGGACCAAGCCAATAAATATCCCAACAATACATGGCTTACTTTCTTATTTTCCACCGTGCGGCAAAAGGGAAAATTTGAAAAGCTTCAATTTTTGAAGGAAAAGACGTTATTCGAGAGGTCATTGTGTTACGAATTGTGTGGTGATCCACGTCCTTTATTATAAAATATAAAAAGAAAAATCGTCAACGTAGTTAGCAAAGGACAACTCGTCGTCGTAAAATTCAAAACTTATTGTAACCATAGAGTGTTATCATATTCTTGAATACAAATTCACCACTGAAATTTACGACTTGATTCCGCTATCATAATATTTTGCACATAAATATACGGAAAACGGAGATAAAACGATTTATATTTATGTCATCTTAAAATTTTACCGCGTTTGCGTTTATAAAGGCAAGTTTAATATAAACGACGTTTGTTGCGCGTCCAAACCGTATTAAAACTGCCACGAGAGAGGAAGGAAAAATAACTACAATAACCAATAAGTTTTATATTAAAAAGAAAACGTTAAAACGATAAATGATGACTTAAAATTTATAAGTTTATAAGTACACAGCTAGTTAAACTGGTATCAAATAACGTACAATGTTCCAAGTCATTCAACAATCCGAGTCTATTAGTTATCAATAGAAACTTCGTCTGCCAACACACATTGTTTATTACAATCGTATTAATCATCGGACGTTATTTCAGTGAGAAATATTAGCTTTATTAATCAAACTTTATAAAATTTAAATTAATATTGCTAATCGCTTTTGTAGGGCTGTCCAAGAGTTGGGAACGAAGTTACGTTGCTTTATTCTTACTACAACTGTCGTCCCCAGCGACGCGCTCCAACCAAGTCAGACTAGTGGTTTTTACAGAAATTGGAGCAGGTTTCGAGGCTCTGACTAACTTGGAGTGCGTGAGACGCACTGACAACCGGAGGGTAAAGCTTTGGAGGGTATTGAAGCTACGGTAAGCAGACATAGAGTCCTAGAAGAAAAAAGTGGCCATTCTGAGTGCGTGACTCCTACCTAGTAGACTCAATTATTCGAGACAGTACGAATAACAACGGGGGGGGGAGGAGATACTGGAAATTCTTAGAGCTTCATGGGGAGAATTGCACTCATCTAATATCAGACAAGACTTGGGCGTTCAACAATATGCAGAATCTGAAATATTGTCGTGTAAAGTGAGACTATCGAATAGCAGTGTGTGGCACGCAATATAGTGCGTATGCAATATAGCCGCAATTGCGGCTATGGAGGCACTTCTGGACCTGCCGTCCCTGCAATTGCGGGTGAAGAGGGAAAGCCTACAGGCCGCCTTAAAAATAACCCAAATCAGGAAATTCAAACCGGGTGACAAAACAGGTCACTTAAAGATTCTGGACTTCTTACAGCCTGAACTCTTTGAAAAACCCTTGGATGTCATGCCAAGGGCATTTGACTTCCAGACACCTTTTGAAGTGGTCATTCGGGACCGCGACATGGCTAGAAGTCAAATAATACAACAGGAACCAAATTCCTCTATCTGGTACTCGGATGGATCTAAAACTAAACAGGGAACAGGTATAGGAATATATGGCCCAAAATATAGGGCATCGATAGCCTTAGAAACCTTCCCCACAATTATGCAAGCTGAAACACTCGCAATAGACCTATGCGCCTAGGAATGCCTACGAAGGCGTATAAAGGGTAAAAAGGTTTATATAATGTCTGACAGTCAAGCCGTGCTGAAGGCACTCAAAGCCAACAGCTATGAATCCCTATCCATTTGGGAATGCAGACAGTCCCTCGAAAAACTGGCTAAGGGCAACAAAGTTGCCCTGCACTGGGTGCCAGAGCATGAGGGAGTTATAAGAAATGATATAGCTGATGAACTAGCTAGAACAGGCTCAAAAGCTATCCCGATTGGACCAGAACCCTTCTGTGGGCTATCCAAAACACACAGAACAGCAAAGATCCAAAAATGGGAAACTGAGAACAAAAAATCTCACTGGCATAATATACCAAGACATAGACAGGCGAAGAAATTCATTGAGTACTCGTCTAAGAATGCTAAAAAGCTTCTTCTTCTATCAAAGAACGAAATCAGACTTATCACAGGTCTGCTTACTGGACACTACCCAGTGAGGTACCACCTCAAAAAACTGGGATTGGAAGACAGTGACATATGCAGGCTATGTGAAACGGAGGTCGAATCCACCGAGCACATTCTCTGCAATTGCGATGCACTAGCTCGACTTAGGTTGAAACACTTAGGGCAGGCACAACTAACGCCTAAAGAAATGAAAAGAAAGCCTCTCAGGGACACTCTAGGCTTCGTTGACAAGATCGAATTCCTGAGAATATAATACGAGTAGGGTTATGAACAAAAGATCAATGCTGGTCGCAGTTCTGTAAGGCTCACGTAGCCAATAGACCCCTGAGTACAATACAATACAATACAATGATTGTGTGACACGCAGTAGACTCGAACTTTGACTACCGATGGGTAGAGTACTGAAGGTTGTTTAAGCCTCGGTATGCAGACGTAGACCCTTAGACGAGAAGAGTGTTACGTCAGCGCCAAGTTTGAATGTGTACCTCTAGTAGGCTCAATTCTTCGATACCGTAACAAAAACAAGGGAATAGGGTGATTCTTCGAGCTTCAAGAGCAGAATTGTACTTATCTAATATTAGAGAAGACTAGGACATTCAAAAAAATATGCAGAATCTGAAATATTGTCGAAGGAAGTGGTACTATCGACTAGGAGTGTATGACACGCAGTAGACTCGTACTTTGATAACCGGTTGGTAGCGTACTGAGAGTTCTTGAAGCCACGGTATGCATACGTAGACCCTTAGACGAGAAAAGTGTCACGTGAGTGCCAAGTTTGAGTGTGTGACCCCTAGTAGGCCCAATTCTTTGAGACAGTACGAATATCAAGAGTTTAGGGAGTATACTTCAGATTTTTAGAGCTTCAAGGGCAGAATTGCACTCCTCTGTTATTAGAGAAGACTTGGACAATCATCAAAAATATGCAGAATCTGAAATATTGTCGGAAAATGAGACTGTCGACTAGGAATGTGTAAACTCGATCTTTGATAGCCAGTGGCCGGTGGGTAGAGTACTTGGGGTTCCTGGAGCCACAGTATGCCACAGTAAACCCTCCGACGAGAAAAGTGTCACGTGAGCGCCAATTTTGAGTGTGTGACCCCTAATGGACTCAATTCTTCGAAACAGTAAGAATAGTAAAGAGATGGGGGGTATACTGGGGATTCTTAGAGCTTCAAGGGCAGAATTGCACTCGTTTGATATCAGAGAAGACTTGAACATTTAACAAAAATATGCAGAATCTGAAATATTGTCAGGGAAAATGAGACTGTCGACTAGAAATGTGTAAACTCGATCTTTGATAGCCAGTGGCCGGTGGGTTGAGTACTTGGGGTTCTTGGAGCCACAGTGTGCCACAGTAAACCCTCAGACGAGAAAAGTGTCACGTGAGCGTCAATTTTGAGTGTGTGACCCCTAATGGACTCAATTCTTCGAAACCGTAAGAATAGTAAGGGGATAGGAGGTATACTGGGGATTCTTAGAGCTTCAAGAGCAGAATTGCACTCGTTTGATATCAGAGAAGACTTGAACATTTAACAAAAATATGCAGAATTTGAAATATTGTCGGGGAAAATGAGACTGTCGACTAGGAATGTGTAAACTCGATCTTTGATAGCCAATGGCCGGTGGGTAGAGTACTAGGGGTTCTTGAAGCCACAGTATGCCACAGTAAACTCTCAGACGAGAAAAGTGTCACGTGAGCGTCAATTTTGAGTGTGTGACCTCTAATGGACTCAATTCTTCGAAACCGTAAGAATAGTAAAGAGATGGGGGGTATACTGGGGATTCTTAGAGCTTCAAGGGCAGAATTGCACTCGTTTGATATCAGAGAAGACTTGAACGATTAACAAAAATATGCAGAATTTGAAATATTGTCGGGGAAAATGAGACTGTCGACTAGGAATGTGTGACACGCAGTAGACTGGATCTTTGACAGCCGGCGGATAGAGTACTGAGGATTCGTGGAGTCACGGTATGCTGACGTAAACCCTTAAACGAGAAAAGTGGCATGTGAGCGTGAATTTTGAGTGTGTGACCCCTAGTAGACTCAATTTTTCGAGTCAGTAAGAGTATCAAGGGGAAAGGGGGTATACTGGAGATTCTTAGAGCTTCAAGGGCAGAATTGCACTTATCTAATATTAGAGAAGACTTGGACAATCAACAAAAATATGAAGAATTTGAAATATTGAAGTGGAAAGTGAGACTATCGACTAGAAGTGTGTGACTCGAGTCTTTAAGACAGCCACAATGCCGACTGGGGTTAGAATACCGGACGTTTTTAGAGCTTCAAATGCAGAATTACGTTCATCGGGCTAAACCAGCAACGACACTCCCCCCCCCCCCAATTCAAATCTCTAAACTCTCGATCACTGATCGTGTTTGCGGCATTTACTGGTAAAAAGTTAATACGGCAAAGTTTTACAAGTCGCGCGTTTGTCCGCCCCTGAATAAAATATCTCCTTTATCATCCGAAGCTTCCTTCCACAGAAGTATTTAAAATTCAATTCTATAGTCGATTAAATCATTTCTATTAATTATAATTTTTATTAAAACAAACGAAAAAAAAGAGGTTACAATCAACTATTTATAATTAGCTTGTTTTCTTGTCAAGTTTATCTAAAAAGGTAATAATTGCTTTCAATTAATCATTTTCGCTTATAATGTTCAACTCAAATCGTATATGGAATTTTAGCAAAAAAATTGCATTTGTGTTTGCATATAAAATTATACGATAAGCTAAGACAAATTGACTTGGAGTTATTTAAAGTAAACAAAAAGTTTGTTTTATCTTAATCGAAATGTTATTACCATCAGCGCGATATAATAAAAGGCAACATTTTAATTCGAATGTCTAACTGACTGAAATGTCAATTATTGGCGACTAGTCAAGTAGTAGCGTCCAAGCTTTGGTTAAGCTCGAAAGCGGCTATTTCGTCCAATTGGAGCTGCTTTTGGTTGCTGCAGTTGCTCTCCAGTTGCTAATATACTGATTTTAGTTGTAGCCAGCCAACTTCCTTCCAGTTGGTAACAATCGGAAACCATAAACGCGCGAAAAGAGTCAGATACTTCGACTGATAGTTTTATTAAAGTTTAGAGGCACATAAATTCATAAAACTCGATTTTGAGATTGCTCAGAAATTAAATTCAGAAACAAAGACGCTATTTTTATACCCATTATTAATAAAAAATATAAAATTATTAATAAAAACTTAATAAATAATTGATCACAAAATCGAACGAGATTGCGAGTTGTTAAAATTCAATTGTCATATTGTCTAGAAAATTGAATTATAAAAAATTTATGAGTTACGATTTCAACTCTATTAATGTGAATTTTTATTGAAGTTTAAATAGGAAAAAGTTTAAAATTTATTTGTGCAGGTACGTACGATGCTACTAACTGCTATGCGAGAGGCATTTTCTACAATAACTACTTTATTTATATAAAATCGCATGAGAATTCTAAAAACTAGATCCAACCAAAGTTGTAATCGTCGTCAAATGTTTTGTATTGAAAATCGATAATATATTAAAAAGGTTGATTGATTTTTCTTTTGTTTTTAAAAGCTGAATTTTAATAGGCTCATTGTATGAGTGTAGTACGTACGTACTTTTGTGCTTTTTTGTCTTTTTGTTCTCTTTAAGGGTTTTAAGAAAAAAGTTTATTAGTCTGCCATACTCTCAATGTGAGCAAAAGTTTAAGTGGATTTCTAATAACTTTTTGTTTTAGGGAAAACTTTGCACTTTTTTATCATTTTTCCAAAAATAATTATTACTCTACGTTCGCTAAAAGGTATACAGGGTGTTTCAAAAATATTTAAATGCGCTTTTTTCAATTTCAGCTGTTTAGAGTTCCTCATGGGGAGGGCAAATACGTTGCCGTCTCCGTATGTTTTAAGAAACCACTACTGACTAGATTTACTCACCTTCCAAGAGAAACTGCTGGATCTGAGATCCTAAAAAATAACAGCTCCTTCGAAGCTTCTCAAAGTTGAGCTAATTTCAATATATTGAACTTAGTTTACTCGGGGCCCGTCGAGAAAATTGGAATGTTTCGAAGAGTGGCGAAACATTCGGGTGGTCGAGTAGTGTAGCAGCGAGGGCGCAAAGGGTCTACCTAGAGCTTATCATCACAGAGCGCTGATCAATGATTAAGCTCTAATCTATTATAATAAACTTACTTACTGACTCACAACGTTAAAAGGCCCTCTTGGATTTAAAGTGAAATGTACGATTTTGAAGAAGTAGCGGACAGTTTTGGGTCAATTTTTTTTGTTGTGGCGAAGGGGAGACCCGTCAAGAGAATTGGATTGCTTCGAGGAGTGACGAAACATTCGGGTGGTCGAGTAGTGGAACATCGGGGACCGCAGGCCTAAGCGAGACCTTAAAGAGTCGACCTAGCGCTGATCAATGATTAAGCTCTATTCCATTATAATCTTAATTTACTGACTCACAACGTTAAAAGGCTCTGTTACATCCAAAAGTAAAATATACGACTTTGAAGAAGTAGCGGACAGTTTTGGGTCAATTTTTTTTGTTGTGGCAAAGGGGAGACCCGTCAAGAGAATTGGAATGCTTCAAGGAGTGACGAAACATTCGGGTGGTCGAGTAGTGGAACATCGGGGACCGCAGGCCTAAGCGAGACCTTAAAGAGTCGACCTAGCGCTGATCAATGATTAAGCCCTATTCCATTATAATCTTAATTTACTGACTCACAACGTTAAAAGGCCCTCTTTGATCCAAAAGTGAAATGTACGACTTTGAAGAGGTCGCGGGTAGTTTTGGGTTAATTTTTTTCTTCGTCTGAGGAGAGGAGGCCCGTCAAAAGAATTGGAATATTTTTAGAGGTGGCGAAGCATTCGGGTGGTCGAGTAGTGGGGCATTAAAGGCCGCAGGCCTGAATGAGAGCATAAAGGGCTGATCTAGAGAGATCTAGAGTCACTTTTTGTACTGACTCACGACGTTAAAAGGCCCTCTTTGATCCAAAAGTGAAATGTACGACTTTGAAGAGGTCGCGGGTAGGTTTGGGTTAATTTTTTTCTTCGTCTGAGGAGAGGAGGCCCGTCAAAAGAATTGGAATATTTTTAGAGGTGGCGAAGCATTCGGGTGGTCGAGTAGTGGGGCATTAAAGGCCGCAGGCCTGAATGAGAGCATAAAGGGCTGATCTAGAGAGATCTAGAGTCACTTTTTGTACTGACTCACGACGTTAAAAGGCCCTCTTTGATCCAAAAGTGAAATGTACGACTTTGAAGAGGTCGCGGGTAGGTTTGGGTTAATTTTTTTCTTCGTCTGAGGAGAGGAGGCCCGTCAAAAGAATTGGAATATTTTTAGAGGTGGCGAAGCATTCGGGTGGTCGAGTAGTGGGGCATTAAAGGCCGCAGGCCTGAATGAGAGCATAGAGGGCTGATCTAGAGAGATCTAGAGTCACTTTTTGTACTGACTCACGACGTTAAGAGGCCCTCTTTGATCCAAAAGTGAAATGTACGACTTTGAAGAGGTCGCGGGTAGTTTTGGGTTAATTTTTTTCTTCGTCTGAGGAGAGGAGGCCCGTCAAAAGAATTGGAATATTTTTAGAGGTGGCGAAGCATTCGGGTGGTCGAGTAGTGGGGCATTAAAGGCCGCAGGCCTGAATGAGAGCATAAAGGGCTGATCTAGAGAGATCTAGAGTCACTTTTTGTACTGACTCACGACGTTAAAAGGCCCTCTTTGATCCAAAAGTGAAATGTACGACTTTGAAGAGGTCGCGGGTAGGTTTGGGTTAATTTTTTTTTTCGTCTGAGGAGAGGAGGCCCGTCAAAAGAATTGGAATATTTTTAGAGGTGGCGAAGCATTCGGGTGGTCGAGTAGTGGGGCATTAAAGGCCGCAGGCCTGAATGAGAGCATAGAGGGCTGATCTAGAGAGATCTAGAGTCACTTTTTGTACTGACTCACGACGTTAAGAGGCCCTCTTTGATCCAAAAGTGAAATGTACGACTTTGAAGAGGTCGCGGGTAGATTTGGGTAAATTTTTTTTTTCGTCTGAGGAGAGGAGGCCCGTCAAAAGAATTGGAATATTTTTAGAGGTGGCGAAGCATTCGGGTGGTCGAGTAGTGGGGCATTAAAGGCCGCAGGCCTGAATGAGAGCATAGAGGGCTGATCTAGAGAGATCTAGAGTCACTTTTTGTACTGACTCACGACGTTAAGAGGCCCTCTTTGATCCAAAAGTGAAATGTACGACTTTGAAGAGGTCGCGGGTAGATTTGGGTAAATTTTTTTTTTCGTCTGAGGAGAGGAGGCCCGTCAAAAGAATTGGAATATTTTTAGAGGTGGCGAAGCATTCGGGTGGTCGAGTAGTGGGGCATTAAAGGCCGCAGGCCTGAGTGAGAGCATAAAGGGCTGATCTAGAGAGATCTAGAGTCACTTTTTGTACTGACTCACAACGTTAAAAGGCCCTCTTTGATCCAAAAGTGAAATGTACGACTTTGAAGAGGTCGCGGGTAGGTTTGGGTTAATTTTTTTCTTCGTCTGAGGAGAGGAGGCCCGTCAAAAGAATTGGAATATTTTTTTAGGTAGCGAAGCATTCGGGTGGTCCAGTAGTGGGGCATTGAAGGCCGCAGGCCTGAGTGAGAGCATAAAGGGTCGATCTAGAGAGATCTAGAGTCACTTTTTGTACTGACTCACGACGTTAAAAGGCCCTCTTTGATCCAAAAGTGAAATGTACGATTTTGAAGAGGTCGCGGGTAGTTTTGGGTTAATTTTTTTCTTCGTCTGAGGAAAGGAGGCCCGTCAAACGAATTGGAATATTTTTAGAGGTAGCGAAGCATTCGGGTGGTCGAGTAGTGGGGCATTGAAGGCCGCAGGCCTGAGTGAGAGCATAAAGGGCCGATCTAGAGAGATCTAGAGTCACTTTTTGTACTGACTCACGACGTTAAAAGGCCCTCTTTGATCCAAAAGTGAAATGTACAATTTTGAAGGAGTAGCTGGCGGTTTTGGGACAATTCTTTACGTCCGGCGCGAAGCCGAGATCCGTCAAGAAAATTGGAATATGTCTAGGGCTCGCGAAACATTCGGGTGGTCGAGTAGTGGGGCATTGAAGGCCGCAGGCCTTAGCTAGAGTTCAAATATCTGACGTACAGCTCATCAGCGCGGAGCGCTGATTAATGATACTCCAATCCATTGTAATAAACTTACTTTTAGGGGCCTGGGTGGCCGAGCATCGGATTCAGGTCTGGATGTACTCGGTTCGAGACTCTCTGACCACTAGATTTTTCTATGTGTCCAATGCCTTGTCCCGGGTCGTTCGGAACCCACCTAAAGCTGTAGGTCCCATCTGTATATAACCTGTGCCGTTGAAGCAGACGTTAAATACTACATAAAAAACTTACTTTACTGACTCACAACTCACAACGTTATAAAACCCTCTTGGATCCAAAGGTGGCAAAATGTATGATTTTGAAGAGGTAGCAGGCGGTTTTAAAATAATTTTTTTTGTCGTGCACATAGAGCGGGTCCGGCAAGAAAATTGATATGTTTCGAGGGGCGGCTAAACATTAGGCCATTACATTAAAGTAATGGGGCATTAAAGGCCGCAAGTCTAAACGAGAGCTCAAAGATCAGACTAACAGCTCATCAGCGCGGAGCGCTGATTAATCCATTATAATAAACTTACTTTACTGACTCACAACATTAAAAAGCCCTCTTAGATCCAAAAGTGAAATGTATGATTTTGAAGGGGTAGCGGACGGTTTTGGGACAAAATTTTTTCGTCATGCGCATAGAGCGAACCCGGCTTTGGCGAAGACACAATTTTGAGAATTCGTAATTTGTTTTAGGAGCTTAACCGATGTGAGATCCGTAGGGTGGAGCTGGTGCCCGGAAGACAAGCCTAAAGCTTGTTCTATGTTCTAGTATAATATGAATCACTAATGACAATTGACTATTTTGAGCGGCCCACCTTTTAGCTTTACACGAATGTATTGTTATCTCCTGACCACTTGATAACTGATCGGTCATCGTCAATGTGTCTTTGGTAGGACCCAGTGACAAAGGATCTTCCAGTTTTCAGGATTTCGGTTTTTAGTGAGACTTTTAGTGCTCTTTCGGATGTAAGTCGTACGATTTTGTAATAATCCATATCCGTTCCTGCTTTTTAAAAGTTTTGGTTCAAGTTTCTGATCAGCTCTTTGCCATTTTTTTTGTCCTCGATTTATGGAGTATCTTGGGGGTAGGGGGCCTGCAAATACCAGTAGAAAATGCTTAGAAAAGTGATAACAAGTGGACCTTGTGAGTTTCATTTTTTTTTTCATTTTTACGGAGCTCTGCATCTGCCGGAGGTAGATCTCTCCAGTTTTCACTTCCAACGCGGCAGAGGTCTCATTATAGACAGTGGAAGAGTCACATAATCTATGATGGAACGTGCCTCATTTAATCATTTATTTTCAAAATTAGCTGAGACATTCTTATCTAACTCTTGTGACTCTTGATATGTTTCTAATTACGACTCTTCCATTCCTATCAACTGTAATTTGGAATTATTTGATCGTAGGACTACCCCTTTTCTTCTGTAGGGGACTGATTTTGTGTACTCGAACCATATAAATATCTTCTCCTGTTTATACTTGACTATAATCCAAAATCCATGGGCTTCCATTTGATTCCAAATCTTTTCTATGCCCTTTCATCGTCTCCAACTCACCACGATACGGCAGCACTGCTTTTCAAACGTTTGTCTTTTTTCCAAGCCAAGTAGATGCGTGTTGTTATATGTTAATAATTATTTATTGCCAGTAAAGCAATGATTATTAATTTTTTTATTATTTCAGAAAATATCCGACCTGTTCTTCTCGGTAAATGAAAGAAAATAGAAGAAAGTTGACACGCGTATGCGAGTCAACCACGCGTTTTGCGCATTTTCATATTATACATTTAAATTGACAACTTCCTTTCCATCAAGACGAAGAAGAAACCACTTTAAAACTTTATTAAAAATGCACTTTTCGAGCTGTTTCCAATTTTGCATTATTCAACCGAATTTTACTTATCTAAACAAGAAACAGAAAATTTTATTCACCCACCAAATAACATCCCTTTCTCTTCTTTCTCTTATAATCTCTCTTTTGCCCCTTTTTTCAAATTCTTATTTTCACAAGTCACTCGCTCACTTCATGTTTGAACACTCGAGAAAATTTACCTACACAAAGTTTAAAAGAATTGGCAAACCAAAGAGGGCTTTCTTTGTTTATTTTGCTTTCTTACAATTAAAAAATGTAAATTTGCTATTAAAAAGCGGGTTAGTTTTGTTTAAGAAGAGCTCTTGAACAAATTTTTGGCCAAGTAATGACTAGAAGGCGGATTTATATGCAGTTCAAGCCCTGTTCTGATTTTTAAGAGGTTACTCACCACTCATCAAGTTTTCGTATTATTCGTTTTTAAGAAAATTGCACAAATTAGTGCTCAAAAGTACGCTCCTGATGGTTAAAAAATAAAACGTGTAGCTAGGGAAGACTTGTGTGGATTAAGTTTCAGTCTCACTACACGTAGTAGTATGCGAGATGATTCCTCTCGTACAAAATTACACTAACGACCTTTTGTTTAGACATATTCCGTAAGTGAGCATTAATTTACACCTACACATTGTGTAAGGAGACAATTTAGAGTCCGCATAATATTAAAGGGTCATCAACAAAAGAGACGCTTTAATTTAAATCGTATTAATTATTACACTAACAACAATAAATAAATTAACCACGCTCTCTTTCTCCTTTTTATCGTCCAAAACAATACTTGTGCAAATTCACCAACAGCTGTTGCTCAAAGATAAAATTAGGGATAAAATTATCCTCTTAGAACTAACATCCAAACCACATATTGCCAACGTTTTTACAACAAATAATCGTACACTAGAAACAAATTTAATAACTAAGCTTTTGGGATCCACATAAATAATGTAACTGGTGGTTGACTTGTACTTTAATTTTGCCGCAGTGTTAACTTTACGGGAGTAAACAAATTAATTATTAACTTATATTGGTTGCTCAAGATGCAATTCTAATTAATTCATACTCGTTAACCATGCAAGTTGTGTTTAAAATTTAATGTAGTAGTAAGCTGAAAATCATCTCTCGTACTGCATTAATCTTGGGGGAACGTTGGGGTTGGTGTAGAAGGGCTTGTTTAAATCATAAACATGCTTAGTTTCATAGTTATCTAGAGACTTTTTATTTTACCCATCCATCTTCACTTTACATATTTATGTACAATTTAAATTAGTAATGAAAAGTATAATCCAGGTTGGGTTTTAAAGGGGCAGATTTCGATTTCTTTATTGACTTACCTCTGGAAGCAGTGGGAGAAGCCAAATACCTAGGAGTTATCCCTGATAAAGAAAGCTTCATACCACATCTTGTCTCTAAAAAGGCGAAGTTTTCGAGTTATAAGCGACGAACTAAAAAACAGCTTTTTGGTAAATTGTGGAAATTTTGCAATGTTTAACGCGCGGTAGCGCCTAACCCGTTGGTCTGAAAGAAAAAACTAAAGAGACATAAGTTGCAGAGCATTCGATGTAGTTTATTTTTGTATAAACATATTTTTCTCAACACGTGCAAAGTTTTCGAGTTATAAGCGACGAACTAAAAAACAGGTTTTTGGTAAATTTTGAAATTTTTGTAAATGTTTAACGCGCGGTAGCGCCTAACCCGTTAGTCTGAAAAAAAAAACTTAAGACACATAAATGGTTGGAAATTTGATGTAGCTAATTTTTGTATAGACATATTTTTCTCATAACGTGCAAAGTTTTTGAATTATAAGCGACGAACTAAAGAACAGCTTTTTAGTAAATTTTGGAGTGTTTGCAATGTTTAACGCGCGGTAGCGCCTAACCCGTTGATCTGAAAAAAAAAATAAAGAAACATAAGTTGCAGAGAATTCGATGTAGTTTATTTTTTTATAAACATATTTTTCTCAACACGTGCTAAGTTTTCGAGTTATAAGCGACGAACTAAAAGGCAGGTTTTGGTAAATTTTGATATTTTTGCAAATGTTTAACGCGCGGTAGCGCCTAACCCGTTGGTCTGAAAAAAAAAACTTAAGACACATAAGTGGTTGGAAATTTGATGTAGCTAATTTTTGTATAGACATATTTTTCTCATAACGTGCAAAGTTTTTGAATTATAAGCGACGAACTAAAGAACAGCTTTTTAGTAAATTTTGGAGTGTTTGCAATGTTTAACGCGCGGTAGCGCCTAACCCGTTGGTGTAAAAGAAAAAACTAAAGAAACATAAGTTGCAGAGAATTCAATGAAGTAAATTTCTGTATAGACTTATTTTTCTAATAACGTGCAAAGTTTTTGAGTTATAAGCGACGAGCTAAAAAGCGGCTTCTTGGTAAATTTTGGAATCCTTGCAAATGGTTAACGCGCGGTAGCGCCTAACCCGTTGGTTTGAGAGAAAAAACTACCGAAACATAAGTTGCAGAGAATTCGATGTAGTTAATTTTTGTATAAAACTGTTATTCTCATAACGCGCAACGTTTTCGAGTTTAAGCGACGAACTAAAAAACAGCTTTTGGGGAAATTTTGGAAATTTTGTAAACTTTAACGCGCGGTAGCGCTTAAACCGTTTGTCTGAAGGAATAAGCTTATGAAACGAGAGTTGTAAAAGAGTTATTTCTTTCTGTATAGAAACACTTGTCTATATAACTGCGAAGTTTTCGAGTTAAAAGCGACGAACTAAAAAACAGCTTTTTGGTAAATCTCCGAAATTTGCAAACTTTAACGCGCGGTAGCGCCTAACCCGCTGATCTGAAAAAAAAAACTTAAGAAACGTAAGTTGCAGAGAATTTGATGTAGTTAATTTTTGTACAGACTTGTTTTTCTCACAACGTGCAAGTGTTCGAGTTATAAGCGACGAACTAAAAAACAGCTTTTTGGTCAATTTTGGAATTTTTATCAAACTTGAACGCGCTGTAGCGCCTAACCCGTTGTTCTGAAAGAAAAAACTAAAGAAACATAAGTTGCTGAGAATTTGATGTAATTAATTTTTCAATAGACTTCTTTTTTTCATTACGTGCAAAGTTTTCGAGTTATAAGCGACGAACTAAAAAACATATTTAGGGTCAATTTTGGAATTTTTGCCAACTTCAACGCGCGGTAGCGCCTAACCCGTTGGTCTGAAAGAAAAAACTAAAGAAACATAATTTTTAGAAAATTCGATGAAGTTAATTTTTGTATGGACTTATTTTTCTAATAACGTGCAAAGTTTTCGAGTTATAAGCGACGTGCTAAAGAACAGTTTTTAGTAAATTTTGGTGTGTTTGCAATGTTTAACGCGCGGTAGCGCCTAACCCGCTGATCTGAAAGAAAAAACTTAAGAAACGTAAGTTGCAGAGAATTCGATGTAGTTATTTTTTGTATAAAACTGTTATTCTCATAACGCGCAACGTTTTCGAGTTATAAGCGACGAACTAAAAAACAGCATTTTGGTGAATTTTGGAATTTGTATCAAACTTGAACGCGTTGTGGCGCCTAACCCGTTGGTGTGAAAGAAAAAACTAAAGAAACTTAAGTTGCTGAGAATTCGATGCAATTAATTTTTGAATAGACTTCCTTTTTTTATAACGTGCAAAGTTTTCGAGTTATAAGCGACGAACTAAAAAACATATTTAGGGTCAATTTTGGAATTTTTGCCAACTTCAACGCGCGGTAGCGCTTAACCCGTTGGTCTGAAAGAAAAAACTAAAGAAACATAATTTTTAGAGAATTCGATTTAGTTAATTTTTGACTAGATTTATTTTTCTCATCACGTGCAAAGTTTTTGAGTTTTAAGCGACGAACTAAAAAACATATTTTAGATCAATTTTGGAGTTTTTGTCAACTTTAACGCGCTGTAGCGCCTAGCCCGTTGGTCTGAAAAATAAAACTAAATATACATAAGTTGCAGAGAATTCGATGTAGTTAGTTTTTCTTATAACAAGCAAAGTTTTCGAGTTATAAGCGAAGAACTAAAAAACAGCTTTTCGGTAAATTTTAAAGTTCAAAGTTTTTTTGAAACTTTAACACGCTCTAGCGCATAATCCATTTGTTTAAAAGAAAAAACTTAAGAAACGTAAGTCTCTGTCAAATGTATATTTTATCTCCAAGAGAGGTGGCTCCTTGGAGCAGTGTATTAAATATGAGTTTTATGTTTTCCCTCATTTGTTTAATGAGCACTTCCTGTGCGTTTTATTTAAATAAATAATTTCTTCGAGTTTAATAGTCGAACTATAATTAAAGACTTGTAGTATGGGCTTTTTTATTCATTTAATCATACTAAAACAATAAAAAGATAACAAAATATTTACTGCACGATTAAAGACAACTCTCCTCCATCCTCCATCTCGATACATTTCATAAATCGCCTAGATTTTATATAGCAATTCGGTCGTTATTATTATAACGTCTTTTTAATATTTCATTTTTGTTCTCGTATTGTAACAACTTTTTTTACGTTATTAATATTAAAAAGCCTCCAAGTTTACCATACGAAACAAAGATTCGCTTTTTTTTAAAACAAACGATCTATACGAGGCGCATAAATTTAAATCAAACAAATTTATTTCGTACATTAAAAGTGAATAGACCAATACATCAGTTCTGTGACTTGAGGCAACCTTATTTTAATTTATTTTCCTTATACCTTTTAATGAGTTCTAATATTGTGTAAATTGTGTGGGGTCTCCGTTTATTACTTCTTATAAGTTACCTATTTAGCAACCAACCAAAAATTGCCCCGAGCCTATTTGGAACAAAATATTGTTGATTTTAAAGTTAAAGCTGTTTAAGTTAACAAACAATTACAATTGTGAGCAATTTAAAAGGCATCCATGATGTTGAAGTTTGAGTAAGTAGTCTTTGAAGTTCTTCCACGATGTTTTTTCCGAAAAAGTTTTTTTTTTGTAGCGGCAAAAAATTATTTAAGGGGCGACAATTTGAGTAAGTTTAATCGTCCTGGACAAATAAGGCCAACAGATGTCACTAGGGTAATTAAATAAAAAACTGTTTAATCCTTCTTAATCAAGCTGGCCTTTTATTGGGATGGCCTTTTTACGTCAGCAAATAAATATCGCACTGTACCTTTGCAAATTTAAAACCGATTAGGTACCTTTATATAATTTCATCGTAGACCTACCGTGCTTGTTAAGTAATTTCCTATGGTATAAGAGTCCCTACTCATTCAACTGATGCAGAGGATAATTAATTTCTCTTAAACGCCCTAAAAATATTATTTATACAAATATGGCATGAAATCTACAGAAGGTAATTACAAATCCGGGGCGTGAAATTTATCTAAACTGCGCTTACAAGTTAAATCATATTTCCTCACGTGATTAAATTTTATGTAGAAGAGGCGGCGAGGAAATGAAGAATTTTTTCAAACAAAAAAAACTGCAACTTCTCCTCAGGTAAGTCGATCAAAATTAATCAAATTCAATAATTAAACTAAAAGCTCTGTATTTGTCCATTTGCGTATTAAGTAAGTTGTGAATAAGTTGGCTAAATTAATTGTTTCAATGAAACATACACGAGAGAGCTCGAGTTGAACGGTTGACACTTTTTAAAACTCCGTCTTAGCTACAAAAAAATAACAACGTCGAAAACACGCACAAAAATTTCTGTTGGCGAAAAATTGAAGTCGAACTCGATATATAAGAAGCGCTCGCAATAATCATTTTTAAACACGATTTTCCACTTCCCCGTGCTCGAATTTTTAAACTTTTATCTACGTTAAACGCGTTTCACTATAAAAGTTTAGAGGCGGATATTGTTTATTTCGAGTCAAAACGGTATTACAGCAGTACACTTAGAGCCAAGTTGAGGCTCATTTCCGTAGATTAAATTACAACAATCGAACATGGAGTAATACAAAAGGGTTGCACATAATTAATGATGCCACAAATATAGAGCAGAAGTATGTGGATGTAGAAAAAATCCAACAGTAACAAGTAATGTGCATTGCACCGGTTTGAAGATATAGGGCTCCACAATCGTCTTAGACGTCGAAGTAGTCGTTTCATCTACTCACCAGCTTCGGGTTGTTTTCGAGGACACACTGTATAAATTTTTAAAGCAGATATAAATCGTTATAGTCGTAAATATCGATAGTTATTATGTCACAAATCGAATATTAGAGTAGTAAATATTAATTATTTCGTTTATTACAAACTGTTTGATTGTATTATATCATTATGTTATAGTTTGGAGTTTGGGTATAGTAATAATTTTTTATACCTAATAACGTTGTATTTATATTATCTATAAAATTTTTAAATAGAACGCTACTAATCTAATATGTATCGAAGTCGTCAAAAATTATTTTATTTATAATCTAATTATGATTTGAGTGTGTAATAAAAATGAAGTAGTCTCTCGAGTGTCGATGGAATTGGTTTTTAAAAAATAACGCTACTATTTATATTTAAATCGTTGAAAAATGAAAAATCTAATTTTGTACAGCTTATGGTTCTTAATTTTTTTCTTTCAGACCAACGGGTTAGGTGATACAGCGCGTTAAAGTTTGCCAAAAATTCCACAATTGACCAAAAAGCGGCTTTGTAGTTCGTCGCGTATAAGTCGAAAACTTTGCACTTCGTGCAAAAAATTTATTTATACAAAAAGTAACTACATTGAATTTCCTACAACTTATGTTTCTTAAGTTTTTTCATTCAGACCAACGGGTTAGGCGCTATAGCGGGTTAAAGTTTGCAAAAATTAGAAAATTTACCGAAAAGCTGTTTTTTAGTTAGTCGCTTGTAACTCAAAATTTAGCACGTTATGGGAAAACTATGTCTATACAAAAATCAACTACATCGAATTTTCTACAACTTATGTGTCTTAAGTTTTTCCTTTCAGACTAACGGGTTAGGCGCTACAGCACGTTAAAGTTTGACAAAAATTCAAAAATAGACCAAAAAGGTGTTTTTTAGTTTGTCGCTTATAACTCGAAAATTTCGCACTTTTTGTAAAAAATAGGCCTATACAAAAATTAACTACATCAAATTTTCTACAACTTATGTTTTTTTAGTTTTTTCATTCAGACCAATGGACAAGGCGCTACAGCGCGTTATAGTTTGCCAAAAACTCCAAAATTGACCAAAAAGCTGTTTTTTAGTTCATCGCTTATAACTCGAAAACTTTGCACTTTTTGTGTAAGATAGGTCTATACAAAAACTGACTACATCAAATTTTTTTTAACTTAAGTTCTTTTTTCTTTTAGACCTACGGATTAGGCGCTAAAGAGCGTTAAAGTTTTGGAGAAATTTCAAAATTCACGAAAACGCTGTTTTTTAGTTTGTCGCTTATAACTCAAAAACTTCGCACTTTTTGCGAAAAACATATCCATACAAAAATTAACTACTTACATCACATTTTCTACAAATTACATTTTTTAAGTTTTTCTTTTAGACCAACGGGTTAGGAGCTACAGCACGTTAAAGTTTGACAAAAATTCTAAATAGGCAAAAAAGCTGTTTTTTAGTTTGTCGCTTATAACTCGAAAACTTTGCACTTTTTGTGTAAAATAGGTCTATACAAAAATTGACTACATCGAATTTTCTACAACTTCTGTTTCTTAATTTTTTTCATTCAGATCAACGAGCTAGGCGCTACAGCGCGTTAAAGTTTGCCAAAAATTCCAAAATTGACCAAAAAGCTGTTTTTTAGTTCGTTGCTTATAACTCAAAAACTACGCACTTTTAGAGAATAGTGATGCTACACAAATATGAAGAACATTACATTTTCTACAAATTATGCAGTTTAGGCTTTTTACGTCAGATGTACGGTTTAGACTAGGCACGCGTTGAAGTTTAGTGCATATTGGACGCAACAGCTTAGCCAAGAACAGCACTCATTGGTTTGTCCGGAAATGATAAATTCTTTTGTAAAAGGTCACCAAACTTTGCCTGACAGTCTTATTATAATCTCCCAGATACTACATTGCTGAATACATGTGATGAAAACTAAAAATTACCTATTTACATGAATTTACAAACTACGTATAGGAATTAAAATAAACGCAAGTTATTTTTTCTGGTGTCTCGGTAGGACTTTTCGTAATTACGCCTTCCATTATTCAACCGCTTGTAAAATTGCATACAAAAGTCTCTACTTTTTACATTACCTGCAAATAAATTATTCAGAAAGAATTTCAAACGTGCATAAATGTAACGTAAAAATTGTTTTAAAAAAACTTTCCTTTGGATCAACTTCAACTTCTATTTAATTCAATTAAGTGAAGCAATGAAAATTCTCTAAAACCACTTAAACGAGCTCCTATAGTTTTAAAGCAAGTAAGAAAATTAACGCTTGTTTAAAATTTATTAGCATTTCATTTTCTAATAGAAATTCTCGGCATAGTAGAAGTGGTGGAAAAATTTTTTTTGTCTTTCGATAAAGTGCAAATATTTAAAAAATGATTAGTGTGTCGGTAATAAATATGGCAGCATGCACACGTCGACACTTCAAATGCATTATTATATAAATAAATGCTTCCAATTTATAACTACGAGGCTCGATATAAATAGTAGCTCGCTGGTCGCATAATTTACACGAACGGTGATATTAATGTTAATATTTTATTGCGATATGAATGTGTATATGAGAACACGAGCTGGTATAAGGTTAAAAACTTTTATTATACACTTACACAAGGTATTACCTACACTTAACATTTCATATTTTCGAATAAGATAAGAGTAAGTCTAGTATATGGGGAGGGCCGTTAAGATATTTTTCTCCTACTTTCAGCTTTTAACAAAAAATGCGAAGGAAAAGGAAATTTTTTTAATTGCGCCAACTGGAATAAATTAGAACACAATGTAATTATATGTAAATTACAACTTTAAATGTAAGGTAGTCTTTTGGATTTCCACTTACAGAATGGTATAAACGCCTCGAGTGTCATTTAAAAATATATTAGATTAATTACACTATTTGGCCTTCATACGAGGACGTAGCAGGTTTAGAGGTAAATCTGATAAGTGAGCTTGGTTGTAATCAGTGGAAGGAAGAGTCCATTTTAAATCTACAAAGAGTTATTTTCTAATTTTAATAAAAATCTGCTCCGACGTCATTTTTAATGAGGCAATTTTACCGTAACAAATTGGGCGCCCGAGCAGGGACGAGAAAAGTGTAGTAAATCATTTTGAAGTGGACTACACATCTAAACAAATAAACAAAAAGTTTTGTTTTTAATTTTAGATCAAATTGCGACTCAGCGTGCAGTCGGTCTCTCAATTTTCCCCCAAATAGCCAAAATGTTAATTTACTTTTAGTAAGGATAAGTGAAGGACAATACTAAAAAATTGAAACATTTATAGATTGTTTCTAGAGCGCTCTAGGGCCTAGAGAAATATTAAGAGAAATATGTTTCTCAGAAATTGCGAAGTTTTCAATTTATAAGCGACGAACACAAAAACAACTTCTTGGTCAATTTTAAAATTTTTGCCACACTTTAACGCACTCTAGCGCCTAAACCGTTTATCTGTACAAAAAAACTTAAGAAACATAAGTTGTAGAAAATTTGATGTAGTTAATTTTTGTATAGAATTGTTTTTCTGAGAAAGTGTAAGGTTTTTGAGTTATAAGCAAGATGCTAAAAACAGCTTTTTGATCAATTTTGCCACACTTTATCGCACTCTAGCGCCTAAACCGTTTGTCTGAACAAAAAAACATAAGAAACACAAGTTGTAGAAAATTCGATGTAGTTAATTTTTGTTTAGTACTATTAGTCTCAGAAAGTGCGAGGTTTTCGATTTATAAGCGACGAACTAAAAAAAGGCTTTTTGGTCAATTTTTGGAATTTTAGCCAAACTTTATCGCGCTCTAGCTCCTAAGCCGTTTGTCTGAAGGAAACAATTAAGAAATCATAAGCTGTAGAAAATTCGATGTAGTTAGTTTTTCTATAGACGTATTTTACTCAGAAAGTGCGAAGTTTGCGAGTTATAAGCGACGAACTAGAAAACAGCTTTTCAGTCAATTTTAGAATCATTGCCAAACTTTAACGCGCTATAACGCCTAAACCGTTTATATGAACGAAAAAACTTAGGAAACATAAGTCGTTGAAAATTCGATGTAGTAAATTTTTGTATAGAATTATTTTTCTTAAAAAGTGAAAGGTTTTCGAGTTATAAGCGACAAGCTAAAAACAGCTTTTTGGAAAATTTATGTATTTTTTTAACTTTAATGCGCTTTGGCGCCTAAACTGTTCGTGTTAAAGAAATAACTTACGAAACATAAGTTGTAGAAAATTCGATGTATTTAATTTTTGTATAGTACTATTTTTCTCAAAAAGTGCGAATTTTTCGATTTATAAGCGACGAACTAAAAAACAACTTTTTGGTTAATTTTGGAATTTTAGCCCAACTTTATCGCGCTCTTGCTCGTAAACCGTTTGTCTAAAGGAAACAACTTAAAAAACACAAGCTGTTGAAAATTCGATGTAGTTTGTTTTTCTATAGACGTATTTTTCTCAAAAAGTGTGAAGTTTGCTAGTTATAAGCGACAAATTAGAAAACAGCTCTTTGGTCAATTTTGGAGTTTTGGCCAAACTTTAACGCGCTCTAGCGCCTAAACCGTTTATATAAACGAAAAAACTTAAGAATCATAAGTTGTAGAAAATTCAATTTAATTAATTTTTATATAAACGTATTTTTCTCAGATAGTGCAAAGTTTGCGAGTTATAAGGAACAAACTAGAAAACAGCATTTTGGTCAATTTTGGAATTTTTGCCAAACTTTAACGCGCTTTAGCGCCTAAACCGTTTATATAAACGAAAAAACTTAAGAATCATAAGTTGTAGAAAATTCAATGTAGTTAATTTTTATATGAACGTATTTTTCTCAGAAAGTGCAAAGTTTGCGAGTTATAAGCGACAAACTAGAAAACAGCATTTTGGTCAATTTTGGAATTTTTGCCAAACTTTAACGCGCTTTAGCGCCTAAACCGTTCATATAAACGAAAAAACTTAAGAATCATAAGTTGTAGAAAATTCAATGTAGTTAATTTTTATATAAACGTATTTTTCTCAGAAAGTGCAAAGTTTGCGAGTTATATAAGCGACAAACTAGAAAACAGCATTTTGGTCAATTTTGGAATTTTTGCACAACTTTAACGTGCCTTAGCGCCTAAACCGTTTATATAAACGAAAAAACTCAAGAAACATAAGTTGTAGAAAATTTAATGTAGTTAATTTTTATGTTAACGTATTTTTCTCAGAAAATGCGTAGTTTTCGAATTATAAGCAACTAACTAAAAAACAACTTTTTGGTTAATTTTGGAATTTTTTCCAACTTTTAACGCGTTCTAGCTTCTAAGCCGTTTGTCTAATCCAAAAACCTTACGAAACAGAAGCTTTAGAGAATTTAATATACTTAATTTTTGTATAAATATATTTTTCTCTAAAAGTGCATAGTTTGCAAGTTCCAAGCAAAAATCTGAAAAAAAGTACTCTTTTTTAGTTTTTCGCATTTTCTCAAATTGTATCACATTCGCGGGGTGATAAATTTGAAATTCGGATTTAGCATCCCAAAATACATAGAGAACAATACAGAACGAAAATTTTTAAATTGTTTTAGTTTTACGTTCTAAGTGTCCAGCTCTCGGAGGACGTCCATTTATATAATATATTTGAAGGAACCCGAATCTTAAAAAGCGTACGTTGAGCTCCCATAACATTATACATACTATAAAGAAGACTCGGTAAAATTTTGATTAAAAGTGAAAAAATTTGCCCGCAATGCAACACTCTCGAAGTATGAAAACACGCCAATTGAATAACTTTGGAAACATAGTTGCTTTTATGAGAGAGCTTCAACGTATAATACCGTGTAGTATCCAGAATTGTTAAAATATGCAAACTACTTTTAAGTTAATAAACAGAAGATGTTTAAAATATTTTCTGAACTATTACATTTAATTACTTAACAAAATACTCGAAACTACCGTAAGAATTTAATTTCTTTTCAAATTTAAATTAACGGAAAAATCAAGGGAGAAGCAACAATTTGCGCGACTCGAAGAATTTGAGCACAGTTTCATTAAATGTAATTAGAACTTGGGGCTACTTTGCAGTATAAATACAATCACGAACCCACGCGCACCCCGCAACTTGAGTTTTATTAGTTCTTTTTTTAAATAAATCAATGCTTGTGTGTGGTCAAAAAAATTATCAATTGACTAACGATGGCCATTATCTTAGAATCGTTAAGTTGCAAAAAAATCGTCCTCTCATTTTCGAGCTTTTAATAAGAATAAACCCAAGTTGGTTTAATTTATTCGATATTTAAACCAAAACGTTTACCGACTTGTCTCTGCCAACCTTGATTTACTTGTTTGTTTTATGCTAATTTAAGTTTGCATGTTTAATGTTAACTTTTACCCATAAAATATTTTCTTTTTAAGGCCTTTGTGTGTTTGGAAGTGTGTGTGAATGTTTTCGTTCCTAGTATTTCGAAGATCGCTAAATTATTGCGTGTTTGCTTTATGTTATACATTATTTTTCGCGTTAATATTATATTTTATGTGCTGGTTATACTTCTTCTAATTACATACGTATCTAATTGCTAATTTAAATTGAGCGGAAACATAGCATTATTCGCTAAAAGCAACTCGATTAACACCTCGACTAGAATAGCTCTGCGGACTAAGTAATAAAAATTTTATATCACCTCCCATTACGAGTATTATCTGGGAGATTCTAGACAACTGTCAGTGGAAGTTTGGAATCCCTTTTACGAAATGATTTATCATTTCCAAATAAACCAATGTGTTGTTTTTGGCGCTACGTCCGATTCAAACTTTAACATGCTGTAGCGCCTAAACTGTTTTCCTGCAGGAAGAAAGTTAAAAAACATAAGTTGTAGAAAATTCGACGTAGTTAATTTTTGTATAGATGCGTTTTTATGAGACAGTACGCAGTTTTCGAGTTATAAGCGCCGAAATAAAAAGCAGCTTATGGTCAATTTTAAAATCGTGGCAAAACTTTAACGCGCTTTAGCGCATAAACCAATTATCTGAAAGAAAAAATTTAAGACACATAAAATGTAGACGATTTAATGTTGTTAATTTTTGTATAAAAACATTAGTCTCTAAAAGTGCGAAGTTTTTGAGTTATAAGCGACAAAATAAAAAAAAACAGCTTTTTGGTTAATTTTGAGATTTTTGCATAACTTTGACGCACTCTAGCGCCTAAACCAATTGTCTGAAGGAAAAAATTTAAGACACATATAAAATGTAGACGATTTAATGGTGTTTATTTGTATATAAACCACTTATCTCTAAAAGTGCGAAGTTTTCGAGTTATGAGCGACAAAATAAAAAACAGCTCTTTGGTCAACTTTGGAATTTTTGCCAAACTTTAACGCGCTCTAGCGCATAAACCTTTTGTCTGAAGAAGAAAACTTAAAAAAATTAGTTGTAGCAGATTCAATGCTATTTATTTATGTATAGGAACACTTGTTTTTAAGCTGCGAAGTTTTCTAGTTATAGGCGGCGAGCTAAAAACAGCTGTTAGATCAATTTTGGAATTTTTGTTCAATTTGAACGCGCTTTAGCGTTTCAACTCTAAACCGCTTGGCTGACGGAAAAAACTTAAGAATCATAAATAGTCGAAAATTTGATGTAGTAGTTAATTTTTGTATAAAGTTACTGTTCTCAAAAAGTGTGCAGTTTTCGAGTTATAAGCGACGAACTAGAAAACAGCTGCTTGGTCAATTTTGAAATTTTAATCATACTTTAACAGACTCTAGCATCTATACCATTTGTCTGAGGGCAAAAACTTAAAAGACATGAGTTGTAGCAGACTTAATGCTTTTTATTATTGTATAGAAGCACTTGTTTCTAAAAGTGCGAAGTTTTCGAGTTATAAGCGTCGAACAGCTCCAAGGTCAATTTTGGAATTTTTGTCTAACTTTATCGCGCTCTAGTATCTAAACCGCTTATCTGACGGAAGAAACTCACGAAACATAAGCTGTAGAAAATTCGATGTAGTTAATTTTTGTATTGATGTATTCTTATCAGAAAGTGTGCAGTTTTTGAGTTATAAACGACGAACTTAAAAAACAGCTTTTTGGTCAGTTTTGGATTTTTTTTCAAGCTTTAACGCGTTCTAGCACCTAAACGGTTTGTCTGAAAAAAAAACCTTAGAAACGTAAGTTGTAGAAGATTTATGGTTCTTTACTTTTGTATAAAAACGCTTATCTCTAGAGCTGTAAAGTATTCGATTTATAAACGACAGAATAAAAAATAGCTTTTTGGTCAATTGTGAAATTTCTGCCAAACTTCAATGCGCTCTAGCGCCTCAACCTTTTATTTGAAGAAAAAACTTAAGAAACATAAGTTGTAGCAGATTCAATGCTGTTTATTTTTGCATCAAAACATTTGTTTTTAAACTGCAAAGTTTGTGAGTTATAAGTGTCGAACTAAAAAACGGCCTTTAGATCAATTTTTGAATTCTTGTGGAATTTTAGCGCGCTCTAGCGTCTAAACCGCTTGTCTGGCGTAAAAAACGGCCTTTAGATCAATTTTTGAATTCTTGTGGAATTTTAGCGCGCTCTAGCGTCTAAACCGCTTGTCTGGCGTAAAAAACTTAAGACACATAAGTTGTAGAAAATTCAATGTATTTAATTTTTGTATAAAATTCTCTTTCTCAGAAAATGTGCAGTTTCCGAGTTATAAGCGTCAAACTAAATAACAGCTTTTAGGTCAAATAATATAAAATTTTTGTGATACTTTAACGCGCTCTAGCGTCTAAACCGCTTGTCTGACGGAAAAAACTTCAGAAACATAAGTTATAGAAAATTCGATGTAGCTAATTTTTGTTTAAATTTATTTTTCTCAAAAAGTGTGCAGTTTTCGAGTTATAAGCGACGAACTAGAAAACAGCTGCTTGGTCAATTGTGAAATTTTTGCAAACTTTAGCGGGCTCTAGCGCCTAAACCGTTAGTCTGAAGGAAAAAACTTAAGTAAAATAAATTGTAGCAGATTCAATGCTGTTTATTTTTGCATAAAAACATTTGTTTTTAAACTGCAAAGTTTTTGAGTTATAAGTGTCGAACTAAAAAACAGCCTTTAGATCAATTTTTGAATTCTTGTGGAATTTTAGCGCGCTCTAGCGTCTAAACCGCTTGTCTGGCGTAAAAAACTTAAGACACATAAGTTGTAGAAAATTCAATGTATTTAATTTTTGTATAAAATTCTCTTTCTCAGAAAATGTGCAGTTTCCGAGTTATAAGCGTCAAACTCAATAACAGCTTTTAGGTCTAATAATATAAAATTTTTGTGATACTTTAACGCGCTCTAGCGTCTAAACCGCTTGTCTGACGGAAAAAACTTCAGAAACATAAGTTATAGAAAATTCGATGTAGCTAATTTTTGTTTAAATTTATTTTTCTCAAAAAGTGTGCAGTTTTCGAGTTATAAGCGACGAACTAGAAAACAGCTGCTTGGTCAATTTTGAAATTTTAATCATACTTTAACGGGCTCTAGCGCCTAAACCGTTTGTCTGAAGGAAAAAACTTAAGTAAAATAAATTGTAGCAGATTCAATGCTATTTATTTTTGTATAAGAACACTCGTCTCTAAAAGTGCGAAGTTTTCGAGTTATAAGCGACGAAATAAAAAACAGCTTTCGCTCAATTTGCGAATTTTGAGTTTATCTTACAAAGTTGGATGGATCGAGAACTGATAGGCACGGGGAGGCTGTAGAATGGGCCTCATTAGGTGGCTTAGGTACAGGGCTTCTCCTCCTTAAATAAATCCCGATTGCAGAATCTAGACCGCCCATCAAGAATTAGGGTAAAAAACCAACATTTAAGAAAGGAAGCGCTTTAGGCCACTCGTAAAATTTTGATAAAATAAAAAGAGTGACAGGTAGTGAGTGCTATCTTGTAGTATTTAACAATAATTACCCCCAAATTTCTATAAAACGTTTGCGTGCCTGTCTTTAAAAAACTTCAAAACGTTAAACAGGGCCATAGTTCGGTAATATCAATTACAAACTTTGTTAAAAACATACGTTTAACTATTTAAAATTTAAATCAATCAAAAGTTTTAAAAAAAAACGCAATGTTTTTGTGATTCAAATCTTTTTTTGTTCCCTTCTAATTCCATTTTCGTGCTTCTCATTCTTTAATTTATAACCAAAATCTCCTTTGCGTGTTTAAAATTTATAATTTAAGTTATTAAAACCAACATAAAAAGACAAAAAGTAACACACACGAAACTTTATTTAAAAAAAATTAATAATAGTCGAATTGAAATAATAAAAAAGTTGGAAAAGGTGTCAAATAAGAATTCTTTTGGCTCATTTAAAACATTCGTTAAGGTACTGACAGTCGAATGTTCGTGTTGTAGGTTGTAACGCGTATAATATAAAACAACAAGAGGTTCAACACTAAAATTTTGTTTCTGTTCGACTTTGAAAAATTACGAAATTTGACTAACCACTCAAGTTATTTAATTTACACGTAAAGCGACTTAAAAATCTTTTCGAAAAGATGTTCGAGTTGAAAGGGAGTGATGGGGTAGATATAAGAAACAAGGGGTTACTTTGAAATGAAAGTAATGAAGTTTATTACCGTAGCTCGCAATGCAAGGAACCTTCCGCCGAGTGGTCGATTGCTTTTTTTAATAAAACGAAAAAATGCAGCACGAAAGTACGCAATACAGGGTGTTTGAATATTTCTGGGCCAAACGCTAACGCACGGTTGACCCTAAGACTCAAAATACCACTACAAGTCTCAATAACCTTTGAAGTTCAGTGGTGGACACGATACGAGACGAGACTTTGGGTAGTTCTCAAGTATCGTTTCTGATTCCGAGACGAGACGAAGACAGACTAGACCAGACCAGGCGATTTTGATATCATTAGCCTATTTTGTCACTCAGTGGGTCCCTATTTTGTCCCTTCCAAAACCATAAGTTAGTTTAGCAATCAAAATATCAAAATTATTACGTCAGTTGATCAATATCTGTGAAACAGATTCAATTCACCGGATATGTTGCAGTACCTACCACTCTTTTTGTCGTTACAACGTGAAAAATAAATTAATGACAGAGATCAAAACAATAATTATTGATTCCAAACTCATCATTTGTTTCGCATTAGAGATAAACTTTGCCAAAATATTTTTTAGTGCAACGTACGGCTTTTGTGAAGCATCTCGTACAGTTGTAGTGATGAAGTCTCTCATATGCTTAATAATTATTAGCATTTCAATTTTCCAGGGACTTGGAAATGATGTTTTATTTGCAAAAGTAATTATTCAACAACTTTTACTATTTCTTTTAGTTCTTTTTGTTAATTTAGTTCCATCAAAACGATTACAAAATTAAAGATTACCGACTAGAAATGAAAAGTTTCGATAAGGACAAGTATTACTTTTTTGAGGCAAAAACATTTAAATTTAACCGATCTACTGCGGCAGCCAATTTGACTTTGCGCCCCAAACATGATATCGACGGGAAGAAATTTGAGGTTTGTTGTCTTGCAGATTAAAATTTTAACCAAAACTATTTAATCATCTAGATAGTAGTGCAAGCCTACAAATTTGCTAGTAACGAGTACAGAACTTTTCCCATCCACTTGCAACTCAACATGTGGAAAACCTTCAGTTCTAATATTGGCGGTTTTCAAACCGTATTTAAGTGTGGAAATCTTTCTATGGAACCTTTCACCTTCAAGAAAGTAAGTAGTGCAGGTGCTCAATAAAATTGTGCGTGATAGCTCTTTATTTTTATACAGGGAGTAATTTATCACACCTGCAACATCGTTATGGACGCGTCTCATTTACCACCTTACATTCCAGTTGGTAGATACATGCTCGAAGTCGCTCTATATGTGGAGGAGGTCCAATATGCAATAATATTGGTGTTTTTTGAAGTGTACCATGAAATATTTGTCAAAAACTAATTTTTAAGGCTCTCAAGAGTATTTTGTCATGCTACAGATGACTGTCACAGTTTTATTTGTTGGGTAATGGGTTATCTTCTTAAAATAAACTTCGCACGCTTGTGAATTTATTTTTTACCTGTATTGCAACAGACCGAAGCTCTGGGCACAAATTAATGAATTAAATACCAAAGTAGCTCCAAGAACTAACGAGTTTCTGGCATTAAACAGTTTTTAAAAGCGACTCTACGGGGCAGTTTTCGCAGATGCATTTACAGATGTAGAAAATATGGTCTTTGTACTGCCCTAATATATTTAAAATCTTCACAGAAAATGCGATTTTTTAACATATAAATTTGTCGTGAAACTTATGGTTTAGTTAGACAGCTAAAAACCCACCCGCTTTGAGGCGCTCTATCAGTTAAACTATTTGTGTGACAAAAAATCTAAGATACCTACCTAATTTATAAGAAATATAATGCATATTATTCTTGTAAAAGAACACTTTACTCCAAAGTGCGTAGTTTTTGAGTTACAAGCAAAAAACTAAAAAAACAGCTTTTTGACCGACTTTGGAATTGTCATAAACTTTAACCCGCTGTAGCGCCTAAACTGCTTGTCTGTTAAAAAAATTTTAAGCCACAATATTTGTAGAACATTTTATTTTGTTAATTTGCGTATAGAACATTTTTTCTTACAAAGGGCGCCATTTTTCAGTTATAAGCGATAAACCAAGAAAAAATAGTTGTTGGGAAGATTTTAGAATGTTTTTCAAACTTTGGCGTGCTCTAGTGCCTAAATCGTTTATTTGGGGAAAAAACTGTCGGAACGTTATTTGTAGAAAATTTAATACAGTTTACTTTTGTTTAAAAGATTTCTTTCCAAAAAGTACGTAGGTTTTGAGTTAGAAGCGATAAACCAAGAAAAAACAGATTTTTGGTCGATTTTGGAATTGTCATCAAACTTTAACGCTCTGTAGCACCTAAACTGCTTGCCTGCTATAAAAATGCTAAGGCACATAATTTATATAACAGTTCATTTGTATAATTTGTGTATAGAATATGTTTTTTAAAAAGTGCGCCGTTTTTCAGTTATAAGCGATAAACAATAAAAAACAGTTTTTTGGAAGATTTTAGAGTTTTCTACAAACTTTGGCGTGCTCTAGTGCCTAAATCGTATATTTGGGGAAAAAACTGTCGGAACGTTATTTGTAGAAAATTTAATACAGTTTACTTTTGTTTAAAAGATTTCTTTCCAAAAAGTAGGTAGGTTTTGAGTTAGAAGCTATAAACCAAGAAAAAACAGTTTTTTTTGGAAGATTTTTAAATTTTTATCTAACTTTCACGTGTGCTAGTGCCGAAACTGCTTGTATGAGGAAAAAAACGTTAAAAAACTAATGTGTAGAAAATTGAATACAGTTTACTTTTCTATTAAAACGGTTTTTTAAAAGATGTGTAGTTTTGAAGCTAGAAACGAAAAACTGAAAAAAGAGCAAAAACCCATCTTTCTCAAGCCTTCCCCCAAAATTAATATCGCCACTTAGGAAGAGCAAACCGCAAATATCATTAATTTTTTGTTATATTCGGCCAACCTGCATTGCCAGTATTAACAATTATTGTGTATTATACTTATTATGTGCTCAACTGCACATGGTACACAGCTACACATTAGTCTCCTGGACACGTTACTTCGGATATACACTAAACTTCGACGCACTGCGTTGTAGCACGGAAACTGTGTGTTTTACAAAAAAATCTAAGCGACATAATTTTTAGGAAATTTAATTTAATATAATTTTATATATATACACTTTTTTCTATATGTCCGAAGTTTCCTAGTTTTAAGCAATAAAACAGTTTTTTGGCCCATTTTGGAATTTTTGTTAAAACTTAAAGCAGCTCTAGCGCCTCAACTGTACGTCTAAAGAAAAAATCTAAGAAACATAATTTGTATAAAATAAGATGCAGTATATGTTTTTATAACAGTACTTTCTTTAATAAGTGCATAGTTTTCAAGTTAAGAGCGAAAAACTATAAAAACAGCTTTTTGGCTGATTTTAAAATTTTCAACCAACTTTAATGCGCGCCAGCGCCTAAACTGTAGGTTTAAAAAAACGGATAAAAAACATAATTTGTAGAAAATTTGATACAGTATATTTTTTTTTTCAGTACTTTTCTTAAGAAATGCACAGTTTTCAAGTTAAGAGCAAAAAACTATAAAAACAGCTTTTTGACTGATTTTAAAATTTTCAACCAACTTTAATGCGCGCCAGCGCCTAAACTGTAGGTCTAAAAAAACGCATAAAAACATAATTTGTAGAAACATTGATGCAGTATATTTTTTTATAACAGTACTTTCCTTAAGAAGTGCATAGTTTTCAAATTAAGAGCGAAAAACTATAAAAACAGCTTTTTGGCTGATTTTAAAATTTTCAACCAACTTTAATGCGCGCTAGCGCCTAAACTTTAGGTCTAAAAAAACGCATAAAAACATAATTTGTAGAAACATTGATGCAGTATATTTTTTATAACAGTACTTTCCTTAAGAAGTGCATAGTTTTCAAATTAAGAGCGAAAAACTATAAAAACAGCTTTTTGGCTGATTTTAAAATTTTCAACCAACTTTAATGCGCGCTAGCGCCTAAACTGTAGGTTTAAAAAAACGGATAAAAAACATAATTTGTAGAAAATTTGATGCAGTATATTTTTTTATAACAGTACTTTCCTTAAGAAGTGCATAGTTTTCAAGTTAAGAGCGAAAAACTATAAAAACAGCTTTTCGGCTGATTTTAAAATTTTCAACCAACTTTAATGCGCGCTAGCGCCTAAACTGTAGGTTTAAAAAAACGGATAAAAAACATAATTTGTAGAAAATTTGATACAGTATATTTTTTTTTTCAGTACTTTTCTTAAGAAATGCACAGTTTTCAAGTTAAGAGCAAAAAACTATAAAAACAGCTTTTTGACTGATTTTAAAATTTTCAACCAACTTTAATGCGCGCTAGCGCCTAAACTTTAGGTCTAAAAAAACGCATAAAAACATAATTTCTAGAAACATTGATGCAGTATATTTTTTTATAACAGTACTCTCCTTAAGAAGTGCATAGTTTTCAAATTAAGAGCGAAAAACTATAAAAACAGCTTTTTGGCTGATTTTAAAATTTTCAACCAACTTTAATGCGCGCTAGCGCCTAAACTTTAGGTCTAAAAAAACGCATAAAAACATAATTTGTAGAAACATTGATGCAGTATATTTTTTTATAACAGTACTTTCCTTAAGAAGTGCATAGTTTTCAAATTAAGAGCGAAAAACTATAAAAACAGCTTTTTGGCTGATTTTAAAATTTTCAACCAACTTTAATGCGCGCTAGCGCCTAAACTGTAGGTTTAAAAAAACGGATAAAAAACATAATTTGTAGAAAATTTGATACAGTATATTTTTTTTTTCAGTACTTTTCTTAAGAAATGCACAGTTTTCAAGTTAAGAGCAAAAAACTATAAAAACAGCTTTTTGACTGATTTTAAAATTTTCAACCAACTTTAATGCGCGCTAGCGCCTAAACTTTAGGTCTAAAAAACGCATAAAAACATAATTTCTAGAAACATTGATGCAGTATATTTTTTTATAACAGTACTCTCCTTAAGAAGTGCATAGTTTTCAAATTAAGAGCGAAAAACTATAAAAACAGCTTTTTGGCTGATTTTAAAATTTTCAACCAACTTTAATGCGCGCTAGCGCCTAAACTTTAGGTCTAAAAAAACGCATAAAAACATAATTTGTAGAAACATTGATGCAGTATATTTTTTTATAACAGTACTTTCCTTAAGAAGTGCATAGTTTTCAAATTAAGAGCGAAAAACTATAAAAACAGCTTTTTGGCTGATTTTAAAATTTTCAACCAACTTTAATGCGCGCTAGCGCCTAAACTTTAGGTCTAAAAAAACGCATAAAAACATAATTTGTAGAAACATTGATGCAGTATATTTTTTATAACAGTACTTTCCTTAAGAAGTGCATAGTTTTCAAATTAAGAGCGAAAAACTATAAAAACAGCTTTTTGGCTGATTTTAAAATTTTCAACCAACTTTAATGCGCCCTAGCGCCTAAACTGTAGGTTTAAAAAAACGGATAAAAAACATAATTTGTAGAAAATTTGATGCAGTATATTTTTTTATAACAGTACTTTCCTTAAGAAGTGCATAGTTTTCAAGTTAAGAGCGAAAAACTATAAAAACAGCTTTTCGGCTGATTTTAAAATTTTCAACCAACTTTAATTCGCGCTAGCGCCTAAACTGTAGGTCTAAAAAACGCATAAAAAACATAATTTGTAGAAAATTTGATGCAGTTTATTTTTTCATAAAAGTACTTTTACCCAAAAAAGCATAGTTTTCAAGTTAATAGGGAAAAACTAAAAAAACGGTTTTTTGGCCAATATTGGAATTTTTGTAAAACTATAATACGCCTTAGCGCCTAAACTGTACATCTGAAGAAAAAATCGTAAGAAATGTAACTTGTAGAAAATTTGATGCAGTATATTTTTTATAAAAAACGTTTTTTGGAAAGTGCATTGTTTACAAGATAAGAGCGAAAAACTAAAAAAAAGCCTTTTGATCGATATTGGAATTTTCGTCAAACTTTAAAACGCTCTAGCGCCTAAACCGTTCGTCTGAGAAAAGATGCATAATAAAAATAATTTGTACAGAATTTGATTTGCTTTATTAGTCCAGTCGAATTAGCATTTCATCCTGCAAAAGGTCGGGTAGTTCTGATTTTTTGATATGTTGTATATAAGTATCCCTTGTTTAAAATCCCAAGTTTTCAACCTCGCCGCACCTCCGCTAGCTCCGTAGCACTGAAGAAACTACAAAAATTTACGGTTTTAACCAGAAATCGCTGAATATCTCTTCATCAATTGGTTTTATCGAAAAAGTTGTAGTATGTATTATTTTTTATAGAGCACTAAAATTACTACAATTTTGACGTAGAACATTTTTCTCTAAACTCTTCAAAATTTTATACTTTATCAGCACATCATATCAGATATCAGTAGTACAGAATTCAAGGCGCTTGATAAAATGTCGCGGTCCTATACCTACCAATCTTTTTATCGTTACAACATGAAACATAAATTAATACCACTAGAGGAAACAACAACAATTGATTCGAAACCCTTCATTTCTTTCACATTAGGGACATTATGATTGCTAAAATATTTTTTAGTATAACAACAGACGACTTTCGTACAGCATCTCATACAGTTGCAATGAAGTCTCTCATTTGTTTAATTATTATTAGCATTTTAATTTTCAAGGGACTTGGAAACGATGTTTTATTTGCAAAAGTAATTATTCAACAACTTTTTCTAATTTATTCAAATATTTGTTGTTAATTTAGTTTCATCAAAACGATTACAAAATTAAAGATTACCGACTAGAAATTAAAAGTTTCGATAAGGAAAAGTATTACTTTTTTGAGGCAAAAACATATAAATTTAACCGATCTACTGCGGCAGCCAATTTGACTTTTCGCCCCAAAATTGATATCGATGGGAAGAAATTTGAGGTTTGTTGTAATGAGGCGACGTTGCAGATAAAAATTGTAACCGAAGCTATTTATTTCTTCAGATAGTAGTGCAAGCCTACAAACTTGCTAGCAACGAGTACAGAACTTTTCCCATCCACTTGCAACTCAACATGTGGAAAACCTTCAGTTCTAATATTGGCGGTTTTCAAACCGTATTTAAGTGTGGAAATCTTTCTATGGAACCTTTCACCTTCAAGAAAGTAAGTAGTGCAGGTGCCCAATAAAATTGTGCGTGATAACGCTTTATTGTTATACAGGGCGTAATTTATCACACCTGCAACATCGTTATGGATGCGTCTCATTTACCACCTTACATTCCAATTGGTAGATACATGCTCGAAGTCGCTCTATATGTGGAGGAGGTCCAATATGCAATAATATTGGTGTTTTTAGAAGTGTATCATGAAATATTTGTGAAAAACTAATTTTTAAGACTCTCATCAAGAGTGTATTTTGTCATGCTAGAGATGACAGGCACAGTTTCATTTGTTGGGTAATGGGTTTTCTTCTTAAAATATATTTCGCACGTTTGTAAATTTATTTTTTAACCCTATTGTATTACAACAGCCCGAAACTGGGACCAAATTAACGAATTGTAAATTATAAATACCGATGCATTTCTAAGATCTAACGAGTTTCTGGCATTAATCTGCCTTTGAAGCTAACGACTCGATGAACTCGTTTTGGTTGGACAAATTTTACTTTTTTGGCAGATGCCTTTAAGGCCGCAGTTGAAACCGTCTGCCACAAAAAATGCAATTTTTGACATTGTCGTGTAACTTATGGTTACCCCTATATCCACCCATTTTGAGGTGCTCTATCGCCTAAACTATTCGTTTGACGAAAAAATCTAAGAGACCTAACTTATAGGAAATACAATGCATATTATTCTTGTAAAAGAACACTTTACTCCAAAAGTGCGTAGTTTCCGAGTTACAAGTGACAAACTAAAAAAAACAGCTTTTTGGTCGATTTTGGAATTGTCATCAAACTTTAACGCGCTGTAGCACCTAAACTGCTAGTCTGATATAAAAATGCTAAGACACATAACTTATAGAACAGTTCATTTTGATAATTTGTATATAGAATAAGTTTTTTTAAAAAGTGCACCGTTTATGAGTTATAAGCGATAAACAGAAAAAACAGTTTTTTGGAAGATTTTAGAATTATTTTTAAACTTTGGCGTGCGTCAGTGCCTCAGCAGTTTATCTGAGGAAAAAATCGTCAAAAAGTTATTTGTAGAAAATATAATACAGTTTACTTTGTTTAGATGATTTTTTACCCAAAAGTACGTAGTTTTTGAGGGATAAGCTATAAACCAAGAAAAAACAGATTTCTAGAACATTTTAAAGTGTTTGGGGCAAATTTGGGGTGCTCTACTGCCTGAACCGTTTATCTGAAGAAAAAACTGTCAAAAAGTCATTTGTAGCACTTTTTTCAAAAAGTGTGTAGTTTTTGATTTATAAGCAATAAACTAAGAAACACTAATTTTGTAAGATTTTAGAATTATTGTCAAACTTTGGCGTGCTCTAGTGCCTAAACCGTCTATCTCAGGGAAAAACAGTCGCAACGTCATTTGTAGGAAATTTGACGTAGCTACCTTTGTTAAGATACACTTTTCTTAGAAAGTACGTAGTTTCTGAGTAATAAGCGATAAAACATGAAGAAACAGTTTTTTTGTAAGATTTTAGAATTTTAGTCAAAATTTGGCGTGCTCTAGCGCCTAAACCGTATATCTCAGGAAAAAACCGTGGCAAAGTCATTTGTAGCGAACTCGACACAGTTTACTTTTGTTTAGATAATTTTTCCTCCAAAAAACGTAGTTTTTGAGGGATAAGCTATAAACAAAAAAAAACAGTTTTTTAGAAAATTTTAAAATTTGTTGGCAAATTTGGCGTATTCTACTGCCTAACCGTTTATCTGAAAAAAACCGTTAAGAAGTCATTTGTAGAAAATGTGATATAAGCTACTTTTGTTTAGAAGCACTTTTTTCAAAAAGTGTGTAGTTTTTGATTTATTAGCAATAAACTAAGAAAAAACAATTATTTTGTGAGATTTTAGAATTTTTGTCAAACTTTGGCGTGCTCTAGTGCCTAAACCGTCTATCTCAGGGAAAATCAGTCGCGACGTCATTTGTAGCAAATTTGACACAGCTTACTTAAAGACACACTTTTCTTAGAAAGTCCGTACTTTCTGAGTAATAAGCGATTGATCTAGAAAAAAACAGTTTTTTTTGAAGATTTTTGAATTTTTGTCAAACTTTCACGTGCGCTAGTGCCAAAACTGCTTGTCTGAAGAAAAAATCGTTAAAAAGCTAATGTGTAGAAAATTAAATACAGTTTAAACACACACAGCTTAAACAGTTAAAAACACTTTTTCAAAAGGTGTGTAGTTTTGAAGTTAGAAGCGAAAAACTGAAAAAAGAGCAAAAACCATTCTTTCTCGGGCCATCTCCCAAAACTAATACCGCTACTTAGGAAGGGCAAACAGCCAATTTTATTACTTTTAATGCAGTACATTTCTTCATAAAAATACTTTTTTCAAGAAGTGCATAGTTTTCAAGTTAAGAGCGAGAAACTACAAAAACAGCTTTTTGACCGATTTAAAAATTTTTTTTGATCTTTAATGTGCCTTAGCCCCTAAGCTACACGTTTAATGAAAAAAACTAAAGAGATATCATTTGTAGAACAATTGATGCATTATATTTCTTTATAAAAGTACTTTTTTCCAGAAGAGCATAGTTTTCAAGTTAGGAGCGAAAAACTACAAAAACAGCTTTTTAGACAATTTTGGAATTTTCCTCGAACTTTAATGCGCCTTAGCCCCTAAGCTGTACGTCTAAAGAAAAAGCCTAAAGATATATAATTTGTAGCACATTTGATGCAGTTTATTTTGTCATAATAGTACTTTCCTCAAGAAGTGCATAGTTTTCAAGTTAAGAGCGAAAATCTATAAAAACAGCTTTTTTGCCAATTTTAGAATTTTCCACAAATTTTAATGCGCTCTCGCGCCTAAGCTGTAGGTTTAAAGAAAACGCTTAAGAAACATAATTTGTAGAAAAATTGATGCAGTATATTTTTTCATAATAGTATTTTCTCCAGAAGTGCATAGTTTTCAAGCTAAGAGCGAAATACTATAAAAACAGCTTTTTGCCCGATATTGGAATTTTCTTCAAACTTTAATGCGCCTTAGCCTCTAAGCTGCACGTCTAAAGAAAAAAAACCAAAGAAATATAATTTGTAGAAAATTTGATGCAGTATATTTTTGCATAAAAGTACTTTTCTCCAGAAGTGCATAGTTTTCAAGTTAAGAGCGAAAAACTACAAAAACAGCTTTTTAGCCAATTTTAAAATTTTCTTCAAACTTTGATGCGCCTTAGCCCCTAAGCTGCACGTCTAAAGAAAAAGCCTGAGAGTATATAATTTGTAGCACATTTGATGCAGTTTACATTTTCATAATAGTACTTTCTTCAAGAAGTTTATAGTTTTCAAGTTAAGAGCGAAAATCTATAAAAACAGCTTTTTTGCCGATTTTAGAATTTTCCACAAATTTTTTATGCGCTCTCGCGCCTAAACTGTAGGTCTAAAGAAAACGCCTAAGAAACATAATTTGTAGAAAATTTGATGCAGAATATTTTTTCATCATAGTACTTTTCTTCAGAAGTGCATAGTTTTCAAGCTAAGGGCGAAAAACTAAAAAACAGTTTTTTGGTCAATTTATGAAATTTTTTTAAACTTTAAGACGCCTAGCGCCTAAACCGTTCGGCCGAGAAAAAACGCTTAAGAAAAATAATTTGTGCAGAATTTGATGTACTTTATATTCGTATAGATACATTTTTTTACGTCAAAAATTTTGTAGTTTAACAGCTGATCATATCTGTAGTACAGAATTCAAGGCACCGGGTAAAATGTTGCGGTGCCGTTCAACATATCAATCTTTTTATCGTTAAAACATGAAATACAACAACCATTGATTCAAAACCCTTCATTTGTTTCACATTTGCAACATTATTACGAATGCTAAAATATTTTTTAGTGCAACGTACGGCTTTTGTGAAGCATCTCGTACAGTTGTTGTGATGAAGTCTCTCATATGTTTAATAATTATTAGCATTTTAATTTTCAAGGGACTTGGAAATGATGTTTTATTTGCAAAAGTAATTATTCAACAACTTTTCTTATTTATTTTAGTATTTTTTATTAATTTAGTTTCATCAAAACGATTACAAAATTAAAGATTACCGACTAGAAATGAAAAGTTTTGATAAGGAAAAGTATTACCTGTTTGAGGTAAAAACGTATAAATTTAACCGATCTACTCCAGCAGCCAATTTGACTTTGCGCCCAAAAATTGATATCGACGGGAAGAAATTAGAGGTTTGTTGTCTTGCAGATTAAAATTATAACCAAAACTATTTATTCATCTAGTTAGTAGTGCAAGCCTACAAATTTGCTAGTAACGAGTACAGAACTTTTCCCATCCACTTGCAACTCAACATGTGGAAAACCTTCAGTTCTAATATTGGCGGTTTTCAAAACGTATTTATGTGTGGAAATCTTTCTATGGAACCTTTCTTTTTCAAGAAAGTAAGTAGTGCAGATACCCAACAAAATTGTGCGTAATAGTCCTTAATTTTTATACAGGGTTTAATTTACCACACCTGCAACATCGTTATAGATGCGTCTCATTTTCCACCTTACATTCCAGTTGGTATGTACATGCTTGAAGTTGCTTTATACATGAAGGAGGTACAATATGCTATAATATTGGTTTTTGGAGAAGTATATCATGAAATAATTGTTAAAAACTAATTGTTGAGACTCGAAAGGGTGTAGTTCGCACTATTGAGAGTTACTTGCACTACGCACTATACCAATAAGAAAATTGAAGTAAACACAAATTAATAAAGAATCCCACACAAACCTCATGGGAAATGCGTTTCGGTGGACTCGGTTAGACTGTGAATTTTAAGTTTAGGCGATCGAGAGGCGATCATTTACTCAAACTTGAACCAAGTCGTTCTCAGATCTAAGAAAAATCGTCACGTAGGCGACCTTTAGCCAACGACTCTTTGATTTAGTTTTTTCTGTTGCATCATTTACAGTCCTTAACAAAATATATGTTTTTCTGTTTAATATCTGGCGTTTTATTTGTCCTCAACAATGTAGTGAGGTGAGGCCATGTTAGAAAGAGTCGTACTGGGCTGTTGTAGCCGTTCAAAGCAACACATCCAGTTCCGAACTAAATTATCGGCTGGCAGTGAATCGTATCGGCCTTCATGACCTGAGTTACGATCATACGACGGTGAAATCAGAGATAGTAAACACTTTGTATGTTAGTCTCAGCTATTTATTTTGTAGAACAAGTCTACTACACATGAATAACACTCCCTTCGATATAAGAGCAGCTCATGATTTTGTACTCGTCGTCCATCTTTTCCAACATGTTAACGTACACCTTCCAATACCACCCGTCTATAGGAAAAATGGCAAGAGATGTTTGATCGATGCTCCCATTTATCATCTTATAAACGCCCTTAAAGTTAAAAAATTAGCGCCGAATGCCTAATACGCAACAAATGCACATCACTATTTTGTTTGAAGTTACAGTTTACCTTTTTAAAGGGACAACTGAGCTTGGGATGTATTTGTGCCAAAAAGCCGTTAAATGGTGGCACTAAGGCATTAAAAGCCATGCACATTTGGGAAATATTAAGGTCCGGATAAGGCTCGCACGAATCCAACGCCTCCTTCGCTCTACACCGATTGATCATCACTCTAAACTGAAAAAAATCATTTCTGTACCCAAATTGCCATTTTAGAAAAAAAACTAACCTTCATGTCATTCGAAGTGTCTTTTAAGACAACAAATTTGGCGTTCATCGACAAGTATTTGTCGATATTTCTGAATGTGGCGTCTTGTAGAAGGATTGTTAGATTCCTGTACTTGGGACAAACGCCAACAAAACGGTCCACCTTGAGAGTTTTTCTATCAAACTGTAATTGGGGATGACTAAATTGTAGAAAGTTTTTAAAATTGTGACTCACCATCGCATTTGTTGAAGGTGGCAAATATTTTTGTAAAATGAGTACAAAAAGTACGACGCATCTTGCTTTTTTCATGGTGAAAACTAACTACTGTGTGCCTGTGTACCTATATCGGTGTCTAAAGGTACAATTTTAGTTTAGATCTGATATTTTTTTAATGTACAAAATTATAGTACGTGTGGTATATTTAAGTTGTATAGAAAAAATTATATGGACAATAAAAAATATGAAAAAACACTAATTTCACACTTTGCTGCTCCACTAATTCTACGTTTTTTACCACGGCGATTAAAAGTCAATTAGATGAGTAATTCACGAAAAGTGAGAACAATTGGGGCCTCAGGATCCTCCTTGGGGTACGCCCGTCTCAAACGTTTTGCAGATAAGTAGCTGAGTAACTTAATTAAGCTCTTTGAAACAGTCACAGTCGCAAATTGAGTCTATTATTATACTGGTCAGCTACTTAGGGTCTCTCAAATCGCTGTAAACAGAATAATTTGGGCTGGCCATTTTGGAGTTTGAATTGGATATAAAAAACTAATGAATATTTTTTCAAAATTATGAGTTTATTAGAAAAATAATTCAAATGGCTTGACAGTAGTACCCCATCCGATCAACCCAATTTTTCAGTACATCTTCGATTGTTTGAGCTCCAATCGCATGAATGGCAACTTCTACTTCGTGTTTCAAGGTATTAATCGTCGCTGGATGGTTAGCGTAAAGTCTCCTACACACGACCTGACGCGGTCGGTCCGACCAAATCAGGTGTTGCCTACGCGCTAAATCGTCTGACAACGCTCCACACGACCTGATTTGGTCAGGCGGTTGGGTAGTCAGGTGGACGGGCCATCTGACAACACCCAACGACCCGACACAATAAATGTCAGACGACAAGCCTACACACGACCTGATATTCTACCTGATCCGACCAAATCGGCCCGACCGCCTGACCAAATCAGGTCGTGTGTAGGGGACTTAACACTTATCCTTAAGGGCTCCAACGGGGTCAAATCACAACTCCTAGGCGGCCAATTGACATCAGCATTTCGGCTCATTATTCGATTTCTAAAAAAAGTGCGCAAAAGATCGATGGTTACGTTGGCTGTGTGGTAAGTGGCCCCGTCCTGTTGAAACCAAATGTCATCATGTCATACACTTTAATTTTTGGAAACGAAAATTTGTTTAGCATGGCACAGTAACGCTCGCTATTGACGGTAACAGCGGCCTCTTGCTCATTTTCGAAGAAAGATGGCCTAATGATGCAGCCGAACCAAAAACCACACTAAACAATTACTCGCTGTGGATGCATAGGCTGCTCTGATCCCCTAATGTGGCAATTTTGCTTACTGACATAGCCTCCGAGATAGAAATGAGCTTCTTCGGAAAACACAATAGTCATGAGGACAAGGTCTTGGACTAATAGAACTTTGTAGGCCTTCCCACCTACGCAAAATTTATGCAAAATTTATGCAAAATTCTCCCCAGAGAAGTGCAAGATATTTTCAGTTGCTGAGAACAATGACGAGTTGATGTTGAGTTAAAAATTGGATGATTTGTACGGAAGCTCTTACTGAGGTCGTATTTTTGGAAAATGATGCCGGAATGCTCATCGAGCATTCCACCGAGCAATACCACAAGAGAAGGCTCTTCAAGAAGAGCATTTTTATATTTTATTGGAGATGTCTGATGCACAACAACGTCGGACTACACATTGCTATTGAATGGGGTAGGCATTGAAAGACTAAATTGGTCAACTTAATGCCAGAATCTAAACTCGATTTAGCATTAACTCCAGAGGAGTACTGTGTTTTCATTTCAATAAAACGATTTTGGATCAGACTCTCTAGAGGACAAATTTTATTATTATTACAACGGCTTATACATTAATAAGTTTGCCTTCCAAATAGAAGCACATAACGTTGTAGTCTTTTTCGCTATTTTCCTTCATCATCATGTGTACCTTCCAGTAAAATCCATCGATAGGAAATAGAGCCAAAGAGCTTTGATCCATGCTTCCGTTGGTTAGAACATAAACGCCCTACAAAAATGTGCCAATTGAAGACATTTTTATGTTTAAACTTCATTTGTTGTACCTTTTTGAAAGGACACGTTATTTTGGGCTTTATTTTTTCCGTAAAACCGTTAAATGGCGGCATATCCAAATTTATAACCGAACAGACTTGAGAAAAAAATATATCCGGGTAAGGCTCGCACGTGTCCAAGGCTTCTCTTGAGCTACATCGAACTATTGATATCTTAAACTAAAACAATAGCTTCTTAAAATTGTGCTAGAATTATTTATTAATGCTTAAAACGCCCCCCCCCCTGTCTAAGTAGAATTTTTTTAAACTTTTACTAGAAACATTCGGTAAAAGATTAAGTTACACTTGACACAAATAGCTCCGAGGGCTACTTAGTGACGTAAAAATTAGGCCCCATCTCCCCCGCTTCCAATACGTACTTTTAAGTAACTTGTAGTATCTCTTATAACAACAATTTTGGCATTCGAACTGAAGTACTTTTTAGAATTTTTAAACACGACGTCACGAATTTGAAGAGCCACGTTTTTGTGGTCCGGGCACACTCCTAAACAGCGATCCAATTTGATAATCTTTCTGTCAAACTTTAAAAAAAAAAGTTGTGTAATGAAAACAAGAGAATTGCAGCATTTTTACTTACCAGAGCATTGCACCAAGTCAAAATGCAAAGTTGCAGCAGGAGCGAAACGTGAAGTTTGGGTAGTTTCATGGCGATGGAGGAATAACAACTAATCGTTTGTTGTTATTAATTATTAAATATTAAAAATATCAATTATTAGATAACATCTTAATTGTTATTGGGATTAATTATTTATTTTTTGCATTTCCGTCATGCTTCTCGTGCGAGGGGCTTAAAAAAGAGGGCCCCAACTTTTTATTGTAATGAAATGTTGCAGTCCAATAAACAAGTCCTTCAAAGGGCTCCTTTAGGGTCGTAAAAATTGAAAAGAGTTGCCTCTTGTGCTCTTGAATGCTTACACGACGTAATAGGCAAATGAATATGTCTGATAGGCCTTTCTGGAGGAGCGTCTATTCTCGAGAACCCCAAAACTGTAAACCAATAATGGCAAATTTCAAAAGGACGATACTGCGTAATTTAGAATTTATTATCTTTCTCTAATTGACAAATTGAATTATTATTAAAATAGTTTATACATTAATAAGTTTCCCTTCTCCATAGAAACACATAGCGTTGTACTTTTCTTCGCTATTTTCCTTCATCATCATATATATCTTCCAATAAGCTCCAGCGAGAGGCAGTAAGGCCAGAGAGGTTTGATCCATGCTTCCGTTGGTCAGAACATAAACGCCCTAGAAAAATACGCCAATTAATTATATGTTTTTACGTTAGAATTTCTTTTTTTACACCTTTTTAAAAGGACACGTTATTTTGGGCTTTATTTTTTCCGTAAAACCGTTAAATGGCGGCATATCCAAATTTATAACCGAACAGACTTGAGAAAAAAATATATCCGGGTAAGGCTCGCACGTGTCCGGGGCTTCTCTAGAGTTGCATCGAGTTACTGATATTTTAAACTAAAAGAACAGCTTTTTAAAATTGTGCTAGAATTATTTATTAATGATTAATACTCCCCCCCCCCCCCCCCCCGAAGCATTGAAAAATTATTGTTAATGAGAAGACTTAAAGTACCTGCAAACCTACAATCGTTTCCGTACTTTTATTTAAAGAATTCGGTAAAAGAAGTACATGCTACTTAACAAGAATAGCTCCGAGGGCTACGTAATTGCTTTAAAATGCCCACTACCCCTCACCTCAACAGAAATAATTAAATACGTACTTTCAAATCACTTGTAGTATCTCTTGTAACGACAATTTTGGCATTCGAGCTGTAGTATTTTTTAGAATTTTTAATCACGATGTCGCGAATTTCAATTGACAAGTTTTTACGGCCGGGGCACACTCCTAAACAGCAATCCATTTGAATAATTTTTTTGTCAAACTTAAGTAAAATAAAAACGAAAGAACTACAGCATTGTTAGTTACCAAAGCATTGCACGAAATCAAAATGTAAACTTCCATCAGGACAAAAACGTAAAGTTTTGATACCCCGGACCCAAGTTTTTATCGTAATCAAATGTCACAGTACAGTGGACAAGTCCTTGAAAAAAGCTGTTTTAGTATCGCCCAAATAAAAAATAAAAAACAGTTGCTTCTGAGGCCCTTAAGTGCTCATGAAAGCAAAAATTTTCTTAACTCTCTCTGCGGCAGCCCAGCAAACCCAATCTTCAATTTTGTTTGGTGTTGTAATGGTCTATTTGAATTTAATAATTAAAAAGCTTAACCCAGGCTCGTATTTAGAGGGGTAAAAGTTTTTAGTTTTGTTGCCATAATCAATGGACATATTTTTATAGCCGGGACATACAATCCAATTTCACAGCTTTACTCTCCAAAGCATGGCATAGCCAAAGTGCCAAGTTTCATGAGAACCAAACCGTAAAGTTTTGATAGTTCCACGGTTTTAAGAGAATTGGTGGGTACCTATTAATTTTAGCTAATTCATCTCGTTTTTATAAATAGCCATTAGTAGATAAAAATCTTAATTATTTATTTATATTTTCCGTTTCCGGTACACATTCCGTGTTCAGAGCGTAAAAGCTTGTATAAGTTTTATCGTAATGGGCTATCGCCACACAGTGCCTAATTTATTATTTATTGTGGCCGAAATTTTCCCGATACCCTATCAAAGTACTTCTAAACGTATAGTGTATGGCAATGAAAGTTATACTCCGCAGCTTCACAGATTCATAGTGAGTAAACAGTAGTCAACGCGTGGTTACAATGTGGCCGATGCTTCTAACCGTGCATTACAACTAGATTACAGAACTGAATGATGGCTCTAGGCGCAGGGTTGGCAACTGAATAGCACTATCGCAAATTGGAGTTGACTTCTAAAAGAAATAGCCAAGAGGCACAATAGTCTTAGCTTAATCGCTCGAACTACGTAGATGAGGAACCACCATGAGCAATGAGCACCATACTGTACGCGCTGAAGAAATTCAAGGTTGCGAGGTACACAATTGTTACAGCAAACAATAGCAAGGAGTTGTAAGGTCTTAGAGAGATCGAGAGAAGAAGGAGGAAGAGGCGGAGTCGGATACAAGAGACTAATCTTGATCTACCAATCTGCTCTACGACAGAGTATGGGGAAGGTAATCTGTAATCTCTAGCTACCTGACGCTTCTCGTGTAAGCCAAACGCTGACGGTGTGCGCCGAGGTAATTCATGGTTCTGAGGAGAACGACTGTCGCGGCAAACAGTACAAAGCGGTTGTGAGATCTTAGACCGACCGAGAGAAGGAGGCGGATAAACTGACGTGGTGGAAGGGGGTACAAGAGACCAATCAAGTGTCAATCTGCTCTTTGGGGAGCATCTGTTACCTCTAGCCACAACGCTAAGGTAGGCTCTGAAGAGAGCTAACATGGCATCTCTAGTGCAAGCCAAGCGCCGACAAAACGAGTATATCCACTTGACTCCCTTCCAAAGAGGGAAAAGCGCTCTTGCATCACAGTACAAAAATATAGAAACCGAAGTCACATTACTCTGGTGTACATATGGCAGCTTTGTAATTGATAATCCTTGCGGAATGGCTCCTAAAAGTACACAGGAAGCATTGAGATTGTAGGTTCAGAATCAGAATAGGGGCGACTCTTTATAAAGAAATCACGCTAAACTTGGGTAGGGTCCATCTGAGGAAGGCAGACGGCAGACCACACTACCCCTCAAATCTTTATATTACATGGTATTGTCTCACTCGTCCCTACTACCACACTCTCGGACCTAATGTACACCCTACATGTAGAAGCCGCAAATTCCCCCATAACATTTTGAGCAGATGACCAACTTTTGCGTCCTAGAGACAGTCTACCCTAGGCTCTGCTTATGTGGAACCAGTTGATATGCAAGAGATCTATATTCGAGTAGCCTTACTGTCTACTTCGAGGATGGGCGGACGGACCCATCACTTACCCGAAATGTACAGGCACAATGTACAGTCTTACCGAAGTACAAGAGACCTCTAAAAAGCTAGAGGAAGAAAGATGAGATTGGAATAAAACAGTAGCTAAAGAAGACATTGAGGTAGCCTCAAACCTACAACAGTTACTGATAGAGGTGATAACCTGATAATTGATAACTGATGGCAATTATCCATTGCTTTTTTAGTTCCTTAACGAAGGCGAGTTTTCTTATGCAACCATCCAACACCGCCTGTGCTTTTGCTGTGGTCTACATATCTAGCTTAACTGTTATCCGTGGGTTCTTCTATTGCTCTCGACCGTTAATTTAACTATACCCGCTTTATCGGTACAGTGGAGCGCTCGGCGAAGTCATAAGCGATCTTTGGATTAAATTGGCTGCTGCAGTCTCTCCACCAGAGGAGCTGTGGACTAGTCTATCTGCAGTTGTACTTTAACTGTTCTGGTAGGAAGTTCTCGTACTTCCGTAATATGCATACTCTAAATGTTAGGAACGTGGGCACCACCAGTGCGTGTCTAGGCTCTCTGCAATCTACCTAATTCCTGTTGCAGACACAGCCCCGCTGCTGTGGGGTTGCGAGGTGTCAACGAGCGCGCCATCATGGTAACTTGACCCCGCTGTTGGCGTGCATTAGAGGGACACTGAGCGCTCTCCTTCACGGATGATCCAGAGGCGATTGAGTGGCTGCTGGTGGAAGGGGAGTAGCTGCCCCCGATCCTGTGACCAGCCTGGTTAAAACTGGTACTGTGGACAGACGTCTTAAGACTTCTGATGAAGTTGGCTTCGCAGGGGCTAATGGTTTCCTGGAGGGTGAGAGATACCAATCAGCCTGCCCTCTATAACCCCTGATATAGCTAAAAAGCTGGGTGCAGGGGGGAGGGTGGGTGGATCATGAATCCAATAGTTTCCATCTGAATGTACAATTGCTTTCGACCGTTGTTAGCAACAGCAACACTCACCAACTCACCATCAATCTCTTTGTCTGCCATTATTGTTAGTGAATAAGAGTGCCCCTTAACAGAATTTCTTCTGAGTGCGGGCATCTCTGCTTAAATTTTAAATAAACGTCGTATTTATTCTTGTTTGAACTTAAACCCCAAATTGTGCCTTAAATCTTTTGCCCTTCGGTTAGGTAGGTGGTTAGTAAGAAGAAAATATTTTAAAAATAATTATTGACTTTATTTCTGTAATGCTGAAACAATACTTCCTTCCAAATAAGAACAGTAAATTATTTTATAGTCATTTTCAATGTTTTCCAACATATAAACTTGAGCTCGCCAATACCACCCGCTCAGAGGAAATAGAGAAATGGCCTTCTCGTCGATCGTCCCATTAATCATTTCATAAACGCCCTAAGAGAATTAATTGGTGTGGATATTATTATAAATTTAAACTTTCAGTTACCTTTTTAAAAGGACACGATAGTCTAGGATGAAAGTTTTCCAAACCAGCGTTAAATGGCGGCATGTTAGAGTTAATCATTAGACACATCCTAGAGAATCGTATCTCTGGATAGGGTTCGCAAGAATCCGGCGCTTCCCTCGATCTACACCTATCTATTACGATTTTAAACTATTGGACAATTAAAATTGTTAAATCAATTTTCTAACTGCCAGTATAGTTACCTTAATGTCACTTGAACTATCTTTCAAGACTTGCAGTTTTAAATTCATCATAAAATGAGATTTTTCATTTTTCATACGAATGTCGCGTATTATTAGAGTCGCATTTCTGTATTTAGGACAGACGCCCAAAAAGCGATCTATTCGAATAGTTTTTTTCTCAAACTTCAATAAATAGATATTTTAAATTATTATTGAATTAATTTTATTGATTTGTTGCTCACCAGCGCGCTTGAAAAAACAAAAATTGTTGAAGCGACCACCAGAAAACTAGGTGTCACTTTCATGGTACGGAAATCACTATGAGTCTAACAAAAAAAAGTTTAATTATATACATGAAGTACCTATGATGTATATTATATAAAAAACAATTGTAATTTTAATGATTTTTTTGTCATTATAGAGTTAACAATCTTTTTGCTCCATAAACGCGGTTCACATAAATATTATATTTTTTATATTTTGTCCTTAAAAAGAAGATCAATCTTGTATGTGAACCTGAGCCCTCCTTTTTTTATTTATTTTCCTGCGCTAGGCCTTAGGAGAAAGGAGAAAAATACGACACCAATAGCCTCTTCTGGATAGAACTAGGATCTTCTTTGTCTCATCTTATATACTCAAATTCATTGACCCAGACGCATGCCCTTCTGACCGGAGACTTTTTATATTAAGAACATCTACAACGGGTGAAAGCCAAAGCTCACGAGCTCGCAGATGAGGCCCACTATGAACGCTTGCTGATTGAAGTATTTCAACACCAGATTAGTTTTTAGGAGTCCTCGTTCTTGGTAGCTCGGATAAACTTTCTTAATATTATGAACCATCGTCAGATCATCAGTCTCTAGAAAGAGAAGTGGGCTAAACTCAAAAGCAGCCTAGTGGCTTCTAAAGACAGGTAATCAATACAAGCTTAATCGGCATCATTTGGGCATCTACACTTCTCTAATTATAATGGTGGTTTTTGATGTACCTCAATACTCCCTGAATTGTATAATCAATACCAAGATGTTATACAGTAAGTAAAGCTGTAAATATGTGAGTAAAAATAGCCCTTAAAAACAGCTGTTGAGACCCTGTAAAGCTTTTCCAAAATAAACCTTCCTAAAAGAATATTGAAAAACTAAAAATTTAGACATGCACAGAGACAGACACAGGAGAATGCACAGAAACAGGCATAAGAGCATGTACAAGGACAGACTTACGAGCTTAATTGGCATCATTGGGGCCTCCACACTGCTCTAATTAAAGTGGTGGTTTTTGATGTATCTCAATACTCCCTAAATCATGTAATCAATGCAGGGATATCCTAAAGTAAGTAACGCTATAGAGTTGTCACGTTGTCAGTAAAGATGACCCTTAAGCACAGCTGTTGAGACCCTGTAAAGTTTTTCCAAAATAAACCTTGCGGAAAGGCTCCTAAAAGGGTACTAGTATACTAAAGATTTAGACATGCACAGAGACAGACACAGGGATAGATATAGGAACAGACATAGGAAGAGGTACAGGGTACAGGTCTCGTTATAAAGAAGCTACTGCTAATGGGTCACTGCGGCCTTAATTAAATCATCTTGAGTGCGTCCGCTTATTCTCAAGCAATGGGTATACAAACGACTAACCCATGCAGTCTAGAAGCGTTCCTCGTGAGACCGGACTTTAGATTGGTCTATAATACGACCAGGATAAATAATACTCCCTTCTATCTAAAATCTAAAATCTAAAAAAATTTGCGACAGTGGCAAGACAATGTTTCGCACGTCGCTCTTAATATTACGACCAAGATGGACAATACCATCGTTCCTCCCAGAGTCAGTCTCTACTGGGTATAAGAAACCCCCTAAAACTAGGAAACTAGAAAAGTTAGGTCAGCTAATGAGCTCCTCGTCCTCACGATGGTGGGTTGAGGTTGGAGGTTGGGTTGATTGGTGGGTTGACTTCTCCGAAGAAGTGGTCAACCTAGCTGCCAGTGCTACATCACTAAGTTCGGAAAATAGTCGAATAGAAGAGGAGTCGCCGACTCTTGTTAGTACTCCTAAAACTGTTAAGATCGTGTAAAGCTTCCCCAAAATAAGCCTTTCTAAAAAGGTATTGGGAGACTAGAGATTCAGATAGGCACACCTCGTTGAAAAGGAACTACTACTGATGGGTCACTACGCCCTTAATTTAATCATATACGTATATACTGAGAAGTATTTTCTGAGACGGTCGATCCTGGGTTCTTCTACTTATCTGCAAGCAATGGATGTACAAACTACTAGCCCATCATGCAGTCTTACAGCGTTTCTCGTAAAAATCAGACTTCGGATAGACTAATAATACGACCAGAAGCAACTATTGTTCATTCTTCCCGGAATAAGTGCCTAAGGGGTATAAGAAACCCCCCAAGCTAAAAGACTAAAAGTTAGGTCAGCTAACGTGGGTTCTCTTCGTGAATTCTCCTCGTCCTCACGATGGTAGGTTGAAGAGTAGGCTTCTCCGAAGAAGTGGCCAACCTGGCTCTCAATGCTACATCACTAAGCTCTACTTTACCTTCGGAAAATAGTCGAAGGGAAGAGGAGTCGAGGTCGAGTCCAGAAGTTGGATAAGGAAGTATATCACAGCTGTTGAGATCCTGTCCAGCTGCTCCAAAATAAACCCTTCTAAATGGGTATTGGGAGACTAGAGATTAGGACAGTTGATGAGCCACTTCTTGAGTTCTCAGATTGTGGGTGGAGGAGTGAACTCCTCCGAACAAGTGGCCAACCTAGAGGTCGCTTAAAAATGACTTTCTAACCTTAGAGAGCCGTCTTCAGGGCCGTATTAAATAAAAATCTTAAAATTAACAAAGAAACGTAACCAAAAAAGCGTACAGTGGTGGTAAGAAAATGTTTCGCAAGTCGTTCTAAATCAAAATTACAAAAATGTAACAACGTTACATGTAAAGCTTATTAAAATTCATAAAACAAAATTTATAGCTTGTTACATACAATCTCGTGATGCACACGAAATGATATATTTTATCAAGATCTAAATTACATTTTTAGTGAAATTTTTTTTATCATAAAATGACTTATGCGACTAATTTATTTTATGATTTATGAACATAATATTTTTATAGGTTTAATATAATTGCTGATCAATAGGCTATAAGTCAAAAAACCGAGCATTAAGTAAAGAGAATCCAATATCCGAGTAATATTTTTCAACATATTGAATTTTGACATTATTAATTGTCGATTTTGTTAAATAAATCATGCGAAAAAAGCTTATTTTCTCTTATTATTACTTATTTTTTGTTATTGTGCACTATAATTCTCAACTAGGGATGAAATAACGCCCAGGCGTACCAATCGTAATTTTGTTTTAACTCAAGTCACCATTTCCGGCTAGATTGGCCATAATATTTTGTTTTTCACTGATCCAAGAAAGATGATTAATAGATGTATAGTTACGTAGGTGGGCTCACTCTCACTACATCGGCCACACCCGGTCGATGAGACCCAATAAGCTCAAAAATGGTCTTGTACGAACTAAATTAGAACTATTTTGTATTTTGGGAGAGTTCAAAACGAAAGAATTTCAGATGGCGGTTCTAGGGCTTCGCCGTCCTAATGAAAACCGCCCAAGTTGTCTTGTAGCAACAGGGGGCTAGAAAACTGGCTGAATAGCAATTCGCGACTTACAAATTTTGAAAGTGGAGCCCAAAGCTATCAACAGTCCATTTGCAACCGCTGTGTCTGCCTTGCAGAAACATTTAGTGATTCTGCAACGACGCTGATGTCAACTGCGTTCACAATAATTAAATGTTAAATTTACACCTTTAGCTGCCGCATGAGATGCTTCTTTGTTACGAATTTTATGAATTTATTCGTTCCTCTTAAGACCTAGTGTATATTCAGACTAAACATATAATGTGCACTTTACTAACATCAGTTTCGTTTTATATGCTCGTTGTCGGGTACTTAATACATTACTCACGTGTTGAAGTAATGCTGCTGCTAGCTCGAGAAGTTGTATTTAGAATACAAAACAAACACCTCCAAATTTCCCAATTCAGGTAAAATGCACTTATCTCTCAGCGTGCATTCGTAATAAATAATATGAAAGTCTTTTGTCTATGTATAAGTGCATTTGCAAAATTAGCATCCCTTGTTTGAGTTTGAAATTCCGTTCCTTTGTTCTTGTAAAAATCTTTAAATCTAAAAACGACGTTTTTACATTTTTCGTTATTATTTTTACAAAAAAAAAGATACGAAATTGCGCTGCACGAAATGTGAATACATATTTTACTAGAAGATTTACTTTGAATGGATGTAACAATTTCTTTTGTGCTTAGTTTTCAAGTTGTTTCAGAGCGTTATCCGTCTGAAGTTGACGAAACTTGAAAGTCGATGGGTTAGTTAGTCTCAGTAGGTAATTGAACTCGTGAGTTTCGGTTCAAAAAAATTTTTTTTGTACTCGCCTAGAAGCTTTTGTAGACGGTTTTAGCGTTCTAAATAACTTGTTATACTTCTAGGACTGCCTTTGTTACAAAAAAGTTACTTTTGACGAACAAAAATTATTTTTCAAGTAGGAGGGGGACTTGTAACAATACGATTAATTAATTAAAACGCTAACAGCTTAACTATTTTTTTGGTATTGTCATGATATACTAAAATTAGAACAGTGACAACGTCACAATTTTAAAGGTTCGTCCGGAAACTTTAAGTGCTTGCTCTAAAAGTCATAAACTTCGATTGGCGGTTTGTAGCACTTGAATTTGTTTCGGCTCGCATTTGAGTGCGAAGCAAATTTTATGAAGCAAACTCTTCCTGAACAAATTCTGCCGCCACTTATCAATTAATATGACTGGGCAGTGAAGTGGGTGCTGTAATTACAACCTTAGCGCCTAAACTGTACATCTAAAGAAAAACTCTATCAAATATAATTTGTAGATAATTTAAAGCACTTTATTTTTCTATAAAAGAACCTTTCTCTAAAAGTGCATAGTTTTCAAGTTAGGAGCAAAAACTATAAAGACAGCTTTTTGAACGATTTTGGAATTTTCGTCACACTTTAATGCGCCTTAGTGCCTAAACTGTACGTCTAAGGAAAAACTCTACGAGACATAATTTGTAGAAAATTTGAAGCACTTTAATTTTCTATACAAAAACTTTTCTCCAGAAGCGCTTAGTTTTCAAGTTATGAGCAAAAACTACAAAGACAGCTTTTTGGCCGATTTTGAAATTTTTGTCACACTTTAATGCGCCTTAGTGCCTAAATTGTACGTCTAAGAAAAAACTCTACGAGACATAATTTATAGAAAATTTGAAGCACTTTATTTTTCTATAGAAGAACTTTTCTCCAGAAGTGCTTAGTTTTCAAGTTATGAGCAAAAACTAAAAGACAGATTTTTGGTCGATTTTGGAATTTTGTTCTCACTTTAATGCGCTTTTGTGCCCAAACTGTACGTCTAAAGAAAAACTCTACAAGACATAGTTTGTAAAAAATTTGAAGCACTTTATTTTTCTATAAAAGAACTTTTCTCCAGAAGTGCATAGTTTTCAAGTTAGGGACAAAAACTATAAAGATAGCTTTTTGGTCGATTTTGGAATTTTTGTCACATTTTAATGCGCTTTAGTGCCTAAACTGTACGTCTAAAGAAAAACTCTACGAGACATAGTTTGTAAAAAATTTGAAGCACTTTATTTTTCTATAGAACTTTTCTCCAGAAGTGCATAGTTTTCAAGTTAGGGGCAAAAACTATAAAGACAGCTTTTTGATCGATTTTGGAATTTTTGTCACAATTTAATGCGCTTTAGTGCCTAAACTGTACGTCTAAAGAAAAACTCTAAGAGAAATAATTTGTAGAATATTTGAAGCACTTTATTTTTCTATAGAAAAACTTTTCTCCAGAAGTGTTTAGTTTTCTAGTTATGAACAAAAACTATAAAGACAGCTTTTTGGTCGATTTTGGAATTTTTGTCACACTTTAATGCGCTTTAGTGCCTAAACTGTACGTATAAAAAAAAACTCTACAAGACATAGTTTGTAAAAAATTTGAAGCACTTTATTTTTCTATAGAAGAACTTTTCTCCAGAAGTGCTTAGTTTTCAAGTTAGGGACAAAAACTATAAAGACAGCTTTTTGGTCAATTTTGGAATTTTTGTCACACTTTAATGCGCTTTAGGGCCTAAACTGTACGTCTAAATTAAAACTCTACGAGACATAATTTGTAGAAAATTTGATGCAGTTTATTTTTCTATGGAAAAACTTTTCTCCAGAAGTGCATAGTTTTCAAGTTAGGAGCCAAAACTATAAATACAGCTTTTTGATCGATTTTAGAATTTTTGTCACACTTTAATGCGCCTTAGTGCCTAAACTGTACGTCTAAAGAAAAACCCTACTAAACAGAATTTGTAGAAAATTTGATGCAGTTGATTTTTTATAAAAGCATTTTTTAGAAGAAGTGCATACTTTTCAAGTTAAAAGCAAGAAACTAATAATACAGCTTTTTGGCCAATTTTAGAACTTTCGTCAAACTTTATTGCGCTCTAGCGAAAACGTAGAAACATAAATAATTGATCTAATATTTCCCGTTGCTCGAGAAGTGCATAGTTTTCAAAATAAGGCGTAAAACTAAAAGTACAGCTTTTAGGCCAATTTTGGAATTTTCGTCAATCTTAATGCGCCATTTACAAGCAATTTAGTTGAATAACATGTGAAGGTGGAGTTGAAAAACTGTACCCAGATACTCATACACATATTGGCCAATGTAACATTGTAATAATTGTAACCAATAAACCACATATATTTCCATTAACCATCCACCCGGTAACTGAAAATTACCTACGCCCCGGAGGGAGTCTGTACGCGGCGTTTAATTAAAAGCAAACTAAAAACTCGTAAACAAAAAATAAAAAGGTGAAACCGAGTAGAAGGGAACTAGACTTATGTTTGGTTTAAAATAAATTGAATTTACTTGTCTTGTTGGTCAAGGATTGAAGAAAATTGATTTCAATTTCGTCAATATCCCAGTTTATATCTTTCTGATAGCAAAGAAAATTGTATGTGGAAAATGAATTTCTGTACATTCCTCTCTTTCGTTTTATTTTATGGCCAATTACTCTGATTGAATTTTTAGAAAAAAAAATTTCCAATTGAAGTGGTATACATTCTTGACAAATTTTTGCTTGTCAAAATAATAGTTGTGTGTAATTGGAAAAATTTTCCCCCAACATACGTGTAGTACTAGTCTTATAAAAACGTTTATTAAACTTCAAACATAAAATTCTGTCTTTATACAAGTTTTATAAGTGTGGTTTTCTTGGGTTGATATTACTTCTTTGTTAATTGTTTCTTTGTACTTCAATTCCACTTCGGTACTCTCAAGCTGTTCATTAAAGTAAGCTTTTTAGAAAGATCCAGTATAAAGCCTTTAGCTACAAGTAATTAAAGAATTTTAATCTCGGAACTCTGTTTGTTTAAGCACATCAAGCAAAATTCTTAAATGCGGTTTATACATTTTATTTTTATTTATGCGATTTGTACTACTGCGCGAGAGGAGAAAAAGTTTATTAAAATTAAAATTTATTTTCGTCGACGAGAACGTTATATTTCCAAAGCGAATATCCGACGAGTTACCTACATATTAAATCTCCGGGTATTTACTAGAGTTGGGATTTAGTTCTAATATCCTAAATAATTACGTTTTACTGTTGGTAATGTTAAAGTAACCGCAATATGTTCTATTTAGCGATATGAGGGTAAATACTTTAAACGCCGTTAATATTGCATTATTTTTTGCTTCGCTACTAAATAAAATATAAAAAAGCTTAAATGCTATTTGAATACTTAACTTATTATTTATAAATTATGTTGAGACGTGCTTTACAAAACGTTTCAATATTAAGCTTTTGTTTGGTAAAAAATGCAAGAAAAAATTTTATTAAATTATCCGTTTGACTTAATCCACCTTTTAAGCTCCTTTTAGACTACAAAGAGATCTTTTTATATTTTTGCATTAAGAGGCAAAATTTTTTATAAAAAATTTTACGACCAACGTGATCTTTGCTAGTCGGGGACTGAAGGACCAAAAGTGATAACTGATAACTCTGCAGTGTTATGCCCAATTAAATGTGTACTGTGCTGTCTGTATTATCATAAAATATATTGTGGGCATCAATTTTGTTGGAAATGTCAATTATTCCATTTTTTAGTTAAAAATTTTATTATCTAAAAGCGCAACCCAGGTTCGTATTTACGGGGCTAAAATTTTTAATTCCCGTCGAAGCGAATAGTTTGCCTGTGGTGATTAACTAAGAGCGAATTTGCTTCCTTTTTGGTGTTTCTGAGGTCTGGATTGTCTTCAAAAGAATTTTGGGCATTAACGGAAGTTTCTAATACTGGCAGTTCAGGTGCCATTAGAAATTACCCCAACTTTGACTATAAATGGCCTAGAGAGGCGTCTCGAAGGTGTTTTAAAATTTAAGTACTTATTCAGAATTTAGGGGCGTGGAGAGAGCATGTGAACTGTAAAAAACTATGCCGCTCTATAGTCAAACCACGAATTGTTAGTCTAGTCAAATTAGACAAAGTTTCAGCTGAATAGCTAAAAGAAAAAATTTTAAGAGTTTTGAAAATTGGTATGGTTGTTTGTTGGAACCTACAGTAATACTGTAGCGACTCAAACCTGAGCACGCGTTAAATACAAAAGAATTGCAAGAGCCTAAGTAGCTTAGTGGTAAAGCACCTTGAGCCGCAGTACAGACGGCTACCATCTACGAACACCTAACGCGAGCTAAAGTGGCGACCCCGACATGATCAGTCAGCAGTGCTCCCGAGTACAGCTACCGCACTCGCCTGGGCGTCGCTCTAGCCGTCGGGGTCCCAAACAATGAACCATAGGCATATAGGCATAGAGGCTCAGCTCGCGGACATCACATATTACAGCGAGACGAACGTCGTCTTTTGAAAAAGAGTACTGTAACAACTCAAAACTAACGTATTTAACGCGTTAAATACAATTTCACAAATTGAGATAGCTTAGCGGTAGAGCACCCGGCGCAACAAAGCGAGACTCGGGTTCTTTCCCCGATTCCGCGAGTCAAAGTGTTTCTCTTGGATTATCGACGCAGCACGGATGTCTACCGACTACGATCACATAACGCGTGCGAAGTATTAAAAATCGAGAGGAAATGAAGCTGGGAAATGACTGTTCATGTTTTTTGCTTATATTTCCGTAAATATCAACCCTACGAAAAATATATTTATATACGGAATTAAAGTAGACAAAATTTCTCTTAAAAAAGGTTCTATTAGGTTTTTTCGTAAGAAGTTAGGCTTGACAAGTTTTTGTATTTACTTGAGATTTGGCGTATACTACAAAAACAGCTATTGAGACAATTTTGGAATTTTTGTCAAACTTTAATGCGCCCTAGAGCCTAAACTGTACATCTAAAGAAAAAAGAACAAGAAACATAATATGTCGAAAACTTGATGTATATTATTTTTATATAAAAGTGCTTTTCTCAATAAGTGCATAGTTTTCAAGTTCTAAGCGTAAAACCAAAAAATCACTTTTTTCCAATTTTAGAATTTTCGTCAAACTTTAATGCGCCCTAGAGCCTAAACTGTACGTCTAAAGAAAAAAGAACAAGAAACATAATATGTAGAAAACTTGATGTATATTATTTTTTTATAGAAGTGCTTTTCTCAATAAGTGCATAGTTTTCAAGTTCTAAGCGTAAAACCAAAAAATCACTTTTTTCCAATTTTGGAATTTTCGTCAAACTTTAATGCGCCCTAGAGCCTAAACTGTACGTCTAAAGAAAAAAGAACAAGAAACATAATATGTAGAAAACTTGATGTATATTATTTTTTTATAGAAGTGCGTTTCTCAATAAGTGCATAGTTTTCAAGTTCTAAGCGTAAAACCAAAAAATCACTTTTTTCCAATTTTGGAATTTTCGTCAAACTTTAATGCGCCCTAGAGCCTAAACTGTACGTCTAAAGAAAAAAGAACAAGAAACATAATATGTCGAAAACTTGATGTATATTATTTTTATATAAAAGTGCTTTTCTCAATAAGTGCATAGTTTTCAAGTTCTAAGCGTAAAACCAAAAAATCACTTTTTTCCAATTTTAGAATTTTCGTCAAACTTTAATGCGCCCTAGAGCCTAAACTGTACGTCTAAAGAAAAAAGAACAAGAAACATAATATGTAGAAAACTTGATGTATATTATTTTTTTATAGAAGTGCTTTTCTCAATAAGTGCATAGTTTTCAAGTTCTAAGCGTAAAACCAAAAAATCACTTTTTTCCAATTTTGGAATTTTCGTCAAACTTTAATGCGCCCTAGAGCCTAAACTGTACGTCTAAAGAAAAAAGAACAAGAAACATAATATGTAGAAAACTTGATGTATATTATTTTTTTATAGAAGTGCGTTTCTCAATAAGTGCATAGTTTTCAAGTTCTAAGCGTAAAACCAAAAAATCACTTTTTTCCAATTTTGGAATTTTCGTCAAACTTTAATGCGCCCTAGAGCCTAAACTGTACGTCTAAAGAAAAAAGAACAAGAAACATAATATGTCGAAAACTTGATGTATATTATTTTTATATAAAAGTGCTTTTCTCAATAAGTGCATAGTTTTCAAGTTCTAAGCGTAAAACCAAAAAATCACTTTTTTCCAATTTTAGAATTTTCGTCAAACTTTAATGCGCCCTAGAGCCTAAACTGTACGTCTAAAGAAAAAAGAACAAGAAACATAATATGTAGAAAACTTGATGTATATTATTTTTTTATAGAAGTGCTTTTCTCAATAAGTGCATAGTTTTCAAGTTCTAAGCGTAAAACCAAAAAATCACTTTTTTCCAATTTTGGAATTTTCGTCAAACTTCAATGCGCCCTAGAGCCTAAACTGTACGTCTAAAGAAAAAAGAACAAGAAACATAATATGTAGAAAACTTGATGTATATTATTTTTTTATAGAAGTGCGTTTCTCAATAAGTGCATAGTTTTCAAGTTCTAAGCGTAAAACCAAAAAATCACTTTTTTCCAATTTTGGAATTTTCGTCAAACTTTAATGCGCCCTAGAGCCTAAACTGTACGTCTAAAGAAAAAAGAACAAGAAACATAATATGTAGAAAACTTGATGTATATTATTTTTTTATAGAAGTGCGTTTCTCAATAAGTGCATAGTTTTCAAGTTCTAAGCGTAAAACCAAAAAGTCACTTTTTTAGCCAATTTTAGAATTTTTGTCAAACCGTCAAACCTTAATGCGCCCTAGGGCTTAAACTGTACGTCTAAAGAAAAAAAAACAAGAAACATAATATGTAGAAAATTTGATGTAGTTTACTTTTGTATAAAAGTGCTTTTCTCGATAAGTGCATAGTTTTCAAGTTATAAGCGAAGAACCGAAACATCCGATTTTTAGTTATTTTTGAAATTTTTGTTCAACTTTATTGCGCTCTAGAGCCTAAACTGTACGTCTAAAAAAAAAATTCTAAGAAACATAATGTGTAGAAAATTTTATGTGGTTTATTTTTGTATTGAAGTGCTTTTCTCAATAAGTGCATAGTTTTCAAGTTCTAAGCGTAAAACCAAAAAAATATTTTTTTAGTCAATTTTGGAATTTTTGTCACACTTTAATGCGCGCTAGCGCCTAAACTGTAGGTCTAAAGAAAAAAACCTAAGAAACATAATGTGTAGAAAATTTGATGTAGTTTATTTTTGAATAAAAGTACTTCTTTCAAAAAGTGCATAGTTTTCAAGTTACTAGCGGAAAACTGAGTATTTTCCAATCGAGTCGAGCGGTATCGTACACAGGTGGTCACACTGTCGTTCTCGCTCCAATACCACTATGATAAAATTATAAATTATAAAAATGTGTGAGTATCAGAGCGTTATTGGATCGAGATCGGAGCGAGAACGATAGTGTGACACAGCCCTATTATAATAGGCGCGACTGTTCGTTAAATTTCCTTTTTTTCTCAAATAAACAATAGAATCCATCTGAGCGTTTAAGAATTAATATTTGAACTTGTTTTATAAAACGCTAGTAATATGCGTCTGGTATAAAAAGTAATAACGGTAAACTATTAATGTTTTTGCGCTACACAAGCAACGTACCCATTGCGCCACGCTTTGGCAACGAGTTGCTGGTTTTACAAAAAAGCGAAAAAAAACGTATTTAAAACTAAAATTTGAATATGAAGAGAAAGTTGATGACTTCCACTTGTTTCCTAAAACCCTATGCTGTCGAATCAGTGAACCATTCACCATGTAATTCACAATCGCATTCAGAAGGTTCGCACAAACAAAAAAGCACACACAGAGAGGAGAAAGAATAGCGCGAGTGTGAGAGCAAAATGGAAATCGTGTTTATTTTCGCTAAAATTGTTCGAATCGGTACGCTCGAAATATTTTTCCGGGCTGTCTTTTGAGTCTATTTTTGTGACTTACAACTAGACCACTTTCACGCATCTTAAATTTTATTCGGATAAGACAAAAATCGTTTCAATCTAACAATCTCGTCTCCTTTATTACTCTCATCTTGGAACAATTTGAGTCAATTTGGTGGAGTAAAGTAATAGCGATGACATTTTATTTAACTTTCTTTTGATCATGTGAAGAAATGGCTACAATTTATTGAAAAGACTCGAGGGTGATGTGAATAAGGGGTCATTTAATGCAATTTTGTATGAAAAGAACAAATTTCAATGTAAATTTTAAATATGTAAAACGTCCCTTCAAGCACCCACAAATAGATGTTTAAATTGCGAACTTATGATCGTTTAAAATCAATTCAAAAGCTTTTAAGTCCACCTTTCGACGTTAGTCATTTCTATTTGACACCAAAATTAACTCTCTTATTGGAGTTTTTATTCGAAATGTTTTATGCAACACCCCCTCGCTTCTTTTATTTGCGTTTTTTCCAAATTTTTAACGCGGGGTGGTTGGGAGCTCGGATAATGACGCTGATGACTTTCTTCTACCACCACAGGGCACATACGACGAATTTAAGTTAGTTTTTTTCGTTTTTTCAAAACGTGTATGCCCCAATAACCAATTCAATAATATTTTCTAACATAAAACCTAATTATTTATTCCCAAATAATATTATTGAAAACACGGCGTTATTAAAAAAGAAGTCTCGTCTTACTTTTTTTGTCGTCCAATTTGGATTTTTAACAACGCCAGGATGAATACGAAGGGAATGAGAAAGAAATTTTCAATTTATTTTTAAACGTGTAACAATTTGAAAATATAAGTTGAAACAAAAATTGAATTTTTGTAACGAAAATATCATTAGATCAAGAACGGCAGAAACAAATTGGAAATGACAGTAAGCTTTTTATTATTTCTTCCTGCAATTTTTTTTTTATAAGAACCCGATTGAAAAATAATTTTCAATAAAACCGTCAAGAACAAACGGTCGATCTTAAAAATATTATATTCCGATTCTTTTATAAATATATAGAGGTAGGTATAAGCGTAATCTTATTGAAGACGTCGAGAGTTTTTAGTTTCCGAGTCGTATATTTGCCCTGGCTCACATTTAACTGCTATTTAAAAATTAATTAAGCCGTAATTACGACCTTTTTTTATTTTATTTGTTACTTGTTATATTGCGGAGGAAGTAAAAAGAGCACGTAAAATTTTATAAAATTACTGAAAACTCGCTATAGTTATTTGAATGCAAATTAAGTCCCGAGGCAATTATTCACTGGATTTAACGTTCATACTCTTTCTAGAGGATTATGAAAGCAGTTTATAAAGGTTTACAAAACTGGGTGATGAATTTTAGTTCTATTTATTCTCTTGTTTTTACTCTAAACAACTTTGGGTTTGCTTCAATTTTCAATAAGATTACCGAAGACTTTCTCTCGACGACTAACAGTGGCGCGCAAGATATTTTGATCCAAACCCATACCCCCCCATCCAAGTTCTGTAAAATATTTTTTATAAAAATGAGAGTGACGTTTGTGCAATGTCTGCGGTATTCCAAGTTTATTGAGAAAAAGTTCTGCATTAGATTCTTCGAAAAGGTTTAACCATCGGCTTGCCTTCTAGTCCAGTGAAATAGTAGTTGTCATGCTCTTTTTTCAGTTTTTTGATCATAACTTGAAAGCTACGCCCTCTTTAGGAAAAAATTTTTATTATTTATTAATCTTTTACTGTGTATTACCATTTCTGGTGTACAGTTCTAAAACAACATAATATTATAATTCCATCAGAAAAAAAAACAAAATATGAGCACACAGCAAGTACAAACATATTATATACTACACTGTTCACTCTCCTCCCTCACGAACTTCTTCCATTCCCCTCTGCTTTTCGCTATCTCCGTTGCCTCCCTCCATGTCTTTTTCCTTCTTTCCAATATTCCCGCTATTGTTGCATCCCATGTTTTCCTTGGTCTTCCTCTTTTCCTATTTTTTTCTATTCGCGCTTCCCATATCTGTTTCACTGGCGTATCTTCCTTCATTCTTTGTAGGTGTCTCCACCAGCTTAGCTGCCTTTCTTCTATGTATTTTAATGTCGATTCCATTCCTAATTCTTTTCTTATTTCTGTATTTCTTATTCTGTCTCTCTTTGTTACTCCTTTGACTCTCCTCAAATATTTCATTTCTGCTGCTTGTATTTTACTTTTCTGTCTTTCATTCAGCACCCAAGACTCGCTACCATAGGTCAACACAGAGCGGTAGACTGCCTTGTATATCTTCATCTTTGTTTCTCTCGATATTTCTTTTCAATTTATAAAGTTCCTATTCATGGTATAATATAGTTTCATTGTGTTCTCGATTCTCTTGTTTATTTCCGCCTCTTCTGTCCCCGTTTGATGAATTGTTACTCCTATGTATGGAAAGCTATTTACTTGTTCTATTGTACTCTCTTCTATCCTTATTTCTATTTCTTGTTGCTCTTCCCCTATCACCATTACTTTAGTTTTTGTTTTGTTTATTTTCATCCCATGTTCTTTAAGTATTGCATTCCATATCTCCAAATTCCCTTGCAAGTCCCTCTCCTCCTCTGCGACCACTACGATATCGTCTGCGAATGCCCCTATGGACGCCTCCACCCCCTGTAACTTCCTGTGTCCGACTTTTAGTTTTTTTGTTTTTAGTTTGCAGGCTTTAATTATTACGTCCATATACGTTATGAATAACAGTGGGCTTAGTCCTCCTCCCTGTCTTAATCCTGCATTGGTGCTGAAGGTATCTGACTGTCTATTGTTTCTTATAACCCTGTTAACATTATTTTTGTAAATATTTTGTATTAGTCTTATTATCTTGTCACTGACACCTCTCTCTCTCAACGTCTTCCATACTCTTTCTCTTGGTACTCTGTCGAAGGCTTTTTCCAAGTCGATAAACGCCACATATACTTTTCTTTTCTCTTTTATTGCCTTTTCCGTTATTTGTTTAATTGTGAAGATGTGGTCTTGCGTTGATTTTCCCCTTCTGAAACCGCTTTGTTCGCTATTTAGTGTTCGTTCTATTTTCTCCCCTACTCTTTTCTATAATATTTGTTCGAACATCTTCATGCTTGTGTTTAGCAGTGTTATTCCTCTGTAATTACTGCACTCTGTCCTGTCCCCCTTTTTGTATATGGGCACTATTAGGGCTGTCTGCCAATCTTCTGGTATTTCTTCTTTCTGCCATATTTTATTAAAAATTTTCAAAAGTAGTTCTGCTCCTTTTTGTCCCATATTCTTTATCATTTCTCCTGCTATTTTATCTGATCTTGGTGCTTTTCCATATTTCAGTCTTCTTATCGTATCTGTTAATTCCTTCATGGTTATTATTTCTTCATCGTCTTCTTCCTTTGTGCTTATTTGTTCATTGCTTGTGTTAGTGTCTGCTCCTTCATTCAGTAGTTTTTGAAAATATTCTTTCCACCATTCCATTATTTCTGTCTCTTCTGTTATTATGTTTCCTTCTTTATATTTTATACAATTTTCCGTTTGATTATTCTTATTTCTTACGTTTCTGAGTACTTTGTAAAATAATTTTTGGTTACTTTTACTGTCTATTTCCATTTTTTCTCCAAACTTCCTCCATTTATCTCTTTTTTCTTTTTGCACTAGTTCTTTTACTTCCTTCCTTTTTTCCTTATACTTCTTGTAGTTTTGTTCCGTGCTTTCGCTTAGATATCTCTTCCATGCCTTCTTTTTTTCTTTCATTTGCATTTTTATATCTTCTGTCCACCATGCCGTCTGTTTATTCTTACTCCTTGTTGTGTTCATTCCACACACTTTTATATTTTTATACAAAACTAAACTGCGTAAAATTTTCTATAAATTATGTTACATGAAACCAAAGGGACGTAATTATTCAGATATTTCTCTATAAGAGCAGCTTTTCCGTAGATACGAGGATGTATTGATATCTAGTTAGCCTAGACCAGTTCCATGCATAAACAAAATATTGCGTTACCATAGCAACGAACAATAACTTATTAGAAATGTCAGTGTGAAGTTTGACGTCAAAAAAGTAAACCAGAGTTAAGCAATAAATTAAAAGAAAAAAGATGTCCACCGAAATTGTAAAAATCGAAAAATTGGAGTATCGAGTCATCATCAAGTACCTATATTTAAAAGGGTTAAGAGGTAAGCAGATTTACGAAGATATGGTTAATACCCTTGGTGATCAATGTCCTTCGTATGCCACCGTGAAAAACTGGACTGCAAGCTTCAAAAGAGGTAAATTTTCAATTGAAGATGATGACCGATCAGGAAGGCCAGTTTCTGTGTCAGTCCCCGAAAATATCGATGCAGTTCATGACATGATTTTATCAGACCGTCGAATTGGGATAAAACGGATATCTGAAGCACTGAATATTTCATACCAACGCGTTCATTATATAGTTCACGTCAATTTGGACATGAGAAAAATTTCTGAAAAATGGATCCCCAAATGTTTGAATGTTGACCAAAAGCGTGCAAGGGTAGAAGCATCGCGTTCGATCTGTGCTCGATTTAAAAACGATGTAAACTTTTTAAACCGAATTGTTACTATGGATGAGACTTGGGTACATTTCTACGATCCAGAAACAGAGCAACGATCGATGGAATGGCGACACTCTGGTTCTCCAAGACCTAAGAAGTTTCGTGTCCAAAAATCTGCTGGAAAAGTTCTTGCTCAGTTTTTTGGGATTGCCATGGAGTAATCATGATTGATTTTTTGGATAAGGGTAGAACAATAACTGGAGATTACTATTCGACATTACTGACCACTCTACGGGAAAAAATTAAAGAGAAAAGACGCAGAAAGCTATCCAAAAGTGTTTTGTTTTTGCAGGACAACGCCCCTGCACACAAATCTCATGTTGCCATGCAAAAAATTCGTGATTTAGGGTTTGAATTACTAGAACACCCCCCTTATTCTCCAGATTTGGCTCCGTCCGACTATCGTCTCTTTCCTCAACTGAAAAAAAGTTTAAAAGGTGTGGAGGTCTGGTTTGCAGAGCAAGAAGAAACATTTTTTTTGAAAGGTCTAGAGACGTTGCAGGTTCGCTGTAATAAATGTATCCAATTAAGAGGAGAATATGTTGAGTAATAAAATATTTTGACATTGAAATTTTGTTTGGTTCTATAGTAGGTTAAGAATTTTTCAATATATCCTCGTATACTAGTCCAGTCCATTTAAGGTGACCTTCTAGTTGCGCCACATTATTTAGACTGAGCCCTACTAAGCCAACTTCTACTTGTAGGTAGTAATAGGGTCACTATTCGTATTTTAGTTGCTCAAAAGCACAGCAATTTAAATTTTTAAGAATTACCATACACATCTCTAGAGACTGTGATCGATATTTTCATCAAATAATAACAACAGTTTGAAAAACTTATTTTTAATTTTATTTTCCGTAACTATTAAAGAAAATTTGATCTCCCACAAAACACATGAGGAAAGTTTGGCGCATTTGTATTTGATCCCAATAGTATTTGAAGGTATTTTCAAACTTTATTAGTAAGTTGGGATAGAAATGGAGAAAATGTCATCAATGTTGCTCTAACTTCAAGTTACTCCCCATCAACTGAACTGCTAACTACAACACACACAACACTACTCAGAACGAAACTTCTAACTACGTTCCGGTGTCGTTTGCGGAAACAGTGGAACAATTTAATTACGGTTTCTTTTATTGGCAGCTGCTTTGTGAGGATCTCTAAAACGAAACTTTTGTGTGGTGTAAGTAAAATAATTACCAACTTTCAGGGTTGTGGGACTTTTAACAATTGCGCAGTATATACACTGTGTTTCTAAATAAATGCACCAATAAAATAAGTCAAAATAGTCTCCTTTTTATCTTTTTAGCTTAGCAGGGATCGGAGCATTTCGACTACTTGTGTCCATCGCGGTCCCTTTCAAAGCGTGCCTCAAGAGCCATAAACTTCGATTGCAAGTTCTAGTAGTTGAATTAACTTCAGATCGCACTTAAGGGGGTAGATCTTTTAGCCGAGACTCGTTTTTGCCAATTCTGCTCCCACGAAGACTCCGTTGTGTGTGTAAGAGTATCTGAGCTGAAGTTTAATATCAATTAAAGCACTTGTCATAATTTAAACTCGAAGACTTACATCTTTCATCCACTTGTCTAGTTGAAAATTTGTCTTCCACCCACTTAATTTAATGTTTTATCTTTCGAGAGCCGCCTCATTATTCATAAAATATTGCTCCACCCATATGCCTGTTCGTATATTATACATTTTACTAGCTAATATTGTAGATGGGCTGTTTTGTTTAAGTTCTAGTAGTTAGTTCTTCCTTTTTTTTCCAACTTTAAACTGATAATTTGAATATTGTTATCTTATTTTAATTCCTCTCCTCCCGTTTCAGACATGCACGTCTGTAAAAACGAGTGGAATTCTTCAAACCGGTACAGCACAGTATTAATTACTAAAAGGTAATTATTTTTTTAAAAGAATTATTTAGTCCATTTTAAATAACCCCTTAAGGCTCCAAACTGTAATAAAACTTTTAATTGTTTTCTTTTTCTTAACTTCAAAAAAGCTGGTAAGTAATAACTAATAAGCATTAAGAACACAAAATTGAAAATTGCTTTATAAATAACAGAAAGCAATTTTAAACAAAATTGTCTAAAACGAAATGCATATATGCATTAGTTTAATGTTACGTAGTTGTTCTCGGTTGCACATTTTGAGTTCGTCTGTGTGCATTTCATGCAAATTGGCTAAACTAAGAGAGAATTTGAAATAACTAACTGATGTCGCCGCCGTATACGTAATAGTCTCTCGTCCTTTTAAAACTAAGGCGAATTTGGTCACGACGGTCTCGGTTAACTTCTCGTTTTAATTAACACGAAACCGCGTTAAAAGATTACAAACTTAAATCGTATACATTTGCAACAAAAAGAAGTACAAAACTAAGAACTTCAACATGATTTCGTTATAGCAATAGCAGTGGCGTCGCACGGGAAGCTTAAAGGCCGTGAGGTAGCTCCCACACGGGTTTTCCGGTGTGGGACTCCTACTAGGTCCAGATGTTCCTTATTTCATTGAGAAAGCACTCAAACTCAAATGTTCGAACTGGATTAATGTGCAACCTAAAGGCAGAATAATAGTCGGTAGTTATCAGTCACTAGGGAAAAAGATGCATATCCAAGAAAGAAAAAATACAAGAGAGCCTGAAAAACTCCAAATAATGCTTTTTTTCACGTTTGGAGTTATAACTTTAAAATTATGCACTTATTGAGAAAATCACTTCTATATAAAAATAAACTACATTAAATTATCTACAAACTATGTTTTTTATGTTTCTTCTTTAGTGGTCGAGGTTAGTCGCTAGGGCGCATTAAAGTTTGATGAAAATTCTAAAATCGGTCGTATAGCTGGTTTTTTAGTTTTTCGCTTATAATTTGAAAACTATGCAGTTTTTAAGAAAAGTACGTCTATATAAGAATAATCTACATCAGATTTTTAACAAATTATGTATTTTATGTTTTTTTCTTTAGACGTCTCGTTTAAGCGCTAGGGCGCATTATAGTTTGACGAAAATTCCAAAATCGACCAAAAAGCTGTTTTTGTTGTTTTTCGCTCTTAACTTGAAAACGATGCATTTTTAAGAAAAATAATTTAACAAAAAAATAAACTACATTGAATTTTCTACAAAATATGTCTTTTAGGTAAGGCCGTAAGGTAGGCGGTTTAGACGCTAGAGCGCATTAAAGTTTGACAACAATTCCAAAATTGGCTAAAGCTGTATTTTTAGTTTTTCGCTTTTAACTTGAAAACTATACGTTTCGAGAGAAAACAACTTGTATAAAAAAAATAAAATTAGATCGAATTTTCTACTCAGTATATTTCTTTAGTTTTTTTGTTTGACGTACAGTTTTAGGCAGGCGCAGGCAAGGAAAATTTTAAAAACGGCCAAAAAGCTGTATTTTTAGTTTTTCGCTCTTAACTTGAAAACCCTGCACTTCTTGAGAAAGTACTTTTATACAAAACTAAACTACATCCAATTTTCTACAAATTACGTTTCTTGGGCTTTTTTCGTACACGTGCAGTTTGAGCACTAAGGCGCATTAAAGTTTGACGAAAATTGGCCAGAAGCTCTTTTTTCAGTTTTTTGCTAATAACTTGAAAACTATGCAGTTTTTAAGAAAAGTACATCTATATAAGAATAATCTACATCAGATTTTTAACAAATTATGTATTTTATGTTTTTTTCTTTACACGTATCGTTTAAGCGCTAGGGCGCATTATAGTTTGACGAAAATTCCAAAATCGACCAAAAAGCTGTTTTTGTAGTTTTTCGCTCTTAACTTGAAAACGATACATTTTTAAGAAAAATTAATTAATAAGAAAATAAACTATATTGAATTTTCTACAAAATATGTGTTTTAGGTAAGGCCGTAAGGCAGACAGTTTAGGCACTAGAGCGCATTAAAGTTTGACAACAATTCCAAAATTGGCTAAAGCTGTATTTTTAGTTTTTTGCTCTTAACTTGAAAACCCTGCACTTCTTGAGAAAAGTACTTTTATACAAAACTAAACTACATCAAATTTTCTACAAATTACGTTTGTTGGGCTTTTTTCGTACACGTGCAGTTTGAGCACTAAGGCGCATTAAAGTTTGACGAAAATTGGCCAAGAAGCTCTTTTTTCAGTTTTTTGCAAATAACTTGAAAACTATGCAAGTTTTAAGAAAAGAGCGTTTATATAAAAATAGCCTACATAAAATTTGCTACAAATTATGTTTTTGTAATTTTTTTATTTAGACTAGCAGTTTAAGTGGTAGGGCGCATTAAAGTTTGTTGAAAATTTCAAAAACAGCCAGAAAGCTGTTTTTTAAGTGGTCGCTTTTAACCGGAAAACTATGCACTTGTTTAGAAAAGTACGTCTATATGAAAATAACCTATACATGAAATTTTCTACAAATTATATTTCTAAGGTTTTTTCGTCAGTCAACAGAGCGGGATTGTGGGATGACTGCTTGATCGGAATTCGGAATAGGGGCAGGTTCACACGTCCGCAGTCTTTGTGTACGCCAGAAAGACTCATCTTTACAACTTCAGATTCAGATGAGCTGTTGCTAATTTTATGGGCTCTTTTGATTGTGTTTCCACGTAAATTCTAAGGTCACTCTATAATACATTTTGATATTATTAAAAAGCAAATATTTTGACACCACATTTGGCAGACTTTGGAAGATGTACTGGTGGAAACTGCATCGCTTTTTAAGCTATTGAGTTTGTTTGTCGGTTATGGTTGTTGAAAGCCCCTTCTTTTACCAATTGTTACCTATAATAAATCCACATCGTTTATGTAACGGGCTTGGGGTCGTCTAGGGTCCTGAGTGGGTATAAGTTTAGTAAATCGGGCTAAGCTAGGCATTTTTTAGTTTTGTCTCTTATTTTAGATCCTTTCAGTGCTAATACGAATCATTTTACGTTTTAGATGCTTAAACGATCATTAATTGAGTTTACAGATTGATACAATTAATTTAACACTCTGTATATATTGAGTCGTTTCCAAACGCTAATTTATTCTCTTCGTGAAGGATTCATCTGCTACTTAAACGTAGAGATAGGAGCAAAAACGGTTTACAGCCGAGCTGTCCGCGAAAAAATTTTGTGCTGTCCTCATCAGGTATTTGAAAAAAATCTCATAAATTCGCCGCTTTATCTCGGCTGTAAATTTAAGAGAGCGAAGGTTAACGATTTTGCGAAACTTCCGCCATCTGAACGTGGCACAAAGTAGAGTTTCTTATGTTTACGAGCTAATGAGCTCTACTTGTAGTTTTACTAATATTTAGCACTTGCACTAATAGCAAACCACTCCCCAATTTGACCTTATTGGCTAACTTATACGATTTACTTTTTGCACTTGGCTAAAATTCAAATTTCTCGTCCCACTCGGAGCCAATAAAAAACGTCAAGTTAAAACTTAAATGTGTCACGAATAACAAATTACACGAAAATATTCAATTCAAAAAAAGAGGTAAGAATTGAGACGTACTAAATTAAAATTTAGATTTAGATGGTATCATGTAAAAATGAGAAATTTTCATTATTTAAACACGCAGTTATTTAAAATATGAGCCCATATGTCGTGCATATTAATTTATTTTATTAAATTCGTGTACACTTTAAGAGAATTTATACGTTCGCATTATTACTTTGGAATATGACAGACACATGCATGTTAGTTTTTGTGTCATCAACATATCACGCTAAGTTTAGCAAATAAACGTCAGTGACGGAAAGCGGCGTCGAGACGCTGAAATAGGATGCTTATCCCACACACACGCAGATACATATTTAAAAAAAACAAAAAACACACAGGCCACACGCATACATCGTTTAAGTCAAATTTTAATTTGAAGGGAGAGCTCGGCGTCAGAAATTAAAAACTTATTACTGCCGAGAATTTATTGTTGGCGTCGCAAGTGGGATTGGGCTCTTCTAAAACAGTGCTATTGCCAACTATTCGTCATTTTTAAAAAGAAAAATAATTATTAATCCTAACCACCCCTAGCTTCAAATTTCATAAAAATTAAAATATTGGAGTCTGAGATCTAGTGCAAGGACTGGATTTGTTAAGAAATTGAGCACCAAAACAACCCCTAAACTAGTAGTTGTTATTGCTGTAGCAAATAAAAGTAGTTTCCTACCCGACCAGTCCGAAGAAGTTGATGGCTGATTGCCTTAGAACGTCTCAGTCTCGGTTTCTCTTTCAAACCCCATATGCTGGTGCTTTTTCAGATTTCAGAGTGTTGAGTGTTCAAACAATGGCCCAACCTTTTTGTATGTGCTATATTAGACCTTATGAGGTAAAGTTTCGTTGGTTTCCCGTGGTTGATACTATCAACGCATCAATCCTAGCTGTTCTACAACAACCCTAGTCGTTCTAGAATTGAATGGAACGAGCTTGTCTACTGGCTAGTTTTGAGAGGCTCTTGAAACACCTTCAGCGGCTCTGAACTTACGCTTGGGATGCCCTATAGGTTCTTCAAACGAAATTGACCGGAACTGGCTTTGAGCGGGCACAGGAAACATTAAGACGCACGGAGGTTCTGGCAGGAACGGCTCTTTATAAAGGAACCACGTGAATGCCAAAATATTGCAAGATCTATTTGAAGACGGTCGTAGGCTTAGTACCCCCCCCCCCCCCCCCATCACACACACAATAAAACTCTACCTACTACTCACCTACAGTGAGGAAGAGAATAAAATCTTCCTAATACATCTGATTCTCGCCCAGACCAGTGGATGTTCAAACTGTTCTACATCAACCCTAGTCGTTCTAAAATAGAATAGTTTTGAGAAACTCTAGCGCCTTCAGAGGCCCTGAACTTACGCTTGGGATGCCCTATAGGTTCCTCAAACGAAATTGACCGGAACTGGCTTTGAGCGGACACAGGAAACATTAAGACGCACGGAGGTTCTGGCAGGAACGGCTCTTTATAAAGGAACCACGTGAATGCCAAAATATTGCAAGATCTATTTAAAGACGGCCGTAGGCTTAGTACCCCCCCCCCCCCATCACACACACAACAAAACTCTACCTACTACTCACCTACAGTGAGGAAGAGAATAATATCTTCCCAATACATCTGATTCTCGCCCAGACCAGTGGATGTTCAAGCTGTTCTACATCAACCCTAGTCGTTCTAAAATAGAATAGTTTTGAGAAACTCTAGCGCCTTCAGAGGCCCTGAACTTACGCTCGGGATGCCCTATAGGTTCCTCAAACGAAATTGACCGGAACTGGCTTTGAGCGGACACAGGAAACATTAAGACGCACGGAGGTTCTGGCAGGAACGGCTCTTTATAAAGGAACCACGTGAATGCCAAAATATTGCAAGATCTATTTGAAGACGGCCGTAGGCTTAGTACCCCCCCCCCCCCATCACACACACAACAAAACTCTACCTACTACTCACCTACAGTGAGGAAGAGAATAATATCTTCCCAATACATCTGATTCTCGCCCAGACCAGTGGATGTTCAAGCTGTTCTACATCAACCCTAGTCGTTCTAAAATAGAATAGTTTTGAGAAACTCTAGCGCCTTCAGAGGCCCTGAACTTACGCTCGGGATGCCCTATAGGTTCCTCAAACGAAATTGACCGGAACTGGCTTTGAGCGGACACAGGAAACATTAAGACGCACGGAGGTTCTGGCAGGAACGGCTCTTTATAAAGGAACCACGTGAATGCCAAAATATTGCAAGATCTATTTGAAGACGGCCGTAGGCTTAGTACCCCCCCCCCCCCCCATCACACACACAATAAAACTCTACCTACTACTCACCTACAGTGAGGAAGAGAATAATATCTTCCCAATACATCTGATTCTCGCTCAGACCAGTGGATGTTCAAGCTGTTCTACATCAACCCTAGTCGTTCTAAAATAGAATAGTTTTGAAAAACTCTAGCGCCTTCAGAGGCCCTAAACTTACGCTTGGGATGCCCTATAGGTTCCTCAAAAAAAGTTGCCGGAAGTGGTGTTGAGCGGGCACAAAAAACATTAAGACGCACAGGGGCTCCGGCAGGAACTACTCTTTATAAAGAAACCATGCCAAGTAGAAGCCAAAACATTGCAACATTTATTTGGAGACGGCCATAGGCCTAGTATTCCCCCCCCCCCCCACACACAATAAAGCTCTACCTACGATAGGCGTCCGAGAGGGTCCTACATCTAGTGTAGTACATAAGTGGGGAAGAGAATAAATCTGATTTTTGTTCAGAACCAGTAGATGTTCAAAAGAAGCTTACGCGTATGGCTCTTAGTGGAGACAGTACTACGGGTGATTCTATAATACAACCAGGATATACAATGGGCCACCTGGCCTAAGTGCTTGTGGCCTCTCCAAGCAATACCTCTTCTCCAATAATTTATTGTTTCTTGGCCAGGACCAAATGTATCTAAACAGTTTTAATGTGCACATTTATTAATAATTTTTGGAATACTATGATTCTTCATAGCCAATTTTCATCCACTTGGTGGAAACGTATCGTTTTTCTGAGAGATGTTTCAGGACTTAATGATAAGCTTGTAGGCTAATAATTGTAAGGCAGTAGAACGGAGCACTTCAAATCGCACGGTCAATGCGAAAGCTCAAGGTCAAATCCCAAAAGCTTAAGTCATAACATAGACGGAGCTAAAGCTGTGTTTTAGCTTTAGCTTTAGCTAAAGGATTGGTGGCTAAAGGATTGATTGGTTGGAATAGGGTAAGTCCACACGTGCACAGCTTTTAAGTGCGCCAGAAAGACTCATGGTTACTTGGTTACAACGCCAGATGGGCTGTTACTAACTTATTTATTGCTTAGACTACCAATGTAAAGTTTCTTGGCCTAAACCAAATGTATGGGAAGAGTTTTACTGTGCGCGCGTGCGCGCTCCTTAATAGTTCTCGGAATACCCCCGATGATTCTTCTCAGAATCTTTTTCTCTACTCGGTGGAAATGTATCTATTTTATGTGAGATGGCGGCTCCGTTATAAGATAAGGCAGTAGCACGGAGCACTGGACGTCTTGTTAAGGCCAAACCCCAAAGTCAGATCTCAAGATCAATACCAAATCATTGCACCGAACAACTAGAAGAGCTCCTTTTCCATTTTTACTCCTGAAGTGAACTGAATTCACAAAAGGTGCTTTCAATTCCTCTCTACTTGGTGGAAACGTATCGATTTTCTGTGAGATGGCTCAGAACATTTAGGCAGCAGAACGGGGCACTCTCGGGCACGTCTTGTTCAAGCAAAGTGAGAAGTTTGTCACAATTGGTAACATTTTTGCCAATTTGCGCACAAATAACACGCGGACGCGTAACAAATAAATGAGCTCCTTTTCCATTTTTACTCTTGCAGCTTGCAGCGTACCGAATTTCAAAAACTGCTCCTCCGTTCTACAACTAAGACGTAATTTTAAGTTTAAGTTTTTGTAATGAGAAAACGGAAGGGAGGATTAGTTTGTAAATCTCTCGATTCTGTAGTAATTACCATTTAATTGGAGTCGTGACGTCCAGCCAGACATAGGGATGATTTATAAGGATTTAGTATAATCAGAGAGAACATGAGTCTCTATGCATACAAATGTATCCAACCCCTATTATTGCACTAAAATGCACACTTCGCATGAATTGTATTTTGCGAATCACCGCTGTTTACTTAATAGAGTGCATTCAACTCAAATCGACGTTATATTTTTTTTTAAATAATAAAGATTTTTGCCAATTTTCTTTATCTGTGTGGATAAATCTGACGTGTTTGTGTGTAATCAAGTAGATGAGATCTGGGTAGGATGGAATATAAGACAGCTTGAAAGATCGTGTGTGAGAGAAAGAGAGTTTTTGGGCGCGCCTCGCAATGTTAGTTTTAGAGCCGCACACGTTTTAATTACCCGTTTGGAGGCGGGAAATGTAGCCCACCCACTGGCTACTACAGAAAAGACGTCTATCGTTTAAATGCGTACGTATGTGCTCCCTTATAAGTTAATTTTTTTGTTCAAATTAATCAATTTGTGTTAAAAAAACTAAATTCGACCTTCGTCTTCTTTTAATTAAAACGAAATTTTTGTAAATTTATTTTTATTTTCAACTTGATAAATTGGTTACATATTTTATTTAGTTAAATTTCGAATTTGAAACTAATAAATAATTTGTCTTCCATTTTTGGGTTCTTTTTTTTTCTTCTCTAATGCCCACTTGTTACAAATTAATAAACGTATTAATTGTAATTAATTTTGGTGGAATTTTACTGTTAAATATATGTAAAATAATTTATTGTCATTAGACCACCCAGATGAGCATCAATAAATGATTTTGTTTACATTCTTAATTAATTGGATCCACAAATTAGTTGTTCGAATTTGACTTTTAGTTCTATTCAGTTCGAATATTATTTGTTCTGAGTGAACTGAACTATACATTTTCTGTTGAGGCAAATGATTCGCAATCAGAATGCAATGATGTTAGTTTCTCTGTGGACATATCTTTTAATAGACAGACAAATTCGCTGTTAAGAGTATCTCAACTCTTAGTAAAACAAGTGGGCTGTTGCTATTTTTTCAGTTTTTTGCTTTTAACTTGAAAACACCGCATTTTATGAAAAGAGTGCTTCTATGTAAATGTAAACTACGCCAAATTTTCTACAAACTACGTTTCTTAAGTTTCTTTCTTCAGACAGACTATTTGGGCACTAGAGCGCGTTAAAGTTTGATAAAAATGCAAAAATCAGACAAAAAGCTGCTTTTTTTAATTTATCGCTTGTAACTCGAAAACGACGAACTTCATTGAAGAAGTATTTCTACACAAAAATAAACTACATAAAGTTTTCTACATATTGTGTTTTTATTGCCAACAAACGGCTTAGGCTCTAGAGCGCGTTAAAGTTTACACAAAAATTCCAAAATCGGCCAAAACGTTGTTTTTCAGTTTTTCGCCTATAACTTGAAAATTACGCCTTTTTCAGAAAAGTGCGTTTACATAAATGTAAACTACACCAAATTTTCTATAAATTATAATTGTAAAGTGTTTTCCCTCCGATGGACGGTTTAGGAACTAGAGCGCGCTAAAATATGTCAAAAGTTCCAGAATGGGCCAAAACGCTGTATTTTCAGTTTTTCACTTGTAAGTCGGAAACTACAAACTTCCAGAAAAAAATCCATCTACACAATATTATTATTATTATTATTAATCTCTACTGCCCATTACCATTTCTCGTGTACAGTTTTAAAACAACATATGAATTCTATCAGAAAAAAACAAAAAATATACATACAGCAAGTACAATTATATATACACTATTTACTCTCCTCCCTGACAAACTTCTTCCATTCCCCTCTGCTTTTCGCTATTTCCTTCGCCTCCCTCCATGTCTTTCTCCTTCTTTCCAATATTCCCGCTATTGTTGCATCCCATGTTTTCCTTGGTCTTCCTCTTTTCCTATTTTTTTCTATTCGAGCTTCCCATATCTGTTTTACTGGCGTATCTTCCTTCATTCTTTGTAGGTGTCCCCACCAGCTTAGCTGTCTCTCTTTGTTACTCCTTTGACTCTCCTCAAATATTTCATTTCTACTGCTTGTATTTTACTTTTCTGTCTTTCGTTCAGCACCCAAGACTCGCTACCATAGGTCAACACAGGGCGGTAGACTGCCTTGTATATCTTCATCTTTGTCTCTCTCGATATTTCTTTTCTATTTATAAAGTTCCTATTCATGGTATAATATAGTTTCATTGTGTTCTCTATTCTCTTGTTTATTTCCGCCTCTTCTGTCCCCGTTTGGTGAATTGTTACTCCTAGGTATGGAAAGCTATTTACTTGTTCTATTGTACTCTCTTCTATCCTTATTTCTATCTCTTGTTGCTCTTCCCCTATCACCATTACTTTAGTTTTTGTTTTGTTTATTTTCATCCCATGTTCTTTAAATATTGCATTCCATATCTCTAAATTCCCTTGCAAGTCCCTCTCATCCTCTGCGACCACTACGATATCGTCTGCGAATGCCCCTATGGACGCCTCCACCCCCTGTAGCTTCCTGTGTCCGACTTTTAGTTTTTTTGTTTTTAGTTTGCAGGCTTTAATTATTACGTCCATATACGTTATGAATAACAGTGGGCTTAGTCCTCCTCCCTGCCTTAATCCTGCATTGGTGCTGAAGGTATCCGACTGTCAATTTTTTCTTATAACTCTGTTAACATTATTTTTGTAAATATTTTGTATTAGTCTTATTATCTTGTCACTGACACCTCTCTCTCTCAACGTCTTCCATACTCTTTCTCTTGGTACTCTGTCGAAGGCTTTTTCCAAGTCGATAAACGCCACATATACTTTTCTTTTCTCTTTTATTGCCTTTTCCGTTATTTGTTTAATTGTGAAGATGTGGTCTTGCGTTGATTTTCCCCTTCTGAAACCGCTTTGTTCGCTATCTAGTGTTCGTTCTATTTTCTCCCTTACTCTTTTCTCTAATATTTGTTCGAACATCTTCATGCTTGTGTTTAGCAGTGTTATCCCTCTGTAATTACTGCACTCTGTCTTGTCACCTTTTTTGTATATGGGCACTATTAGGGCTGTCTGCCAATCTTCTGGTATTTCTTCTTTCTGTAATATTTTATTAAAAATTTTCAATAGTAGTTCTGCTCCTTTTTGTCCCATATTCTTTATCATTTCTCCTGCTATTTTATCTGATCCTGGTGCTTTTCCATATTTCAGTCTTCTTATCGTATCTGTTAATTCCTCCATGGTTATTATTTCTTCATCGTCTTCTTCCTTTGTGCTTATTTGTCCATTGCTTGTGTTAGTGTCTGCTCCTTCATTCAGTAGTTTTTGAAAATATTCTTTCCACCTTTCCATTATTTCTGTCTCTTCTGTTATTATGTTTCCTTCTTTATCTTTTATGTAATTTTCCGTTTGATTATTCTTATTTCTTACGTTTCTGAGTACTTTGTAAAATAATTTTTGGTTACTTTTACTGTCTATTTCCATTTTTTCTCCAAACTTCCTCCATTTATCTCTTTTTTCTTTTTGCACTAGTTCTTTTACTTCCTTCCTTTTTTCCTTATACTTGTTGTAGTTTTGTTCCGTGCTTTCGCTTAGATATCTCTTCCATGCCTTCTTTTTTTCTTTCACTTGCATTTTTATATCTTCTGTCCACCATGCCGTCTGTTTATTCTTACTCCTTGTTGTGTTCATTCCACACACTTCTTTAGCTGCGTCTAGTAATGTGTTTTTGAAGACGTTCCATAGCTGCATGATATCTTCGTCATTCTCCTGTCTTTCCAGTTTTTCTGTTACTAATTTCCCATACTTTTTAGCAGTAGCCTCTTCTCTGAGTTAGTATATTTTTATGTTAGCTTGCGTACTTACTGCCTTTCTTGTATTCGTACTTATTTCCTTTTCTACACTTTCTTTAATTCTAGATACTACTAAGTAGTGATCACTTCCAATTTCTGCTCCTCTATGTACCTTTGTGTCCATTACTGCCTTTCTGTTATCTTTTTCTACTAATACGTAGTCAATTATAGATTTTTCTCCCCTACTCTTAACTTCTCTTGTGATCTTGTGTATTTCTTTGTGTTGGTAGAATGTGTTTGTTACTACCAGGTTGTGCAGCATGCAGAAATCAAGCATACACAATATTAAACACTATCAAATTGTATACAAATTACGTTTCTTAGGTTTTTCCTGCGGCAAACCCTTAATGCGGTAGAGCGCGCTAAAATATGTTAAAAATTCCAAATAAGGCCAAAACGCTGTATTTTCAGTTTTTCACTTGTAAGTCGGAAACTACGAAATTTCAGAGAAAAGTCCATCTACACAATATTAAACTCTATCAAATTTTATACAAATTATGTAACTTAGGTTTTTCTTGCAGACCGACGGTTTACGCGCTAGAGCACGCTAAAGTTTATCAAAAGTTCCAAAATAGGCCAAAACGCAGTATTTTTAGTTTTTTACTTGTAAGTCGGTAACTACGAACTTTCTGAGAAAAGTCCGTCGACGCAATAGTAAACTATCGAATTTTATACAAATTACGTTTTTTAGGTTTTTCCTGCAGGTGAGCCGTTTAGGCGCTATAGCGCGCTAAAATATGTCAAAAGTTCCAGAATAGGCCAAAACGCAGTTTTTCAGTTTTTCACTTGTAAGTCGGAAACTACGAAATTTCAGAGAAAAGTCCATCTACACAATATTAAACTCTATCAAATTTTATACAAATTATGTAACTTAGGTTTTTCTTGCAGACTGACGGTTTACGCGCTAGAGGACGCTAAAGTTTATCAAAAGTTCCAAAATAGGCCAAAACGCAGTATTTTTAGTTTTTTGCTTGTAAGTCGGAAACTACAAACTTTCTGAGAAAAGTCCGTCGACGCAATAGTAAACTATCAAATTTTATACAAATTTCGTTTGTTAGGTTTTTCCTGCAGGTGAACCGTTTAGGCGCTATAGCGCGCTAAAATATGTCACAAGTTCCAGAATAGGCCAAAACGCAGTGTTTTCAGTTTTTCACTTGTAAGTCGGAAACTACAAAATTTCAGAGAAAAGTCCATCTACACAATATTAAACTCTATCAAATTTTAAACAAATTATGTAACTTAGGTTTTTCCTGCAAACCGACGGTTTACGCGCTAGAGCGCGCTAAAGTTTATCAAAAGTTCCAAAATAGGCCAAAACGCAGTATTTTTAGTTTTTTACTTGTAAGTCGGAAACTACAAACTTTCTGAGAAAAGTCCGTCGACGCAATAGTAAACTATCAAATTTTATACAAATTACGTTTCTTAGGTTTTTCCTGCAGGTGAACCGTTTAGGCGCTATAGCGCGCTAAAATATGTCACAAGTTCCAGAATAGGCCAAAACGCAGTGTTTTCAGTTTTTCACTTGTAAGTCGGAAACTACGAAATTTCAGAGAAAAGTCCATCTACACAATATTAAACTCTATCAAATTTTAAACAAATTATGTTACCTAGGTTTTTCCTGCAAACCGACGGTTTACGCGCTAGAGCGCACTAAAGTTTATCAAAAGTTCCAAAATAGGCCAAAACGCAGTATTTTTAGTTTTTTACTTGTAAGTCGGAAACTACTAACTTTCTGAGAAAAGTCCGTCGGCAGAATAGTAAACTATCAACTTTTGCAAATTACGTGTCTTAGGTTTTTCCTGCAGGTAAACCGTTTAGGCGCTATAGCGCGCTAAAATTTGTCAAAAGTTCCAGAATGGGCCAAAACGCTGTATTTTCAGTTTTTCGCTTGTAAATCGAAAACTACGAACTATCTCAGCAAAGTCCTTCTACAAAAAATTACACCACATCAAATTTTCTACAAATTATATTTCTTAGGTTTGTCCCCGAAAACGAACGATTTCGGCGCTACAGCGCACTAAAGTTGAACAAAAATTCCATAATCAGCCAAAATGTTGTATTTTCAGTTTTTCGCTTACAACTTGAAAACTGCGTATTTTCTGAAAAAAGTATATCTATACAAAATTAAACTACATCAAATTTTCCACCGATTATGTTTGAAAAGTTTTTTCTTTATACAGCCGGTTTAGGCGCACGGGCGCGTTAAAGTTTGACGAAAATTACAAAATCGTCCAAAAAGCTGTATTTTTAGGTTTTCCCTTATAACTCGAAAACAACTCATATTTAGGGAAAATTGCTCCTATAGAAAAATAAAATACATTATATTTCCTACAAATTATGTTTCTTTAATTTTTTTGCCAGACTTCCGATTTAAGGCGGCTCGAGAAAACTGAGCTTTTAGGGCCAAACTAAAAACTAAACCGTGTAGCGTGCACAGAAATTTTAAAGCTATAAAATGGGATTTTTTAAGTAGATTTCGAATAATATACTATGGTGAGTTTATAATACAGTATAAGAGTGTACTGATGTAGAGTAAAGCAGCTTTTCAGTTTATGAATTGAACACATCAATTATAGGCCAGTAATAGAAATCTGGGAAGTTATGGAAGCGTTAATTACACCATTATAATTACCAAGTTATTACACATTAAGTAATAAAACTGTCATTAGTTACAAATACGTCAATCTAATCAAAACTTCCATTTAATTCTACTTAAAGCTAATTTATCCAGATTTGCATAACTTTACTGAAGTAGTATAGCATCTGGATTGTGTGTAAATAATACGTAATCAAAGACATTTATAGCGCCAACTAACTAAATGGCCTAGTAATTCTCGCCTTTGTGCCCTTAAAATGAAAGTTATTTTGTAATAATTGTTTGTAGCGGGTTAAAAATAGTAAAATTGTAAATGCGCGGCACGTTATTTGTCACCGTTAATCAATCATAGTTGAAATTATATAACCACAGCAAATTGGTACACGACGTGAATTTTATATTAGCCACTAAATCCAATTATGTTTGTACAATTGAGAAACAAATTATGACATTAAATTTAATTTTGTTCCCTTTGAAAAGTTGTTCAAAATTATAGTTGGCGTACATTTGCGTTATTTTATTTGTTATAATACCTTCAACGGTCCTCGAGCCCTTGAAGAAGTAGAATCAAATTTTGAGAACTGAGAAACAGTTTTCGGGTGATCTTTGCCAGTGGAGTAATTCGGTGTTTCAAACCAAACAACCTGAACCCTTAAAGTGACGTGTGCATCTGTGCATTGTGAGAAAAGGGCACGTTGAGCAAAATAACGCTTTTTCATGAATTTAATAATGAGACGATTCTTTTAATTTGCAACTAATTGCCTGCTACAATTTTCCGCTTATTAAAACAAAAACAATGTATCAATCAATTAATTAATTAATTAATTTAGTAAACAAATTATTGAAGAGTAATAAAAGCAAATTTTATTTAACAAAACAATTGGTTGTATTAAATTATAAATTTACAAACTCCAAAACGAATATAAAGTGTTTATTAATTATTTTAATTAGTTCTTTTGAGATGGATTTATAAAACAAAATTTTATAATTAACGATTTTAATTCTCTCTGTCTACATGATGTGCATTGTGCAAATACTCACCACGTTTGTTTAATTACAAAATTTAATAAAGAGCTTTGAAAAAACCCACCTCAGGGGTAGAATTTAAAAATTTGAGCATCAAAATCTAAAGTTTTAAATTTTAAACAAAACGGAAACTTATTCTTTTATTCTACCTGTCTGTCTACCTATCTCTGAGTTCCAAAAAACACAGTTATGTTTATAATACGTATAAAATTGTCAGATATCTAACGTTACCAATTAGTATATTATAATATCAGTTAAAAAATGGGTATGTTTTAGACCATTATTATACGTTTTTTAAACATATAAAACACTTATGTTTATGCGCTATAGCGCGATAAAGTTTGACAGAAATTCCAAAATCGGCAAAAAACTTGTTTTTCAGTTTTTTGCTTCTAACTCGAAAAATACGCAGTTTTGGAGAAAACCACTTCTGTACAAAATTAAAACGCATCAAATTGTGAACAAATAACGTTTCTTAGAGTTTCTCTTTCTGACAAACAGTTTATGCGCTAGAGCGCATTCAAAATTGACAAAAATTTAAAAATCGGTCAAAAAGCTATGTTTTTAGTTTTTTGCTTATAACTTAAAAACTACGCACTATTTGAGAAAACTACTCATACACAAAATTAAAGCAGATAAAATTGTGAGCAAATGATGTTCCGTAGAGTTTCTCCTTCTGGCAAACGGTTTATTCGCTAGAGCGCATTAAAGTTGGACAAAATTTCCACAGTCAGCCAAGAAGCTGTTTTTTCGGTTATTTGCTTCAAACTTGAATACTACGCACTTTTTGAGAAAAACACTTTTATACTAAATTAAACCTTCTCTAATTTCCTACAAATTATGTTTCTTAAATTTTCTCGTTCAGGCAAACAGTTTAGACGCTAGAGTGTATTGAAGTTAGACAAAATTTCTAAAGTCAGCCAAGAAGCTGTTTTTTCGGTTATTTGTTTTGAACTTAAAAAGTACGCACTTTTTGAGAAAAACACTTTTATACAAAATTAAACCACCCCCAATTTCCAACAAATTATGTTTCTAAGATTTTCTCGTTCAAGCAAACAGTTTAGACGCTAAAGTGTATTGAAGTTAGACAAAATTTCTAAAGTCAGCCAAGAAGCTGTTTTTTCGGTTATTTGTTTTGAACTTGAAAACTACGTACTTTTTGAGAAAAACACTTTTATACAAAATTAAACCACCCCAATTTCCTACAAATTATGTGTCTTAGGTTTTCTTGTTCAGGCAAACAGTTTAGACGCTAGAGTGTATTGAAGTTAGACAAAATTTCTAAAGTCAGCCAAGAAGCTGTTTTTTTCGGTTATTTGCTTTGAACTTGAAAACTACGTACTTTTGGAGAAAAACTTTTTTATACAAAATTAGGCCTTCCCTAATTTCCTACAAATTATGTGTCTTAGGTTTTCTTGTTCAGGCAAACAGTTTAGACGCTAGAGTGTATTGAAGTTAGACAAAAGTTCTAAAGTCAGCCAAGAAGCTGTTTTTTCGGTTATTTGTTTTGAACTTGAAAACTACGTACTTTTTGAGAAAAACACTTTTATACAAAATTAAACCACCCCAATTTCCTACAAATTATGTGTCTTAGGTTTTCTTGTTCAGGCAAACAGTTTAGACGCTAGAGTGTATTGAAGTTAGACAAAATTTCTAAAGTCAGCCAAGAAGCTGATTTTCGGTTATTTGCTTTAAACTTAAAAAGTACGCACTTTTTGAGAAAATCAGTTTTATACAAAATTAGGCCGTCCCTAATTTCCTACAAATTATGTGTCTTAGGTTTTCTTGTTCAGGCAAACAGTTTAGACGCTAGAGTGTATTGAAGTTAGACAAAATTTCTAAAGTCAGCCAAGAAGCTGTTTTTTCGGTTATTTGCTTTGAACTTGAAAACTACGTACTTTTGGAGAAAAACTCTTTTATACAAAATTAGGCCTTCCCTAATTTCCTACAAATTATGTGTCTTAGGTTTTCTTGTTCAGGCAAACAGTTTAGACGCTAGAGTGTATTGAAGTTAGACAAAAGTTCTAAAGTCAGCCAAGAAGCTGTTTTTTCGGTTATTTGTTTTGAACTTGAAAACTACGTACTTTTTGAGAAAAACACTTTTATACAAAATTAAACCACCCCAATTTCCTACAAATTATGTGTCTTAGGTTTTCTTGTTCAGGCAAACAGTTTAGACGCTAGAGTGTATTGAAGTTAGACAAAATTTCTAAAGTCAGCCAAGAAGCTGTTTTTTCGGTTATTTGCTTTGAACTTGAAAACTACGTACTTTTGGAGAAAAACTCTTTTATACAAAATTAGGCCTTCCCTAATTTCCTACAAATTATGTGTCTTAGGTTTTCTTGTTCAGGCAAACAGTTTAGACGCTAGAGTGTATTGAAGTTAGACAAAATTTCTAAAGTCAGCCAAGAAGCTGTTTTTTCGGTTATTTGCTTTGAACTTGAAAACTACGTACTTTTGGAGAAAAACACTTTTATACAAAATTAAACCACCCCAATTTCCTACAAATTATGTGTCTTAGGTTTTCTTGTTCAGGCAAACAGTTTAGACGCTAGAGTGTATTGAAGTTAGACAAAATTTCTAAAGTCAGCTAAGAAGCTGTTTCTTCGGTTATTTGCTTTGAACTTGAAAACTACGTACTTTTTGAGAAAAACACTTTTATACAAAATTAGGCCTTCCCTAATTTCCTACAAATTATGTGTCTTAGGTTTTCTTGTTCAGGCAAACAGTTTAGACGCTAGAGTGTATTGAAGTTAGACAAAATTTCTAAAGTCAGCCAAGAAGCTGTTTTTTCGGTTATTTGTTTTGAACTTGAAAACTACGTACTTTTTGAGAAAAACACCTTTATACAAAATTAAACCACCCCAATTTCCTACAAATTATGTGTCTTAGGTTTTCTTGTTCAGGCAAACAGTTTAGACGCTAGAGTGTATTGAAGTTAGACAAAATTTCTAAAGTCAGCCAAGAAGCTGTTTTTTTCGGTTATTTGCTTTGAACTTGAAAACTACGTACTTTTGGAGAAAAACTTTTTTATACAAAATTAGGCCTTCCCTAATTTCCTACAAATTATGTGTCTTAGGTTTTCTTGTTCAGGCAAACAGTTTAGACGCTAGAGTGTATTGAAGTTAGACAAAAGTTCTAAAGTCAGCCAAGAAGCTGTTTTTTCGGTTATTTGTTTTGAACTTGAAAACTACGTACTTTTTGAGAAAAACACTTTTATACAAAATTAAACCACCCCAATTTCCTACAAATTATGTGTCTTAGGTTTTCTTGTTCAGGCAAACAGTTTAGACGCTAGAGTGTATTGAAGTTAGACAAAATTTCTAAAGTCAGCCAAGAAGCTGATTTTCGGTTATTTGCTTTAAACTTAAAAAGTACGCACTTTTTGAGAAAATCAGTTTTATACAAAATTAGGCCGTCCCTAATTTCCTACAAATTATGTGTCTTAGGTTTTCTTGTTCAGGCAAACAGTTTAGACGCTAGAGTGTATTGAAGTTAGACAAAATTTCTAAAGTCAGCCAAGAAGCTGTTTTTTCGGTTATTTGCTTTGAACTTGAAAACTACGTACTTTTGGAGAAAAAATCTTTTATACAAAATTAGGCCTTCCCTAATTTCCTACAAATTATGTGTCTTAGGTTTTCTTGTTCAGGCAAACAGTTTAGACGCTAGAGTGTATTGAAGTTAGACAAAAGTTCTAAAGTCAGCCAAGAAGCTGTTTTTTCGGTTATTTGTTTTGAACTTGAAAACTACGTACTTTTTGAGAAAAACACTTTTATACAAAATTAAACCACCCCAATTTCCTACAAATTATGTGTCTTAGGTTTTCTTGTTCAGGCAAACAGTTTAGACGCTAGAGTGTATTGAAGTTAGACAAAATTTCTAAAGTCAGCCAAGAAGCTGTTTTTTCGGTTATTTGCTTTGAACTTGAAAACTACGTACTTTTGGAGAAAAACTCTTTTATACAAAATTAGGCCTTCCCTAATTTCCTACAAATTATGTGTCTTAGGTTTTCTTGTTCAGGCAAACAGTTTAGACGCTAGAGTGTATTGAAGTTAGACAAAATTTCTAAAGTCAGCCAAGAAGCTGTTTTTTCGGTTATTTGCTTTGAACTTGAAAACTACGTACTTTTGGAGAAAAACACTTTTATACAAAATTAAACCACCCCAATTTCCTACAAATTATGTGTCTTAGGTTTTCTTGTTCAGGCAAACAGTTTAGACGCTAGAGTGTATTGAAGTTAGACAAAATTTCTAAAGTCAGCTAAGAAGCTGTTTCTTCGGTTATTTGCTTTGAACTTGAAAACTACGTACTTTTTGAGAAAAACACTTTTATACAAAATTAGGCCTTCCCTAATTTCCTACAAATTATGTGTCTTAGGTTTTCTTGTTCAGGCAAACAGTTTAGACGCTAGAGTGTATTGAAGTTAGACAAAATTTCTAAAGTCAGCCAAGAAGACGTTTTTTCGGTTATTTGTTTTGAACTTGAAAACTACGTACTTTTTGAGAAAAACACCTTTATACAAAATTAAACCACCCCAATTTCCTACAAATTATGTGTCTTAGGTTTTCTTGTTCAGGCAAACAGTTTAGACGCTAGAGTGTATTGAAGTTAGACAAAATTTCTAAAGTCAGCCAAGAAGCTGTTTTTTTCGGTTATTTGCTTTGAACTTGAAAACTACGTACTTTTGGAGAAAAACTTTTTTATACAAAATTAGGCCTTCCCTAATTTCCTACAAATTATGTGTCTTAGGTTTTCTTGTTCAGGCAAACAGTTTAGACGCTAGAGTGTATTGAAGTTAGACAAAATTTCTAAAGTCAGCCAAGAAGCTGATTTTCGGTTATTTGCTTTAAACTTAAAAAGTACGCACTTTTTGAGAAAATCAGTTTTATACAAAATTAGGCCGTCCCTAATTTCCTACAAATTATGTGTCTTAGGTTTTCTTGTTCAGGCAAACAGTTTAGACGCTAGAGTGTATTGAAGTTAGACAAAATTTCTAAAGTCAGCCAAGAAGCTGTTTTTTCGGTTATTTGCTTTGAACTTGAAAACTACGTACTTTTGGAGAAAAACTCTTTTATACAAAATTAGGCCTTCCCTAATTTCCTACAAATTATGTGTCTTAGGTTTTCTTGTTCAGGCAAACAGTTTAGACGCTAGAGTGTATTGAAGTTAGACAAAAGTTCTAAAGTCAGCCAAGAAGCTGTTTTTTCGGTTATTTGTTTTGAACTTGAAAACTACGTACTTTTTGAGAAAAACACTTTTATACAAAATTAAACCACCCCAATTTCCTACAAATTATGTGTCTTAGGTTTTCTTGTTCAGGCAAACAGTTTAGACGCTAGAGTGTATTGAAGTTAGACAAAATTTCTAAAGTCAGCCAAGAAGCTGTTTTTTCGGTTATTTGCTTTGAACTTGAAAACTACGTACTTTTGGAGAAAAACTCTTTTATACAAAATTAGGCCTTCCCTAATTTCCTACAAATTATGTGTCTTAGGTTTTCTTGTTCAGGCAAACAGTTTAGACGCTAGAGTGTATTGAAGTTAGACAAAATTTCTAAAGTCAGCCAAGAAGCTGTTTTTTCGGTTATTTGCTTTGAACTTGAAAACTACGTACTTTTGGAGAAAAACACTTTTATACAAAATTAAACCACCCCAATTTCCTACAAATTATGTGTCTTAGGTTTTCTTGTTCAGGCAAACAGTTTAGACGCTAGAGTGTATTGAAGTTAGACAAAATTTCTAAAGTCAGCTAAGAAGCTGTTTCTTCGGTTATTTGCTTTGAACTTGAAAACTACGTACTTTTTGAGAAAAACACTTTTATACAAAATTAGGCCTTCCCTAATTTCCTACAAATTATGTGTCTTAGGTTTTCTTGTTCAGGCAAACAGTTTAGACGCTAGAGTGTATTGAAGTTAGACAAAATTTCTAAAGTCAGCCAAGAAGACGTTTTTTCGGTTATTTGTTTTGAACTTGAAAACTACGTACTTTTTGAGAAAAACACCTTTATACAAAATTAAACCACCCCAATTTCCTACAAATTATGTGTCTTAGGTTTTCTTGTTCAGGCAAACAGTTTAGACGCTAGAGTGTATTGAAGTTAGACAAAATTTCTAAAGTCAGCCAAGAAGCTGTTTTTCGGTTATTTGCTTTGAACTAGAAAACTACGTACTTTTTGAGAAAAACACTTTTATACAAAATTAGGCCTTCCCTAATTTCCTACAAATTATGTGTCTTAGGTTTTCTTGTTCAGGCAAACAGTTTAAACGCTAGAGTGTATTGAAGTTAGACAAAATTTCTAAAGTCAGCCAAGAAGCTGTTTTTTCGGTTATTTGCTTTGAACTAGAAAACTACGTACTTTTTGAGAAAAACACTTTTATACAAAATTAGGCCTTCCCTAATTTCCTACAAATTATGTTTCTTAAATTTTCTCGTTCAGGCAAACAGTTTAGACGCTAGAGTGTATTTAAGTTGGACAAAATTTCTAAAGTCAGTCAAGAAGCTGTTTTTTGGTTATTTGATTTAAACTTGAAAACTACGCATTTTTTGAGAAAAACCCTTTTATATAAAATTAAACCACCCCCAATTTCCTACAAATTATGTTTCTTAGCTTTTCTCGTTCAAGCAACTAGTTTAGACGCTAAAGTGTATTGAAGTTAGACAAAATTTCAAAAGTCAGCCAAGAAGCTGTTTTTTCGGTTATTTGCTTTAAACTTGAAAACTACGCACTTTTTGCGAAAAACACTTTTATACAAAATTATTCCATCAAATATTCTATAAATTATGTTTTTTTTTACAATTTCTCCTTCAGGCAAATAGTTTAGGCGCTAGAGCGCATTAAAGTTTAAAGAAATTACCAAAATCAGCCAAGAAGCTGCTTTTCAGTTATTTGCTTTGAACTTGAAGCTACGCACTTTTTTAGAAAAACACTTTTATACAAAATTAAACCATCTCCAGTTTCTTACAAATTATATTTCTTAGAATTTCTCGTTCAGGCCGTGTACGTAGCTGCGCCTCGCTCGTAGCTTTTTAAACAAATTACCAATATATTTGGGGAGATTTCCAACACCAAGCTCCACATGAATTTCTTGTGTGGAACCATTAATCAAAATAGTTAACCCTGAGATACTTTCCGAATAAAACGCTCAAGTTTCAAATTTAAATTTACGAAATTAGACGTTATCCCTCGAATCTCTACCATACATACAGAACTATTTAAAGGGTAGATAGTAGATATCGTCAACATCCTTGCCACGAGAAAAATGTCCGTTACGAACTAAGGGTAGATATCGCCGAAAGGTCTACCATCAACCTCATCGAATTGCGTTAAAAATTGCCTAAATGTCACTTACATCGGGAGGGACGAAAAAGTTTATCTCGCTGCTTATTTATAGATTGAAAAAAACTGAATCGTACACTTCATATTTCTAACTTAACGACGAACACTTGACGTGCTACAAACTAGAACGTGATAGTTGGATTATTAGGAAGTTGGTTGCATCTGTCATCGTCATCATCAAAACTTAAAATTCAACTTGATAGTTGTCAAATACAAATTTCACATTGTTAATTACGTAATGAAGCCTGAATTAGATAAGTAGATCAAACTATAAAGCATTAATCTTCAAACAAACTTGTAAGCACGTTTTAACGCCGGAAAAAAATATGTTAAAACAGTTAGCACTATTTCAAAGTAATTTCAGTAGACGTCAAGTGCAAGAGCTCAAAATAAGTTGAAAGTATAACTCCCATATATGCAAATGTTGGGGGTTTACAATTGATTTTGTTTGTTTAAAAATATGATCGTGCTTAAGCCCACGTTTATACGATTCAATTAGTTCTCTTGGTGAAGTATTTAGTGTTATGGTAACGCCTAAGGATACCTTCGTAGTCGTATTTTCAGTTACAACACATTGTAATATTTATTTTAAAGCCAACACTTTATGAGAATGCGAATTTTACGTTTATTACCAAAGCCTTGTGTGGTGCGTCTCTCTGCCTGCGTTGAAAATATAATTACATAGCAATTAAGTAAACAAGTAAACATATATCTACGTTCGCTTATTTTGTAATTGTTTAAGAATTTTCTCAGAGGTGCACCGTTTTACTTTACTCATCAGCTCATCACTTACGACGTTATAACTCCTTAGGGCACAAACTAGTCTTAATACGAACAAATTAAATTAAGAAAGCTCATTATCGCGTCCTTGTACGGCTGAAACTATACCTACAGACGTAGTTAGTGATTCTAAAATAGTCTAGTCACTAAGAGAAAATAAGAGGCTACTCTCTATGTAGTTTGAGACACTGAATATGAACTCAAATTTCAGTTTTACTACTGAGAAAAAACACTTCTATGCAAAAGTGAACAACATCAAATTATCTACAAGTTATGTAGTTTGGGTTTTTACTTTAAGGCTGGCAGTTTCCACGCTAGAGCGCTTTAAAGTGTGAAAAAAAACTCCAAAACCGACCAAAAAGCTATTTTTTCAGTTTTTTGCTTATAACTTAAAAACTGCGCACTTTATGAGACAAATACTTTTATACAAAAGTAAACTACATTAAATTTTCTACAAGTTATGTAGCTTATGTTTTTACCCTAAGGCAAGCGGTTTTCACGCTAGAGCGCTTTAAAGTTTGAGAAAAATTCCAAAACCGACCAAAAAGCTGGTTTTCAGTTTTTCGCTTATACCTTGAAAACTAAGCACTTTCTGAGAAAAACATTTCTATACACAAGTGAACAACATAAAATTTTCTACAAGTTGTGTAGTACAGGTTGTTACCGTAAAGCAAGCGGTTTCCACGTTAGAGCGCTTTAAAGTGTGAAAAAAATTCAAAAACCGACCAAAAAGCTATTTTTTCAGTTTTTTGCTTATAACTTAGAAACTACGCACTTTATGGGACAAATACTTCTATACAAAAGCAAACAATATTAAATTTTCTACAAGTTATGTAGCTTATGTTTTGACCTTAAAGTAAGCGGTTTTCACGCTAGAGCGCTTTAAAGTTTGAGAAAAATTCCAAAACCGGCCAAAAAGCTGTTTTTTAGGTTTTTGCTCATAACTTAAAAACTAAGCACTTTCTGAGAAAAATACTTCTACACAAAAGTGAACAACATTAAATTTTCTACAAGTTATGTATTTTTGGTTTTTACCTTAAAGCAAGCGGTTTCCACGTTAGGGCGCTTTAAAGTTTGAGAAAAATTCCAAAACCGGCCAAAAAGCTGTTTTTTAGGTTTTCGCTTATAACTTGAAAACTAAGCACTTTCTGAGAAAAACGCTTCTATACAAAAGTGAACAACGTCAAATTTTCTACCAATTATATCTTTTAGCTTTTCTCCTCCATGCAAACAGTTTAAGTCCGAGAGCGCATTCAAGTTTGACATAAATTTCAAAATCTGACAGAAAGCTGCTTTTATTTCGCTTCTATACAAAAATCAACCAAATCAAATATTCCACAAATTATATTATGTATGATTTTTCTTTGCGGCAAGCGGTTTAGACGCTAGAGCGCTAAAATTTCAAAATCGGCCAAAAAGCTGTAGTTTCAGTTTTTGGCTTATAATTTGGAAACTATCCACTTCTTGAGAAAAACACTTCTATACAAAATTGTGCCACGTTAAATTTCCTTCAATTTGTGTTTGTTAGATTTTCTTCTTTGGGAAAGGGGTTTAGGCGCTAGAGCGATTTCAAATTCAAAAATTAAAAATCGGCCAACAAGCTGTGCTTCAGTTTTTGGCTTGTAATTTTAAAACTATCAACTTTTTGAATAAAACACTAATACAAAATTGTGCCCCGTTAAATTTTCTTTAAATTGCGTGTCTTAGATTTTCTCCTTCAGGGAATGGGTTTAAGCGCTAGAGCGAGTTTATATTCTAGAATTCAAAAATCGACCAAGAAGCTATGTTTTCAGTTTTAAGCTTATAACTTGAAAACTACGCACTTTTTGAGAAAAATACTTCTATACAAAAATCAACCACATCAAATGTTCTACAAATTATGTATTTTACGTTTTCTCCGTATAGCAGCCGGTTTAGGCGCTAGAGCGGATTAAAATTTGACAAAAATTCCAAAATCGGACAAAAAGCTGCTATTTAAGTTTATCGCTCGTAACTCGAAAACTGCAAACTTTGTGAGAAAAGTACTTCTAAATAAATTTAAAGTGTATAAAATTTTCTACAAATTATGTGTCTTTAGTTTTCTCTTTCAAGCGAGGTGTTTAGACGCTAGAGCGAGTTAAAGTTTGAGAAAAATTACAAAATCGGCCAGGAAACTATTTTTTCAGATTTTTGCTTGTACTTATGACTTATGACCTCGCACTTTTTGAGAAAAACACTTCTATACACAGAAATTACTCACATTATTACGCTTTTTAGACTTTTTCGTCTAGATAAACGATTTGAGCACTAGGGCTTTTCTATTAAAGTGTGTAGTTTTTAAAGTAAAAAGAAAAACAAAAAAATTTTTTTTGGCCGATTTTGGAATTTTGTCGATCTTTAACGTGCTCTAGGGCTTAAGCCGCCCGTCTGAAGGAAGGAACATAGAAAACATAATTTGTAGAAAACTTGGCGTAGTTGATTTTTGTATAACAGCGACTTTCTGAAAAAGTGCGTGGATTTGAAGTTATAAGCAAAAAACTGAATAACATTTTTTCACAGTTTCTTGCAATTTTCTCATTTACGAGTGGGCAAGGTTAAAATTTGGATTTGGCTTCCCAAAATACATAATGAACAATACAGAAAAAAAACTTTTATATTTTTTTCCCCGCCAAACTACATTTTGACTGGACTAAAACGCTAAAACGACATCGGTCACATTCACGATCTCGGCTTTAGTTGCGATAACTCAAAACCACTCGGACCAGAGCAGTACTCAATTTAAGTTAGCCGCATGCAATTAACAAGTTGTCGCCCTATTGATGCTTTGCAAGTTTCGCCTTGTATAGATACCAAATTGTTGAAATTGATGCAAGCTGTAGCCAGTTTTAATTGACACTATTCGAAGCTCGGAAAACCCCGCCAACTAAACGAACGCCCTCAATATAATAGTCGAGAGTTAATATTTCATCCAAATTGGGGCTTATCTGCCGGGTGTAGCCGCTACAATGGGTGCCAGCTATGGCAGCCCATACGGGCCAAAGGGCCGCAGTTTTAAACTAATGAAGCTCACGTTATTGAAGTGGCCGTCCCCAAAAAATTGCACCAATGAACCGACCAGAAAATATGAACAGTGCTAGAAACGTCTACGAGATGTCGCCATCGGTGCAGATTTTTAATAAAATGCGAAAATAGTGTACGAAAATCACATTAACACACCGTCGATTTTCTGACAAATTAGAAGATGTAAAAATAAATAAACGGAATGAACGCCGATTAATCTTCTCGCTGTACTAACGTGTGGAAGCGCTCAGGCGCTCGGGCTAGTATATGGATGCATGGTCGGGCTTGGGATGGGAAGGAATGAAAAAATAAATATTTATCGATGATTGGCACCAACTAAAGTTGAGTTCCTGCATTTCTATAGCATTTGAACTACTTTTTCATTGTGTGGCACTGATGGAAGTGCAAAATGGCGAGAGATATAATTAAACTAATGATGACAAAATAATTTATATACGTTTATGGTGTCTTTGTAGGTTCGCAAGCACCTAACGTGTGTAAATGATGATGCTAGTGATATTTAAAATCTATCACTGTCTTAGTTAAAGACACTTTTAGAACTAACTCTGTCATTAAACGCGATGGTGATATATTAAATCTATCAGAATTTACTAAAAAAGTAAATAAATCATGAATAGTAAACGGAGCAGTAAAATAAATTGTCACTGTAAGCAGACCGCAAAGCGTGATTGAATGCACAAATGCATTTTGATACGGTAACTCACGACAAATGTCGTCCTATAAGTTGGAAAATTCTAAAAATACTCAAAGTATAAAGCCAAGTTTTTGTTAAATTACGAATAGGGTTACTGTTTTGTTGTTTTTTTGTGAAATTTATGCGAAAGTCTTTTAACCAAAAAGTTAATTTTTATTTATGAAATTCTCGCTCTTATTTAAACGCGTCTTGAAAGCTTCATTAAACGAAATAAAGCAACAAGACGTAATACTTTAAGTGTGAAATTTACGTATAGAGAAGTTTTCATCGCGAACATTTCCGCAAAATGCCTGAAAGTGGAAAATAGTTTGGTATATTTTGCCCATCTGTTTGTGTGTGTGCGTTTTTGTGTGACAAATTTACTACATAAACACGTCAACTTTTAAAATTGCACGTAGGCGGAGTAGCCTTCAAGAATTTTGGATTTTAACTCAAATTAACACAAGGCATTTATCGTGGAATTTCAAAACAAAATGTCGTCAACTTCGTCGACGACATTTCTCATACAATAAAACTTAAAATAGCAGATGGAAAAGAAGAATTTTGGCCGTATTTCATAAAGACGTGATGGAAAGACCCCCTACTACGCCTCAGTTTTTGTGTACAGGATATTTTCATCTGAAAGATAAATCACTGGTAGTGATCCTATATGGCTTAGCAGGTCTGGAATAATCTCAGGTGAGAAGTGAGAGAAGTCTCATTTATCGACGCTTCTAGCCCGGTGATTTCCAGTTAGGTTAGGTTCACCCCCCCCCCTCCCCAATGCAACCACTGCAACGAAATCGACACGGCTGAGCACTCGGTGCTCAGTTGTGTTCGATGGGAACAGAAGAGAGTCGCGGGAGCCCTCAAAGTGGGAGAAACTCTGAGGAGCTCAGAGGAGAAAATGAATGAACAACAATACTCGAACTTGCGTCGAGCATTATGAAGGAGAAGGAAGAGACGGAACGGCAACAGCAGCGCGAAGCGGAGAAAAGAAGAGCAGATACCAAGACAGACAGATGCACTGTAGAAAGAAGTGCTTAAGACCGGAATCGGCATCGAGGAAGAGCCCTCAGCTGTTTGCGTGTAGGACTGAACGAAATGCCAACGCGGATTCCCAGCTTTCACGTATGACAGATCGCTCACGGAAAGTGAGCGATCGGGTGTGGTGAGTGTGAGTCGGGTGTGGTGAGTGTGAGTCGGGTGTGGTGAGTGTGAGTCGGGCGAATTTTAAGTCTAACCTAACACTACCTCCACAGAAAGTAGAGGTGTCTTTCAAAACATTTCCTTATCCGTTAATCAAATAAAAAAAAAATTCTGTTAGGTTAGGTTTGGCTAGGTTCGGTTCAGTTAGGTTAGGTTACGTTAGGTGCACGAGGTGGCGAGACTAATCGCCAAAAAAGCGCACAAGAACAGATAATGCGTGGCCTTAATTCCGTTCGGTATAACAAATGGGCCAGTCCCCTGGGAAAGCATTGTTGACGCCCTAAACAAGAAGAGAGTAATGCCATATATCCTAAAAATAATCAGATCTTGTCTGCGTTAGCACACAATCACTCATCCAGCATGCGAGGTTAGGCAAATGACGGCAGGCGTACCGCAGGGCTCGGTTTTGGACCTTACGTTGTGGAACGTCTTCTACGATTCTACGACGATTGCTTGGGAGTCAAAATGCCACTTGGAGTTCACATAGTGGCAAATGACCTTGCCCTGGTAATAATGGTTCGCACCGCTGCGCTAATACAACTACAATCTGGAAACTACAAACTGGAAAAGCGAATGTCCAAAGTGATCTTCGTAATGTCCAGGGTCCTCCCCACTACAAGTGACCCTAACTGTAAAAAGAGAGAAGTGAAGTGCTCAGCCGCATTGTTCATCATCCAATACGGACACTTACAATGGACCACACTTCTTAAGTGAGCAAAATGCAGAGACATGATAGAGAGACTGAATAGAAGACTAAGAACTTTGAATCATTTGCGGTTATAGGACTGTCTCACTTAAGGCATCCCTCGCCTTAGCCAAACTTTCCCCAATAGAGACGAAGCGCCGGAGCAACAAAAGCCGAAAACAAATCAACTCAAGATGGCGACTATACAAAGGCTGGACCTCTTACTTCATCAGCAATCTCTCTGAATGATATTTTTGTAGCTAGACCTGACTCGATTACCATACCACCCAAGCCTTCACAGGGAAGGGGAGAGTCCGCACCTATCTATTCAAGATAGGAAAAAAGAAAATAAAACCTGCTGGTTTTGTGAGGAAAAGGAAACACCGGAACACGCGTTATTTCAATGCTCTAAATCGCCATCAAACGGGAGCTGAACAGCGAAGTGAGGTGAAGCGAGCAAACATGGATCGTGATAGGTGATAGCAAATTAATTCCGTCAGGTCATGACAGCAAGACAAGAAGAGGGACGACGACTCAATTTAATTTAAAGACTATGATGAGTTGATGAGGCTACAGCGCCCCTCTTTAATGTAATATCCGAGTTCTAAGGAGAGTCACCAAATGGCGCCCATTAGAGAGGCTTTAGTGGGTAGGTGATTGGTATCCCTTCCTAGTCGAGTTCTACAGTGCCTCCGCTAAACAGCTAAGCGGGAGTGATCATGAGAGTTTCCGGTCACTTAAAAAAAGGTTAGGCTAGGTTAGGATAGATTATGTTAGGTTAGGTTGGGTTAGGTTAACAAGAGGTTTAACAGTTGGGGGTGGTCGCGTAGTTCGTCGACAGTAGTTATCACATTACCGCAGTGTGTGTGTGGAGGGGGGGGGGTCAATGTGCCATACTTATAGAGTATCCTCGTAAAAAGTTATGACTTCCATGAGCTTTGCCAGAAAGTATTTTTTTCATCTTCAACCAACTGATTGACTTGGTTCTAACTGTTGCCCCTCTTCAGACTATTTCTTTTTGGGGCCGTAAGGTATTATAAATTTCGATATTTGATTGTAAATAAACAGAATTGGATACTGTTGTTAATTTAATAGAAGCTTTAATTATCTTTTGTTTTGTGAATAGATACGCCACTCGTGTGAATATAATTTCTCCTCTTACACTCGTTACGTTGCTATGACGTGCTCCTGAGCGCACTCAAAAGCTTTAGTCTCTCCATTAATAATTAATACATAATAGCGGATTATAAATTAAAATTAAATAGGTCATCTCACATTTAATCCCAAATCGTCGACATCTTACATAACATTTAGTTACATATTCGGTTACAGTGAAATTTTAAGAAGAGAGGGTATTACGGTTTCATCCTAAACAAACGTTATTTTGGAGAAGTTTTAAGTTACATTTACTTTCTCCTAAAAGTAAGTACTAGCAGAGATAGTAGAGGTCCTAAAACAAACTCTTCTAATGAGTAAACATGCCTTGTTTATCTACGACAAGAGGAGAATGTCATCCAGTTAATCATCCCATAGAAACGTCTCGAACGGATAATTAATAAATCCGACACCCGACGGCGCAATCATTAATCAACAATTAAAATTTAAATTGACGTGATTAAGTCAACTATTCTTTTCTTAATTAAAAAAATTTCTTTTTTCGAATAAAATTCTTACGCCTCGTTATAAAATCAATTGAAGTATCTATTTTTTATTTCTCTTTGTATTACTACATGGATATAATTAGCAGAACTGTCAGTTGTGGAAATTCATGACTTGCATCCATTCATCCTTGATTTACTCTAATGAGATTTCAAAGCATACTTAAGTAGGTGTTATAATTAAACGGTGGAGAGGATGTTGTGTGTGTGTGATTTTAAACCAATTTGCATATCTGCATATATATTGTTAGTTAGAAAATTAGATGCCAGTCTTAATGGTTGCTAACCAATTTTGTTGAATATTGATGTGCAAATTATTTGCATCTACGATTTTTTGTTTCAATTAATTGCTCGAGCGAGAGCTTGTGGGAGAAATTGCTCAGTTTACCATTTTCTAACAGAATAGTGACCGTAATTAATTGTCGAGCACGTGAAGTATGTAATACACAAGTGGCTCACGTTAAAACTACAAAAATTGTCCATTTTGGCTTTTTTGAGGAAGTTCGGGAATGTGAAGACCGCAGTTTTTGATAAAACACAAAAATGGGTTTGCAGTTGTCGCACACACCTCGGCAGTGAAATCGGAAAGCATTCAAAAGATTCAGAGCATCTGACTCAGTCGTGAAATATCATGGGAAAAGTCAACTGCATAATATATTTTAAACACGTAGAGGCTATAAAACCAATACTTCCTCTTTATTTATGCTCCAGATAAGTTTTAAGGCGTTGAAAGGTACAATGATGTAAAGCCTGAAGTCTGAAATCTGAAGTCTGAAGTTGAAGTCAGACGACTGAAGTCTACACACTGAAGTGTCAATAAATACAAAGTCTGAAGTCTAAAGTATAAAGAGTGAAGTCTGAATGCCAAAGTCTGAATGCTGAAGTTTGAAGTTTGATGTAAAGCCTGAACTGTAGCCTGAGTTTTAAGTCTCGAGCTTCAAGTCTCAAGTCTCAAGTGTCAAGTGTCAAGTGTCAAGTGTCAAGTGTCAAGTGTCAAGTGTCAAATCTTGAGTCTCGAGTCTCGAGTCTCTAGTCTCAAGTCTCGAACCTCAAGTCTGAACTCTGATGTCTGCATTCTAAAGTATGAAATATGAAGCTTGAAGTCTGAAGTCTGAAGTCTAAAGTCTGAAAAATGAAGTCTGCACCCTAAAGTCTAAAGGCTGCAGTTTGACGTCTGCCGACTAAAGTGTACACACTGAAGTGTGAAGTCTGAATATCCAAGTCTGAATACTGAAGTCTGAAGTTTGAAGTAAAGTCTGAAGTCTCAAGTTTCAAGTCTCAAGAGTCTCAAGTTTCTAGTCTCCAGTCTCAAGTTTCAAGTTTCAACTCTGAACTTTGATGTCTGAGTTCTAAATCTAAAGTTCAAAGTCTCAAGTCGGAAGTTTAAAGTCTGAAGATAGAAGTCTGAAGTCTGCACAATGAAGTCTGAAGTCTGAAATATGAAGTCTGAAGTCTGAAATATGAAGTCTGAAGTCTGAAGTATAAAGTATAAACACTGAAGTCTTAAGTCTTAAGTCTGAATGTTGACCTCTGTAGCTGAAATGTGAAATCTGAAGTCAAAAGTCTGAAAACTGAAGTCTGAGGTTAGAAATTTAAAGTTTGGCTTCAAAAGTAGGAAAGCTTAAGTCTGAAGTCTAAAGTGTAAAGTCTGAAATATGAAGTCTGAAGTCTCACGTCTAAATACTGAAGTTTGAATGCTAACGTCTTAAGTCTGAAGTCTGAATTCTGAACTTTGTAGCTGAAGGGTGAAATCTAAGGTCTGAACTTGGAGGTTAGAAGCTTAAAGTTTGAAGTATTAAAGTCTAAAGTGTAAAGTCTGAAATCTGAAGTTTGAAGCCCATTGTCTGAAGTCTGATGTCTGACGTCTAAATTCTGAAGTTTGAAGTCTGAATGCTGAACTTTGTAGCTGAAGGTTGAAGTCTGAAGTCTGAATTCTGAACTCTTTAGCTGAAGGGTGAAATTTGAAGTTTGAAATCTTAGGTTAGAAGTTTAAAGTTTGAAGTATTAAAGTCTGAAGTCTAAAGTGTAAAGTCTGAAGTCTGAAGTTTGAAGCCCGATGTCCGAAGTCTGATGTCTGACGTCTAAATTCTGAAGTTTGAAGTCTTAAAAGTCCGAAGTCTGAATGCTGAACTTTGTAGCTGAAAGGTGATGTCTGAAGTCTGAATTCTGAACTCTTCAACTGAAGGGTGAAATCTGAAGTCTGAAATCTTAGGTTAGAAGTTTAAAGTTTGAAGTATTAAAGTATGAAGTCTAAAGTGTAAAGTCTGAAGTCTGAAGTTTGAAGCCCGATGTCTGAAGTCTGATGTCTGACGTCTAAATTCTGAACTCTTAAACTGAAGGGTGAAATCTGAAGTCTGAAATCTTAGGTTAGAAGTTTAAAGTTTGAAGTATTAAAGTATGAAGTCTCAAGTGTAAAGTCTGAAGTTTGAAGTTTGAAGCCCGATGTCTAAAGTCTGATGTCTGACGTCTAAATTCTGAAGGTAGAAGTCTTAAAAGTCTGAAGTCTGAATGCTGAACTTTGTAGCTGAAAGGTGATGTCTGAAGTCTGAATTCTGAACTCTTCAACTGAAGGGTGAAATCTGAAGTCTGAAATCTTAGGTTAGAGGTTTAAAGTTTGAAGTATTAAAGTATGAAGTCTAAAGTGTAAAGTCTGAAGTCTGAAGTTTGAAGCCCGATGTCTGAAGTCTGATGTCTGACGTCTAAATTCTGAACTCTTAAACTGAAGGGTGAAATCTGAAGTCTGAAATCTTAGGTTAGAAGTTTAAAGTTTGAAGTATTAAAGTATGAAGTCTAAAGTGTAAAGTCTGAAGTCTGAAGTTTGAAGCCCGATGTCTGAAGTCTGATGTCTGACGTCTAAATTCTGAAGGTAGAAGTCTTAAAAGTCTGAAGTCTGAATGCTGAACTTTGTAGCTGAAAGGTGATGTCTGAAGTCTGAATTCTGAACTCTTAAACTGAAGGGTGAAATCTGAAGTCTGAAATCTTAGGTTAGAAGTTTAAAGTTTGAAGTATTAAAGTATGAAGTCTAAAGTGGAAAGTCTGAAGTCTGAAGTTTGAAGCCCGATGTCTAAAGTCTGATGTCTGACGTCTAAATTCTGAAGGTAGAAGTCTTAAAAGTCTGAAGTCTAAATGCTGAACTTTGTAGCTGATGGGTAAAGTCTGAAGTCTAAAGTCTGAAAACTAAAGTCTGAATACTGAAGTGTGCTTCAGTGCACAAGCAATAAGGAGACCCAAGGTGTACTGTATTTGTATCTGGATAAAATACGTGCTGAGAAGAGTCTCTTTAAGAGGTAGTGGCCCGTCAATGGATCTATCGCGATTCTCAGATGCACTATGTTGAGACTTTTTGACTCTTACTGAACAAGCATCTCTTATACAGAAGCGCGCTTGTCTGAGCCTCTATATGTCCCAATACTTCCTTCGTCCCCTTAGGAGCCATTCTGCCCTATTTCTTTCGGTGAAGCTGTATGGGTAGCACAGAAGCAGATTGAACCCTGATGAAGATGCTTTAAGAGCCTCCCACACCTCCCGAGCTCAATTTTTGAATCGCTGGATTCTCGGTACAGTATCATAGAGTTGGATATGCTTGCACGGCGTGCAGGGCATGCAGAGAGGCCCAATAATAAAAGTAACGTTAGGTTAGCCCTAAATTAACAAACAAAGTAATACACAAGTTCTCGTTTATTGAAATGTTTTATCGCGCCGTTGCCACGCCAATTAAAATTCTTCTCTCGCGTACTTGCGCCCAAAAACGATTTCTGCATAAAGCATCTTCATTTTATCCGAGTTAACGTAAGTAAAAGCACGAACGCATCACAAACGTTTTATTCTAATTACCACTATTATAGTTAAAGTGCATCTGTCGGCTTCATAAAAGCTACAACTTAACCCCCATAAATAAAATTATTGCTCGTGGCTTCATTTCGTGCTCTTCTTATAAATAATAAACCAATTTGTAAAAAAACAAAAAGTTATTTTACTTGTGCAAGAAGTTCGTAACGTACTGGCTGTTATTTTCTATTTTAATAAATTTACGATTCGAAATTGACTAAAATGGTTAAACAAACAATAGTTTTAGACGTAGGACGTACACTTCATAACTAGAAAATGTTTATAATAAACTAGGAAGTTTATGTAAAATTTCGTAGCATGGGGTAAAGTTTGTTGTCTTTCTATTACGTACTGCATAATTTAGAAATTGTTGTAGCCCAACTTGCCCTCTTTAAGAGGTGACTTATCGATACTAAAGGTTAAACCGTGCAAAACGGGCGTCGCTTGTATTTATTTAAAAGTCGCCTTAAATGGCGTGCTCATTTAGTGTTTCTTAAACAATTTTATGAGGAAGGCGCTACATCAACATCACCAGCCAACCTGAATCCAGATTAAAATTTAAAAAAATTTATCTCCGATACTCCAGAAACAAAAATACAGTCAAAACAGTGGAGAGAAAACTATGGAGAAATCCGATTCCCCTATGAAAAGGGGAATCAGCACCAAAAAGGCAAAAACTGTTCCTTTGGCTGGGAAAGTGATGGCGACTGTTTTTGGGGGATAGTCATGGAGTTATCTTCTTAACCAATTATCTTCAGAATGAAGCACTATTTGGGCGGGTTGAAGAGATGGGGGCATCGCTGGGAGAAATCGATAGACTCACAAGGAAACCATGTAGAAAAATAGTGGTGGAGGACTTCTGGCTTGATATGGCCAGTATAAGCACCACTTTTCCTGCAACAATTCTGGAGTTCGTCGTTCAAATAAGATGGCTCCAGAACTGATGGGCACATGGAAAATGTTTTGAGGTAGTTCCATGGGCCAGATTAAGTGGTCTAAGTTCGGAGCGCTAGCCCCCCCCCCCCCCCCCCTTTAAATAATCCAGATCCAGTACTAAAGGTATGCATTTTGACTATTTGTGTCTATCAAGTTCCCAGTTGTTGCCACTTCATGAATTTCAACTCAACTAACGTTGTAACTACCCAAGTTAACTAAATGGAGCCTTTTTTTTCGGTTACACTCAATTTAATGTACGTGCGAGATTAAAACTGGAAGAAGGACGATTTATGTGCGGAAAAATAAAAAGAGTTGCGCCAATTTCGTCTTTGATTACATAATACATGTGTGTGTTGGAGAGAACTTGTTAAGCTTTTTATTACATTCGATAGTAACAGAAGTAGCAATTTTAAATCGATTTGCTCTAAATTATAAAGCTTGTTACATGCTTTCAGAATTTTAAGTAATATAAAATGTTACGTTTTTGATCTATTTCCCATAATTGAAGAAATTTAAATTTCCTTTTATGTTTTCCACTTTTAAATTTTCTTACGTCTGCATTAAACGAACTGGGGCAATTTAAGACTATTATAATGATGACGGCGTAATCTTACGGTTCGTTTCTAGGTTAGGTTTGTTCTTTTTAACCGTTACAGATTAGTATTAATCAAGAAGGTGGAGAAATGGCCTTAAATCTCGTCTGTAGGCATTCGGTACTACCATCAAATTCATAAAACGGGCGTTGCGTTCAGAAAAGCCTTAAAAATTAAAAAACACCTTTAGGTACGGATAGAAACTAAATCTAAGTATAGTGAGGTCACTTCTTAAAGTTCTTATTGACTTACGCCACCAGCAGAGAGGTTACAATAGTGAATAGATGCCTCCCTTAGAGTAGTTAAATAGGTAGGTAATTTATTGTGGTTAGACCTATTATTAAGGCTAGTAGTGCATTTATGCAAGAAAATATAAAGGGATGGCCTACAGAAAACAATACCTGCCTGACACCCCAGATGTTGTCTTTTCAAATACAACCACATTTTATATTTAAATTCAAGTTTTGTTGAAAAAAATTAAATTTGGTGGAGACCTGAGCTTTCAATGCAGGTATACGCAGATTTCAACAATTATTACCTAACTACTTGACTTCTCGGGAGGCCTCTTTTCACTATTGTGGCAACTTTATGGGTGGCGTAAATTAAAAAGAACTTTACAAAATGGTCTGACTATACTACGAGCTGTCAACCGGAGTTTACGATCTATTTAACACAAATGTTTATTGTATTCGGACTAACCCTTAAACTGCACACTTTTCTCGTTAGTCTTAAACTTTCTTACTAACTAGAGGTACCACATGAGGTTAGTTACAACTTTTAGATTAGTGAGTGTTCGTACAGTGCCAAGTTGGAAAAAAAAGTTTTGTTTAGCTGTCGAGTATTTTTTAATAAAAATGATATTATAATAAACAAATACGTCTTGTAAATGAGTACCTTATTATTCAAAACCCACCCAATGTAGCTGTAATAAAATGATAATTTTACACGATGCCTGCAGAACAATATAAAAGTCATTAAAACTTTTGATAACTTTACAAAATACAACATTTTTATGATTTGTTCTGGGTTTTTTCTCCTTTAAATATAGACACACGTGATACAAATGCAATTTTTATGTTTATGGCTTTAATTTGATACTTTTTAATTCGAATTGTTACTTTATTACGTACCAGAGATGTAATTACCGCTTCAGGTATTTGTATCGTTCGACACATGTTACCTACTACTAGAATTTTTTTGTACTAAATCCAATAATTATATGTAAAAAATTAATTACAATATTAAACTAAGCCGTGCTATTTACAACTGGAAATTATTATTTTTTGTATAAATTGTGAAAAGTGCAACAGATGACTTAATCTACATTAAGAGCGTAATTGTAGGACAGCGCACGTGCCATCTTGTAACAACTAACAACTAAGTAGTTCAAAAATTTTCTAAGGTGTTCTGCTACTAGTACTGGGTACTGGGTATCCAACCGTTCAGAAATTGAGGGGAGCAAGTTGGAAATGGGATACCTGTGAGGGCCTCAAGAGCGGCCCTAAACCTGCTATTGAGAGGTGCAGGGGCACCTTTATCAAAATAAACCTTGAGGGAAGGTTTCCAAAAAAGCACGTGAAGCAATGGGGCCTTCAGACGCTTAGATAGGCGCAGATTTTAATTAAATTAACCATTAAAATAAAAAAATACACAATTTTTCCCCTTTTAATCTCAACCTGGGTTGCGCTTTCATTTGTTTATTAAATTTTAACTTAACACAGAAACTAAAACTTGCCTATTCGTTCTATTTAAAAGTAATTGATAGGTAGTCAGACCTCAGTTAGTAGAGCAAATGTTATTCATTTAGGAAAAAATTTAGGGCAGAGAACATAGCGACTCATATATCACGCCGGGGTCACCACTTTAATGCGAGCTTTGGTGTGGTGAATAGTATACTAATAATTTGACGTATGTGCTAAGTAAGTTTAGCCTAGAAAAAAAAAGACGGCCCTGTAGCTTTAAGTGGATTACGAACTGCTCAACGAAGGCAATGAGTCTCTGGAAAAGTCTGTAGGTGTAGGTGGCAATATGATTCAAGCCAATATCTCCCGGATTTGTTCCTGGTCGTTAATATCGCTAATTGCTTTTGAACTTATTTCAAATTCCTGGTTATACACTTCCATGAATGTATTCAGCGGCATTTTCACTTTATATTTTGCCTAACCAAACCTAACATTGTAACTTTCTGAGGCAACAGTGTGAGGGCCAACTCTCTAAAAGCACACCCGATCATCCACTTTCTATGATGGTCTGTCCTACGTGGAGACTGGGAATCCGCGTTAGCCTTTCATCCAGTCCTCTTCAAGCCAGAGCTTGAAGCTCTACTTGGATGCCGATTCATTTCTACACCGCGCCGTTCTATCTGTGTCTCTTCATCCATTTTATTTTCCTTTCCAAGGTTCAGCGTCGTCCCTACATCTACAACCTTAGTCCTCGGAGTCTTAGGGCGCCGCTGCTTTTGGATCTTTTTCTTCTCTTTCTTGATACTCGAAGCAAGATCGAGCATCGTTGGCCAGTCTTGAAAATCTCTGAGCATTACTATAAGAGATGTCACGACTCTCTTGCACTCCCATCGTTAGCACTGAAAGAGCATGTGTTCAGCAGTCGCGATGCCTTCATAGTGGTTACGTTGGTGGGTGGCTAATTTTTCTATCCGGTGCTTATAATGGTTGAAGCAACCGCGACCGGTGAGATGATAGCTCAGCTCTCCATGATTCCTCTCAACCTATGATTTCAAGTTGGGCACGAGGGCTCTCGTTTAAAGACCCTTGTCTGAGTTCATTCAGTGGTGCTGCCACTGCGCCAAGGTATCAACGCGGGTTTTAGGATATTATTTGTCGCGCTAAGTGGCTCTTTCCATGCCTCACCTAAACTAACCTAACCTAACATAACCTCCCTTTCCTGGCATATGGAAACGGCCCAGGGGAGGTTAAACTTCAATGGAGGAAACGGTTTTTAGTTGGTAGGCAGCTGGAATCCCCAGCTGAATCCAATACTCCCTCCACATGAGCGTCGCGACGTGGGGGGGTCTTTTGAAGATTTCCCGAACCTCTCAAAAAAAAACCTAACATAACCCTTTTTTATGGAGGTTTAGAAATCGTTGCAAGACCCCCCCTATCCAATCTTAATAAGGAGAAGTGTTGAATTCAGCAGTAAAAGTGACCCTAACGTCTACTAACTAAACTCTACCCTCTCTTACCAAAGTCTGGGACTAGCCTGGGTTGGTTTTTTTGACTTTGTTATCAGGCAGCCCGTGTGGGATATGGTAGTAGTGTAGTTTCTTCCTGACTGTATATCTTTAATTCTCCACGGCTTTCCACTTAAGTTTGTTCCCAAGCATTATTTTTCTAGAAGGTTCTTCGTTTCTATATGCCTGCCAACCGGGCTGCGAGAGATATCCTATCTTTAGTTTATCTTACACACTCTGTTATGGTGCGCTTCACGCCGTTCTCTTCTCACAGTATCCCCTGCTTAGGGCAAAGGCCCCTGGGCCATATTGGCGTGGCGTATAGTTAATAGATGGCATTGTTAGTTGCAGTATGTCTAGATTCTTTAAGTTTGGTATTAGAATAGTTAAGGCCCTTGCCGTTATAGTTGGCTTTCTCCCGTGCTGTTAGACAATAGTCAATTGTGACTCCCAAGTATTTCAATTTTTTAATGGGTTTGATCACGCATTTCTCGAAGTTAAGCGTGATGTCTTTGGCTTTCTTACATAGGTTAAGGCCCATGGTTTCAGTTTTTTCTGCGGCTATTACAAGTTGGTCAAGTCTTTGATCTTCACCAGGCTGTTCTCTAGTTTACAAACAATCGCTTGCTGCTTCTAGTCTGCAGATCTGTGTTATTAGCGTAGCAGATTGCATCCATGTGGGTCGCTAATATAATAGTCCCCCCACCCCACTTGTGATCCTCTGTTACTCTTTCTTGTTTTCCGCATGACAAATTTGGGGCAGAGAGCATAGTCGACCCATCTATCACGCCCGGATCACTATTTTAAGGCGCGCTTCGGTCTAGTGTGTAGTAGACTAATAATTGGACGTTGTTCTGGTGAAGTTTAGTCTACAAGAATTTGAAACGAGACCGGGAATTTAAGTTTGCGTCTAGTGCTTTAACCACTACAAGTCATCTCCAGTTCTTAAACGCGCACCACGTTTCACTCGCGTCGCCACACTTGGCAGCTTCCGTGGAAATCTAGGCCGAATTTCGTGGGAATCCCCGAATCACCACGTACGTATCTTGTCTCGTCCGTGAAATGCGACGCATCTCTTTGAGCAAAAGGTGCTTTAATGGATGTTTTCTGAAGCGTTTTTCAATGAATACGTGTAGAATGTAGATTTTAAATAAAACGAAAATAGACATTGGCAAACAAAGATTCAGCTCTTGCACACAAATTACAAGTGAAAAGAAATAGAACTCCAAAGTGTACATATAGTGGAATAGCATTTCGGATTGCATTTTTAAATTACAAACCGCAGTCAAAGGCTGGTATTACAAATTGAAATCAAAATCGAAAAACTCATCAAGGAGTAGATGCGCTTCTACGACAACTCGGTAAGCTGAGAGAATTGGCAGCGTCTTAATTAGTTTTTGAGAATTGAAATCTCTTCAGATAATTTCAGGCGAGCTAAAGCTCGCATGTTAACCTTTGTTGTTTGTTTGTGAAAGTATCAGTATGACGCACTCTTCCGTCTCTTCCCCTATGACAGTAGAAAGTACTTGTTTGACGTTACCATTTTAATGAATTTTTGGTAGGCACTAGAAAGAATCTAAAAGTTAAAGGGATAGACTTTTATCTTTCTTTTAAGACATTGTTCGCAGTAATCCTTGCATTACTAACAAGTCGACGTAGAAAATAAAAGTGGTTAAACCATTTTTTACGTTTCCCCGATAAAAGCGTAAATTATAAAATTATAAATTAACCTCCTTAATAAATTAAAATTTTATTTCTTAATTACGAAATTGCCTTTTGAAATTCAGTGCTCCTCTTATCTATAATCAAGCAATTTAAATTCAAATTTCTTGCATTTGTGCTTTAAAACTCGACGTTAGCAAAGTTGAAGACATTTTGCTAATAATTTATTCTCTCTCTCTCTTCCCCTAGCGCAAAGATCCTTAAGAACAATGACTGTGTGGGTTACAAAAGTAAATACGTCAAAATAATTCAATATATTTTTACACGAATTCAATGAAGTCTTATATTCGTTTTTAGAACACCTGAAAACTATCAAGATGGCCTTTTTCAAAAGACTTCTTTTTACAATACCCCGTTGTAATAAGTCAACCTTTTTTTTCTCAGTTTCCTTTTAGTTTTAAGAAACACGCGGTGTGGTTCTTACCAAGTTTTTTTTTTGTAACCAACTGAATTTTTTGTGTGCGGAGAAAAATAAAAGCTCTGAATAATTCGTGTGACTGCGAGTAGCGAGACGTAACTTTTAGACAAAAATTAAAAGTGGGTAGTGTACGCTTTTGACGAAACCATCTCAAATATTGAAATTGCACGTCATCTGTTAAAAAAGTACGAAACAATAGTCTTTGCTGGATAGCCCCACACAGGTGAATCTACGGCATTCCTTCCATTTTTAACTCGTGCCCTAAATAACGAGATTATCACAGCGGCTCGCTGAAAGGTGGAAGGAATTAAAATCCAATTTTCCAATACCCGATCCGTTCTTTTTTTGTATTATTACAGGTAAGATTTGTACAAGTTGTTAATGTGATAAGGAAATATATGTCTTGTACTAACCCCATGTTAACACAATTCTGTCTTTAAAGGTACGAACCAAACTTATCGCGTTTCCTTGTAGTTACAATAATTTATAGAGATAAAGAAACAAGTGTTTTCGATTTACAATAAATTTCAATAAGTAGATAGAAATCGCCTCTTTTTACTTTTAAATTTGACTACCAAATTTGGTCTCTTTTTAACTATAAAACTCTGTATGTGTGCAAACCGTTTTGTTATTTTTTAGTTAGGGCGTTAATAAATGACTAGTCTTTTAGGATTACTACCAATTAATGGTTGCAGTTTAAATCTACAGGGTGATAAAATACTCATTAGCTTAGCTCTATTAACACCGTGCTATAACACCGACGGCCTGCCACTCTTAAGTGGCAGCATTAGCTTTTCGGGAAGCTCAAAAAAGTAGGTTTTTGCTCTTTTTCAGTTTTTTGCTTATAACTTGGAAACTATCCACTTATTGATAACAAGTCTTCTACATGAAAATAAACTGCATTAAATTTCCTACAAATTATACCTCTTAGGTTTTTTTATTTCGGCGAACTGTTTAGGCGCTAGAGCGCGTTAAAGTTTGGCAAAAAATTCCAAAATAGGCTAAGAAACTGATTTCTTTAGTTTATTGCATATAACTTGAAATCGGCGCCTTTTTCGAGAAAAATGTTTCTATAGAAAATAAAGTGCCTTCAATATCTAACTTTCGTAGGTATTTTACATCAGACGAATATTGTAGGTTATTAGTTTGACCGCAAAAATCAATATAATAATCATTTCTTTGTCCGATTTTCTTAAATTTTAGCGCGCTCTATTATCTAAAACGCATATCTGCCAAAAAAATACAAGAGACTTAATATGTAGACGATTTAATATATTTGGTTTTCTATAGAAAGACGTTGCTCTGAAAATGCGTGGTTTTTGAGTTATAAACCATAAACCAAAAGATCAGCTGATTGGTCAATTGTGGAATTTTGATAAACTTTAACGCCCTTTTTCGCCTACAGCGCATGTCTGACAAAAAAATACAAGAGACTTAATATGTAGGAAATTTAATATATTTGGTTTTCTATAGAAAGACGTTGCTCTGAAAATGCGTGGTTTTTGAGTTATAAACGATAAACCAAAAGATCAACTTATTGGTCAATTTTGGAATTTTGATAAACTTTAGCGCCTTCTCTCGCCTACAGCGCATGTCTGACAAGAAAAATACAAGAGACTTAATATGTAGGAAATTTAATATATTTGGTTTTCTATAAAAAGACGTTGCTCTGAAAATGCGTGGTTTTTGAGTTATAAACGATAAACCAAAAGATTAGCTTATAGGGCAATTTTGGAATTTTGATAAACTTTAACGCCCTCTTTCGCCTACAGCGCATATCTGCCAAAGAAATACAAGAGACTTAATATGTAGGAAATTTAATTAATTTGGTTTTCTATAGAAAGACGTTGCTCTAAAAATGCGTGGTTTTTGAGTTATAAACCATAAACCAAAAGATCAGCTGATTGGTCAATTGTGGAATTTTGATAAACTTTAACGCCCTTTTTCGCCTACAGCGCATGTCTGACAAAAAATACAAGAGACTTAATATGTAGGAAATTTAATATATTTGGTTTTCTATAGAAATACGTTGCTCTAAAAATGCTTGGTTTTTCAGTTATAAACGATAAACCAAAAGATTAGCTTATAGGGCAATTTTGGAATTTTGATAAACTTTAGCGCCTTCTCTCGCCTACAGCGCATGTCTGACAAGAAAAATACAAGAGACTTAATATGTAGGAAATTTAATATATTTGGTTTTCTATAGAAAGACGTTGCTCTAAAAATGCGTGGTTTTTGAGTTATAAACCATAAACCAAAAGATCAGCTGATTGGTCAATTGTGGAATTTTGATAAACTTTAACGCCCTTTTTCGCCTACAGCGCATGTCTGACAAAAAATACAAGAGACTTAATATGTAGGAAATTTAATATATTTGGTTTTCTATAGAAATACGTTGCTCTAAAAATGCTTGGTTTTTCAGTTATAAACGATAAACCAAAAGATTAGCTTATAGGGCAATTTTGGAATTTTGATAAACTTTAGCGCCTTCTCTCGCCTACAGCGCATGTCTGACAAGAAAAATACAAGAGACTTAATATGTAGGAAATTTAATATATTTGGTTTTCTATAAAAAGACGTTGCTCTGAAAATGCGTGGTTTTTGAGTTATAAACGATAAACCAAAAGATTAGCTTATAGGGCAATTTTGGAATTTTGATAAACTTTAACGCCCTCTTTCGCCTACAGCGCATATCTGCCAAAGAAATACAAGAGACTTAATATGTAGGAAATTTAATTAATTTGGTTTTCTATAGAAAGACGTTGCTCTAAAAATGCGTGGTTTTTGAGTTATAAACCATAAACCAAAAGATCAGCTTATTGGTCAATTTTGAAATTTTTATAAACTTTAACGCCCTCTTTCGCCTACAGCGCATATCTGCCAAAGAAATACAAGAAACTTAATATGTAGGAAATTTAATATATTTGGTTTTCTATAGAAATACGTTGCTCTAAAAATGCTTGGTTTTTCAGTTATAAACGATAAACCAAAAGATCAGCTTATTGGTCGATTTTGGAATTTTGATAAACTTTAACGCGCTCTCTCGCCTACAGCGCATGTCTGACAAAAAATACAAGAAACTTAATATGTAGGAAATTTAATATATTTGGTTTTCTATAGAAATACGTTGCTCTGAAAATGCTTGGTTTTTCAGTTATAAACGATAAACCAAAAGATCAGCTTATTGGTCGATTTTGGAATTTTGATAAACTTTAACGCGCTCTCTCGCCTACAGCGCATGTCTGAAAAAAAAATGGAAGTAACTTAATATGTAGGAAATTTAATATACTTTGTTTTTTTATAAAAAGACCTTGCTCTAAAAATGAGTGGTTTTTGAGTTATAAACGATAAACCAAAAGACCAGTTTATTGTTAGTCGATTTTAGAGTTTTGATAAACTTTAACGCGCTCTCTCGCCTACAGCGCATACCTGACAAAAAAATACAAGAGACTTAATATTTAGGAAATTTAATATATTTGGTTTTCTATAGAAAGACGTTGCTCTAAAAATGCGTGGTTTTTGAGTTATACTAGTTATACACGATAAACAAAAAAATCAGTTTTTTGATCCGAGTTTAGAATTTTTTTAAACGTTAACCAGCTCTATCGCCTAAAATGCATGTCTGCCAAAAAATAAAAGAGACGTAATGTGTAGGAAATTTAAAATACTTTGTTTGTTATAAAAAGGCTGAGCCCTAAAAGTGGGTCGTTTTTGAGTTATAAACGATAAGCTCAAAAAATTAATTTTTGTGGTCTTTTTTGAATTTTTCGGCACACTTTAACGCCGTGTACCGCCTAAACCGTTTAGTTAAAAAAAAAAGCTTGTAGACCTAATTTATAGAAAATTTGACGCAGTTTAGTTTTAAACAGAAGCATTTTTCTCAATAAGTGCGTAGTTTTCAAATTAGAAGCGAGAAACTAAAAGAAAATCAATCCCTCTTCTCGAGCCCCCTAAGTTAATGCTGCCACTTTGGAGTGGCAGACGGGCGGTTTTATTACTAATTTGAAATGTACTAACGCATCCTGCATTGTCTAAAATTATGTAACGTGCGCTAAACTGAGATGGAATGATAATCTTTAACGGCGTTTGCCGAACAAACGCTGCCATCTGCCCAAATTGCGTTTCGACAGAACGATTCATGATTTTTGCGTCTTTTTTTTAAATTATAATTTCACTCTGGAATAAAGGTCGTAATTTAACATGTTTGGGAAATTTGAGTTTGCTAGTTTTTTGACTAATATTAGCTCCCAGCACGCCCTGTACAAATTTCCTAACTTTTAACGAGGTATTTTCGAGTCGAAATAAAAATTTTTTGCAAAAAACTTATTACGACGCGCTCAATTTTGTATTTAATTTACCTTACGGCTTCTGACATTATTATAAATTATAACTTACTCGTATTAACTTTTATAATACATAAGAAGTTGTCTGGTTTTAAAAGTACCATCGTATTGTCCATTAAAAACACAGGGTTTGTTTTTAGAAGAGATTCGTTGGTTGTTGCTTCTGCGACGACCACATTCCACATACGTTCAATTCTTAAGATGGTTATAAATTTTATACAAAACTTTTTTTAATGGTTTGTAAATATTATTGTAATATTAAATTGGCTTAATTCGCCGTTAAATACTTTAGGTGTGTAATAATTTTAGGACCTTATATTATGCAAACAAAATAAATTTTTATAAGTTGGCGTAGCTATACCTAGTTTAAAGTTGTAGAGAAAAGTACTCTTCTTGCTCAAAAGTTAAAAATTAAGTTTTGGTCGAGGAGGTTAAATTAATAAAATAATAAAAGAACTTGCAGAAAGTTTCCGCGGTGGTGGTGGTGGTGGTGGCGCTGATCCGGATTTAAGTTTTTCCGATTGATCTATTAAAAAATTTTATTATCTCTCCACCGCTTAAACTCGGCTAGTAAAGATAAAATAAAAGAAGTTTCAATTCTTCAACTTTTGCTGAAGTTGTTTCGAAGAATATATTTTATAAATTCATAAGTTTGATATTTTATGCCCGAAAAAATGTCGTCGATGTAAAATGGATTGGGACAGATGCCAAAGTCCTAGACGATAGATTAGACGCTTGAGAAAATGAAGCTGATACGCAAATCGGCAAACGAAAACCGAAAAAGTACTAACAGGAACTCGTACGCTTTATGTGGTATAGTCAACTGTGCAATTTAACTTTTCGTTTTTAATTATTGTCCTTAGGGGTAGATTTTAAATTGTAAGATCATCAATACCAAAACAATTAGTGAATATACTCAGATCGTTAAGAAGATTCTTGTCGGGCGACTTCTGCCTAATATAGACTTCTCCCGAAAGACTTCTCGACTCTTTCTTACAAGTGAAATGGCTTGGGATCTGTTCGCTCTGGAGAGGCTACTTGGAGGAAGTTCAAAAAGCTCGAATAAGTGACCAAGTGCTTGCTATCTGTGCGAAAATAGTTTGCAACCCCGAATTCAGTCGTGGCTATCCATCTGAAATTTATTTAAGAGACACCTGATGAGGTGGTTTGCTTTTTGACCAAAATTATTCAGCTCTTGCCTCGATAAGAAGTACTTTCGCGCGCTTTATCGCCTACAGCGCATGTCTGACAAAAAAAATATAAGATACTTAATGTGTAGGAAATTTAATTTACTTTGTATTTCTATAGAAAGATCTTGCCCTAAAAGTGCGCCGTTTTTGAGTTATAAACGATAAACAAAAAGATCAGTTTTTTGGCCGATTTCGGAATTTTGATAAACTTCAACGCGCACTATCGCTTACAGCGCATGTCTGACAAAAAAAGCAAAAAACCTAGTGTGTAGGGCATTTAGTATACTTTGTTTTTTTATAGAAAAATCTTGCTCTAAAAGAGCGTTGTTTTTGACTTATAAACGATAAACGAAAAGATCAGTTTTTTGGTCGACTTTGGAATTTTGATAAACTTTAACGCGCTCTGTCGCCTACAGCGCATGACTACTAAAAAATACTGCAGACCTAATGTGTAGGAAATTTAATAGACTTTGTTTTTCTATAAAAAGACCTTGCTCCAAAAGTGCGTAGTTTTTGAGTTATAAACGATAAAACAAAAGTTTAGTTTTTTTGGCCAATTTTAGAATTTTGATTAACTTTAACGCACTCTATCGCCTACAGTGCATGTCTGACAAAAAAATAGAAGATACTTAATGTGTAGGAAATTTAATATACTTCGTATTTCTATAAAAAGATCTTGCTCAAAAAGTGCCTTGTTTTTGAGTTATAAACGATAGACGAAAAGATCAGTTTTTTTGGTCGATTTTGGAATTTTGATCAACTTCAACGCGCTCTATCGCCTACAGCGCATGTCTGACAAAAAATGCAAAACACCTAATGTGTAGGGCATTTAATATACTTTGTTTTTCTATAAAAAAATCGTGCTCTAAAAGAGCGTTGTTTTTGAGTTATAAACGATAAATGAAAATATCAGTTTTTTGGTCGACTTTGGAATTTTGATAAACTTTAACGCGCTCTATCGCCTACAGCGCATGACTACTAAAAAAATACTGCAGACCTAATGTGTAGGAAATTTAATAGACTTTGTTTTTCTATAAAAAGACCTTGCTCCAAAAGTGCATAGTTTTTGAGTTATAAACGATAAACAAAAAAATCAGTTTTTTTGGCCGATTTTGGAATTTTGATTAACTTTAACGCGCTCTATCGCCTACAGCGCAAGTCTGACAAAAAATGCAAAAAACCTAATGTGTAGGGCATTTAATATACTTTGTTTTTCTATAGAAAAATCTAGCTCTAAAAGAGCGTTGTTTTTGAGTTATAAACGATAAACGAAAAGATCAGTTTTTTTGGCCGATTTCGGAATTTTGATTAACTTTAACGCGCTCTATCGCCTACAGCGCAAGTCTGACAAAAAATGCAAAAAACCTAATGTGTAGGGCATTTAATATACTTTGTTTTTCTATAGAAAAATCTAGCTCTAAAAGAGCGTTGTTTTTGAGTTATAAACGATAAACGAAAAGATCAGTTTTTTGGTCGACTCTGGAATTTTGATAAACTTTAAAGCGCTCTATCGCCTACAGCGCATGACTACTAAAAAAATACTGCAGATCTAATGTGTAGGAAATTTAATAGACTTTGTTTTTCTATAAAAAGACCTTGCTCCAAAAATGCATAGTTTATCAGTTATAAACGATAAACAAAAAAATCAGTTTTATTGGCTGATTTTGGAATTTTGATTAACTTTAACGGGCTCTATCGCCCACAGTGCATGTCTGACAAAAAAATAGAAGATACCTAATGTGTAGGAAATTTAATAAACTTTGTATTTTTGTTGAAAGATCTTGCTCAAAAAGTGCCTTGTTTTTGAGTTATAAACGATAAACGAAAAGATCAGTTTTTTTGGCCGATTTTGGAATTTTGATTAACTTTAACGCGCTCTATCGCCTACAGTGCATGTCTGACAAAAAAATACAAAAGACTTAATGTGTAGGGCCTTTAATTTACTTTGGTTTTTTATATAAAAATCTTGCTCTAAAAGAGCGTGGTTTTTGAGTTATAAACGATAAACGAAAAAATCAGTTTTTTTGGCCGATTTTGAAATTTTGATTAACTTTAACGCGCTCTATCGCCTACAGTGCATGTCTGACAAAAAAAATACAAAAGACTTAATGTGTAGGGCCTTTAATATACTTTGGTTTTTTATATATAAAAATCTTGCTCTAAAAGAGCGTTGTTTTTGAGTTATAAACGATAAACGAAAAAATCAGTTTTTTGGTCGATTTTAGAATTTTGATCAACTTTAACGCGCTCTATCGCCTACAGTGCATGTTTGACAAAAAAATACAAAAGACTCAATACGTAGGGCATTTAATATACTTTGGTTTTTTATAGCAAAACCTTGCTCTAAAAGTGCGTCGTTTTTGAGTTATAAACAATAAACGAAAAGATCAGTTTTTTGGCCAATTTTGGAGTTTGATAAACTTTAACGCGCTCTATCGCCTACAGCTCATGCCTATTAAAATATATTATAGACCTAATGTGTAGGAAATTTAATAGACTTTGTTTTTCTATAAAAAGACATTGCTCCAAAAGTGCGTCGTTTTTGAGTTATAAACGATAAACTAAAAGATCAGTTTTTTATCGATTTTAGAATTTTGTTAAACTGATAAACAAAAAATTACAAGAAACTTAAAATGAGGAGGAATTTAGTCAAATTTTAAATAATTAATGAATTTAGCCCAATTGGAGCACCTTTTTTGGCATCGATTTGTATTTACTTGTAGTTCGTTTATGGAATAACGTGAAATGTCAATTTGCTGAAATGAAAAAGATGTCTAATAATGAATTATTATCTGCAGTTTGTGTAATGAGCGTTTATTGATATGTCTGCAATCAATTCCCATGATGTTGGATAACATAAAAACATTTTCAAGACAATTCAAGGTTTTTACGATCGTCGACTCTATTGGCTGTAAGAAACTATACCTTAACTAGCCGTACTAAAGTCATTAATTGTGATTATCTTGACCGTCTTGACCACCACGAGATAATTGTTATTGTGTACATATTGCTGGTTAGTTATTTATTTTCTTCTTTTTAATTATTATGTTTCGATAAATTTGTCACAATAATAGTTAGTTATTTTGCCAAAGTTGAGCAAGAAAAATTCTTAAACCATCACCACTTTTCTAGCGTAACTATCACTTATTTGATAACGACTGTGAGCGCGCGGTGAGTGAAGTTTCAATTAACTTTTTTCTTTTCCATCACTTTTCAGACTCGAAAAATTTCGAAATTGTCTCGAAACAAATTTAAAACAAATGGCATTTAAAAGAGAGGTCTTTGAACTGTCAACTTATAACAATTCCAATATGACAACTTTTTCAGGTGATGAAGAAGAAGTATCCGTTCGTTTAAGAATAATCAACTTATCACGTGTGTTTTACTTTAGGAGCAATGTACACATAAAATTTTCTTTATGTAATTCGATTTGCTTTTTTAATTGTAATGAAATGCTTCAAAAGAGAAATTTATTAGAGTTTAGTACAACTACAACAGGTCGACGTTGCCACGTCGACTTGACCTCCTCGTGCTCTAATTGAAAAGGAGGGGGAAAATGCACCAGAGGGAAATTTACCAGAAATTGTTTATACACTTTAGGTACAACAAGAGTTGTAAAAATTTTTAAAATTTTTTTTGGCTTTAAAAGTTGGTGCGGCCGCTCAACGCGTCACGCCAAATCGCGCATTGAGGCGCGCGCATTTGGCGAAGTCTCACGTCCAAACTATTAATATCTGAATTTGGCTGTTTGGAGCTTTTTTGTAGGCAATCTTGCGCTCTATAAAAAAGAGTTGATGCATTTTAGCTCTATCTGGCTTTCTTTGCAATGCGCAAGCCTCTTAAGGTCGAGAACGCGAGTTTCGTACCTTACAAATTTTTAAAAATCGCCAAGTAGATGAGTTGCAACCGGAAATTGGGCGAATTTTTCAAGTGAAGTCGCCATTTAAGCGTTTCCTGTAGTAGGAAGTCGCTTTTAAATTCTAAATTACTTAATATTATACTAATAACACATACTGTGTAGGCATAGTGCGTCAGTAGGAATATGAAATCGCTAGCTTATGCATCTGCATACAAAAGTAGCCCTAGTAGGCAAGAAGGAAGCGCACATTTTGATTTTTGCACACTTCCGCTTATTCAGTAACCGAGATAACCCATTTTGTATTTAAAATATGAACAAAATCTTCAAAACGTGACCACTCGGACGTTTTCGACGTCGTCTCGAAGAAAATGTAAAAAAGCGCGACGTTGCCGCGTCTATTTAAAAACGCGTTAAATTTTGTTTTTTTTAACCAAACTAGTAAATTCCACAACGGGTCGATTTCCAATTAAAATTAATTAAATTCGCGCCAACTATTTGAGAAATATTTTTAAATTGAGCGCGGTTTTAGGTAAGTGTAGAAAAAGTTTGGACAAAAACGAACTAAAATATACATACAATACAATTAAATTATATCCGGCTGCAAAGATAGCTATTTTGAAGTTACTTAGTAGCAATTATTGATCTCACAAAAAGGATTTAAAGGTTTAAACAATAAAAACAAACTTCCATTTTGGATGCCCGGAATCGTTTTAAAACCTGAACACGTTTTAGGGTGAATAAACGAACATTGATGACTGAAAGTATATTTTGTAGTAGGAAGAACAAATTTTTTTCTCTTTTTTAACCAAAGTAGACGGTAGTTTTGATTTGTTGCTATTGTAAAAGTTTTTTTTGTGTAAGAAGTTGTTTGGTGAAAAAAGGGCGGAAAAGTAAACACTATTAAGAAAGATCGTAGAGGGTAACATTTGACCAAGTTTTGTTCAAGTTTGTGTTTCTCGATAGTTTTCAATCCCACAAGGAAGGTATAACTTTTTATAGTTTAACGTTTGCCAACTTTACGGACTGATCAAATCAAAACTAGTGATTTTACTCGATAAAAGGACAACAGTGACTTTTTTAATTAGTGCAATGTGTGTTTAACCCTTAAAATTCGAAAATGATTTTATAATTCCACATAAACGCGTACTCAGTCTCTTTTGCTCTCGAGGGGATTGAAACAAAAACAGCAACAAAGACGCAGACCACGATATCGTCGTGTAAAAGTACCTCCAATGACCACGTCATCATCGTTGGAGAGGATGTTGATTTACTTGTGCTCCTCTGCGGTCTAGGATCCACTAAAACAAACGTCTACTTCCAAAAGAGTGGCAGAGGTGAGGCGGATTGCATCCAGTTCTCCACCAGCTCGTTCAACCAAGAGGAAGTGGAGGTACCACCTGGATTTAAACTGTTAGACTACGCCTTTGCTGGGTGTGACACTACCTCTGCCCTCTTCTGGCAGGAGAAGATAAAAAGGTGGGGTCACTTCAGACAGAATCAAGCCATAGTGAACCAAGCAAGATTTTTCCTCCAGCCAGATGCCACACAACAAGTGCCTATAGTTGTCCTATATGAAGGAGGCGAGACGACAGACACCCTCAACGATGTACGCTTTTGTACTTTTGTCAAGACAGCAGCCAACACCAAAGCAAATCTGGCTCGTTTGCCCCCCAACCACAGAGGCTGCCATCTGTGGGCCACTCCTAACCACAAAGTGGTTAGGAGTGGAAAAAAGACCACCGACTGAGGTTGGAAATTGAGCTCGACTGGACTCGTCCCCATTACCACTCGGCAAGCCACTGCCCTCCAGATCTCCGAAAACTCCCTTCTTGCAAATGCAAGAAAGGATGCAGTGGTGGCTGCACTTGCCTGAAGGCAGGGCTCAAAAGTTCTGTGATGTGTGCTACCTGCTCTGGGGAAACGTGCCAAAACGCTGCTCCTATCATCATCGAAGAGGACGACGATGACGAGCCTCAAGACAACCCTGACGATCCACCAATACTAGAATACCTACCAACCTACCTATAGATGACGATAACGACGATCTACTAATAGTGGTGGACCTACCCATAGAACGCATTGAAAGTGACGGTCCATGGCCATCTAAAACAAGGCGATGACTGCGATGCGATTTTACCTTATATAGGTTTTTTTGAGATTTTGAAAGAACTACAAGGTCTACATACTCTGATTTGCGCTTATTTTTAAGCTAATTAAATTTCCTACAAGTTCTATTCTATAATTTCTGCTTGTAGGTTCAATGGTTTAGCCGCAATTTTCGTCTAAAAAAGGTCTAAAACTACAATTTTCACTTTTTGGAAAAAATGGCCAATTTTTAAAGTGCTGTAATTCGGTAACTACTGCAGCTACAAAGCTCCGGTAAGGCCTAAATTGTCGCACATTTAATGCTTTTCAAAAACGTATATAACGGCTTTTGTCGAAAAATGCATAGTTTAGAAGATATTAGAGCAAAAACTGAAAAAAGTCCAAAAATTTCACGGTTTTTCGTGTGCTATGCGTTTTCCACAACTTAGGTGGTTAGCAAAGTTACTCTGATGTGTACAAAGTACATTTTTGGGATAAAATAAATGCCAAACTGGTACAAGAAACGACAATTGGTTACTTTTTTATTCAATTACAGACAGACTCGACAACACATCTTCTAACATCCTCAACGTACGCGCCTCACTAACTTGTTGATGCACTAAATCTTCATGCAAATCGTCGTACTTACTCTTCATCGTCTCTATTTCCTTTTGCAATTGCTCGTTGGCGGACGTGAGCTCGCGCACACTGACAAAAGTGCACTTCAGCTGTTTTTCAAAATCGTCCATGTTCTTCTTATAAATCAATTCCTTGCTGGTCGTTCTTCGCCTACTCTCCAAAAGTGCCCTCTCCAACTTTTGCGTCCTCGCCATTTCTTTTTCGAGCTCCTCGCACATGGGCTCGTGAACGTTGCTCACGCACTTATTCAACTCTAGCCTGATATTTTTAATTTCGGCGCGCAAGCGCGCGTTTTCGTCTTTGAGCGTATTTGCGAATTCTTCGAATTTTAAACGCTCGTTTTCGTCGTCTTGGGCCGCTAAGGCTAATTGCTTCTTATAGCTGTCTTCAAGTTTGGCGTACATTTCCTTATTTTTTTGTAAAATATCGTCGTAACTTCGATCTCGTTCTTCCATCTCTTTAATCTTTGTCGCTAATTGTTTTTCTGCAACCAACATCTCGTTTAGTTCGATAGAGAAGCTGGAAATGGAGGAGTCGAACGAGAAATTGGAGTTTTTGCCAATAAAGTCCTTAATTTTGTCAAGTTGCAATTCGGTTAACGCCATTTGGTTGGAGTTTTTTTTACAAATTTTGTCATTGCACGGTTCTTGTGTTTGTACGGCGAATTCTCTAAAACGCCCAATGAGAGTGGGAAAATATTGAGCGAGGCTGGTAAAAAACGAGTTATTAGGGGGTTTTTCGAATTGGGAAGAAAACTTCATTATGTCAAAACTGTCTTGTTTGAGCACTAATTCAATTTCTTCGTTTTCTTCGTTTTTTTCGTACTCCGGATTGCGCTTTCCATTTTGTAATTTTTTAATACAATCAACTGCCGATTGTAGAATATTTGTTTGATTTTTTAATACGTTATCCATTTTAAATTTAAATTAAATACCAAAATTTGTCCAAAATAATAATAAAGGCGACTGACCGTTTTAATGGGAAATTGTCAATTTGACGTTTTTATGTAAATTTGGTTTTAAATCGTTTAATTGAAATTTGAAAATTGCACAACGAAACACAAAGAAGATAAATTGGTTTTAGAGTAACATGTTATTCGATTTGTGTATTTTAGCGAATGGGGCAAATTTGTACGCTTTTATTTGAAAATTTTCTATTTTAACGAAAGTGAAGAAAAACATTGTAATCGTATAATTATTGTCTCTCCGCCCTTCGCCCTCTTACGTTTATCTGTTAGTCCGGGAGGCAGGGGAAGGCTCTAGAAGGCAGTTTATGAGAAAAGTGCATTTATGCAAAAATAAACTAAATAAAATTTTATACAAACTACATTCGAAAGTTTTTTTTCTCGGACAAACGGCTTAGGCACTAGAGCGCGTTAAAGTTTGACAAAAATTTCTACCTCCCAGGCACGATATACGGTAAACTTCTACCCGCTGTACCTCTGCAACTGTGTGTTTTGCAAAAAAATATAAGGAAACATTATTGTAGGAAATTTAATGTACTTTATTTTTGTATAAAAACACTTTTCTCCAAAAGAGCGTAAGTTTCGAGTTATGAGCGATAAAAATTTTTTTGGGCCGATTTTTGAAGTTTTTTTTCCTTTAACGCACGCAAGCGCCTAAATCGTTTACTTGAGGTAAAAAATTAATAAACATAATTTGTAGAAAATTGAATGTTCTATATTTTACTGTAGACAAACTCCTTCCTAAAAGTGTGTATTTTTAGAGTTATAAACGAAAAACAAAAAAACAGCTTCTTGACCGATTTTGGAATTTTTGTCAAGCTTTAATTCGCTTGAGCGCCTTAACTTTTGACCTGACGAAAAAACTTAAGACACATAATTTGTAGAAAATTGAATGTGCTTTATTTTACTGTAGACAAACTCCTTCCTAAAAGTGTGTATTTTCAGAGTTATAAGCAAAAAACTAAAACAACAGCTTCTTGACCGATTTTGGAATTTTTGTCTAGCTTTAATTCGCTTGAGCGCCTTAACTTTCGACCTGACGAAAAAACTTAAGACACATAATTTGTAGAAAATTGAATGTTCTTTATTTTACTGTAGACAAACTCCTTCCTAAAAGTGTGTATTTTCAGAGTTATAAACGAAAAACAAAAAAAACGGCTTCTTGACCGATTTTGGAATTTTTGTCAAGCTTTATTCGCTTGAGCGCCTTAACTTTCGACCTGACGAAAAAACTTAAGACGTAATTTGTAGAAAATTGAATGTGCTTTATTTTACTGTAGACAAACTCCTTCCTAAAAGTGTGTATTTTCAGAGTTATAAACGAAAAATAAAAAAAAACAGCTTCTTGACCGATTTTGGAATTTTTGTCTAGCTTTAATTCGCTTGAGCGCCTTAACTTTCGACCTGACGAAAAAACTTAAGACACATAATTTGTAGAAAATTGAATGCTCTTTATTTTACTGTAGACAAACTCCTTCCTAAAAGTGTGTATTTTCAGAGTTATAAACGAAAAACATTTTTGTCAAGCTTTAATTCGCTTGAGCGCCTTAACTTTCGACCTGACGAAAAAACTTAAAACACATAATTTGTAGAAAATTGAATGTGCTTTATTTTACTGTAGACAAACTCCTTCCTAAAAGTGTGTATTTTCAGAGTTATAAGCGAAAAACAAAAAAAGCAGCTTCTTGACCGATTTTGGAATTTTTGTCTAGCTTTAATTCGCTTGAGCGCCTTAACTTTCGACCTGACGAAAAAACTTAAGACATAATTTGTAGAAAATTGAATGATCTATATTTTACTGCAGACAAACTCCTTCCTAAAAGTGTGTATTTTTAGAGTTATAAGCGAAAAACAAAAAAACAGCTTCTTGACCGATTTTGGAATTTTTGTCAAGCTTTAATTCGCTTGAGCGCCTTAACTTTCGACCTGACGAAAAAACTTAAGACACATAATTTGTAGAAAATTGAATGTGCTTTATTTTACTGTAGACAAACTCCTTCCTAAAAGTGTGTATTTTCAGAGTTATAAGCAAAAAACTAAAACAACAGCTTCTTGACCGATTTTGGAATTTTTGTCTAGCTTTAATTCGCTTGAGCGCCTTAACTTTCGACCTGACGAAAAAACTTAAGACACATAATTTGTAGAAAATTGAATGATCTATATTTTACTGTAGACAAACTCCTTCCTAAAAGTGTGTATTTTTAGAGTTATAAACGAAAAACAAAAAAACAGCTTCTTGACCGATTTTGGAATTTTTGTCTAGCTTTAATTCGCTTGAGCGCCTAAACTTTCGACCTGACGAAAAAACTTAAGACACATAATTTGTAGAAAATTGAATGTTCTTTATTTTACTGTAAACAAACTCCTTCCTAAAAGTGTGTATTTTCAGAGTTATAAGCGAAAAACAAAAAAAGCAGCTTCTTGACCGATTTTGGAATTTTTGTCTAGCTTTAATTCGCTTGAGCGCCTAAACTTTCGACCTGACGAAAAAACTTAAGACACATAATTTGTAGAAAATTGAATGTTCTTTATTTTACTGTAAACAAACTCCTTCCTAAAAGTGTGTATTTTCAGAGTTATAAGCAAAAAACTAAAACAACAGCTTCTTGACCGATTTTGGAATTTTTGTCTAGCTTTAATTCGCTTGAGCGCCTTAACTTTCGACCTGACGAAAAAACTTAAGACACATAATTTGTAGAAAATTGAATGTTCTTTATTTTACTGTAAACAAACTCCTTCCTAAAAGTGTGTATTTTCAGAGTTATAAGCGAAAAACAAAAAAAGCAGCTTCTTGACCGATTTTGGAATTTTTGTCTAGCTTTAATTCGCTTGAGCGCCTTAACTTTCGACCTGACGAAAAAACTTAAGACACATAATTTGTAGAAAATTGAATGCTCTTTATTTTACTGTAGACAAACTCCTTCCTAAAAGTGTGTATTTTCAGAGTTATAAGCGAAAAACAAAAAAAGCAGCTTCTTGACCGATTTTGGAATTTTTGTCTAGCTTTAATTCGCTTGAGCGCCTTAACTTTCGACCTGACGAAAAAACTTAAGACACATAATTTGTAGAAAATTGAATGTTCTTTATTTTACTGTAAACAAACTCCTTCTTAAAAGTGTGTATTTTCAGAGTTATAAGCGAAAAAGAAAAAAAGCAGCTTCTTGACCGATTTTGGAATTTTTGTCTAGCTTTAATTCGCTTGAGCGCCTTAACTTTCGACCTGACGAAAAAACTTAAGACACATAATTTGTAGAAAATTGAATGCTCTTTATTTTACTGTAGACAAACTCCTTCCTAAAAGTGTGTATTTTCAGAGTTATAAGCGAAAAACAAAAAAAGCAGCTTCTTGACCGATTTTGGAATTTTTGTCAAGCTTTAATTCGCTTGAGCGCCTTAACTTTCGACCTGACGAAAAAACTTAAGACACATAATTTGTAGAAAATTGAATGTTCTTTATTTTACTGTAAACAAACTCCTTCCTAAAAGTGTGTATTTTCAGAGTCATAAGCGAAAAACAAAAAAAGCAGCTTCTTGACCGATTTTGGAATGTTTGTCTAGCTTTAATTCGCTTGAGCGCCTTAACTTTCGACCTGACGAAAAAACTTAAGACACATAATTTGTAGAAAATTGAATGTTCTTTATTTTACTGTAAACAAACTTCTTCCTAAAAGTGTGTATTTTCAGAGTTATAAGCGAAAAACAAAAAAAGCAGCTTCTTGACCGATTTTGGAATTTTTGTCTAGCTTTAATTCGCTTGAGCGCCTTAACTTTCGACCTGACGAAAAAACTTAAGACACATAATTTATAGTAAATTGAATGTTCTTTATTTTACTGTAGACAAACTCCTTCCTAAAAGTGTGTATTTTCAGAGTTATAAGCGAAAAACTAAAACAACAGCTTCTTGACCGATTTTGGAATTTTTGTCTAGCTTTAATTCGCTTGAGCGCCTTAACTTTCGACCTGACGAAAAAACTTAAGAAACATAATTTGTAGAAAATTGAATGCTCTTTATTTTACTGTAGACAAACTCCTTCCTAAAAGTGTGTATTTTCAGAGTTATAAACGAAAAACAAAAAAAACGGCTTCTTGACCGATTTTGGAATTTTTGTCAAGCTTTAATTCGCTTGAGCGCCTTAACTTTCGACCTGACGAAAAAACTTTCCTCCTCTGAAGGAAAAAACCTAAGAGAGGTCATCTGTAGAAAATTAAATGCTCCTTATTTTTATTATTAAATTTAAAAAAATTTAAAAATTCAAAAAATTTTCCATAAAGTGCGTATTTTTTGAGTTATTAGTAAAAAACCTAAAAAAGAGTTATTCTCGAGCCTCCTCCAAGTTAATGTTGCTATTTTAACAGGCAGACGGTCGGTTTTGTTACTTGTTACTCATTTGGAGTGTTCGATCCTGAATAATCACAACGTTTGTACTTATGGTGGACTAAGTGTTCGCTGCCTCCCGGAAGTAAGGACTTACGTGGTGGGGACGCGAGCCGTGGACTCGCTCGCAAAACTTACAATTTGCATCAGATTATATTTAATCTCGTAATTCATTTATCACAAATCGTAAAATGGTGATTCATGCACCACAAGAAGCACAAAAAATTGATTAAACTTTTATTAAGAATAATATTTGTCGATTTAAGTTTTAGTTTCAGAGATAAAGCGTTGTAAATGCAAAAGATGCAAATAGGGAACATTTTAGGTTTAAAATTTGGGCTCCCAAGCCAAAAAATATCAGAAAACTTGAAAACAATTATAATTAGTACGGAATGCAAGTTAGCATTTTTATTATAAAAATTGTAGATTCCCCCCAAACCCAAAAACGAGAAGTATTTATAAATTTATAACTTCATTTTGAGTTATTTTGACTCGTCAATTATGTTAATTACAAACTTTTTTTTCCTAATCTGAAAAATGTCGCATACAATTTTTTTGCCCCCACAACCTTAATAGTCGAGCACTAGTTTATTATAAATATATACCTTTTTTTACCTATTTATATATTAACTTGACATATGTATAGGACTCATGTATATATTAAATGAGATTGGCGAAGACACGATGGGCCACACACGGTGTATCATTCAAAATTTATTCTTAGAAAATTTGTAAGTTTGCCAACATTTTGTTCATCTAATGTTGCAGAACACCCACAATTAAAATTTTAAGTGGATATTATAATTAGTTTGTTCATTTAGGAAAGACGGCGGAGAGCGTGGAAGAGAAGAAGAACAAATTTTTAAGCGCTCACATACTCGCGCGTATACACAAAACACATTGACTTACTTTCAAAAGAACAAGTTTCTTAATTTTAATGTTAATATTATGGCACATTAAGTTAATTAAGAAATGACGGTAAGTTACTTCGTCTTATTTATATATAATTGTTTTGTAAGTTGTAGAATTTTTATTATCTAAATCTCCGTTTCAATCGGTAGTTTAAATGAGCTCATTATATGATTTAAGGTGTTAACTTTAAAGACGACAAGTTTTTAACATGAAAAATTGTCTTCGAGATTGATTTTTTGTTAATTTGATACGACGACGGAGCTATTTTTAATAAATTAGCTCGATCTAACCGACTGCTTCTGATTTTTTTGAACTCTCCCATCTACAGCGTGGTCACCAGCACGTAAATACATAGTTTTTTAATTTCCCCACGAATTTTAGAGCGACCCCCAATCGCTCCCTCTACTGTTGGGATTTTTAGAGAGCCGTAACTCCCCTGAAACCATTCCATCAAGAAGCAGAAGACTTAGCAACTCTCCAAAGAAACTCTGAAAGACAAAACGACGAATTTTGGCGTTAATTTCACAAAAGTGAAAGTGGCACGAGCCAAATACGCCCTGAAAAGTGCAAAAATTTCCCTTAGAGGCCTCCGAGCACTATGTTGGAGTCGTATCGCCCTTGGGACACACGGTATATAAACAAACGTTACTAAACGCCCGCCTTATTTTATTTAAAAGAAAAGAGAACCTGTATTTAAAAGTTAAGAGCAAACATCAATCATGATTGCGTAGCACGGCAGTCGTATTTTCTTTTAAAGCTTTGTAATTTTAAATTGAAAGCTAGATAAGTAAAACCTTATTATTGACAATAAAACATTTCAGCTTTTAAAAATTGAAACAAGCAGTAGCACTTTAAAAATGTTGTTCTCCTACCTTTACTTTTCGAATTTTTAACCGACTCCTCCTTTTTTTCCTTTCTTAAACAATTTTTAATTTTTTTTTGGCTGTTAAAATTGCTTTCAGATAAATATAGATATATTTAAAATCCATTAAACATCGAATTTAATTGGTGAAAGATGTAATTTTATCTAAGTGATAAGCTGGTTTTGTATTTAGCAAAATTTCATTGTAAGTGAGACATCAATTTTGTTGTCAAAATTAAGAACAAGCTGTAAAAGCAATTTTATTTCGTTTAAACACGCGACTGAGTGAGCACTGAAGTTTTTCGTCTATACAGTGTGTCGAAAATGCAATTTTTTGGTGTCGTAATGTCACAAGGGAGCTACAAAGCAATACTTTGTTGTTCAGTACAAAACACGTGCCCAGTCCAGGTCTCATTTTGAACAATTTAGGTTTTATAAACAAACATCGCTTGTACGGCCTGGAAAGTGGCCCAAATGACCCACACAACGCACAAGAATTGCCCAAACCATCTAAAGGTGGACGGTGCCGGTGTAACAGATGCCCAAGACTGTCCAATATTATATGAATAGAGTTGACTAGAAGTACGAGAATAAAAATAGCGATTTGCAGCGATGCAGCTTTGAGACAATCAGACCAAGGAATCAGAACAAAATGTACAAAGCTACAAATACGCAGCCTTACGTGTTGCTAAACTAATGGAAGAGAGATAAGTACAAAAATGACCTTGGTACAAGAGCCCTGCACTCTTTGGGAAAAACTGTTGGCTCTTGGCCCAACCTTGATACTACTTCTTGAAACAACGGAAGAGCACAGAAAGGATATCAAGAGCGGAAGAGCAATATGTGAAGAATGAAGAGGTAGTGGAAAATTGGAAATACGATAAAATGTGATAAAGTAACTGGTGGAGCCCACGTAAACTGAAAAACAATAAGAGAATTCCGAATTGTCAAAAACTTTACAAAAAATATGAAAGATGCCAGGTCTGAAGAAAATTCTCTTAAGAAAACTCACTGGAACACCCATGGGGACTGCAGATCCCATTGAAATCGTAAAAACAATGAACGAATTATATACAAATGACGATGGGGTGGAATGGTCTGAATGGGAATATTGTACACAGAACACATAATTTTGCCCTGGAAAAGCGACTGCTGGGGTGGGTTTTTATTAGTTATTAGGATCCAAGGAAGCCTTCAATCAATCAACGGCTCAAAATAATTGTCCAATTTACGATTAATGTACGTCCAAGTAAATTGGTCGATTTATTCAGGGTCTTCGTCTTCCCATTGAGCAGAAGAGGAACGACATGTTTAAGTAGCATTAAGGTAAACCGTGTGCTTACTACTGGATTCCCACAACGTGAAGAGTCACGTAAACTAGGGCTAGGACTGACTAGAAAGGACTAGGACAGACTAGGACTGACTAGGGCATACTAGGGTAGACTAGGAAGGACTAGAAAGACCTAGGAAGAACTAGAGTAGAAAAAACTAGAGCGGAAGATAATGAACGGTGACGGGCTAAGCACAGCGAGAACGGAAACAACGGTCAAAGACGATCTAAGACGGATTAGGACGGACTAGGAAAGACTAGGACGGACTAGGGCGAACTAGAACGGACTACGGCGGAGTAGGCAGGACTAGGGCGCACTATGACGGATTATGACGGACTAGGAAGAAATAGGCCAGACTAAGAAAGACTAGAATTCTTTTAAAAGACTGGGACAAACTCGGAAGTATTATGATGGACTAAAACAAACTAGGGCGGACTAGGAGGGACTAAGGCGAACTAGGCCAAACTACTAAGGATTAGAAAGGACTAGGAAGAACTAGGACCGACTAGGGAGGCGGATGATGAACGATGACAGGCGAGGACGGGGAGAATGGAGAGAGAATGGTCTAGGACGGTCTAAGACAAACTAGGACGGACTAAAAAAGACTAAGAAGGACTAGGGCGGATTAGGAAGTATTATGACGGACTAGAACGAACTAGGGGGGAGTAGGAGGGACTAGAAGGGCTAAGGACAGACTAAGAAGGACTAGGACAGACTAGGGCGGATGATGATGAGCGATGACAGGCTAAGGACAGGCGAGGACGGAGAGAACGTACTAGGACAAACTTGAACGGACTAGGAAAGATGATATCGGACTAGGAAGGATGATATCGGACTAGGAAGGGCTATAACGGACTAGGGCGGACTAGGAAGGACTAGGGCGGACTATGACCGACTAGAAAGGACTAGAAAAGACCAGAAAGAACTAAAAAGAACTAGAAAGAACTAGGAAAGGCTAGGACGGACTAGGGCGGACGATGACGAATGATGTCAGACTAAGGACAAGCGAGGACGGAGCAAACAGACAAGAACGGAGCAAACAGACAAGAACGGACAAAGACGGACGAGAACAGGCAAAGCTAGGCAAAGACGGAGAGAACGAAGAGGACAGAGACGAAAACGTCAAAGAGAACGGAGACGACGTTTCTAGAGTTTGGAAGAAAATGTCCACTCTCCAAAACGCAAAAGGTTAGTGGCTGGAAGGTATATAACGACTTTGAATGGAAGATGAGAGATGTGCTTTGCAAAGTAATCTGCCCTAAATTAAATTTAGGTTCATCGCCAGCGCTACAGTCTCCACATGTGGATGAATGACTCTAGAAAAATAGCTTCTATACTATATCCACGGAGTAACTGCGTTTTAAACGCCCTGTATTAGCTCTCTTAATTCTTTTTTGGACACGTTCTTGTATAAGTATAGCAACAGTATTAATTTTGCCACATCGCATGACAAAAGAAAATTACCATTTAAGGAATTGATTATCAGAGACGTAATGTCAACTAATGGCTCACTTTAATTTTGAATCCGATTCCATTCATTACGTTACGAATGGAATTTACAATTATCATCAATTAACCGAACAATAAAACAGCGGTATAATGTTCGCTCTCCTAACATTTTCATATTTATCCGTTTATTCGTGGTTTGCTGGTTTGGCGCACATGCAGTGTTAGTCAACAGTTTGGACGAAAATTAAATGTTTTGGTCGTGGCCTATTCGATGGGTTATCATTATCAACGAACTGTGTTATTGTTCGTCGTGGCCTGGTCAGCTCGTCTTTTGCTACCCCTAAACTAGTGCGTATTAATGTATCCGTTTATTTTCATTAATAAAACATATTCCGCAAATTGGCCATATTTCGTCTTAAGCTCCTTCGTCTGCTCATTCGTACAAAAGCGGACATGCTAATTTGCACTCCTCTCTTAACATTGCGTGAAACACAATGAAACAGACACGTAAATAAGAACTCCCCTCCCTTAATAACGACTATAAAGACCACCATTACAGCACTAATAAGGGGGATACAACTCCATTATAAAAGGGGGGAGCAACTGAGGGACTGAGTAAGAGTACATTGTCTAACATCCCGGCGGCGGCATTTCTCTGTCTCCTTGTGCCTGGGCAAATGAGTCGAGTACTAATACTAATCAGCAAGGTTAATTACACGTTTTTTTTACGTTAAATAAGGAGGCAGTTAAAAACTACTCGAGAGTGGTTTATTTTAATGTAATTAACAAATTGACTTATACGAGCGCGGTTTAATCGCTAGTTTCGAGAGAAAAACTGATCGTTAAGAAGCAAATGGGCCTATTTAAGATGCAAGGTGATGATGATTTCTTTTATATTTGGTCGAAAAAAGGCCATTTGAATTACTTAATTGTGACTAATTAAGAACTATTTGGATGTTAATTGTACTTCTTCTAGCGTGTTTCGAATTGGGCATCGGGCATTCTGAGATAAGGCTTTCTACTTTTTTCGTGTAATGTGTAATTTATAATCTATTTTAATTTGATCAATTTATATAATTCTGTTCGTCGTTGATAAAAATTTAAATTTTGATCAAGAAGCTTGTTTTTGGTCAACTTAATGGGTCTCCGCTTAACCACACCGTGACACCGTCTCGGAAAACGAAATATCCTAAACTTCTTATCGTAATTTAATTTTAAAAAAATTTCATTTGCATAGATAGCGTGGATTTGAACGTTAATTAATATCTTTGGTGAAATTTAAAAAGTGGACTGGTCAAAATCTCACGGATGGGAAAAACGGCCGTCGTAATTAATGCCAATTAACAAAAATTTGTAAGAATTAAGATGGCGATTAATTTTAAAACGCTTCAAAATAAACATAAATGCATAGTGATTACTGATTAAATTTCCGACACCCCTCCCCCTACTCGAATTATAGCTAACGGGTTGAGGTTCGTTCTCGTGTCGTCAAGAAGACGCGTGGCAAGCCTCGAATGCGTCTTGTGAGTTAGCGTTTATGGGCAGAGAGGCAAAAAATGTTTTGTTTCCATATATGGAGGTCGATGAAAAAGTGCCTTCTACTTACCTACACTGCCCTATAGTTCTTTCAGATGAGCTCAATCTAGCCCAAATTTCGTAACTAGAACTGGCAGCCTTTTTTCGTTCGGTGTCAAGGCGTGCTCTCATCTCACAACCACGCTTTTGGTTTGCTCTTTTTGGCCACATGTGTTCTTATTTTACCCATCTTATTTCTCGAACATGTGAAGTCTGCTAACGCGCCTTTTATAGACTCTTATTTAGTTCAAATTTATGCTTGTGCGAGTGCCTCCTCACTCGTCACTATTCTCTGGGAGATTAGTGAAGACTCTTTCCTCGCCTCAAAATATTTGAAACATCTGGACACTATTATAGGGGTTATAATAAATTAATCGAGTTCCATAGCATATGTTCCATATAAGCCTATGGGCCTGCGCCCCACTCGTACACGGTAAAAGCTGCGGAAATGTTGTAAATAATTAAAAAACACGGGCTTGTGTCTACGTATTTATTTCCAACAACACACGAGCACACGAGTCTGCTCTTTTAGCTACTTTACAATACAATTAATTGTACATGGCTAATTGGCTAATATTAAGCAGTATACTAAATCACTTGTTAATTGTGCAAGGTCTTGGTTAATCGTAAACTCTTCCAAAATTATCGTTCTCAGTAACTAAACAAATTAAGCACAAACCAGAAGAGGCAGCAAAAATATCATCGGCACAGTGTAGCACAGAGCAGACAAAGAAAAAGAATCAGCAGAGAGTTCAATAATGGAAAGTGATGGAGTAAAGGCGCCCACAGACCTCGTAATTTGTCATCGGTGATCTGTGATCGTTCAACAAGCCATTGTGATTGGTTTAGACACCCGATGAGCGCACAGACCTTGTGATCTGGTTCTGGATCTGGATTATTAAGAAGGGGGAGCAAGCTCCCTGCACTTAGGCCACTTAATCGGGCCCATTGTACTTCCTCCCAAACGGCCTCCCCGTGCCCATCAGATCTCAAGCCATCCTACATGTAGGATGAACTCCAGAATTCTGGCGAGAGGGGTGGTGCTTATTCTGGCCATGTCGAGCCAGAAGTCCCCCAACACGGATCTTCTTATCGACGTTAAAGCTGGACAGTGACAAAGCACATGTTAAGCGGTCTCGTCTTCTAGTTCGCATCCCCGACATATGGGATTGTTTACCAAGCCCAGAGTGTGAAGATGTTTGTGTAGTCGACAGTGTCCCGAGAGTGCAATTGTTCGTAGATTAGTTCGGGACACCTTGTGATCATTCATAGTGACAAATATGGGGCCCAATTACAACGGTTTGTCACGAAGTCACGATGACCGATGACAAAATCACGACGTCTGTTGGCTCATCGGGCTTGAAAATCAATCACGATGGCTTGTCACGCACTTGTACGTAAATGGTTAATCGGAAGCTCTTCCAAAATTTGTGTAAAATTATCGTCTACAAATTGAGCACAGAAATTGAATATAAACCAGAAGGGGCGGCAAAAATATCATCAACAAATCGGCACACTAAGTACGTACGCCGGTAAGGCATCATAGCACAGAGGACAGCGCAGTCAAAGAAAACGAAACAGCGGAGAGTTCAACAAAGGAAAGGTATGGAGTAAAGCGTCCACAGACCAGACCTCGTGATTTGTCATCGGTGATCTCTGATCGTTCAACAAGCCATTGTAATTGGTTTAGACGCCCGATGAGCGCACAGACCTTGTGATCATTCATAGTAACAAATATGGGGCCCAATCACGACGGTTCATCACAAGGACACGATGACCAATGATGATAAAATCATGAGGTATGTTGGCTCATCGGGCTTGAAAACCAATCACGATGGCTTGTCACGCACTTGTGCGTAAATGGTTAATCGGAAGCTTTTCCAAAATTTATGTTAAATTATCGTCAACAAATTGAGCACAGAAATTGAATATAAACCAGAAGAGGCAGCAAAATTGTCATTGACACACAAAGTACGTACGCAGGTAAGGCACGGTCGTACAGAAGACAGAGCAGTTAAAGAAAACGAATCAGCAGAGAGTTTAACAAAGGAAAGGAATGGAGTAAAGGCGCCCACGGACCTCTTGATTTGTCATCAGTGATCTGTGATCGTTCGACAAGCCGTTGTGATTAATTTTGACGCCCGATCAGTCCACAGACCTTGTGATCGTTCATCGTGACAAATATGGGGCTTTATCACAACGGTTGTCACAAAGTCACGATGACCGATGATGACAAAATCATGAGGCCTGTTGGCTCATCGGGCTTATAACGAATTACGAGGTCTGTGGACGGCCTAAAAGGGGCTACACGTGTACCAAAATGCAACTCAAAACTGTGCAAACCTATAAAATGTACAATGACTTTTTTCTATAATGTTGCGCTCGGCCGCTTGGGGTAAGAGTTTCACAGGTGAGCTAATTGGCTGGTATAGCAATAGGAACGTAGACTTCGGCAAATAAATTAACAGCGTACAGTTCTAAATTTGTGTAAATGAAACGTACATTTGCTTTATACTGTCCATTTGGAATAAAAGGAGGAAACCTTTGTTCGTCTGGGTAGAAATTACAAAAGTAGTATTCGACATCCTGAAATTTTTAAATTTAGAATCCAAACTCCAAAACTTGGAAAAATCACCTTTTCAAAACGAGCTCCCATATTTCCGCAGTTTTTTATTCTTTGTATTCCTATTATATCGGCATTAAAGACTTCGAAATAACTGACTTGAAATCTTATTGGGAAATGGCGGTACTCGTTGCTTGTAAATTTGTATGCTTGCACAACGGTCTTAAAGGTTACTCCCTTATTATTAGTTTTTAACAATAAATAATAATTACTTACTTGTATCTTATCCCCAACATCTATCAAATACGTCACTGTAAAATTCATTGCCGGAGTTGTACGATTATATTTAAAAGTGACAAATTTGATGTTTTTAACCAGATCCGGATTATAACTCACAAGTTCAGTTCTAATATCTCTTAATTTGTACGTATGTTGATGGAACTAAAATAATCATTAATAATAACATTTTGTGGTTATTTACAAGAAAATTTACCTTAGACAAGATGTCTTGGCTCGCAAATGCCTGTATTAACAAAAAATACAAAATTAAAACAATTGATAACATACTTGGAAGCGTAAAGAAGCACTTTGGGCTAACTAAACAATAGCCCGATGTGGGTTTTTGGGCTAAATGGTACTACTGAAAATTCACTCAAACGAACGACTTAGCGTGCCCAATTTCTATTTACCAATGCTTGTGTAACAGTAACCCAACCAAAACATGAAAATACATAAAGATGAGTGATTACCTCGACTGTTAGTATAGTGTCGACCTCGGTTACAAATCGGCCCAAAATGACCAATGACATCGCCTTTTTTATATAATAGCTGGACATTATTTTAGTTCGATATTTTTCTGTAGTTTATGACAGAAATTCTGTAGTCGTAATTTGTTTGATTTTATTATTTTTCTGCGAGCTTTGGGCCAATGTGTAGCTCCTAAGGTCACTACAGACGAAATAATGGACCAAAGCACTGGCATCATTACATTCTTAACTTGGCATATTGGTAACACAGTACCTGGAGCCTCTTGGATGGCAATGATAATCGTAGAAATATGGCGTGAAAATAACCGACTGGAGTTCATTCCTGGTAAGACTGGAACGGTTCTCATCTTCGCGAAGAAAGTCAATCCCGCTTAGTTTGTATCTGCCAAGCTTTTCAACTAGCTCCTCACTCTATCTTCCACCTGCAAGTGGTTGGAGACCTTTCATCACTTTAAATTTTAGTGGAAGCAATAGAAGAGCAGACATTGCCAAACTAACCTTTGCACCTATCGGCCTTCCAGAAACAGACCTACTCTGCTCTCCAAAGGACCTTCTGAGCTGTACGAAAATATCTTATCCATCTCGGCGGACTTCTTTCCTCTTTCAAGGAGACCAGACTGCGAACAGTCTGGCCCAAGTGGTAGCGATAAATTGTTAGTCCTTGGAGTCCAACGAAAGCATGCGATCTTAAAACTGCCAGTTAAGAGGACTACAACGGTACAGAGGTGGTGTGAAGAACAACTCTTCTAGTTTCGGAAAAGTTGGAGGAATGGGGGCCAGCAATGAGCATCTTCTTGAATAAATGGAGGAAATGGTCGAAATTGCTGCCAACTAAAGTAGCAAATAGACGCCACGCCATATGTTAAATTCACAGACCTGTGGACTAATGGAGTACTTCTTCGGTATAAATAGCTATGGAGGGTGGAAAAGCGCAAAATCAATTAACGTTTCTTTAACAAACTTCAGCTTAGTTTTGCGTTCGTTACAAATTGTAGAAAAAGAGCTCTTTCGTTTGATTTATGAATAAAAAGCGAACGAACCACAGAGTGTTGGCGCGGTGTTAGATATTGACATTTCACGGCAAAACTGCAAACTTCCCCTGTTACTTTAATACCTTTTGGATCTTCATAAACATATTTTGGCGTAATATTTATTTATCGGAAAACTTTAATACTCAAAAAAGCGTTTCATTTACAAAAATAAATAAAAAAGTAAGTTTCATCTTGGAAAAGTCGTTAAAATAATGAAAAAAATTTAACACGACTTTTGGTTTTTCATCGTACCCTTAAAAGTAGAGAATATTATTCGCAATTGTAATGTTCAAACAAAGTGTAAAGAGAATGAAATGAGAATTTCGTTGTTATTACTATTATTTCTCTCTAGGCAGTACTCAGCGTCCCTTATCAGAAAGCTCCAGGCTTTTGCTGTTGATAACAAAGCTTAATGGTCTTTCAAGTATTGTATACATTTTCCCTAAAAAGGTCACCTGGGATTAAATTAATTCATATTTATTTAAATCGTAAGGGAAGAAAGAAAAAAAAAGAGAAAAAAATAAATATAATATTTGTATAATTTTTCTGAAAGATTCGGAAGTTCGCGTCAACTTAACAGATATTGGGTGGCGGTTTCAAAGTTCAATCGTTTGAACTTCGTGGCCCGACCCGCCGGTTTCGAACTTGGAGCATTGATCAAAGGATGACGGTCGGAAGAAGTTGAATCGTTATTAGAAACCAACTCGTCATTCGATATTTCCGGTCGGTCTAGACTCTCACTAAGGGAAGATTTTTATAAAGGGTTGAAATTATTTCTTCTATTACTATCGGATTATTAAGGCACGCCACTGATTATTTAGGAGATTTTTTTTCATTTTTTCGGTGGATTTAAGATAGAAAGACTACCGCTTTACGAGTGTAATATGAGGGGGAAATATTATATCAAAAGGAGACGAGGTTTGGATCCTTTGATCATTTTGTCAATTCGAATTATTCTTCTTTAATTGTAGGTTTAAATCAAACGTTGGGCATTTTGTTAAATCCGCTTAAAGATTGATCCTATTTGGGCAAATTGCATTTCATTTTCAATTCGGGATTTTTTGTCCGCATTGTAAATTAGGGGATGAACAAAATTTTGGGGTAGCTTATTAATATTTATGTTAAAGTGTTTGCTTACCTTTTATTTATCGTAAAGCTTAATTGGAAGGGATGTTTCGATTTATTAGTACTTAGTTCGGTATAAAGGGGTTAGTTTGTTCATTCAGATGGTTAATTAGGGAGAGCACCCTCAGCTGTAGCAGTATCTAAAAGAATATAAATTTATCTTTAATAGCTTTTTCCGGTTAAATTTGCATACTACACTTGTGTACAGAATAATTACTAACTGCCATTAGTTCTGGTATGTGGTGCTAACTACAAACTAATTCCATTAACAACCAAACCCGACCATATTACTTAACCCTTATTGGAAACATTTGACGCTTTTTATAAACTTTATTAATCATACGATCTTAAGAATAAAAGTCGAGACGAGCTAAGATTTATATCTACGTTAACAGATACTTAAACCTACTAATTATATCTCGAAGCTATTTCTATTTTTCAGAAATATATTTACAGAAAATTAAACGACGCCACAGCAGAAATTTCTCCTAGAAACATTTTAGGCCACACATTAAAAGAAGTTTTATCAAATGTTGGGCCACAAGTGACCTCAAGTTTGAGCAAATTATCTAAATTTTCTCCCTAATGTTGCTCAATAATAGTTTACCCAAAAGTTTGCTCAAATTTTAAAAAATGAATACACGCGACTTTTTAACCGAGTGTATCTAAACGTTTACCAAATGTTTCCTCAAAAAATGTTTGCTCAAATGGATAGACACGATGTGAAACGCCAGATCAAATGTTCGGTCAGTCAACTTTTAGAAAATGATTTTCTACGAACATTTTTTTCGAACATTTAACAGAATATTTCTAAATGTTTAATAAATGTTTCCTCAAATACTTGCCTAGAAAGTTGTTCAATTTTTAGCTACAAGTTTGTTTAAATTTTGGACTAAGCTTACTCAAAACGGTTGACAAATATTTTCTCAAACGTTTGCTCAATAGTTTACCCAAAAGTTTGCTCAAATTTTAAAAAATGAATACACGCAACTTTTTAACCGAGTGTATCTAAACGCTTACCAAATGTTTTCTCAGAAAATTTTTGCTCAAATGGATAGACACGATGTGAAACGCCAGATCAAATGTTCGGTCAGTCAACTTTTAGAAAATGATTCTCTACGAACATTTTTTTCGAACATTTAACAGAATATTTCTAAATGTTTAATAAATGTTTCCTCAAATACTTGGCTAGAAAGTTGTTCAATTTTTAGCCACAAGTTTGATTAAATTTTGAACAAACCTTACTCAAAATGCTTGACAAATGTTTTATAAAACGTTTGCTCAAATGTTCGCTAAAATTTACTCTAAAATATTCACTCAAATGTTGCTCAAATGTTTTCTCAAATGTTTGATAAAATATTGCGCCATAAGTGACCTCAAATTTGAACCAATTTTCTGAATATTCTCTTCAACGCTTGACCAGAAGTTTGCTCAAGCGTTTACCAAAGGTTTGCTCAAATGTTTGATCAAATATTGCGCCATAAGTGACCTCAAATTTGAACCAATTTTCTGAATGTTCTCTTCAACGCTTGACCAAAAGTTTGCTTAAGCGTTTACCGAAGGTTAGCTCAAATTTTAGAAAATTATTAACCCCAAACATTTAATCGAATATTTTTAAATGTTTACTAACTTTGCTAGAAATTTGTTCTTGGTTTAGCCAAAAGTTTGTTCAAATTTGAAGCAATGGTCACTGAAAACGCTTGACAAATGTTTTCTTAAATGTTTGCTCAAATGTTCACTTAATTGCTTCTCAAATGTTTTCTCAAACGTTAGATCAAATGTTGGGCCGTAAGTGATCTCAAATTTGAACCAATTTTCTGAATGTTCTCTCTAATGCTCGACCAGAAGCTTGCTCCACCTTATACTCAAGAGTTTTCGCAAATTTTAGAAAATGACTACACACAAATATTTCAATAAATGTTCTCTCAAACACTTGGCTAGAAATTTGTTCATTGTTTAGCCAAAAGTTTATCATTTTGGGCAATGGTTTAAAACGGTTTTCTCACATGTTTGCTCAAACGTTTACTCCAATGTTGCTCAAATGTTTTCTCAAACGTTTGATCAAATGTTGAGCCATAAGTGACCTCAAATTCGAACCGATTTTCTTAATTTTTATTTTAATGTTTAACCAGAAGTTTGCTCAACCATTTACCCAAAAGTTTGTTCAGATTTGAGAAAATGACTATACAGAAACATTTCACCGAATATTTCTAAATGTTTACTAAATAACGTTTTCTCAAAAAATGTTTGCTCAAATGAATCGACATAATGTGTTATTTTGTACAAACTTATCAAAACGCATAATGCAATGTTTGATCCCCTATTTTATCAAATTTTAATAAATTGATTCTTTACGAACATTGGACAAAATGTTTCTCAATGTTCAATAAATGTTTTCTCAGACGCTTGACCGCTGTTTGCTCATTATTTAGCCACAAGTTTGCTCAAATTTTGGATAATGGTTACATAGAAACATTTGGTCAACTAATTCAAAACGTCTGACAAATGGTTTTGCTCAAGTGTTTGCTCAAATGTTGCTCAAATATTTTCTCAAACGTTTGATCAAATGTTGGATCATACGTGACCTCAAATTTGAACCAGTTTTCTGAATGTTCTCTTCAACGGTTTACTAGAAGTTTGCTCAAACGGTTACCCGAAGGTTTGCTCAAATTTTAGAAAAATGTCTACACACAAACATTTGACTCAATATTTCTAACCCTTTTACAAATGTTTTTTCAAACGGGTTTGAAAATTATTTCGTAATAAATTATCGAAACCCAAGATTAAATCTTCGGTCACAAATCTTTTCGAATTTTGGAAATAATTTTTTAAGAACATTCGACAAGTTTCTAAATGTTTCTCAAACACTTGGTCGGAAGTTTGCTCATTGTTTAACCACAAGTTTGCTAAAATTGTAGAAAATAACTACACACAAACACTTGACCGAATATTTCTAAATGTTTAACAAATGTTTTCTCAAAATATGTTTGCTCAAATCGACAGATTCGATGTGTTTAAAAATTATTTCGTAACAAACTTATTAAAACGCAAGATCAAATGCTCGTCCACTAATTTCATCAATTTTTGGAAAATAATTCCCTATGAACATTCGACAGAATATTTTTAAATCTCATTTAAATGTTTTCTCAAATGCTTACCCAAAAGTTTGCTCATTGTGTAGCCACAATTTTGCTCAAATTTTGAACAATGATTACATAAAGCATTTAGTCAACTAATTCAAAGCGTCTGACAAATTTTTGCTCAAATGTTGCTCAAATAAATATTTGCTCAAGTGTTTAAACCAATGTTTTCCATAATGTTTTATACATCTTGCATTATAATTTCTTTAGCAAATATAACGAAACATTTTTGATCACCTGTTTGCTCAAATGTTTTAAAATGTTTTTGTGTCTTTGTGTCTCGATTATTTTATGCAAAATAGTATTTGTCAGATCTAGTTTTAATCCTTCTTTTGGTCGAATTTATTAAAAAGCTCTCTAATTTATGTTTGCGTCGAGTAAAATTTAATTCGAATGAGATGGCATTTTATCGTACACAAAAAGAAATAATTTTTATTTCGATTAAATAACTTTTCAATCCTCCACAAGTCTTATTTTATATTCTGATAAATCCACTCATGAATTAAACGTTTCTTTCTACTTAGATTTGATCCTGTTCACTATTATAGCGCGAGGATCAACGGATTTAGGGGAAAGCGGATTGCAGAGACGATCTGTTTACGACAGCATTCAATCCTCGCATTCTGCTCTTGAATTACAAGTCCTACTTTAAAAATAAAATTTAAATCCTTTGTCATCTACATATCCTAACATAAAGTAAAAAATTTTTTCTTTAATAGACCCAAACATTCGTATAAAAATAAACTACAAGCAATAAACTTAAAGAAAAGCAAATCTTATATAAACCCCTTTCTTTCTCCTTTTTTTTCCTTCATCCCGGATTATGTTTCGTATAATAAATCAAAGCGATCTGATGAATTGAGCCAAATGCTTCCTATGATTAAAGTAATAAGGAAAACGGACATTTCTTTAAATCGCGCACACACACACACAACACAAAAAAAAGAAAAATCTGCTAAAAAATGTTATCTATAATTCATAAAGGATCGAAAGGATGAAACCAGATCAGCAAAACTACTGTAGCGTAAAAAAAAGTTTGGACTTTTGGAAGCTTAACAACTCTTAAAACTTTGTAAAGATTAACTTTTAGGTGCTTTATCTTTTTTTAACTAACTCTTCGTGTGTGTGTGTACGTATTTGGACGTCTTTAAAAATGACGGCAAATTAACAACTTTTCCTTTTAAAAATTCATTACCGAAAGGTTCTAATTTATTTATTAATTACTTAGCTACGACAGGGGTGGGAAGAGAGACTCGAGTTGTTTGTCGACGTTTAAATAAAGAAGGACGTTAACGCCAACACTTACAGGGCAGGACTTGGTTCACAAAGAGTCTTAACCATTGAGCGACACTTGTATAGCCAAGTCCAGGAAAAAAATGTTTTTTCTTTATTATTTATTATATATTTTGAAATGCTGAATCATAATTTTAACTTTACCATCCCTTAAAAGTGAAAATTGCAAAAAATTACGAACAAAGCGCTCTTTTTTTAGTTTTTCGCTTATAACTTGAAAACTACGCACTGCTTGAGAAGAGACACTTATTTCAAGAATAAACTACGCCAAATTTTCTACAAATTATGTTTCTTAGATTTTTTTACTCAAATGAACGGTTTAGGCTCTAGGGTGCATTCAAATTTGACTAAAATTCAAGTATGCGTCAAAAAGCTGATTTTTTAGTTTTTGGCTTATAACTCAGAAACTATGCACTTTTAGAAAAAAGTGTTACTAAGAAAACATAAACTGCTTTAAATTTTCTACAAATTTTGGTCTATAGACTTTTTACTCAGACAAACAGTTTAGGTGCTAGAGCACAATACAATTTGACGAATTTTTCAAAAATGGGCAGAAAAGCTCTTTTCTGCGTTTTTTGCTAATAACTCAGAAACTACGCACTTCTAGAAAAAAGTGTTACTATACTAAAATAAACTACATCAAATTGTCTACAAATTATTGTTGTTAAGTCTTTTGTTCAAACAAACAATTTAGGCGCTACAGCGCGAGAAAATGTGAAATTCTAAAATAAGCAGAAAAGCTGTGGTTTTCGTTTTTCGCTTATAGCTCGGAAACCAAACACATTAAAAAAAGTGTTGCTAAACAAAACTCAACCACATAAAATTGTCTACAAATTATGGTTCTTAGATTTTTTACTCAGACAAACGGTTTAGTCGCTAAAAAGCGATAAAGCATATTATCACACATGATCAAAATTCCAAAATGGGTTTAAATGCTGTCTTTTTTGTTTTTCGCTAATAACTCGGAAACTAAACAGATTTAAGAAAAGTCGTACTAAACAAAAATAAACTACATAAAATTGTCTACAAATTTTGGTTCTTAAATTTTTTTACTCAGACAAACGGTTTAGGCGCTAAAGCGCAATAAACTGTGATCAAAATTCCAAAATGGACAAAAAATCTGTTTTTTCGTTTTTCGCTTATAACTCGGATACTGAGCAGTTTCTTTCTAAACCGTACTTCTCATGTACAAACCTAGGAGGCATAATAAATAATAAGATTCATGGCTAGCGATATTTACCAGTTTTTAAATTTAATTAAAGTTTAAAATAGCTAAAGTAGGCGACGAACTACCTAAAATTGCCTTGCAACAAATGTCTATCCGAAGAAGAATTACTCGTTAAGTAAGACGGCCTAATATGCAGATACAAGTATGGCGCCCGAGCAGGGACCAAGAGTGGATTTCACCAAATTTATGAAATTATAATTTCGCCAAGAACTAGAAAGTTTTTCTGTCAGGCCTTAAAACATAGGTTAGGTCAGCACTACTGTTGCTACCCTTGACATTTTTATTGAAAAATGCTAAACAAACGCCGTAATTAATTAGGTGAATTAATGAATGAGAAAGGTTAAATTTAGCGATGTTAATTTTTGTAAAGGAAAACTTGGAAATAAGTTTGGATTTATGCCAAAAAACAGCAATAACAGATAAAAGCTAAGAGAAACTTTTTAATATGTAGTACCGAGACAGCGAAGTTTTTATCCATTACGAATATTGAAGTAAAAACTTCTATCGTTTTTGTAGCATCTCTTGCAACTTTTTTCCATTTTCAAATATAAAAAAGAAATTGGAAAAATTTCACCTTTAATATTTTAATATAACTGCGGTAATAAAATATTTTTACGATTTCACGTTTTTGATCCGTCGCTTTTTCCATAAGTCGCAACCGAAACAAGGGCCATTTTCACAAAAAATAAATTTTGTAAACTTCTATCGACGGCTTATTGGTAAAATTACCGCACTTAAACCATTCTAAAAGCACATCGTAAGTTTCGAAGAAACTAATGCGAAAGTTTTCTCAACTGACCAACTTAATGGCATTTTATACTGTATCTACGCTATATTGGTACGAACTAATAGCTTAAGTAAACTCGATAAGTTTATATCTTATAATGGCTTTAAGTGGCGTAGTGTTTCATATTAATAAACTATAGGTGGTCTAACTTTTAATAAATATAACACCTACGTCTCGTTACAAATAAAAAAGAAACTAAAACAAGTAGACTAGTAATTTATATTAACAACAACGGGAGCTTCAACAAACACGCAAGTATTAATTATTGATAAATGCTAATGGAGCTTGTAAAGTATTACTTTAATTATTGAATGCCTTTACGATGTAAAAAAAAATTTGTGGAGAGAACTTGTTGACGTTTCTCGTAAAATTTTATCCTTAAGAGGAGTCGTATTTATTTTACGAAACGATAGCCACTTCTCTAACTTACGATGGTGTCTTTCAAAAGTTTAATTCCGTTGGTTATGCCAATAATGTGCAGAGAGCAGAGAATATGGTTTCCATAAAGGCGGTCACACAAACTAAAAGTACGGTGTCGTCGTATAAGTCGCAGTTCAATAAATGCGCACTTTTGATGATGTGAAGATGGCGTGGGTCACACGCAGAACCAACAATTTGAGTTGAATTGTTTACAAAAACTAAAAGAATTCCGTGCGTGTGTAGCTGCGTAGTATCGTAAGGTAAACTGAGCTTAAAAGATAAAATAAAAATTTTGCTTTATCGTTCTTTATGTATTTGGAGTTTGGGGGTGTTCTGCAATCTCGTCAAAGCGATGCGTCTGAAAAAACTGCAAAAAAATGCTCTTTTTCAGTTTTTTGCTTATAACTTGAAAAATATGGGGTTTTTGAGAAAAGCACTTATTTATAAAAATAAACTTCATCAAATTTTATACAAACTAAGTCTCTTAAGTATTTTTTATTAGGCAAACACTTTAGGTGATAAAGTGCGCTAAAGTTAGACAAAAATTTCAAAATCGATTAAAAAGTCGTTTTCTTAGTCTTTTGCTTATAACTCAAAAAATACACACTTTTAGGAAGAAGTTTGCCTACATAAAAATACAGCACGTTAAATTTCCTACAAATTATGCTTCTTAAGTTTTTTTCGTCAAACCAACAGTTTAGGCGCGCAAGCGAATAACAGCTTGAGAAAAATTCCAAAATCGGTCAATAAGCTGTTTTTTTAGTTTTTTGTTTATAACTCAGAAAATGCACACTTTTAGGAAGAAGTTTGTCAGCACAAAAATAAGGCAAATTCAATTTTCCACAAATTATATGTTTTACGCTTTTTACGTCAGCACAACGGTTAAGGCGCTCAAGCGAATAAAAGCTTGAGAAAAACTCCAAAATCGGTCAATAAGCTGTTGTTTTAGTTTTTCGCTTATAACTTTGAAAATACACAATTTTCGAAAAAAATTTATCTACACAAAAATAAAGAATATTTAATTTTCTACAAATTATGTTTCTTAGGTTTTCTACGTCAGGTCAACGGTTTAGGCGCTCAAGCAAATTAAAGCTTGAGAAAAATTCCAAAATCGGTCAATAAGCTGTTGTTTCAGTTTTTCGCTTATAACTCTGAAAATACACCATTTTCGGAAAAAATTTATCTACACAAAAATAAAGAATATTTAATTTTCTACAAATTATATTTCTTCGGGTTTTTACGTCAGGTCAACGGTTTAGGCGCTCAAGCAAATTAAAGCTTGAGAAAAATCCCAAAATCGGTCAATAAGCTGCTGTTTTAGTTTTTCGCTTATAACTCTGAAAGTACACAATTTTCGGAAAAAATTTATCTACACAAAAATAAAGAATATTTAATTTTCTACAAATTATATTTCTTAGGTTTTCTACGTCAGGTCAACGGTTTAGGCGCTCAAGCAAATTAAAGCTTGAGAAAAATTCCAAAATCGGTCAATAAGCTGTTGTTTTAGTTTTTCGCTTATAACTCTGAAAATACACCATTTTCGGAAAAAAGTTATCTACACAAAAATAAAAGATATTTATTTTTCTACAAATTATATTTCTTCGGTTTTTTACGTCAGGTCAACGGTTTAGGCGCTCAAGCGAATTAAAGCTTGAGAAAAATTCCAAAATCGGTCAATAAGCTGCTGTTTTAGTTTTTCGCTTATAACTCTGAAAGTACACAATTTTAGGAAAAAATTTATGTACACAAAAATAAAGAATATTTAATTTTCTACAAATTATATTTCTTAGGTTTTTTACGTCAGGTCAACGGTTTAGGCGCTCAAGCGAATTAAAGCTTGAGAAAAATTCCAAAATCGGTCAATAAGCTGCTGTTTTAGTTTTTCGCTTATAACTCTGAAAGTACACAATTTTCGGAAAAAATTTATCTACACAAAAATAAAGAATATTTAATTTTCTACAAATTATATTTCTTAGGTTTTTTACGTCAGGTCAACGGTTTAGGCGCTCAAGCAAATTAAAGCTTGAGAAAAATTCCAAAATCGGTCAATAAGCTGCTGTTTTAGTTTTTCGCTTATAACTCTGAAAGTACACAATTTTAGGAAAAAATTTATCTACACAAAAATAAAGAATATTTAATTTTCTACAAATTATATTTCTTAGGTTTTTTACGTCAGGTCAACGGTTTAGGCGCTCAAGCGAATTAAAGCTTGAGAAAAATTCCAAAATCGGTCAATAAGCTGCTGTTTTAGTTTTTCGCTTATAACTCTGAAAGTACACAATTTTCGGAAAAAATTTATCTACACAAAAATAAAGAATATTTAATTTTCTACAAATTATATTTCTTAGGTTTTTTACGTCAGGTCAACGGTTTAGGCGCTCAAGCGAATTAAAGCTTGAGAAAAATTCCAAAATCGGTCAATAAGCTGTTGTTTTAGTTTTTCGCTTATAACTCTGAAAATACACCATTTTCGGAAAAAATTTATCTACACAAAAATAAAGAATATTTAATTTTCTACAAATTATATTTCTTAGGTTTTTTACGTCAGGTCAACGGTTTAGGCGCTCAAGCGAATTAAAGCTTGAGAAAAATTCCAAAATCGGTCAATAAGCTGCTGTTTTAGTTTTTCGCTTATAACTCTGAAAGTACACAATTTTCGGAAAAAATTTATCTACACAAAAATAAAGAATATTTAATTTTCTACAAATTATATTTCTTAGGTTTTTTACGTCAGGTCAACGGTTTAGGCGCTCAAGCGAATTAAAGTTTGACAAAAATTCCAAAATCGGTCAAGAAGCTGTTTTTTTAGTTTTTCGCCTATAACTCTGAAAATACCAAAAAAATTCTTTATGTCAAACGAAACAACAAATTTTCTACTTTTTTTGTCAGGCTAGCGGTTTAGGTACTAGAGTGTGGAAAACTGAAAATAAACAATTTTTGTCGATTTTGGAATTTTTGTAAAACTTTAACGCGCTCGAGCACCTAAACCGTGTGTCTAAAAGAAAAAACCTAAAAAACGAAATGTGTTTAAAGCTTTATGTAGTTTTCGAGTTATAAGCGAGAACTCTTGAAAAAACATCATTTTAAACACCTTTTTGGAATTTTCGTCACTCTTTATCGCGCTTTAGCACCTAAACCGTTCGTCTGACATACAAACCTGACATACATAATTGGTAGGAAATTTAATGAGCTATATTTTGTTATAGTTACACTTTTGTCTAAAAGTGCGTAGTTTCCAAGTCACGTGCAAAAAACTACAAAATGCAGTTTTTTGGCAGATTTTGGAATTCTTGTCAAACTTTAAGGCGCTCTATCGCCTAAACCGTTTGTCTGAAGTAAAAAATCTGCTGAACATAGTTTGTAGGAAATTTAATTGAGTTTATTTCGGTATAGTAACATTTTTCTCTAAATGTGACTAGTTTGCGAGTTATAAATAAAAATTGAAAAATACATAAAGAACACGATAGACAAACAAACATCTATATTTTTACCCGGATTTGCCTCTTACTTGCCTCTAGTGACTGGACTATTAAAACAATATGCTATGCACTCTGAGAGTTTCGTATAGTACTTATGGAATCATTCCAACCATTTATTAATTTCTATTTAGTTATAATTATTTTATGCAAAAGAGCAGAAAATTGAATTATGTTCTAAATAAATATGTGCACATTAAAATACAATTAAAAGTAAATTTTAATTATAAACTCCTAGCAAAACGAGAAACAAAATTATACAAACGTACTAACAAAGAACCTACAAGACAAAAAGGCACTTTTTAAACAAATATTTAAACCTTATCGAGTTTTAACTGTACATATTATTTGAACAACTATTTTCTCGATGCCTTTTAATCAAATTCAAATTCTTCGTGACCTACTTCCTTCATGTCGAATATATAAATGAAAACTTTAATTAAATAGCATTTCTTGGGGTAGTTTGAACATTATATTGACTTGAACTTAACTTAAAGGCAAAATTGAAGTTTGCGATTAATTAAAGTTTAAATTGTTGATGACATTACTTTTCAGGATATTGAACTAGTGTGCTATGTACCCCACTTTGAAAATAAAGTTTAAACGATTTCGATGGTAGGTACGTTACTTATTTACGTTATTACATTACGGTAATGTAATTTTCTCGTGTGGAAAAGCTCAATTTTCCTAGTAGTCGTTTTCAATTGTTTGACTATAGCAAATCCAATCGATACTACTCGTATATCAGTATTGGTACTACCTATTTGTTATTGCTAATTTTAATTTTGCTCGCTCGGTGCACAATTTTTCTCTAACGAATGTGACTACGATCCTTCTTCAGCTGTGTGTTTGAGTAGTGAAAATTAAATGCGCTAGAGGGCGAGCTGTTGTAACTGCTTAACATGCACTCGTGCCCTTTCGAGTTGGTATGTTGGTAAAAAATGTGTTGGGTAAGAAATGCATCGCGAGCTTATCTATTTACGTTCAGTGAGTAGTGAAGCATTTGGAAGACAATTAATTTAATAATGATTCGATAGACTAAAGTACAAAGAGGGGCAAAACTTCAATGGATTCTAGAAAGCTCGAGAATAGTTGTTATAGCACAACTGTACGTAACTAAATGGCAGAGTATAAACAAAATCTACATGGCATTATTATCATAGTCAGATTATAACAAGTCCCCAGGCTACTCGAAAACATCAATGGAGCTCATCATTTTAACGGCCCTTTATTAAGAGCCTTTTAATATTCATTATTTGAAGTTTTCGGGGTAATGTTTCCACGCTCTCCATTTACTTAGATTTGGAAATAAAAACATTTTGAATTAACTTATTGGTTTAATCAATAAAGTGGATTTATGACTAAAATACGTTGCGTGCAACATCATTTGGGGTCGGTAATTAGGAAAATCCCTAATCGTGAGCAACGGATAGAAAAGGCTTTGAAACTCAATTAGTGCCTAATTAATTTCAATACGTCAAAAATATCCAAATACCGACAATACAAAAAACAAAAAACAATTTACAACTCTTCGCTTTTATTTTTTGCGAAGTTGCACGTTAAGCCGTCGTTAATAAGTTTATTTTACCCCTTAATTTATACACTTGCGCTAGGGGGGTAAGTTGACGCTTTTAACCCTTTATTAACAATTCAAGATTGTAACATTTGAGAAAACGTTAAATCTATTCAAGTAAATTTGAGTTCGGTGTGCAAATTCATACTGCTTGATTAAGCCTGTGGGGGCTGTGGAGTAATCCCGTTAAAAAGGGGGGTGCAATACAAACGCAAAACAAATTGAATTTATACATTAATAAACAGCATGTACCATTAAGTGAAATAATTAAACAAGTAATTAAATTCCATTGTATAATTTATAATACTAAAAAGTGGAGAAAAGAACAGTAAAAGTAAATTTATTTAAAACAAAGTACAATTGAGGGTAAAATATGTTTGTTTTTAATTTACTCGGGCACTTTTTTCCTTTTTCTAAAAAATTTATATTTAATTAAGAAAACGAGGGGCGCTTCCTTCCCAAAAGCACACCTTTTATACTACAATCGAATTAAGTCTTTACGATAAGAATAATGCCGCATGTGTAAAGGCACATTTGAACCTCAATGCGAGAAGTGAGAAGTGAGAACCCGCCACAATTTTCGCCATATTATCGACTGGCATTGTGTAACAATAAAAGAGTGGACTTTTGTATTTAAATATATTATTAAAGAAAAAAAATCTTATGGTTAACCGGATATCGAAACCGTCGAACGTTTTATCGGCTCGCTGGCCCGAAAGTCAATTTCGGTTTGATGTGATGTGAATAAAATTGAACGCTTAGCTTGTCCCATCAGCCCTAAATATACACTGTTATATCGAAAACGATCCTAACTTTTCTTTTATGAAACGAAAATTTTATTTCAAATCGAGTTTCGTTTCTATAATCCTTTTTCAATATTTTATTTCGTAATTGAATGATTTTTATTAAGTTAAGATGCGGACGTAATTTCGTTTGGAAATTTTGTATTTTGTTACTTCTCAGGGGCGCTTTTTAACTTTTGTTTGATGTAAATTTTTAAAGTGTAGGAGTGTTATATTGATCCTATTAGGCGAGAGAGAAATCTTCGATGACAAGTTTAATCCTATGGCACAGTCTTATGTTAGTTTCGAACGCTTCGCAGACGCCACTTGTGCTTTCTCAAATTTTGGTGTGAAATTGCGTTGCTTGTGCTTTGTATTTGCAATTTAACATAGTATTTGGTATCTTGTTAGCTATCATTTTGTACTTTTTTTCTTTAAGTGCCAGAAGCTTCCACGATTAAAACTTAAATCCAACCAACAAATGCAAATAATTTGCTAATCGCTTATAATTAACAACAAACGAATAATTAAAACCTCTTTCGAGGGGACTACTAGAGAGACTTTTTAAATTTGAGATCCGCATTTCTATATACTGTTTTGAGCACGAAAACCTTCCATGTGTTCGCCGGAAAGTGGGGTGGGATAACTGCTTTAGATGCGAGACTGTCCTAATGTAATTACTCGCGTGGAGTCTCATACCTCAGTCACAACAGGACCACTTTTAGACACCTCGAGTATAAATCGATAGACGTGGAGCCAATTCTAAAACGAAAACTGAATCGCAGAGCCGTCTCATCTAAATACGTAGATGTCAAAAATTAAAATTGTAGATATTAACCAGAGTCATAATTGTGTCAGATTGTACGATTTTACGAAGCGAGCTGCTAAAGTACGGAATTACTTTGTTAATTACAATTTCAAAAAAATGCATATGACGTCATTGCTAGAGCAATCTTAATTTTTTTGTTTCAGCTTGAAGAGAACAAAGAACAAGTAGATTCTGCACACACACAGATAAACGTGTCAGCAGATAAACCACCAGAAGAATTAATAGAGATTATGGAGTGACAGGCAAACTAACAAAGCAGACAGCCGAGCTAAACAAATCTATTTTCAGTTTTTTGCCAATAACTCGAAAACTACGTTCTTTTCTGGAAAAGCACTTCCATACAAAAATAAACATCTTAAAATTCTCTACAAATTATGTTTCTAACATTTTTTTTTCGACAAACAGTTTAGGCACTAGAGAGCGTTGGAATTTGAAAAAAATTCCAAAAAAGGCCAAAAAGCTAATATTAAAGTTTATCGCTTATAACTCGGAAACTACGTTCTTTTTTGGAAAAGCACTTTCATACAAAAATAAACATCTTAAAATTCTCTACAAATTATGTTTCTAACATTTTCTTTTTCGACAAACAGTTTAGGCACTAGAGAGCGTTGGAATTTGAAAAATTTCCAAAAAAGGCCAAAAAGCTATTATTAAAGTTTATTGCTTATAACTCGGAAACTACGTTCTTTTTTGGAATAGCACTTCCATACAAAAATAAACATCTTAAAATTCTCTACAAATTATGTTTCTAACATTTTTTTTTCGACAAACAGTTTAGGCACTAGAGAGCGTTGGAATTTGAAAAAAATTCCAAAAAAGGCCAAAAAGCTAATATTAAAGTTTATCGCTTATAACTCGGAAACTACGTTCTTTTTTGGAAAAGCACTTTCATACAAAAATAAACATCTTAAAATTCTCTACAAATTATGTTTCTAACATTTTCTTTTTCGACAAACAGTTTAGGCACTAGAGAGCGTTGGAATTTGAAAAATTTCCAAAAAAGGCCAAAAAGCTATTATTAAAGATTATCGCCTATAACTCGGAAACTACGTTCTTTTTTGGAATAGCACTTCCATACAAAAATAAACATCTTAAAATTCTCTACAAATTATGTTTCTAACATTTTCTTTTTCGACAAACAGTTTAGGCACTAGAGAGCGTTGGAATTTGAAAAATTTCCAAAAAAGGCCAAAAAGCTATTATTAAAGATTATCGCCTATAACTCGGAAACTACGTTCTTTTTTGGAAAAGCACTTTCATACAAAAATAAACATCTTAAAATTCTCTACAAATTATGTTTCTAACATTTTCTTTTTCGACAAACAGTTTAGGCACTAGAGAGCGTTGGAATTAGAAATAATTCCATAAACGGCCAAAAAGCTGTTATTAAAGTTTATCGCTTATAACTCGGAAACTACGTTCTTTTTTGGAAAAGCACTTCCATACAAAAATAAACATCTTAAAATTCTCTACAAATTACGTTTCTAACATTTTTTTTCGACAAACAGTTTAGGCACTAGAGAGCGTTGGAATTTAAAAAATTTTCAAAAAAGGCCAAAAAGCTGTTATTAAAGTTTATCGCTTATAACTCGGAAACTACGTTCTTGTTTGGAAAAGCACTTCCATACAAAATAAACATCTTAAAATTCTCTACAAATTATGTTTCTAACATTTTTTTTCGACAAACAGTTTAGGCACTAGAGAGCGTTGGAATTTGAAAAAAATTCCAAAAACGGCCAAAAAGCTGTTATTGAAGTTTATCGCTTATAACTCGGAAACTACGTTCTTGTTTGGAAAAGCACTTCCATACAAAATAAACATCTTAAAATTCTCTACAAATTATGTTTCTAACATTTTTTTTCGACAAACAGTTTAGGCACTAGAGAGCGTTGGAATGTGAAAAATTTTCAAAAAAGGCCAAAAAGCTGTTATTAAAGTTTATCGCTTATAACTCGGAAACTACGTTCTTGTTTGGAAAAGCACTTCCATACAAAATAAACATCTTAAAATTCTCTACAAACTATGTTTCTAACATTTTTTTTCGACAAACAGTTTAGGCACTAGAGAGCGTTGGAATTTGAAAAAAATTCCAAAAACGGCCAAAAAGCTGTTATTGAAGTTTATCGCTTATAACTCGGAAACTACGTTCTTGTTTGGAAAAGCACTTCCATACAAAATAAACATCTTAAAATTCTCTACAAATTATGTTTCTAACATTTTTTTTCGACAAACAGTTTAGGCACTAGAGAGCGTTGGAATGTGAAAAATTTTCAAAAAAGGCCAAAAAGCTGTTATTAAAGTTTATCGCTTATAACTCGGAAACTACGTTCTTGTTTGGAAAAGCACTTCCATACAAAATAAACATCTTAAAATTCTCTACAAACTATGTTTCTAACATTTTTTTTTGACAAACAGTTTAGGCACTAGAGAGCGTTGGAATTTGAAAAAAATTCCAAAAACGGCCAAAAAGCTGTTATTGAAGTTTATCGCTTATAACTCGGAAACTACGTTCTTTTTTGGAAAAGCACTTCCATACAAAAATAAACATCTTAAAATTCTCTACAAATTATGTTTCTAACATTTTTTTTCGACAAACAGTTTAGGCACTAGAGAGCGTTGGAATTTAAAAAATTTTCAAAAAAGGCCAAAAAGCTGTTATTAAAGTTTATCGCTTATAACTCGGAAACTACGTTCTTGTTTGGAAAAGCACTTCCATACAAAATAAACATCTTAAAATTCTCTACAAATTATGTTTCTAACATTTTTTTTCGACAAACAGTTTAGGCACTAGAGAGCGTTGGAATTTGAAAAAAATTCCAAAAACGGCCAAAAAGCTGTTATTGAAGTTTATCGCTTATAACTCGGAAACTACGTTCTTGTTTGGAAAAGCACTTCCATACAAAATAAACATCTTAAAATTCTCTACAAATTATGTTTCTAACATTTTTTTTCGACAAACAGTTTAGGCACTAGAGAGCGTTGGAATGTGAAAAATTTTCAAAAAAGGCCAAAAAGCTGTTATTAAAGTTTATCGCTTATAACTCGGAAACTACGTTCTTGTTTGGAAAAGCACTTCCATACAAAATAAACATTTTAAAATTCTCTACAAACTATGTTTCTAACATTTTTTTTCGACAAACAGTTTAGGCACTAGAGAGCGTTGGAATTTGAAAAAAATTCCAAAAACGGCCAAAAAGCTGTTATTGAAGTTTATCGCTTATAACTCGGAAACTACGTTCTTGTTTGGAAAAGCACTTCCATACAAAATAAACATCTTAAAATTCTCTACAAATTATGTTTCTAACATTTTTTTTCGACAAACAGTTTAGGCACTAGAGAGCGTTGGAATGTGAAAAATTTTCAAAAAAGGCCAAAAAGCTGTTATTAAAGTTTATCGCTTATAACTCGGAAACTACGTTCTTGTTTGGAAAAGCACTTCCATACAAAATAAACATCTTAAAATTCTCTACAAACTATGTTTCTAACATTTTTTTTTGACAAACAGTTTAGGCACTAGAGAGCGTTGGAATTTGAAAAAAATTCCAAAAACGGCCAAAAAGCTGTTATTGAAGTTTATCGCTTATAACTCGGAAACTACGTTCTTTTTTGGAAAAGCACTTCCATACAAAATAAACATCTTAAAATTCTCTACAAATTATGTTTCTAAAATTTTTTTTTCCGACAACAGTTTAGGCACTAGAAGGAGTGTCATTCGAGTACCTCACGTACCCAAGTTAGGCAGAAGAAAGCTGTAAGACTCGCAAGGTTGCAAAGATTGTTAGCGAGGGACCAAAATTAGCAGCCGACAATGCCAAAGTGTTATGGGTCGCCACTATTCGTCCTTGGACCGTTAACCTTTCTGTATCAAAGATAAGAATTCGTAATAAAGCACCCTGAGCGTCTCTTCCCATTCTTGCTTGTCTCTTAGCACTTTATTGGGTTCAGGAGGCTACTTGCAAGCACTCGACCCGTATAAATATCCTTAGATTAGATTAGAAAAAGGGCCATCCGAGTACGTCTCGTGTCCAAGCGGAGCAGAGTGCGCCAGCAAGTTTAGCGAGATGTTGTTTGAATCAATTGCCGAATGTTCACCACGAATTGATCTGCGAACCACGACATTTGTTCCGACCGTAATTTACAAATCAAAATGTCGGACGCGGCGGCCCGTTAAATAAATGACAAATTTGCAAAATTAATTAAGTGCGAAGTGTGTATACTACTCAATTTTGTTGCGGATAAATTTTAATATAAAAATCGATGGCGTAGTAATCAAGGTTTGATTGATGTTTGAAAAATAAGTGATTACTAAAATCCCCAAAAACGCGTAAATATGTTGTTTTTAATTAAAACGGGGGTATGGGAAATTTTGCATAAAATAATAATAGAAATGAAAAGGGGTTGTATAGTTTAAATCGCAGTTTCTATAATCCGCTTTTGAAACCGACAAATAATCACTAGCAGTTTGAGAGTGAAACGGAATATTCAACGGGTTTTGTCACCACAGATGCTGTGAATTTAAATGTAACCAAAACGCAATATCGTTTAATATTCAACAACGGTGTTTATCTTATCGATTTATGCACCTGAATAAGTTAAGTGAACACACACTTTAGTTGTAGTGAAGATATATTAAATTTTTTTGAGCTTAGTCGACGTAAAATTTAAGGGCGCTCGAAATTACATCTTGACATACTGAAGAAAAAGACAATTTGAGAAGTTTAATTTCGAATTCTTTTGTTAAAAAGTTGTGGAATAAGTGGAAAAAGCTTCAAAACGTCCCCAGGTCCTTCCCAATGACCCAATATGGGAGTTGTGCGTGTTTCGTCTAATTTCAGTTTAGGTACGTATTTCTTACGAGACTTGCAGTAGAAGAGCTTTCCTATGCGACATGTAAGTGGTCGCATACCGAAAAGGCTCGTATCGTGGTGTAGAAGAAACTATTAGATTTTAATTGAGAGCGTCGCTCGCACACAATTCGATTACCCAAAGCTAAATTTTTGCAATTTTCCGAATTTTTCCGTTCGGCAAGGTCCGATAAATTAAAAACGTGCCAACGTTCGAAATTAAACAATCTAAAAGGTTTATTTTCCATCAGAATTGCATTGATTATTAATAAAACGAATTTCTGGAACGTACCGCGAATAAAAGTCCCCAATAAAGCGTCTCGCAAAAACGCTCCAGTTACGCCAACTTTCGAAATTGTTTATTAGAAGTTGGGTCCGCTTTAATAATTAATTCTTAAAGTAAATAAACGCGAGCCAAGAAAATACAATTTTTGCTTGCAATTATTACAAATTTTCGAAACTCTCGTCGACACTTTTTTAAAGTTTGTAAATTGCGACGACTCGTAACTTTCAATGGCGTCCTCGATTTTTGAATCTGCGAAATAACAAACTCGGACTAAACTTTTATAGGAAATACGTGGATAATTTTCTGTAACATACTTTTAAAGTCTTACGAAACTTTAAATTTTTTAATGGGGACAGGGTCGCTCCAATTAGCGAGCAAAAGGTAGGCGCCGCCTACAGGTACCCATTCGGTTTAAAAACTTTTGTGGGGAATTTAACGACGTTTCGTTGTAATTACAGAACTTTTTAATCATTTCGAGATGTTTTTAATGATAGCACTGGCGGATTGGCGGAAGTTTTTATTATTGGCAAAATACTGTCTATAGCTGTCCTGCCGGCCACACAAACATCTCCATACACTGGGCTTGGTGGATAGTCTAATATGTCGTGGATGTGAACTAGAAGACGAAAAGTTGAGCATGTGCCTTGTCACAGTCCAGCCCTAACGGCGATAAGAAGATTCATGTTGAGGGACTTCTGCCCCGACATTGCCAGAGTAAGCATCACCCCCCCTAAATGCAGACAGTCCTTCAAAAAACTGGCAAAAAACTTCACTGGGTGCCGGGGCATGAGGGAGTCATAGGAAAAGAAATAGCTAATGAACAAGCTAGAGCAGGCTCAAAAGCTATCCCGATTGGACCAGAACCCTTCTGTGGGCTATCCAGAACACATAGAACAGTAAAGACAGAAAAATGGGAAACTGAGAACAAAAAATCTCACTGGCATAACATACCAGGACATAGACAGGCGAAGAAATTCATTTAGTACTCGTCTACGAATGCTAAAACGCTTCTTCTTCTATCAAAGAACGAAATCAGACTTATTACAGGTCTGTTTACTGGACACTGCTCAGTGAGGTACCACCTCAAAAAACTGGGATTGGAAGATAGTGACATATGCAGGTCTCTGCAGGTCAGCACATTCTCTGCAATTGCGACGCACTAGCTCGACTTAGGTGAAACACTTAAGGCAGGCACAACTAACGCCTGAAGAAATAAAAAGAAAGCCTCTCAGGGACACTCTAGGCATCGTGGACAAGATCGAATTCCTGAGAATATAATACGAGTTGGGTTATGAACAAAAGATCAACGCTGGTTCCAGTTCTGTAAGGCTTACGTAGCCAATCAACCCCTGACTACAATACAGTACAATACAAAGCATCACCCTTACAGGAATCCAAAAGTTCGTCCTACAAGTAGAATGGCTCAAGAGGCCGCTTGGAGGCAGTACAAAGGGCCCGAATTAGTGGCTTAAGTGCAGGGAGCTTGCTCCCCCTCCCTAAAGGATCTAAATTCAGATCGTCAACAGTTAAGTCGTTTGTAGGCTGGCGAAGCTTTCTGGTGGGACTAATACTAGTAGATAGTCTATGCGAGTTCTGCCTCAATTTGAATATTTTGCTGAAAACTGTGATTTAATTTGATTCCGCGGAATATGCAAATTGTGGCAGAACCCGCATAGATTGTCTACTTATACTTTCGGAGACTTTGGATGGAGTCCACCAGGTTCTTATCCATGCACCCATTCCCCAGTTAATAAATTTTGCTTGCTCGGGGCTCATTAGAGAGAGCCTGTGGTTGTTTTTGTCAGTACCATCTCCAATATTTTTTAATCCTTCCTTTGTCAGGTACTGCCCTTAAATAATTTTCTTGAAGTTACTTTATCAAAAATCGCCCCCTTTACAGAACCCCCACTCCTAAAACTTGCTTCTTCCGCTAATTAAGTTCTTACATTAGGTGATTATGTAAAACGCCGATTTATTAAATTTTTTTCCCCAAAAATTATCGTAAAGAAGCGATTTAAAAGAAAACCGTTACTTTAGCTGTTAAAATGTACACTTTTTTCCCATTTTTAATTATTTAAATAACATTTTAAACGATAACTAAAATAATTGAATGCACGCTAATTATACGTACTGTAATGAAATGTTAATTAATGTTACAATTTTTTTGCACAAAAAACTAACATAATGACTAGTTAAATATACAGTTTAAAACTTAATTACGTCGCCTATTTGCATTTCTAATTTTTCTCGAAATAGCTCTTTTAACTTTAAGAAACTCTGACTAGAGAAAACTATCAAAAAATTAAAGTTTTTTAAATAAAAATAAAGGGAACTCTGAAAAGTTTGAAAGATAATTTTAATTTGCGTATTAATTATAAAATCTTAACTGGATCTAAATTTAATTAGAATATAATTAAATTATTAATATATGAAGATAAGTTCTAGACTCGACAACTTTGATAAACTCGTGTGCTTTTGATTGAATTTCAAATAAACAATTTTGCTCGTCAAATAAGTTTTAGTTATAAGAGAGGGGTTGGGGGCGCTTTTGCGTCTCACATGTAAGTTAAAAATTTTAATTTTTTACGTTTAATTATGTAATGCATATTTCAAGGTCATTGCTCTAATTTTGGAGCAACCCCCGTCGCTTCTCTGAGACTCTTTAGTGTCTTGTTCTCGTTCTGAGCCTTACAAGACGGGATTGTTTGATTGACAACGACTAATACGTTCGTTTGGCACAGTTTCAAGTTAGTAGTAGTTTGAAAGAACTACATCAAGTGGGCCTTAGCCGAGGATGTCGTCAGACAAATTAGTTCCGAAAAGCAACTGACAGCGAGCATTCCAAAGCGAATAAAATATGGGGCTTTATTAATCAACCTACTTAGACTGACACCTTAGTTGACTTACTGGATATACCCCGTAATGGTTATACCAATAATAAGATATGTAAGGTCTGTGTGGTGGAAAAAAACACAAACAATGGCCTGTAATCAAAAACTGGGTAAAATCCAAAGACTGGCTTGTTTAGAAATAACTGAAGCAATTACTACGCGTACAGCAGAAATGGAACAAATGCCAAATCTTCCATCCTTACATTTGGTAGTCAAAACCAGATCATTGAGTGAGGCTCGCAGATTGAAGACTCACTCCTCCACAGGAAGGAGTGTGCAAGGACATGCCTTAATTTTAAGAGAAATGGCGGAATACCCAATACTTAGTATGGTGCCTGACAGAATAACCAGAGCATATATACCATCGGAAAAACTTACGGAATTAACATTGCGACAAGGGGAGAATGGGAACGCAATGCAAGCAAAACGAATGGACTTGTGTTCTAGACAGACGCTCTAAAAACCCAATAAATGTAAAGAGAGAAATAGAGTCTCTTCTGGTGAAGTGGCATATTAACTGGGGGAAACTCCTGCACAGGGACATTCTAAAGTTGTATTAGACAAAAGAACCCTCTCTCTACTCAGAATGAGCAGAGGTGAATTACGAATGGCAACGCCAATAATAACGAGCTTCTAGGAATGAGGAGACCCATTATGGAGAAGATGTGCAGAGAAAGAAAAAACTCCAATTCATCTTCTGCTACACTGCAAGGCTTTTACAAGAAGTCGTCACAGAATTCTCGGATAGGAGAAGATGCTCCAAAGAGAACTGCCCAAATTATCAATAGAGAAAATTCTGGACTTTATTAAAATCCCATGCGACCTAAACCAGCAAGCGAATCTCCGGGTGGCAGTGATAAAACGAGTTTATGAGCAGCGCTCGCGTGAGTCTCTGCTTTGCAATGCTTTTTGTGCCTCATTAGGAACCATTCCGCAGGATATCTTGTGATGAAACTGTTCGTAATCTCAAGAACCAGTTAGAGAGCGCTAAAGATGCTTTGAGAGCCTGTTCATGATCTCTTTCTCTATAATTTTCAAAATGACTCAATACTCGGTGCAGCAAGACCACAGTTGCCAAACAAAGTTTACACATTCAACAGGATTGCAGAACTTGGCTAGAAAGCTTTTGTTATCGTTCAGAAAGGTCCCTAGATCAGCCTGGCCGTCCGTTTAAATCTGACGTGTTAGACCTTAGTCCCCTCCACACGACCTGATTTGGTCAGGCGGTCGGGCCGATTTGGTCAGATAAGGTAGAATATCAGGTCGTGTGTAGGCTTGTCGTCTGACATTTATTGTGTCAGGTCGTCGGGTGTTATCAGATGGACCGTTCACCTGACTACCCAACCGCCTGACAAAATCAGGTCGTGTGGAGCGTTGTCAGACGATTTAGCGTGTACGCAACACCTGATTTGGTCGGACCGAGTGTCAGGCCGACCGCGTCAGGTCGTGTGTAGGAGACTTTAGTGTTAACCACGTAAAGGGCCAACATTCGAAGGATGTCGTTTCCAATAAAAAAATTACTAAAGCCTAAATCTTATCAGAATTTAGATTCGGACGGCACAGTCTGCTCACTCGCTCACTTCACAAATTTCAGTGCGTGCCTTACTGTATCGCGGCCTATTTACCCCAACAAACAAGAAATTTTATATTGGCTACTTTAAAAGAAAATAACGAATCGTTGGAATAACATCAAGTGGTATAATGTCTATAACTGTTAATTCTTTCAGCAGTCTCAAATACACCTGTCGAACTTCAAAGTGACCATTTCGCCTCAAGTGCACGATAGGCGTTCTATTTACGTTCCATCGTCTTTTTTTATTTACCAAAAACGTCCTCTCGAATTATCGACTGTCTCCAAACGGCTGTCGAATAAGATTTTATAGATTTCAACCCTTTTTAAAAGATAAAGCTCCGACGTTATCTTAAATCTCGAAAAAATTGGAAACAAACAAGCTCATTTAAATGAGAAATATACGGCTTGTTTTATGTATCCTCTTTAAATTAAGTGTGAGCAAATTCAGCAGTAAAATAGTGAGCGTAAACGTTAAATGCAATAAAAAAAAGTTAGTAGTAAAAAAAAGAAGACAAGAACGTCTTTTCTCTAAGGGATTCTAATCGGGATTAAACTAAAACATACACCCTCTCTCTTTTTGTCTTATTAGTAAGGAAATGTATGAGCTACCGCAGTTTTTACGACGCACGTGCTTCCGTAATAAACATTAAAGAGTCTCCACATTAATCTACTACTACTAAGCGAAAAAAGGAAAGGAGAAGAAGAAAAAAAAAAGTTGCTAGATTCAGCGAGTCTCGTCTTACTTACAGAACTCGATATGAAAACGTAGGAAGACATAAATTTTTCTAACAGCTTTATATTTTTCGGTCGCCACCCATTGTGTAGTAGTGGTAGTTTTTTTTTAAAGGAGAAAACTATTCTAGCCGTTTTACGTGCGCTTTCTACGTACTTTGGCTATTTCGTGTAAACAAACTGTACACCGAACAAACATTTTACCGAATTTACTGCAACATAAAACGCCTCCACTTTACTCTTTTAAAAGTTTGTTCGAGTAGCACAACTTACCATAAAGTACAGTATAAGAAGGATTTTGCACGAATTTAAAATTTTTAAACCGCTTCGGATTAACGATGGTATATTGGCGTAGTATATCTATCTCTAAATATACAGAGTGAATTATTTCACAGGTCTCGCTTATTATAAAAGTTTGAAAATCGTATTAGTGCGGTTTTGAAACAATATATTGGTACGTAAACTCTCAAATAAGACTAATTAGGCGCCCAACGTGGGACAGTAGTAGCGGAGAATCTTCTAATACGGCAGATCTTATCTAGCAGAATATTGGCAGTCTCCGTAAGCTGAGCAAGATAAAGAGATTTGGTGAGCTCACAATTATTATCTTGATGGAGAAGTCGCGCCTTGTTCTTTTTGTACGGGTACGGCTTTCCACATTGCCACCCAAAAAGATGGCATTCTGAGCAATTCGTAGCTGCGATTACTGGCAATGGTATAGACATTTTTACCTGCGAAAACCGACTAGAGTTTCTGGAAAGTTTGACAACAACTCCCAGATCGGTCAAAAAACGAATTTTTTAGTTTATCGCTTAAAACTTGAAAAGTATCCACTTTTGGAGAACAAGACTCGTACATAAAAAAATCTGCATCAAATTTCCTACTAATTATATCTCTTAGATTTTTTTAAGAGCAACGGCTTAGGCGCTATACCGCGTTAAAGTTCAATATACCGCGTTAAAATTTAACAAAAATTTCAAAATCGTAAAAAGCTGTTGTTGTTTGCTAATAGCTCGAAAACTACGCTCTTTTGAAGAAAATTGTTTCTGCTATAATAAAGTGGATTAAATTTCCTGTAAATTGTATATCTTGGATTTTTCTATTTAGACTAACTGCTGAGACGCTAAAGCGCGTTAAAATTTAACAAAAATTTCAAAATTGCCTAAAAAGCTGATTTTATGAGTTGTTTGGTAATAGCTCAAAAACTACGCCTTTTTGAAGAAAAGTGTTTCTGCTATAATAAAGTGCATTGAATTTCCTTTAAATTGTATTTCTTGGATTTTTCTATTCAAACAAACGGCTGAGGCGCTAAAGCGCGTTAAAGTTTAACAAAAATTACGAAATCGGTCAAAAAGTTGCTTTTTTTAGTTGTTTGCTGATAACTCGAAAACTACGCCCTTTTGAAAAAAAGTGTTTTTTCAATAATAAAGTGCATTGAATTTCCTGTAAATTGTATTTCTTGGATTTTTCTATTCAGACAAACGGCTGAAGCGCTATAGCGCGTTAAAGTTTAACAAAAATTACGAAATCGGTCAAAAAGTTGCTTTTTTTAGTTGTTTGCTGATAACTCGAAAACTACGCCCTTTTGAAAAAAAGTGTTTTTTCAATAATAAAGTGCATTGAATTTCCTGTAAATTGTATTTCTTGGATTTTTCTATTCAGACAAACGGCTGAGGCGCTATAGCGCGTTAAAGTTTAACAAAAATTACGAAATCGGTCAAAAAGTTGCTTTTATGAGTTGTTTGCTGATAACTCGAAAACTACGCCCTTTTGAAAAAAAGTGTTTTTGCAATAATAAAGTGCATTGAATTTCCTGTAAATTGTATTTCTTGGATTTTTCTATTCAGACAAACGGCTGAGGCGCTATAGCGCGTTAAAGTTTAACAAAAATTACGAAATCGGTCAAAAAGTTGCTTTTATGAGTTGTTTGCTGATAACTCGAAAACTACGCCCTTTTGAAGAAAAGTGTTTTTGTAATAATAAAGTGCATTGAATTTCCTGTAAATTGTATTTCTTGGATTTTTCTATTCAGACAAACGGCTGAGGCGCTATAGCGCGTTAAAGTTTAACAAAAATTACGAAATCGGTCAAAAAGTTGTTTTTTTTAGTTGTTTGCTGATAACTCGAAAACTACGCCCTTTTGAAGAAAAGTGTTTTTGCAATAATAAAGTGCATTGAATTTCCTGTAAATTGTATTTCTTGGATTTTTCTATTCAGACAAACGGCTGAGGCGCTATAGCGCGTTAAAGTTTAACAAAAATTACGAAATCGGTCAAAAAGTTGCTTTTTTTAGTTGTTTGCTGATAACTCGAAAACTACGCCCTTTTGAAAAAAAGTGTTTTTTCAATAATAAAGTGCATTGAATTTCCTGTAAATTGTATTTCTTGGATTTTTCTATTCAGACAAACGGCTGAGGCGCTATAGCGCGTTAAAGTTTAACAAAAATTACGAAATCGGTCAAAAAGTTGCTTTTATGAGTTGTTTGCTGATAACTCGAAAACTACGCCCTTTTGAAAAAAAGTGTTTTTTCAATAATAAAGTGCATTGAATTTCCTGTAAATTGTATTTCTTGGATTTTTCTATTCAGACAAACGGCTGAGACGCTAAAGCGCGTTAAAGTTTAACAAAAATTACGAAATCGGTCAAAAAGTTGCTTTTTTTAGTTTTTTGCTAATAATCCTAAAATGACGCCTTTTTGGAAAAAAGTGTTTTTACGTAAAAATAGTGCCTTATATTTCCTACAAATCATATCTCATAGGTTTTTCTGTTTGGACAAACGGTTTAGGCGCTAGAGCGCGTTAAAGTTTAACAATAATTTCAAAATCGACCAAAAACCTGACTTTTTTAGTTTTTATAGTTCTTATAACTAGTTTAGTTCTTATAACTTTCAAACTACACACTTTTAGAGAAAAGCACACTTGTAGAAAAATAAAGTACATTAAATTTTATACAAATTACGTTGTTCAGGTTTTTTTTCAGACGAACTTATATGGACTTACAAAAGTGACGTCAAACGACTATTATTATATAAGTCAAAATGTGGCTTCAGAAGAGAAAAGAGTGGAGTAAAACCGGCCTAGTTTATCTACTTTTAATGTCAAACGGATATATGGTTCCAGCAAATAAATACTTGATCGATAGCACCTCATAATGACATCGTAATGATAATGAGCCAAAGCAAGATAGTGGAAGTGTTCCAAAAACTGAAGCCAAACTCTTCAAAACTAAGAGTAAAGTCGTAATAGGAAAGGAAATGAATACATTTAACGTAACAGTGATTGACGTAGGAAATTATGACGTATTATAAATAAAAGTAAAAGCATCTGTAGTACATTTTAACCGGTGACAGTTGTCTAATAGATTTTCTTTTCTACTTAATAACGGTGGCTTCGCGGCGGTGTTAACCATTAGTCAGAATTGACGTAGAAGAAATAATGTTAGAAAAAGGTCCAAATGATATATATCGACAACTATTTCACACGACACCCCGAGTCCATTATACCGGGACCGCACACCAAGTCTTAACAAATAAAATAAATTTTATAGAGAAAAGAAAGAGGCGAAAAAAAGAGAAAAAACGGGGGTTAAATTATTATTGTTATAAGAAACAATTTGAATTTAAAAATACGACGGCGTAACGTAGGAAAATTCACGGCTCCGTTTAAAAAAGAAACGTTCGTTATTTATCAGTATTTAATTTTCTATTCGATTTTCTTTCGGGGCGCCCCATTTCAACCCTCATTTAATATCAAGTAAATTGTTTTCTATTCGATTAAATATAGGCTCAGTTGTGCTATCAAATCAACATCCGCTCGATAAGAGCACTTCAAAGCCTTAAGACTCTGTAATAGATGTTGAGGGGTGATTTGTGGAATTTATAGTTATTTACCTTGTAAGGTGAAGCGGAAAATTTATTGCGATATTAAATGTAATCAAAAAAAGTAAAAGTTTGAGAAGAGGAAGATTTTCGTTTTAAACTTTACTTTTTAAAGTCCACAATGACCAATTTACAAACTTTGATTACTTTACTAACTCATTTTTGTTGGCGTTGATACATGGATTCGTTATGAGTTGAAAATAGTTCAGTTTGGGTTTCCACATTCTTCGAGTTCCACTCTTTCATTATATATACTACAAGTGACAAAGGAAGCTGAACAATTTTCTAATCTTGCGTTATTTTAAAATAAACGAACTTTGGGGGTGTTTTGTAAGAATGAACAAACTTTTAGATAACGTTTAATTTATTTTATCGTTTCAAATTAAGTTCGTCAAGTTGGTATAAAGACCTCCCTTTCTAATTAGGAGGCAATAAGATTGCTTTTTTAATGGACGTCATTTTAAAAATGGCGTTCGTTCGTTACTGCTCTCTTAAAAAATGTTACGCTTTGTCGCTCATGGATAAACTAAAATTTTAATATTTAATGTACTCTCGAAATTACTTCGTTTTTTTTTTAATAATTAATAATTAAAGTTTACTAAAATTATATTCCAGTCCACTTTTTTGACATTTTTCGATCGTATCTTTTTTAGCGCGATTGTTTAACTATGCAGGCTTCGTTTCACGTTATTCTCTCCATTCTTCTAAAAATAACTCCCATTTTTTTTTAATCTAAGATCTATTGTAACGTGATGATACTTTAATTTTAAACATCTCGAGCATGCATAGAACCAGAGCTCATTGGAGCAAGATAATAGAAGCTATACCATCTCAAAGCCGTCTTTATCAAAAAATTTTAGTCTGAAATGAATTGTCCAAATTAAAATTCCGCACAATAACTTCCTAGATCTTACACTTTATTAGAATTTTTAATGTTCTTAACATTACTTCCATTACTTCCCCGCTATCTTATTTTATAAAGAGATTTTCAAAATTAATTTTTGTAAGTTAAACAACCCCTTTCCACATTTCATTTCCTTTCTAATCCCTTTCAGTCCAGCCACTACTGTTCCACGTTTTATTCTCTGTTGGGTGTGCCTTTGTTACTTCTAATAGTGATATTTAATATACCTTAGGCCCTAACGGCCCCATTGGTGAATGTCACTTCTAGAAACGTCTTGTATTAGGTATCGGTTCTATTTACTGTATACAAAATCAATTGTCGATCTTGTGGATGATAAACCAATTTATGGCTCATATTACAAGATAAATCTTATGGAAGAAGAGCGCTGTGGGACAGTACAACGTATTAAACCTTGACAGGTTGGTAGACACTACTACATGATTAACTCAAAAAGTAAACCAAAACATCTTTAAGGCAGTGCTTAAGATTAAGAAACATCAGTAAATTCTCACGACTGACCCTCTCTCACCAACGTCAACAGTCTGCTAAAAGAAACTAAGCAAATGTGCTCAAAAATAAGCACCAAGTCAATGGCTTTTTTTTATGGATGTGGAAATCTTCAGAAAGACACCTCCACATTCTGTGGAGGTAGTGTGAGGTTGGACAGGATGGTATTGTCCGACTCGCTAAAACCATCACATCCTGCGAGGTAATTAGGAATCCGCGTAAGCATTTCTTCCAATTGACCTCGCCAGAGTTGGACTCTCCTCGTTGAAGCCGCTTTCCGGTCTTGTTCGGATGCACGTCTTCTCCCGTGCCTTCTCTCAGTTTCTCTGCTTTTCACGTTCTAGATTTTATTTCTTCCGCATGATGCTCGAGGCTAGCTCCAGTATCGTGGCCCATTCTTCCTCTCCTCTGAGCATTATTTGGACGATGTTGTTAACGCTCAAAGTTTCTCCTACTTTGAAGGTTGCCGCGACTCTTTTTTGCTCTCATCGAACACAGCTGAACAGCGAGTGCTCAGCTGTGTCGATTTCGTTGCAGTGGTCGCATTTGGGGGTGGCGATTAAAGCACCCGTGATCCGTGAGGAGCTGCGTTAGGTGGTAGGTCAGCTCCCCGTGCTTCCTCTCTACCCACGGCTGAGTTTGAGTATAAGGGCCTTCGTTAATTGTCCCGTTTCGGAGTTCGTCCAGCGTTGCTGCCACTGCTCCATGGTATCGGCGCGGGTTGTTGGTCTTTCACCGCGCCTGGTTGCTCGTTCCATGGCGAGCAGATCGATGGGTGGCAGCGAGGCTACTACCAGCGCTGCGTTTAGCGAGATGGTCCTGTACACGCATGTGATACGTAGAGCAATTTTCCGCTGGGCGCTGAGCATCCTGGCCCTGTTGCCAAGTCAATGGCTAACCTAACCTATCCTAACCTTATCAGTAAATTCAATCTATAACCTTCTTGCTCCCCTCCTGTGCCGACAATCAATGAATCAATATACTAGGGAGCAGTGTATAGGGCAATGTATAGGGAGCAGGGTTAATCCTAACCCTAACCTATCCTTTATTTTGTGAAAGGAAATTCCCCTGAGCACCCCCGCTTACTTGAAAGCGGAGTATAGGGCATAAGGAACAGGCTTAATCCTAACCTAACCTCTTTTTGTCTTTTTCTGAGAGAAAACTTTTATGAGCACCCCCGTTTAGCTGTATTATAGTCGAGTATAGAGTATAAGGAGCAGGGTGATTGAATTAATCCTAACCTAACAGTTTTGTTGGTTTTGTGAGGGAAAACTCTCATGATGAGCACTCCCGCTTAGTTGTATAGCCGAGTATAGGGTATAGGGAGCAGGGTGATAGGATTAATCCTAACCTAACCTTTTTTTGTGAGGGGAAACTTTTATAACTCATAAACACCTACGCTTATAACGGAGATACTTTGTGTGAAACTCCCAGTGTGCGCCATTAGGTGGCCTTCTTTAGAACTCTTCCATGTTAAATAGTACATTAAAAAGAGGCGCGGTGGGCTCATTAGAGACGGGTTTCGGTGTTATTTAATTAAGTAGAGTCGTTGTCCTTCTAGTTGTCTTGCTGTCACGACCTTTCGGAGGTCCATGTCTGCTCGTTTCTTAGGAGGAGTTCCGCAACTGCGGTATGTGCATTTGCTCACCTCGCTGTTTAGCTCCCTTTCGATGGTGGTCTTAACATTACTGAATTCAGATCATTTAATGAGTTCTGGTGTGTCACTCCCCTAGCGCAGAGTCTCAATTTGGCCCTGATCTCTCAGTTCTGCATTCCGGCCGCCACTCTCGCGGAGGCTAAGATGACGTCAATGATGGAGGACCCATTTGCATTGACTTGGTTAAGCGAGCTAACCCAGTCCTCTAGTGCTCTGACCATCAGTGCAAAATTAGCCCCAGGGCACCCTCAGGGTAGCAAAACCTTGTATCAAGTTCTATGGATATCATCCCTTGAGCCTTGAGAGTTTCTGATGGTGGAAAAAATACAGAAGTCTTGCAAAGACTACCCGACTACCCACACACTTCTGATAAAATAATCAACAATTGTAAATTTATTTAACGACTCCAGGATATAAATTCATTTTATAACTTAATAAATGAGTCGAAATTGTTATCTTTAACACTTAAAAAAATCTACAAGTTATAAATTGAAACAGGAAGTCTAGTTTTGGTTAGATTGATGATGTAGCAGTGGGTGTGCTGTAATTATCTTAATTTTACAAGTGAAAAGAAAGAAAAAAAAGAGAAGAAAGATTAAACAAACAGAAAATTTTCGGGTCACGTTAGAATGCAGGTAGCAAGTTTGGTAATTAACGTACCATTGTGAAGATAAGTAACAAAGCTGATGTATAAGTCCGATACCATAACCAAAATCTTGAGGACGGTCGCGTTCTTTCAATAACTCAAACGTGACTTGTAACTTAGAAAATCTTAGAAATTTATACCACGACTCGTACAAGCAATTAAGTTAAAATTAACTTATGGCCAAATACGTGTTTGGTTTTTTTTGCTTGTGTATTGATTTAAAGCATTTTCGAATTGAATTGAAAGATTACGGTTGAAATAGATGAAGGTGGTGTAAGAGAAGAATTTATCCAACGGCCGAAAAAAATTATGGTTAAACGAATTATTTCAAACAGAAGTTATTTTGTGAATGTTGGATGTAACGGATACGTTTGGACGAAAAAAAAATATTAATGTTCGGTGATCTTCGACCTTTTTATAAAGTGTACTTCTTCGCGGTAATTAACATAATTTTGCGAGGTCGATAATTTAACCATTAAAAGAAAAAATATATAAAACGCTTTAAGAAGATTAATTGAGGTTAAGTATTTTTGTACGATCTCCGGTTGTTTGAGATTTATTCCGTTTTGCAACAAGAGGGCTAACTTTTTCGGGAAAAAACCGTCATGATACTTACACATTTTGAGAATAAATTAAGAATTACTGCCAACTCGATTAATCTCTAAGCTGTGGTGTTGATTACTTAATTATTATACGTTTTAAGACATCTTCAATGTTCGCCGAATACTGTATACAGAAGTATAATTTAGAAGCTTCATGATGAGTTGATGAGGGGTATGTGTTCATCCCTGCCTGTCAGTTTTTAAGTTCCAGTCAGCTTTTGTATTCCAGCTATTTTCCAATTGTAATCGCTACATCTGATATTTAATCTAAATCTAAAGATATCTTCCAATTCTTGATCGGTTGGGTTAGGTAAGGTTAGGTTAGGTTACGATGCTGAAATTCCAATTATACGTAGGCGGGTTGATGTTGACGGTAAGCTCATGTGGGAGAAAAGCCATGATGCTGGGGTACTACTTAAATTGACAAAGCTTAGGAATGGGGCACACTATTAACGGATGCTAGAGTGGGCAAGCTCTGTGAATGGGCATCTCGTTTAGATCTGGCGGGAAGGTCCCAATCAAAAGAACAAAAGCCATTCTTATATCGACCATACTTTGTAGGCATCTAAAAGCGTCACAGACAGATCACCAACTGGACGTGCTCCAAAAAGAGAGGATGGGCTTACACGAGCACAAAGCTTTAAAATACAGGGAAACCTTAAAATAAAAAATAAAACGTTAGTGGCTGAAGCTTCTTACCACACGATGGCCAGAATTCAGCCCCTTGGGATTCCACTAACTATAGTTGCGACATCTCGAATGATAAATTTACGATTTTCTGTTATGAGTTGATTTCCAAAGTTCCAAAAATTCAAAATCCAAAACGAAGATGTAATAAAAAGCCAAAAATGCAATTTACAAATTACCACGAGGTACACCTCAAGTCTATTGGCCATCAGCAGAAAATTTGCACACTGGACCTATAAAGAACCTGTACGAGCATACCTAAATCAATCACTTCATGAGGTGACTTCTGACTTTTGTATTTTTTCCACCATCCGAAACGCTCAAGACTCAAGGGATGATATCCATAGAACTTGATACAAAATTTTGCCACCCTGAGGATGCTCTGGAGCTCAATGTGCACTAATGGTCAGATAAGTGCTCTTGAGAAACTTACGAGAACTTGAGAGAGATGATAAAAGAAACACCTCTAGGTAGTCTATTCGCCATCAGAAGAAAATGAAATGAAATGAAATGAAATGAAAAAGAAGCCCTGCATGGTCTTCACAGAGTATCTAAGTTGAAAGCTAGAGAGTTCAATGAATGCTTTCTGGGGCGTTACCAGCGGTACTGGGCTCTTCAGTAAAAGTGAATGAGCTGGGATGTCTCAGATTTTTCTTCAGTAAAAGATCTGGATTATTTGAGCAGGGCGAGCAAGCTCTCCGCATTTAGGCCACTTAATCGGGTCCATTGTACTTCCTCCAAACAGCTTCTCCGCGCCCATCAGATCTCAAGTTTAGGATTCCTGTAGTAGGAGTGGTGCTTATTTTGTCCATTTCGAGCCAGAAGTCGCCCAACACGGATCTTCTTATAGACGTTAGGGCTGGACAGTGACAAAGCACATGTTCAGCCATTTCGTCCTTCTAGTTTGCATCCACGACATATGTGATTATTTACTAAACCCAGTTTGTAGTCGACAGTGTTCCTTGGCTGTCTCTACAATTGTTCGTAGATTTGCTCGAGACAGCCGTAGACAGTATTTTGCCAGATTTTTAGAAAGAGCCGGTAAAGCTCCTTTGCTTCGACGGCAACTTACGTTACTCGTCCATCTTTCATCAGTAATTGATGGGTATTATTTTGAAGAAGGGTATTAACAGTTCCTACGGCTGGTTTGATAAGTAATTGGCTCAGGGCCACAGAGGAGGTTTTTGGAACCTTTCTCGGCTAGCTCGTCAGCTTTATCGTTATCATCATTTTCTTTAGCCCAACAACAGAGGCCAACAGAGTGTAAAAACATTGTTTTTGAATACTTGGTTCAGCCGCTCTATGCTCTCCAACAGAAGAGGTCACATTGCAGGTGTTTAAGGCTTGCAAGGCAGCTTTACTGCCCGTGGAGATCAGTATTTTCTTTTCCATGATTTTTTTTGTTTAAGATCTCGTTGGCCCCATTTTAAACCACTTAAACCATAATAAAAGTTGTTTGTTAGGATTCCAGTTGTTTGAGCCTCAGAGGACCAGCTACAACTTAAAAAAGTGCATGGTTTTCGAGCACGTTTTGTCATGTAAAGTCATTGAGACTGTCAATACAATACGCCCAAAGCTGAAACTTTTAAATTTTTAAATGGAAAATGCTAGTAAAACATTAAGAGGGCGGAGAGGGGAAGCGAGTAAGAGGGGTGGATCTATATTTAATAGAAAGCGCCGCAGTGCGCACTATGACAATTTTGTTCTTATACTCAGTGCTCGTGCCTGTAACTGCTTGAAGTAGGTTCTAGAAAAACCTTTGTTGACTACGTCCTAGACCCTACAGTAGTGTCATTCAAATTTCGGCCAATTTGGCAAAACATTTTTCATTCCCTCCTGGTAAAGATTTTGGGGTTATGTGATCTGCCCTCATCGGCAGATTGAAAACCCAGTATCAAATACTCGTTTTCTGAATGCCCCATGTGACCAAAAACAGCTGTTTGCAGGCAACTTTCACGATTTTTGATACTTTGCGTACTGTTCTATTCTGATCAACTGTTGAAATATTCTCTAAAGGTTCATTTGTTTCAGTTTCAGTTATATTTCTCACTATTTTGAAGTAACTGGCAAAACTAGCACTAAGACAGAGGTTTCTTGTTGTCGCGCCCAGCCTACCAAAAATGATGTAAATAGACGCTGTTTTCAGGACGTTTCTTAGAAAGAAAGGTTCCAATGTTAAGAGCCCGTCAACAGTCCTGCCTCCTCGAAACAGAGGCTGCAATCATTCTTATCATTTGGATCCATTGTATGTCCACTGGTTTTGGATAAGAGCTTAGGGTTGAATGTCTTAGTAGCGCATCGACTTAAAATACGTAGAATAAAACTGCTCTCCTCTCCACATTCTCTACAAGCGGAATCCTCCGGATTCCTATACTGTCATCCTCTTGGTTGCCTTGTTCAAATTAAAATTTAGCAGTGTTTAAGCTTTCAGAGGACGTGGGTCTTTTATAAAGAGCTCTTGTGGGTCATAACGGTTTTCACGTTTCTCTAGAAGCCGTTCCGCAAAAGAAAATCGGTATTTTCTCCTTCGAATTTGCCTCTTCTGGTCATTGATCATTTCACAACATTTTCATCCCTACCTCAGGCCATACTTTCAGAATTTAAAAAACTCAGTAGAAGCTCTTCTGTAAGCCCATACGTTTTGGTTGGTTTCTCTTTCAGTAATCGAGTTTTGAGGCTAAAACGGCTTCCGTGCCCACAAACATTGCCGTGATTAATAAGAGCGTAAATAGGTAGCTAATTAATTAATTATTTTGAAAATTTGCTTTAGTCGGCTAACATCCCTTAACAGAACCATTTTTTTACTAATAAAGAAACCTCATTGGGCACACTGAACACGAACAGTCAAATTATAAATTTAATGCGCTTGCAACAGTCATTTTCGCACTTACTGTGGTGGTTTAGAGTTTTCGAGACTCTCGCTTTTCTCCAAAATCGAATTGTTGGGTGAATAAGATTAAAGAGAATTTAGGGGCGTCATCTTATATCCCTTCGACTCTCTTGTTGCGGTAATGGCAGTAATTGGCAAGGTAATAACGTTTCGACCCAGTAAGCGCGCGTAATTCTTTTTAGCGGAGAAAAGAAAATTTCTTCCGTGTATAGTTCATCGCGCCTTTTAAATAAAAGTAACAATTTCACAGTGCGTGATTTCCAATTTTCAACAAAAACATCCCAATAGTTGTTTGAAAAGCCAATTTTGTTTCCTTAGGAAATAAGAGCTTAAAGTTTGGAGCACGTTTTTTTAGATTAAAAAGTAGTGAGTCGATTACATATTTTTTTTGGAGGAGTCAAAACGTATTGTACGAGAACTACCAAATTTTTTACCCAAAAAACTAACCCTACAATATAAAAAAAAAAAGTTTGTTATACAAGTATTGAAAGCTTGTCAACTTGAGCTTATGCGCTTTTTTTCTTTTTTCAAGATGACAAATTACAATTGTTGGAAATACTTTCAACTTGTCCGAAAATGTAACAAGATCAATAGTGAAAATTTAACAGTTATCAATCAAACGTAGTGACTGACCCGTACAACCCATGTCGTTTCGATTGTCAAACAATTTAACATGAACTGGAAAATATATATTTTTTATATTATTTTGGCAATTTATTAAAATTTGCATTCTCGCGAAGTATTAATTAATTTTTAATAATTTTCCGGCGTGGGTGGCTTGGGCGAAATTTACTAATTTACCACTCCCGATTTTCGTCTTTTTTTTGCTCTTTTAATTACTTTGCTCTAATAACACGACGTGTAAAAAATTAATAATTAAAGAATATTTCCCCAATTTAAAAAAAAATGCAAATTGAAATACAAACAACAAAAATTAATTATATTTGGAGGAGAAATAAAAAAATAAATAAATATGAAAGACCATTTAACTTCGTGGCAGCTTCGGGGGTTCTTTTATAACAAATTAAAGTTAGGCAATTTTCTATCTGAATAAGCAACTTGAGAATATAGATTGGTGTTGAATCCTTTATACATCTTTTTTGACATAAGTGATCTATGAAGTTCGGCTTTTTTATACCCAAAAATTTTTATCAACCGACTCCATGGAATTTTTTCTTTTTTAAATTTCTAATTAACATAAATGTGATTTTATCTACGATTTAAACAAAAAAAAAAAGAAAAATTACTGTTACCAAGCATCACGCACAAATGCATGCAATACGTACCTGATTTGTCATTGTCTCGTGAAGTTTATTTCCAGTAAGAATGGGTCAATGAACAGTCTTTTCATTCATGTTCGTGCAGTATTGACTATACAATTGTGCAAAAGACAATGAATTTTTCAATTTTTGTTCAACTCGAAATACATTTGTGGACAAATCGTTAATTGTAATTTTATTTCATTTCAAAGTGACCCTCAAAAAATTTTATCTCCGATCAATGACGACGATGTCAGCTAAGAAACTAGTGACTAGCCGCAAGACTATCGAACGCGTGCCGTTAACAAATTTCAGCCACTTGAGCAATTTAAAAAATACTCTCTCCTTCCAAGGACGCCTACAAAGGGCCTTTTTACCCTAAACGGTTTTTCTTCTTGCTTTAATTTCAGTCCTTCAGTCTCTCAGTTCCTCAATCTCTTAGTCCCTCAGTCCCTCAGTCCCTCAGTCCCTCAGTCCCTCAGTTTCTCAGTCCCTCAGTCCCTAAGTCCCTCAGTTTCTCAGTCCCTGAGCATTTGAGTCTCAGACCCCTAAGTCACAGTCTCTTAGGGGGTGCCTCTGGGCTCATGAGTCCTTGATTCTAAGCGACTCTGGGGCCCCGAGTCTTCGAGCTTTGTGTCTCTCAGTCCCTCAGCACCCAAGTCAATAATACTGCTTACGCAAGCGAGAACGGATTCAAGCACCAGTCCCTAAGTCTAAGTCCCTAGATCCTTGAGTCCCCAAGTCCTTGAAAGTTCTAGTTCCTAGTCCTTGAATCCTTAAGTCTTTCAGTCCCTGAGACCCTACGTTCCAAGAATGTTTAGTTTACGAAAGCTGATACTGCAGGTCACACAAGCAAGAACAAATCTGAAACCGAGAATGTACTTTAATTGTAACTCCAGCAAATTGAGTCTTTGAGCTCCCGACTTATTAAGTTCCTAAGTCTTTAAGTCTTGAGACCCTGAGTCTCCGAGTCATTAAGTCACCGGGCCCTTAGTTCCTGGTACGTGAATCCCTGAACGCCATAGTTCTTAAGTCCCTAGGTCCGTGAGTTCCTGAGTCGTAGCTATTGAGTCACTGAGTCCCTGAATAGCCAAGTTCATGGTTTTTAAATTCCTGAGTCTGTAAGTCTCTAAAAATGTGCGTCCTTAAGAGAGGCGTTTCTTTTACGAAAGCAGATAGTGCAGCTTACACAAGCAAGAACGGATCTGCAGCCGATAATGTACATTAATTGTGACTCCAGCAAACTAACTTAACTTAACCGAGAATGTATAAACAATCTTTAATTGTGACATCAGCGAATTGAGTCCCTGAGCCCTCGACTCCTTAAGTCTCTAAGTCCCTAAGTCTCTTAGTCTCGAAGTTGCTGAACCTTGGAGTCATTAAGTCTTCGATCCTCAGTCCCTGGTACCTACTTAAGTTATTGAGTCTCTGAGTCCCTAAAACTCCTAGTTTCTGGTTATTGAATTCCTGAAAGGCATTTGTTTCCAAAAGCAGATAATGCAGCTCACATAAGCGAGAACGGATTGGTAACCGAAAATGTACTTTGAAAGTGACTCCAGCAAATTGAGTCCTTAAGCTCCCGCCTCCCGAAGTCCATAAGTACTTAAGTGATTGAGTCTCTGAGTCCTTGAGTCCTCGGACTCTCAGTTTCTGACACTTGAATCACTGAGCTCCGTAGTCCCTAAGTCATTAGATCCTCGAGTCTCTGAGTCACAGTTATTGAGTCCCTGAGTCCCTAAAACTCCTAATTGCTAGTCCTTAAATTCCTGAGTTTTTGAGTCCTCAGACCTTGCGTCCCTTAGAAAGGCATTTGAGTCGCAGTTATTCAGTCCCTGAGTTCTTAAAACTTCTAGTTCCTGATCCTTGAACCCCCGGATCTTTCAGTCCCTGAGACCCTACGTCTCTAAGCTAAGAAAGGCATTTCTTTTACGAAAGCAGATAATGCAGGTCACACTAGCGAAAACGGATCTGTAACCGAGAATGCACTTTAATTGTGGCATCTGCAAATTGAGTCTCAGCCCTCGAGTCCTTAGTCGCTAAGTTTCGAAGTTCCTGGCTCTCTAAACCCTCGAGTCCCCGAATCCTCAGTCCCTGAGGGTCGCAGTCTCTGAGTTCTTAGGTCTCCGAGTCCCTGAGCTACAGTTATTGAGTGTCTGATACCATCCAATTCCAAATTCCCGCTCCTCGACTCCCCGAGTCTCTGACTTCCTGATTTCTGAGTTTCTGAGTCCTTGAGACCTTACGTCTTTAAGAAAGGCATTTGTCTTACGAAAGCAGATAATGCAACTTACACAAGCGAGAACGAATTTGTAACCGAGAACGTATCTGCGGTAAGCGCTAAATTTTACTATTTCGCCTAGATCTCATAGTTACATAAATTGTAGATGGCGTTGAAATTCCCTCACAGGCCCTAGTTTTACAATCCGTGGCCTAATTAAGTAAAAAAACGATACGTCGTAATTATATCTCGCTGTGGCGATTGTAATCGACGATTTTAATTTTATTTTACAAGAGTTAAAGCTCAAATTGGTAGATTAATTTCTAATAGTCTATTTACGTGATATCTTTTAATTATTGCCCATCCATTACGCCGAGAAATACTTTATAGATGTACGTTTTCTCTAACCTAATGGAATAAAACGTATAACGAACTTCGTGTGAACAATTTTCTATTTTATACAACTTTCGCCCTTATATTTTCTATTACGACAATGTGGGAAAAACGTAGGGTGTTGTGATGGACAACTATATGTCCTCTAATGATTACTAATTCTAGTGGAATAGAGCTACTTGGAGTTACATTAAATTTAATTTATTATACGGTGACGTGACACAATGCTGAAGAAACCTGCACAATTATGGATTTATGCGTAGATGGGGGTAATGTATATTTATTGAGGTTGGAATTAATTAAACTATTCTGATGCTGAGCCGAGGCCCTTATCTTAAACGTGAGATGGGTTTTTCGTTTAACTTATTTATCAATGCGTCATAGGTAAAAATAGGGTGAGCTGTTTTAATTAAATTATAGCCACGTAGCCACTGGAACTGTACTAAAAGTTGCCGGTACTTCCCCGATGCTTGTAAATTCTTGTAATTGAACGCTAAAATGGAGCAATTTAAATTTTTTTGTAAAAGTAAGAGAAGTTTAAATGGCCCAATGAACGAGTTATTAAATTTCGCCTCAAAAATAACCCAACGAGGATTTAGATTCGAATTAAAACGACTTATTCGCAATTTGGAAAAGTTTCGTATTTGGAACTTTTTTAAACTTTTGCTTATTATTTCTCATGGGTTGTAAAATTGTACAAAGGAATTCGCCATCATTTTTATTTACTTGCTTGAACTTTTATTGACAAAGCCAACTAATAATAAATAAATAAAAGTGGCAGTCTATTCCTTTCGAAAAAAAAAGTACAGTGACTTCAAACGCAAATTATATCGACTGGAAAAAAGTTCTTTGAATTATTTCGAAAAAGGTAATTACCGGACGTTGAGTAATGGATTTAAAAAAGAAGACAATATAATTGACTTTTTTGAAATCGTTTTACCTTTTACCTTTTACCTACCCTTCGTAACGTGCCACCAAAATTTTAATTCGGCGTATCTACATTAAATTAAGATGGAACAGGTATGAGCATTAAAAATATTACCGTGTATAAATCTTGTAATGTGATGCGAAACATGCAGAAAAAAAATATTTAAAAAAACAAAAAAACAATCGACTGATTTAATTTCATTTTATACGAAGGTTACTTGTTTTAATTAATTAATAATTAGTTTATCCATTCGATTTATTTATGTGATACGGTACGGTTTCATTAATGTTATCATTCCATAATTTACGGTAATAAAATTAAAATTTTACTTCGGAATAATTTGTACAATCTACCGACTAACACCGAGAGCAATACTTAATTCAATTTTTAATTACTGGGCGTACTCGTTGCAAAAATTTAAGAGCCTACTTACTTTTGAAACAATTAAAAGTGCAATAATACCAATTTAATTACGCTATTAACAAAAGTCCTTCCGGTCTAACCGAAAGCGATATAAGAGTGTCAGGAATGTGTCCTAGGCACGATGGCTGGTGACGGAGTAGGTGATGTGTATCTTTCCTTTATGGGGTAATGCACTTATTGCTATGGTACTTGCCAGAATGGTACCGTAAGGCCTAATGATAGAGGAACGAAGAGAAACAAATCAAGAAAACACCTCACGCAGTTTAGAGAAGCAGAAAAGCTAGGGCGAGCTTCTATCAAAATGCCGGCCATTGTTTCAAGAGTCTGGAAGCCCTAGGGACTATGTGTCTTCGCAGATATAGGAAAATCTTATGTCTGGGCTCTGATGACTCATCTGTTATCTGTTGAGAACAGGACACCACGAAGTAAAGCAGGAGCAGTTTCAGAAGAGTGCGAAAACCATTCGCTCCGTTGTTAGTCTATTCTTTCCGAAGGAAAGTCCAGTAGTTCTGGAAAAGACGTGACGGAGTGGTTCAGAAAAATCGTCCCTTCTATAAGAAGTAGTGTCTAGGAGAATTGTAAAACGAGGGTTCTCCTTAGACGGTTAATGTGGTAAAAGTTGACTCAGCAGTGTGTTACAGGGTGTAATACCGATAATGAAGTGAGTGTAGGAGTGTAGGCGTAGAACTCCGATAAAACTATAGTTTTTGTTTGAAAATAGTGAAATAGTGACGTTGGTTGGGAAAAAGAGTAATAATAATGAAAGGAAATCATTTATAATAGACATAGATACGGTACTAACTAAGATAATTTATAATAATTGGCAACCATTTAAATGCAAATGTTTTTCGTATTTTGTCCTTTTTTATAAATAATTTTATTGCTCATTACAATTTTAAGTATTCTTCCATTATCTACCAACTACCGTTGGTTAATCTGTACATTTAGTTTTTTTAGTACCGTAAATGTTTTCAAACATTTGCTATATAATATTATGTTTGTGTTCGATAATTAAATTTTTAAACAATCAATTAAATATCAGTTGGAGCAAATTAATAAAACAGCATGAAATTATTAAAGTTAATTGGGAAAAGTACGTAAATATAGTGGGCGATGGTTAGATTTGCCTATAAAATTAAACTGAAACCTATAAATTTCGTGGCCAAAAATGTCTGTACGTGGACGTGACGATAAAATTCTTCGAGTCACATGATACAAATCTTCGGGCAGCTATATAGAATTGAAAAAAATTTGTTTTACGAAACCAGACGCAGGCGAGAACGTATATGAGTAACGGAGAATGTATCTGCTTGACTTTTAACAGCAGCAAAGTAAATGCCTAATCTATGAGTTTCGGGATTTCTGAGTTCCAGAGACCCTCAATTCTTCAGTGTCTGAGTCCCTTAATTCTCGAGTCCCTAATCATTGAGTCCTTTAGTCTTAGATCCCTGAGTACCTGAGTCTCCAAGTCCCCGAGATCCTGAGAAGCAATTTGTTTTACGAAAACAAATAATACAGCGAGACTGATCTGTAACCGGAAATGTAGTAACTGCTTTAATTTTAACACCAGCAAATTTAATTTCCGAGTCCCAGAGTCCTTAATTCCTTGACCTTCAAATCTCTGCTTGCCTGAGTCCCTACCCCTTCAGTTCCTGAGCATCTGAGTCTCAGATTCTCTTAGTCACAGTTTATGAGTCCCTGGGCGCATTAGTCTCTGACTCCTTGCGATCATACGACCCCGAGTCTGTAAGTCCCTGCGTCACTAAGCCTCCGAGTCTCTGGATTCTTGATACCCGGGCCTTGCTTTCCCGGTATTTGAGTCCATGATCATCTGAGCCCCTAAGTCTATGCTCGCTAAGTCACATTCTTTGAATCCCCGAGACCCTGATCTTGCTAACCTTGTTTCTCTGGTGCTTGAGTTCCCTGACCGTCTAAGCCCCTAGGGCTCTAACTTGATAGGTTATAGTTCTTGAGTCCACGGACCCATCAAACCCTGACTCCCTACGACCACGTGGCCCAAGATCTCTAAGTCTAAGCTATTGATTACCTGGACCCCAAGTTTCCGGTATTTCTGACTCACTGAGTTACATTCTCTAAATGCCTGAGACTATGAGTCCATAAAATCATGTTTCCCTGGTGCTTAAGCTCCTAAGTCTCTTGGTGCCTGGGCGTCTGAGTCCCTAAAACCCTGACTCACTAGGTCATAGTTCTTTAGTCCCTGAGACCTTAAGTCATTGAAACTTTATGTCTCTTGTTATTAAGTCCCTGAGTCTCTTTAGTTCCTGGTACTTGAGTCCTTGAACGTCTGAACCCCGAGGTTCTTGACTCCATGGGTCACAGTCCTTGAGTCTTTAAAACCCTGAGCATGTGAAGCCTTGTGTTCATGGTTCTTGAGTCCCTGAGTCTCTTGAGTTTCTGAGGTCCTTATTCCCCAAAAGCGAATTTTTCTAACTTACACAAGCAAGAACAGATCTGTATTCAAGAACGTTCTGTAATTGTAACGCCCGAAAATTGAGTCCCTGAGCCCGGACTATCTAAATTCCTGAATCCCTGAGTTTCTGACACCCAAGTCCCTGAGTCCCTGAGTCTCTGGGTTCTTGATTTATTTGGCCCTGAGTTTCTTGTACTTGAGTACCTAAGCGTTTGAGCCCCTAGATGTTTGACTAACTGAGTCAAAGTCTTTGAGTCTCTGACGCCCTGAGTTTATGAAACCCTATGACCCTAGTTTTTGAGTCCCTAAGTTTCTTGAGTTCCTGAGACCTTGTGTCCCAACAAACACATTTGTTTTACGATAGCACATGATGCAGCTTACACGGACGAGAACGGATCTAGGTCTCAGAATATAACTGCTTTAATTGTTACACCAGCAAATTGAGTTTTTAAGTCCTCGAGCCCCTAATTGCTTAAGTACCTTAGTCTCTAAGTCTCAGAGTCCCTGAGTCCTTGTTTTTCTGCACTCTGAGTTCCTGGTACTTGAGTACTTGAGCGTCTGAGCCCCTTGGCCTTTGACTCGCTGAGCACAGTTCTTGAGTCAATGAGACCCGGAGTTCTTAAAACCTTGTGTCTCTGGTGGCTGAGTCTCTGAGTTCCTGGCACTTGGGTCCTTGACACTTGAGTCCCTAAGTACCTGAATCACTGATTCCTTGAGTCTCTGATTCCCTAGTCCTTCAGTTCCTGATCATCTGTGTTCATCTGAGATTATCTGAGATCATGAGTCTTTGACTCGCTATGACCCTGCTGCTCTGAGTCCCAGAGTACCTGATTTCATGAACCTCAAGTTTATGAGTCTTTAAGACTGTTTTAGTTGGGATCGACTTACGTCCTTTCCGGAGCCCAGTCTAATTTATGTTGGATCTCCAGACTTCTCAAATTACTGATCTATCGTGGCCCAATACTGATCTTGTTGTTGTATGGTCTTGGGAAACACCATTTGAGTGTTGTAACAAAAATTTAGAATTGGATACAACTCCCGAATCGCAGGTGCCGTTCAAGGGCCTTTTCAAAGTCGGCCTAAACGCAAACACTTTTGTAATCGTTTAATTAAACTTTTCAATTAAATCGAAGTTTAATTAATCACTTGCGGTTACGAAATGTCAATCATTCTGCGACTATAATACACTCGGCTGTTGACCTACCCATTAGTACTATAAGGTTATTACTTAATTACTTTTACTAGGTACGTATTATTATTACCCATTATTATTAAGTTATTATTGGAATATTGTGTAGGATGGTGCATAATTTCATTATTTATTTATGACCAATTATTTTAATTCCAATTCAATAATTATTGTAATTTTGACATTTTACACTCTGTTAGTTTAAGGAAATTTAATTTTAGAAATAGATCGCTTTAGATTATAATCAGATATTAATTTACAACATGTTAATCTTAATTGTCAATAATTTTTTTACCAATTAATTGTTTTAAATATAATTCTATCTTTCTCGTCGTAAATAATAAAACTTGACAACTGTTGTGGTTATTTTACCTTGATCTACTAAATGGGCATAGTTTTAATTACTTTAAATTTGACTTTACACTCAATTAAAACCTTGCAAATTGTTGCTAATAGTGGCGTTTCGTTACAACTTTTACACTCCACTCTACAGACACGTAGTAGCTCCCTTCGTATGCCTAAAAACGTCTCATTTTCATCTCTCATGCACCGTGCACTTCCCAAGTAATTAAAAAGGCATTAAACAGTTAGTTTACTGTTTAGATTCAAATTTGTACTTTATTAAGCGTATAAATTGAAATTGTGACGACAAGAGAGCACTTGGACTAAACTAGGAGAGTGCTATTTAATGAAGAGTCAGTATAGTATGTACAGCTAAACTAAGTGAAACATGGTGTAATGCATGTAATATGCATATGTAAACTTTGATGATAAATTAACGCAGCGTGAAACGCATAAATTTAGCAAATTTAACCACCAAAACTAACCTAATTAGTTATTCGCCGTTATATATTCCTAGTTCAAAGTGACGCACAATTGGAATAGAAACAATAGTAACATCTAGTTAGTTAAAGAGTTGATCTAATTTGAATGTAATCCTATTGCTGCACGAAGATTCGATTATAATAATTTAGATTCTATTCTTGTATATGACCCAATCTTATTTTAACGAAATATCTTCCTTTATATACGATCTACAACAGTTGTCTTTCTCCCTTACCCTCTCTAGCCGTTTCCTTACACAATTACGAACAACTTCTTGCGAATTGTATATTAAACTAATACAATACCATAGCCAAACTTAGTTATCGCGGTATATTGTTAATTTGGATTATTAACTAAAGGTCTTCTTATAATAACGTGGTTGTGCTCCAGAAACAAATCATGAGATCGTAACCCGGTAGGCTACACCGACGTGGCTTTTCGCCACTTGCAATTTTTGAATTAACTTTTCGATTAAGTCCTGCTCTGACTTATCCATTAATCAATATAGTTGTAAATATTTGTAGTTACTTTTATATAACGGTACGAACAATACTATTCATGTTTGTAATTCAATTAATGGGAATATAACGGGCTCCTGTTTCTACTTTTTTTTTATTCTGAGATGCCAATGCTCAATGGTGCTCCTTTCGTCAACAAATTTAATTCAATCGTAAAAATTTATTATTTGTGAATTGCTTGTTTGGAGAACGGATAAAAATTGTGTGCATGGGAATTGTTAAGCAAATAAATACACAGTTTACAGGTTTACACTAGTCAACAGTGGGGATAACTCAAAAGGTGATTATTATCAGTATCTGGATCGGGATGGTATTTAAAAAAGAGGAAAAAAATATTGAATCGTTCTGTCGAAAAGGAATTTTAGCAGGCGCAAAAGAACTAAAACGATTAGTTCAAAATTTCTGACCCTGCAGGCCTAAAGAGCAGTATGAGTAGTAAAACCAACTGTCTGCCACACTCCAGTAGAAGTATTAACTTAGAGTGGGGTTTTGGCAAGTTTCTCAGTTATTTGCTAATATCTGGAAACGTACGCACTTTTTCAAAAAACTGTTTCTATACAAAAATAAACTACATCAAATTGCCAGCAAATTATATATATTATGTTTTTTCAAACAAACAAACGGTTTAGGAGTTAGAGCGCGTTAAAGTTTAGAAAAATATCCAAAATTGACCAAAAAACTGATTTTTTTGTTTATCGCTTATAACTCGAAAACTAAGCAGTTTTGAACTGAAGCGTTTTTATAAAAAAGTAAAAAGCATAAAATATCCAACAAATTATGTCTTATGCGTTTTTTCTTCAGGCAAGCAGTTTAGGCGTTAGAGCGCGTTAAAGTTTAACACAAATTCTAAAATTGCCCCAACAACTAATTTTTTCGTTTATCGCTTATAACTCGAAAACTAAGCACTTTTGGACAAAAGCTTTCTACAAAAAAATAAAACACATAAAATTAACTAAAAATTATAGCTCTTATGTATTTTTTTAGGCAAACAGGTTAAGCGTTAGAGCGCGTTAAAGGTTAGGAAAAATTCTAAAATTGCCCAAACAACTGATTTTTTCGCTTATCACTTCTAATAACTCGAAAACTAAACACTTTTGGACAAAAGTGTTTTTATAAAAAATAAAATATAAAATTTGCCACAAATTATAGGGTCTATATTTTTTTCCTCAGACAAGCAGTTTAGGCGTTAGAGCGCGTTAAAGTTTAGCACAAATACTAAAATTGCCCAAACAACTGATATGTTCGTTTATCGCTTATAACTCAAAAACTAAGCACTTTTAAACTAAAGTGTTTTTATAAAAAAGTAAAAAGCATAAAATATCCAACAAATTATGTCTTTTACGTTGTTTCTTCAGGCAAGCAATTTAGGCGTTAGAGCACGTTAAAGTTTAACACAAATGCTAAAATTGCCCAAACTACTGATTTTTTCGTTTATAGCTTATAACTCGCAAACTAAGCACTTTTAAACTAAAGTGTTTTTATAAAAAAGTAAAAAGCATAAAATATCCAACAAATTATGTCTTTTGCGTTTTTTCTTCAGGCAAGCAGTTTAGGCGTTAGAGTGCGTTAAAGTTTACCACAAATGCTAAAATTGCCCAAACTACTGATTTTTTCGTTTATAGCTTATAACTCGCAAACTAAGCACTTTTAAACTAAAGTGTTTTTATAAAAAGTAAAAAGCATAAAATATCCAACAAATTATGTCTTTTGCGTTTTTTCTTCAGGCAAGCAGTTTAGGCGTTAGAACGCGTTAAAGTTTACCACAAATGCTAAAATTGCCCAAACTACTGATTTTTTCGTTTATAGCTTATAACTCGCAAACTAAGCACTTTTAAACTAAAGTGTTTTTATAAAAAAGTAAAAAGCATAAAATATCCAACAAATTATGTCTTATGCGTTTTTTCTTCAGGCAAGCAGTTTAGGCGTTAGAGCGCGTTAAAGTTTAACACAAATGCTAAAATTGCCCAAACTACTGATTTTTTCATTTATAGCTTATAACTCGCAAACTAAGCACTTTTAAACTAAAGTGTTTTTATAAAAAAGTAAAAAGCATAAAATATCCAACAAATTATGTCTTTAGCGTTTTTTCTTCAGGCAAGCAGTTTAGGCGTTAGAGCGCGTTAAAGTTTACCACAAATGCTAAAATTGCCCAAACTACTGATTTTTTCGTTTATAGCTTATAACTCGCAAACTAAGCACTTTTAAACTAAAGTGTTTTTATAAAAAAGTAAAAAGCATAAAATATCCAACAAAATATATCTTTTGCGTTTTTTCTTCAAACAAGCAATTTAGGCGTTAGAGCGCGTTAAAGTTTAACACAAATGCTAAAATTGCCCAAACTACTAATTTTTTCGTTTATAGCTTATAACTCAAAAACCAAGCACTTTCAAACCAAAGTGTTTCTATAAAAAAGAAAGAAGCATAAACTACCCAACCAATTATATATCTCGAGATTTTTTCTTCAGGCAAACAGTTTAGGCGTTAGAGCGCGTTAAAGTTTAGCAAAAATCCTTAAATTGACCAAAGCAATAATTTTTTAATTTATCGCTTATAACTCAAAAACTAAGTACTTTTGGACAAAAGTGCATCTATAAAAAAATAAAATACATAAAATTTTTAACAAATTACCGCTCTTGTGTTTTTTTCTTCTGCCAAATGGTTTATGCGTTAGAGCGCGTTGAAGTTTGGCAGAAGTTCCAAAAGCAGCAAAAACCTAATCTTTTGGTTTATCGCTTAAAACTCAAAAACTACGCACTTTTTGACAAAAATGTTTCTATATAAATGTGAAGTACATTAAATTTCCTAAAAATTATATCTCTTTAGTTTTTTGTCAGACAAACGGTTTAGGTTAGGCGCTGGAGCCCGTTGAAGTTTAGTGTAGAGAACCGCCCAGCACTAATTTTCTTCAGCTTCTATGAAGACGGTCTACAAACAAAAATGCAATTTTTTATAAATCATTCATGCACCCTATGATGTAGTTTGACCCCCAAAACCCACTTTTCTCGACCCCTTTCAATTGTACTCCAAATTTGGTCAAAACGTCGTGATTTGAAAATATACCCAGGGCTGTGGGTGTTTCGAAAAAAAAACATTTTACGAAAAAGTACGTAACAAATTGAAAATTAAAATATTATTAATATATTTCAATTTATAAAAAATGTTACCCTCGTCCACAGTTAAGACTTAAGACGGCGACTCGGTAAGTACTTATAGCGTGTTGCGCCAATTTTTCCAACGGCAAAAAGATTATGAGAAACGAAATAAATAACCAACTTACGTACAAGATGGTGCTTTTTTATATTCAAAACATTGTATATTATATAGTACTTCATAAGCAATTTTTCTTGATCAAAAGATTATCATCCATGTGTTGTTACGCATACTGCATTTTTAAGCAAATATTTAAGGTGAATAATCACCAATAATTCACTGCTTGTATCTTACAAAAACCACTATGATTTATACTCTGTATATTTCGAGTAAACATTTTTGTTTATAAGAAGCAATTAAGCCCCAAAATTTTTATACGCCAAAACACACTTGGAGTTGAGAAATTGTTTCAATTCCACCACAGTTGTGTGCACAAGTGCTCAAGTGCTCGAAATAAATCTAATACGAAGGTGTGGAATTATTCGCGGTAAAAATTGCATTAAAGCACACACGCATGAGGTGGAGGTAAAATTGTTGTTGTTTTTGATACCATAAATCAGAAGTTTTAGTGCAGAGATTATTGGGTAGCGGAGTTAAAACCCTGAGACCTACAAGTCTTAGCGACAATTTCACAACCGACGTTATAAATTACCTTACATAAATAATAATGATCCCCTTTAGTAGCCCCAACTGGGCATCACCTGTGTTCATCCTCACACCAAAATATTTAAATAAATCGATTTATTCCACGTCCAAACGTATCCGTGACAAATTGATCAACACACTTTTGCTTAACTCACATACTTTTGACATTTATATAAAAGTAAATAATTATATGCAAAGTGCAGTAAGAACTAAATCGTACAACAAAAGAAACACGATAATAAATTTAATTTCTACCTTTTGTTTTTTTGTTTTTTTTACGTGTACCAACCCGAAAAACTTTGCATGTTTTATTATTCCAGATTACTTTACCTGCAGAGTTTCTGTCGCCATATTGTTTTTTTTTTAACTTTAACGTTCTTCTGCGACATTTTTAACGTATAAACTTGCGTCGATCAAATTTTTTCTTAATTTTAAAAATTAGTAATTAATTTTATCTAAACACGGCTGTCGAAATGTCTGTCTAGTCTTGTTTGCATAATTCGAGATAATTAAAACTTTTTTAATTTACCTGTCCGTTGCAATACGAATTTTTTTCTCCGCTAGATTGAACTATTGATAATTTCTGCAACTTCGAATATTTGAGTGTGCAGATTTAAGAGGAATTTAATTGGCTTTATTGTGGTTTGTGGGGATATTTATAGTTTAAATAACTAAAGGCTCGAATTATTTATTATCGCACCAAATACATGTAGTGCTTAACGGACTTATTATAACTCAGAAATGACTAAACAAAAGGTTTTCAAGTCGTCAAATCGTATTTATAATTAAAATTTATTACAATTTGGCCTAAAGTGCATATCTATAGTCACACAGTCGCTATTTAAACAAAATTCATATTCGAGCAATTCGCTGGAGCGCCCAAAACAGAAAAAGTCGCATCTTGGGAAAAAAGTACAAAAATTCCAGAATCTAGAATAAAGAGGTCAAAGTCGTTAGGTTAGGTTAGGTCCAATTGTCCCCCACAAATAAAAAAAATGATCAAAGTTAACGCAAACAAAGGTGACTGTCACGGAAAACTGAGATTGGACTCGCCATTGGCTTAAGATAGGATTTTCCACAACCTTAGTCGCCAACAATAGAGATCGAGCTCACGGAAAAGGCCAAGGTTGGTGAAAATTTCATCTAAGGCCACAAAATTCAGTCTAAGTCAGACTTAGGTTACATTGGTTCTCGTAACGTTAGGTTAAGTCAAATCGTTGTCCGAATATCGGTCAAAGTTGTCCAAAATAGAGGTCGAGCGTCACTGAAAAGGTCAAGGTTGCTGCAAATTAAAAGTCGAGGTCGCCGAATTTGGTCGAAGACTGAGTTATGTAAGGTTAGTTCTCATAACATCAAGTTACGTCGTCAAGTAAGTCGAATCTGTGCTTCATAATCGGTAAAAATAATGATCAACCTCGCCAAAAATAAAAATCTAGGTCACTGAAAACATCACGATTGCTGAAAATTTGAGTCAAGTCCCAGTTTAAGTTAGGTTAGCTATTGTAACGTAGGTTATGATAGGTCTAGTTTTATCTTCTCTTCGTTTCTTAATCTTCGTTTTATAATCGGTAAAATAACTGCCGAAGTCGCCGAAAATAGGGGCAAATGTCACTGAAAAGATCAGGGTTTACTGAAATTTAGCTCAAGGTCATCAACTTTGGTAATGGTCGAAGTTAAATTAGGTTAGTTCTCATAAAGTTAGGTTAGGATAAGTCAAGTAAAGTCTTAGTTCCGGAATCGGTAAAAATAATGGTCACAGTCGACGAAAATAAAAGCCGAGGTCACTGAAAAGGTCACCATTGCTGAAAATTTTGGGCAAGCTTACCAAATGCGGTCAAGGCTCAGCTTAGGTTAAGTTACTTCTCTTATTCCATAATCGGTTAAAATTTTGGCCAAAGTCGCCGTAAGTAAAAGTAGATCTCACTGAAAAGGTCAGGGTTTTTCTGAAAATTTAAGACATGGCCACCAAATTCGGTTAAGGTCAGGATTAGGTTTGGTTAGTTCTCGTAAGTTATGTTAAGACAAATATAAAGGTGAAAAAATGGCCCAAGTCTCCGCAAATAAAGGTAGATGTCGCTGAAATGGTCAGGGTTTGCTCAGAATTAAAGGCAAAGCCACCAAATTTTGGTAAGATCAGAATTATAATAGGTTAGTTCTCGTAACGTTAGGTTAGGTTAAGATAGCCAAATCTTTGTCTAAATATCTGTAAAAATAATAGCCAAAGTAGCCGCTAATAAAGGTAGATGTCACTGAAAAGGTCAGGGTTTGTGGAAATTTAAAGCAAGGCAACCAAATTCGGTTAAGGTCTAAGCTATGTTAGGTTGCTTATTGAACGTTACGTTAGATTAGGTTACGGCGAAACGTTATCTGAATATCTGTGAAAATAATATTCAAAGTCGCCACAAATAAAGGTAGATATCACTGAAATGGTCAGTGTTGAAAATTTAAGGTGTAAGGTCAGAGTTAGGTTAGATTAGTTCTCGTAACTCTAGGCTAAGTTGGGTTAAGTCAAATCTTTGTATGAATATCGGTGAAAATAATAGTCAAAGTCGCCGCAAATAAAAGTAGATGTCACTAAAAAGGTTAAAGTTTGCTGAAAAGTTAAGGCATGGTCACGGATCACCAAATTCAGTTCAGGTCAGAGTTAGTTAGGTTAGTTCTCGTAACGTTAGACTAGGTTAGGTAAGTCAAATCTTTGTCTGAATATCGGTGAAAATATTGGCAAAAGTCGCCGCAAATAGAAGTAGATATCACTGAAAATGTCGAAAATGCTTGTTGAAAATGTAAGTCAAGGCTACAAAATTCGGTTAAGGTCAGAGTTAGGTTAGTTCTCGTAACATTAGGTTAGGTTAAGTCAACTATTTGTTTCAAGATCGGGGAACATAATGGCCAAAGTCGCCGCAAATAAAGATAGATGTTACTGAAAAGTAAAATGTAGATCAAGGCCAAAAAATTTGGTTAAGGTCAGAGTTAAGTTAAGTCTCGTAACGTTAGGTTAGGTTAGGTTAAGTCAAATCTTTGTCAAAATATCGGTAAAAATAATGACCAAAAACATCGAAAATGAAGGTGAGATCACTGAAAAGCTCAAGGTCAATGCGGTAAGGCTACCTAATTCGGTTAAGGTCAGATGTAGATTAGGTTAGTTCACGTATCGTTAGGCTGCGTTAGTTTAGGGAGGTAAAATGTTGGTTCCAAAATCGGAAAAACGTACAAGGTCGCCTGAGAAGAAGGTCTAGGTTACTAAAATGTGTTTTCAAGATTGGACTAAGTATATCAAAGTTAGGTTTGAATTTGGTACGAGCCAGACTAGTTCGAAGTCGTCGTTAGGTTAGGTTCGTTCTTGTATGTTGGGTTAGTTGAAATTGTCATAAAAATAAATTGTGTCAAATAGTGTTTTATAAGGACTTCTCTACCTCATAAAATGTTACTTTACGTCCTTCTAATTAACAATGGGTCCTAAAATGCGATCTATTGCCGTGGAGATAAAAACTAAAAAACGTTTGATAATGTAATCCATCACGGACGTGGCGGAAAGTCGATTTAGTCATATCAGACAACTCAGTGTTTGGCCTAGATTTGTCTAAATGGGACAGCTCAGTTTTCAGCATGGACTTGGTCGTACGACCTTCGGCCTCGAGAAGGTGTTTATACCGCGGACTTTAAAGAAACTGTCCTTTCAGAAGAAAATTTGCAGAAGCCTAATTACTAAAGATGAACTCAAAGTTTTCTAAACCCTTGGCCTTTATTTGGGCAAATAGAGCAGCTCAGTTTTAGTCATCGTCTCGATCGTATAGTCATTCGGCGTTCGGTCTCGAGATTGTGGCTATTTTGAAAAAACTTCTACGCCGCGGGCCACGTGTAAAAGAAATTGTTCTTTGAGAAGAATATTTAGAAAAGCCTTATTTGACTTGGTCTAGATTTAGGCAGATAGGGTAGCTCAGTCTTCGGTATCGTCTTGGTTGTTGGTTATTCGGCTAATTCGGCCTCGAGAAAGTCATTATTTTGATAAAGCGTCCACGTCGCGGGCCTCATGCAAAAGAAACCCTTCTTCCAGAAAAAAATTTGGAGGAAATTGAACTAAAAGTTTTTCAAATCCTTGGCTTAGATTTAGGCTGATAGGGCAGTTCGGTCTTCGTCATCGTCTTAGTTGTATGACCATGAGGCTAATTCGGCCTCGAGAAAGTGATTGTTTTGATAAAACGTTCACGTCCAAAAAAACTCTCCTTCCAGTAGAAAATTTGAAGAAAATTAAACTAAAAGTTTTCCAAATCCTTGGCTTAGATTTAGGCTGATAGGGCAGTTCGGTCTTCGGCATCGTCTTAGTTGTATGACCATGAGGCTAATTCGGCCTCGAGAAAGTGATTGTTTTGATAAAACGTTCACGTCCAAAAAAACTCTCCTTCCAGAAGAAAATTTGAAGAAAATTAAACTAAAAGTTTTCCAAATCCTTGGCTTAGATTTAGGCTGATAGGGCAGTTCGGTCTTCGGCATCGTCTTAGTTGTATGACCATGAGGCTAATTCGGCCTCGAGAAAGTGATTGTTTTGATAAAACGTTCACGTCCAAAAAAACTCTCCTTCCAGAAGAAAATTTGAAGAAAATTAAACTAAAAGTTTTCCAAATCCTTGGCTTAGATTTAGGCTGATAGGGTAGTTCGGTCTTCGGCATCGTCTTAGTTGTATGACCATGAGGCTAACTCGGCCTCGAGAAAGTGATTGTTTTGATAAAACGTTTACGTCCAAAAAACTCTCCTTCCAGAAGAAAATTTGAAGAAAATTAAACTAAAAGTTTTCCAAATCCTTGGCTTAGATTTAGGCTGATAGGACAGTTCGATCTTCGGCACGTCTTGGTCGTATGACCATCAGGCTCATTCTGCCTCAAGAAAGTGATTGTTTCGATAAAACGTTCACGTCCAAAAAAACTCTCTTTCCAGGAGAAAATTTAGAGAAAATTGAACTGAAAGTTTTACAAATCTTTGGCCTAGATTTAGGCTGATAGGGCAGTTTAATCTTAGGCATCGTCTTGGTCGTATGACCATGAAGCTAATTCGGCCTCGAGAAAGTGATTGTTTTGAAAAACGTTTTCGTCTAAAGAAACTATTTTTTCAGAAGAAAATTTGAAGAAGCCTCGTTACTGAAAATGAACTAAAATGTTATTGAAATTTTTAGAAGGGGCTAATTAAATTAGTAACTAAATGTCTAGAGTAAACATAACCTTTGAGAGATAAAAAATAATTTACATATTCTATCGGTACAGCAGTAATTTGTTGAAACAAGTTGGCTGCGGATAAATTACATAATATCTACAAATGCAATAAGCGAATATTTCCTTTCAAATTAGGAACCGGTATACAACGGTTACCGCAGTGTGTCAAAAATGTTCTAAATTTGTCTCTCCAAAGTAATTTGGGCAAAACCAAACTTTAACGAGTTCCTCATATTTCAGTAATTTGCTTTATATGTCAGGATGTTTGAGGTTAGCACATGGTTAATGCTTACAAACGAATGCGTGACTACAAATTATTATCTTTCACTATATTGTATTTTAACACAGATAACAGCATACACCACATATTACCATTAGATTTTTATAGTGAATTTATTGTTACACATAAAAATTGTCGTGCAAGCTAAAAGTATATTACATTTTGTCATTATAAAAGCAAAATATAACTGGGTATTATGCCCCTATTACTTTATTTTTATTCCTTTCATCCCACCAAACAAAGACAAAATAAGTAATATATTAATACTAAAAATGGAGCTCGTCTGCAATGGGACAACTTAAGTGCAATCGACTCGAATAAAAGTTGGCCAAATTAATTACGTCCTACTGTTAGTTTTTCCTGAGCCATTTTCTTTCCAAATTTACACACTTTTAACACTTTTGCATTGACTTTGATTTTTGACGTGATTATCGTTATCACATTACCAACCTGTGTTTATCAGTTGTTTGTTCTAAGTCAAGCTTACGGCTTCGATCCGAAAGGGCGACACATCTGTTGGAGTTGCACTATTCATTAGTTTTCGCTCCTGATTGATGGATTGTCAGATATGCTCGCGAAAGGACAATAACAAAAATTAGTAATAAACAAATAAACGTCAAAAAAATTTTAGTCCAAGTGTGGTCCGAAAAACAATCTTCTTGCGAGTGGGCCTTATTGCAGCTCGTGTCAATATTGCCAATTAAAATTAGCATAAGAATTCAATTTTTATTTATATTTATTTTACATTTTAATAAACAATACTAATATATTAAAATTTGTATAAGTTAAGTAGTTATAATTTAATAAAAACATCCAGCTGCGACAAAATAGAAAAATATAAATTTGTTTCGAATAAAAAATAAATGTCTACCTACATTCTACTCTTAAATTCACTTTCATGGGTTTTTTAAAGGTTTCAATGAACCCTAAAATAAATTAAAAGAAAACAAATTGGCGCATTCACGAATTGCTACATTCAAGTCAAGTTTTAAAAATAAACGCGGAGAGTACCTACTGAAAGAAAATTGCATGCATACTTCGGATTATGCAAATAATCTATTTTTGTTTTTATTCATGTTCTATATTGAGAGCGGATTTGACGTTGATAAAAAAAATTAAGTAAGGAGGAGATTGTAGGCAATTTTAATCGCCCTCTCTCTAAATAAAATTACGCCAAAATAGCGAGCGGAGGCGCATTTAAAATATTCCAATTACTTATTTTAAAGGTTTTTATTTTCGCCAAGACGGCTCGCGTTCGGAGTGATCAAGAATACATTTGGTCATCCGGAGGTGCAACCAAGAATTCGGGAGCTTTAGCAAGCATTAATATTATAGGTGAGGATTGGGGTGGTCTAGCGGCCAACATCGTCGCATGCGGATGCAAAAGTCGCCGGTTCAAAACCGACTGACACCACTGGAGTGTCTCCATGTGTCAAAATACCCTGGTCCTAGTGGTTCGGAACCCACCTAAAGCTGTAGGTCTCGTCTGCTAATAACCACAGTAGTTGATGCGGACGTAAAATACACATTACGAAAAGAAAATTATAGGTACCACTTGATATTATTCCAAAGAGTTGGTTGAGAAGCAACGCGAAAATATACTAAAATAATATTGGTACAAATTTTAGGCCAATGCGGAATGAAAGAATGTTGCCAATGAGTAATGAAGACGACCGTCTACCACTTATAAGTGGCAGTACTAACTTAGAGCAAGCTCGAGAAAGGTGGAATTTTTGCACTTTTTCCAATTTTTCGCTTATAACTTGAAAAATAAGCAGTTTTTGAGAAAAATGTTTCAGTCTAGAAATTGGCTATATTAAATTTCCAACAAATTATATCTTCTCATTTTTTTTGTAAGCCAAACGGTTTAGGTGCTATAGCGCCCTAAAGTGTAACAAAAATTCCAAAATTGGTCAAGAAGCTGCCATTTTTTATTTTTTTGCTTATAACTCGAAAACTACGCTTTTGTGGAGAAAAGTGTTACTACATATACATAAAGTACAAACATTGCATTTCCTATAAATTATAACTAATAGGTTTTTCTTATCAGACAAACGGTTTAGGCGCTAGAGCGCGTTAAAGTTAAACAAAAATTCCAAAATCGGCAAAAATGTTGCTTCTTTAAGTTTTTTGCTGATAACTCGAAAACTACACCCTTTTGGAAAAACTGTTCCTAAATAAAAATTAATAACATTATATTTCCAACAAATTATATGTCTTAGATTTTATTTGTGAGGCAAACGGCTTATGCTCTACAGCGGGTTAAAGTTTAAGATTCTAAAATTGGACAAAAAGGTTCTTTTTAGTTTTTTTCTTATAACTTAAAAACTGCGTCATTCTAGAGAAAAATGTTTCTATATTAGACTAAAGTAAGTTAAATTTCCTACAAATCATACCTCTTGTGTTTTTCTTTTAAGATAAACGGTTTAGCAGCTAGAGAGTGTTAAAGTTTAACAAAAGTTCCACAATTGGGCAAAAAGCTGTTTTTGTTAGTTTTTCGTTATTAAGTCGGAAACCACCCCCTTTTAGAGACGATTCTTTCTATATAAATATGACACATTTAATTTTTACAAATTATATCTCTTAGATTTTTCTCTTCAGATAAACAGTTTAGGCGCTAGACCGCGTGAAAGTTTAACAAAAATTTTAAAATCAGCCAAAATGTAGCTTTTTTAGTTTTTTTTGCTGATAACTCGAAATCTACGTTTTTGGGGAAAAACTTTTTTTAAATAAAAATAAAGTAAGTTAAATTTCCTACAAATCATATCTCTTGTGTTTTTCTTTTAAGATAAACGGTTTAGCAGCTAGAGAGTGTTAAAGTTTAACAAAAGTTCCACAATTGGGCAAAAAGCTGTTTTTGTTAGTTTTTTTGTTATTAAGTCGGAAACTACCCCCTTTTAGAGACGATTCTTTCTATAGAAATATGACACATTAAATTTTTTACAAATTATATCTCTTAGATTTTTCTCTTCAGATAAACAGTTTAGGCGCTAGACCGCGTGAAAGTTTAACAAAAATTTTAAAATCAGCCAAAATGTAGCTTTTTTAGTTTTTTTTGCTGATAACTCGAAATCTACGTTTTTGGGGAAAAACTTTTTTTAAATAAAAATAAAGTAAGTTAAATTTCCTACAAATCATACCTCTTGTGTTTTTCTTTTAAGATAAACGGTTTAGCAGCTAGAGAGTGTTAAAGTTTAACAAAAGTTCCAAAATCGCGCAAAAAGCTGTTTTTGTTAGTTTTTCGTTAGTAAGTCGGAAACTACCCCCTTTTAGAGACGATTCTTTCTATATAAATATGACACATTTAATTTTTACAAATTATATCTCTTAGATTTTTCTCTTCAGATAAACAGTTTAGGCGCTAGACCGCGTGAAAGTTTAACAAAAATTTTAAAATCAGCCAAAATGTAGCTTTTTTAGTTTTTTTTGCTGATAACTAGAAATCTACGTTTTTTGGGAAAAACTTTTTTTAAATAAAAATAAAGTAAGTTAAATTTCCTACAAATCATACCTCTTGTGTTTTTCTTTTCAGATAATCGGTTTAGGCGCTAGAGCGTGTTAAAGTTTAACAAAAGTTCCAAAAATCGGACAAAAAGGTGTTTAGTTTTTTTCTTATAACTTGAAAGTTGCGCTATTTTAGAAAAAAGTGTTCCTTTATAAAAATGAAGTAAATTAAATTTCATATAAACTATAGTTTTTTTCGGACAAACGGTTTAAGCGTTAGAGCGCATTAAAGTTTAATAAAAATTTCTTAATTAGCCAAAAAGCTGCTTTTTTAGTATTTTATTGATAACTCGAAAACAACGCCCTTTTGGAGAAAAGTGTTCATACATGGAATAAGTACATTCAATTACATACAAATGATGTCTCTTAGATTTTTTTCTTGAGGTGGGCGGCTTTGGCGCTAGACTGCTATAAAGTTTAACAAATATTCCAAAATTGGCTAAAAAGCTGATTCTTTAGTTTTTTGTAGATAACACGACAACAACATCCTTTTGAAGATACGTGTTTCTACAGAAAAATAATGCACATTACATTTTCTACAAATTATATTTCTTAGATGTTTTTCTTAAGACGAACGTTTTAGACGCTACAGCGCGTTAAAATTTTAGAAAAATTTCAACATTGGACAAACAGCTTCTTTTTTTAGTTTTTTGATTATAAGTTCAGAACTGCGCCTTTTTAGAGAAAAGTCTTACTATATAAAACTAAAGTACATGAAATTTCCAACAAATCACATTGTTCAAGTTTCGCTCTAGCTACAACGGTTTAGGTGCTAGAGCACATTAAAGTTTTAAAAAAATTCTAAAATTGGCTGAAAAGCTGCTTTTTTAGTTTTTTGTTGATACCTCAAAAATAACGCCTTTTTGGAGAAGAGTATTCTTAAATACATATTTCCTACAAATTATATATTTTAGTTTTCTCTCGTCAGACGAAAAGTTTAGGCGCTACAGCGCGTTAAAGTTTAAAACTCCAAAACCGGCCAAAAAGCTTTTCTTTTAGTTTTTTGATTATAAGTTTAGAACTGCGCCTTTTTGGAGAAAAGTCTTACTATATAAAACTAAAGTACATGAAATTTCCAACAAATCACATTGTTCAAGTTTCGCTCTAGCTCAAACGGTGTAGGTGCTAGAGCACATTAAAGTTTTAAAAAAATTCTAAAATTGGCTGAAAAGCTGCTTTTTTAGTTTTTTGTTGATACCTCAAAAATAACGCCTTTTTGGAGAAAAGTATTCTTAAATACATATTTCCTACAAATTATATATTTTAGTTTTCTCTCGTCAGACGAAAAGTTTAGGCGCTACAGCGCGTTAAAGTTTAAAACTCCAAAACCGGCCAAAAAGCTTCTCTTTTAGTTCTTTTCTTATAACTTAAAAACTGCGCCCTTTTAGAAAAAACTGTTTTTACATAAATATAAAGTACATTAAATTTCCTACAAATTATATCTCTGAGGTGTCTTTCGTCAGACTAATGGTTTAGGCGCTACAACGCATTAAAGTTTAACAAAAATTCCAAAATCGTCCAAAAACAGCTTTTTTAGTTTTTTGCTTATAACTCAAAAACTACCCGCTTTTAGAGAACGATTTCGTCTACAAAAATAAAGGGTATTAAATTTCCTACAACTTGTGTTTCTTGTTTTTTTTTGTAAGATGCACATATTTGCGTCGACAAGACCCCTCTTAACCATTGCAATCGCACAAAACGAAGTGCGTATACAAGAGCGTTGTTTTTATATGGTACATTTTTCAAGTTTAAAAGTTTTGTGGCGTGAAAATATCTCTAACAATATAAGAAAATACAATAAGTTGACGGTATAATAAATTACATATACGAAACACACATTTTTCAGAATTATCGTTCTCGAGTAGCCGAGTTTTAGAAGATATGAAATGATATATTAAAGTTGTAGAAGACAATAGCAAATGAGACTCGAAACCCTAAGACGAATACGGTGTTAAATCATTAATTTTATAGACAGGTCTCCGTGTATATCTAACTAAAAACAGGTAGGTAGATAAAATTTTATCGTTTGATAAAAACTTAAAAGGGAGTTACTTTCATTAACAACTTTAACCCTAATGACTTTAGAATTACATTTCTCACATCAAAAATTACGCGTTTACTAAGTATGTATAAAACGCTGCAATACAAAATACTAATTTATTTATACATTTTTTTTAAACCCACAAAGTGACTATCAATTAAGACTTAGTTCGCTTTATTTAATTAGAAACGATCCGAAAAAAATTGGACAAGAAATTAATTGTTAATGTGCAATAATCATCAATTTCTATTAATTACCTTCGGTGGTTACCTTATTTAACAATAAATTGAGTTAGTTCAGCTTTTACGATCTGTGCAAATGTACAATAGTCCGGATGCGCGATATACTCGCGGCGCACCATCTTCTTCAACGGATTTCAACTAATACTCACTTAATCGCGAGTTACAAGAGTAATTCGCAATTTATTTATAATCAACTTATACGTAGGTACATTAAAAGGCATAGCTTATTAGGAGCTACTATAATATTCTGTGAAGTGGTTAACTACTTTGTTTATAAACAAAGATATCTAATTACGACAGCGCAAGATTAGTGCTACCTGTTATGAATTTGTTTTTGTTGTGAGTTTTAGTTAATTACTACACTAACTGGCTCCTTAATTGGTTGCAATAACGACTAGATTAGATGGGTGCGTAAAACCTCTTGCTTTATGTTTTCTAAAACAGGTCACTCGGGTTCGCTTAATCCGGATTATTGGCCTTATTAATCCGGATTAACAAAATCCGTCTTAGTGGTACTGACGTACTAATGAGATTTTTTTGTTAATCCCTCACACTATAGTATGTGTCTGTTCAGGGCCAATGATGGATTATAAATCTTTGCATTGAAAGCTAGTTTTGTTTATATAAATCCAAAATAGAAGAAGCTCAGGCAGTGGGTAATTAGTTTTTGGAAAAACGCATTTGTTAACTCTGTGAGTGTTACTGGAAAACTATGAAAACCCTTGGTCACAGTTCAGCGTTTTTTTACAACTGGTGTTGCGTTAGGACCAGGTGTATATGAATTTTGAGCTATGGTTTCGAGTTTTGCTGTTCAAGTGACATAAACTAATTCTTAAAAAGTCTGCCAGTGTTACTGGAGGTAAACCCTGAAGTACAGTTTAGATTTTTGTACAACTGGTGTTGCGTTAGGGCCTGTTATACAATAGTGTTGGACTGTGGTTTAAATTTGTTCTAATTATGTGACAGAAACGCATTTTTAAAGATTCTGCCAGTGTTACTAGAACGTCAGGTGAACCTTGAACCACATTTCAGCGTTTTTTTTAGAACTGGTGCTACGTTAGCTCAAGTTGTATAAGACTTTTGAGCCGTGGTTTCAAGGTTTGCTGTTCAAGTGACATAAACGCATTCTAAAAAAGTCTGCCAGTGTTACTGGTTACTGGAGGTAAACCCTGAACTACAGTTTAGATTTTTGTACAACTGGTGTTGCGTAAGGGCCTGTTATACAAGAGTGTGGGACTGTGGGGTAAATTTGTTCTATTTATGTGACAGAAACGCATTTTGAAAAATTCTGCCGGTGTTATTAGAACGTCAGCTGAACCTTGAACCACATTTCAGCGTTTTTTTTTAGAACTGGTGCTACGTTAGCTCAAGTTGTATAAGACTTTTGAGCCGTGGTTTCAAGGTTTGCTGTTCAAGTCACATAAACGCATTCTAAAAAAGTCTGCCAGTGTTACTGGTTACTGGAGGTAAACCCTGAACTACAGTTTAGATTTTTGTACAACTGGTGTTGCGTTAGGGCCTGTTATACAATAGTGTTGGAGTGTGGTTTAAATTTGTTCTAATTATGTGACAGAAACGCATTTTTAAAGATTCTGCCAGTGTTACTAGAACGTCAGGTGAACCTTGAACCACATTTCAGCGTTTTTTTTAGAACTGGTGCTACGTTAGCTCAAGTTGTATAAGACTTTTGAGCCGTGGTTTCAAGGTTTGCTGTTCAAGTGACATAAACGCATTCTAAAAAAGTCTGCCAGTGTTACTGGTTACTGGAGGTAAACCCTGAACTACAGTTTAGATTTTTGTACAACTGGTGTTGCGTAAGGGCCTGTTATACAAGAGTGTGGGACTGTGGGGTAAATTTGTTCTATTTATGTGACAGAAACGCATTTTGAAAAATTCTGCCGGTGTTATTAGAACGTCAGCTGAACCTTGAACCACATTTCAGCGTTTTTTTTTAGAACTGGTGCTACGTTAGCTCAAGTTGTATAAGACTTTTGAGCCGTGGTTTCAAGGTTTGCTGTTCAAGTCACATAAACGCATTCTAAAAAAGTCTGCCAGTGTTACTGGTTACTGGAGGTAAACCCTGAACTACAGTTTAGATTTTTGTACAACTGGTGTTGCGTTAGGGCCTGTTATACAATAGTGTTGGACTGTGGTTTAAATTTGTTCTAATTATGTGACAGAAACGCATTTTTAAAGATTCTGCCAGTGTTACTAGAACGTCAGGTGAACCTTGAACCACATTTCAGCGTTTTTTTTAGAACTGGTGCTACGTTAGCTCAAGTTGTATAAGACTTTTGAGCCGTGGTTTCAAGGTTTGCTGTTCAAGTGACATAAACGCATTCTAAAAAAGTCTGCCAGTGTTACTGGTTACTGGAGGTAAACCCTGAACTACAGTTTAGATTTTTGTACAACTGGTGTTGCGTAAGGGCCTGTTATACAAGAGTGTGGGACTGTGGGGTAAATTTGTTCTATTTATGTGACAGAAACGCATTTTGAAAAATTCTGCCGGTGTTATTAGAACGTCAGCTGAACCTTGAACCACATTTCAGCGTTTTTTTTTAGAACTGGTGCTACGTTAGCTCAAGTTGTATAAGACTTTTGAGCCGTGGTTTCAAGGTTTGCTGTTCAAGTCACATAAACGCATTCTAAAAAAGTCTGCCAGTGTTACTGGAGGTAAACCCTGAAGTACAGTTTAGATTTTTGTACAACTGGTGTTGCGTTAGGGCCTGTTATACAAGAGTGTGGGACTGTGGGGTAAATTTGTTCTATTTATGTGACAGAAACGCATTTTTAAAGATTCTGCCAGTGTTACTAGAACGTCAGCTGAACCTTGAACCACATTTCAGCGTTTTTTTTAGAACTGGTGCTACGTTAGCTCAAGTTGTATAAGACTTTTGAGCCGTGGTTTCAAGGTTTGCTGTTCAAGTGACATAAACGCATTCTAAAAAAGTCTGCCAGTGTTACTGGAGGTAAACCCTGAAGTACAGTTTAGATTTTTGTACAACTGGTGTTGCGTTAGGGCCTGTTATACAAGAGTGTGGGACTGTGGGGTAAATTTGTTCTATTTATGTGACAGAAACGCATTTTTAAAGATTCTGCCAGTGTTACTAGAACGTCAGCTAAACCCTGAACCACATTTCAGCGTTTTTTTTTACAACTGGTGCTACGTTAGCTCAAGTTGTATAAGACTTTTGAGCCGTGGTTTCAAGGTTTGCTGTTCAAGTGACATAAACGCATTCTAAAAAAGTCTGCCAGTGTTACTGGAGGTAAACCCTGAAGTACAGTTTAGATTTTTGTACAACTGGTGTTGCGTTAGGGCCTGTTATACAAGAGTGTGGGACTGTGGGGTAAATTTGTTCTATTTATGTGACAGAAACGCATTTTTAAAGATTCTGCCAGTGTTACTAGAACGTCAGCTAAACCCTGAACCACATTTCAGCGTTTTTTTTTACAACTGGTGCTACGTTAGCTCAAGTTGTATAAGAATTTTGAGCCGTGGTTTCAAGATTTGCTGTTCAAGTGACATAAACGCATTCTAAAAAAGTCTGCCAGTGTTACTGGTTACTGGAGGTAAACCCTGAACTACAGTTTAGATTTTTGTACAACTGGTGTTGCGTAAGGGCCTGTTATACAAGAGTGTGGGACTGTGGGGTAAATTTGTTCTATTTATGTGACAGAAACGCATTTTTAAAGATTCTGCCAGTGTTACTAGAACGTCAGCTGAACGCTGAACCACATTTCAGCGTTTTTTTTTAGAACTGGTGCTACGTTAGCTCAAGTTGTATAAGACTTTTGAGTCGTGGTTTCAAGGTTTGCTGTTCAAGTAACATAAACGCATTCTAAAAAAGTCTGCCAGTGTTACTGGTTACTGTAGGTAAACCCTGAACTACAGTTTAGATTTTTGTACTACTGGTGTTGCGTAAGGGCCTGTTATACACGAGTGTTGGACTGTGGTTTAAATTTGTCCTATTTATGTGACAAAAACGCATTTTTAAAGATACTGTCAGTGTTACTAGAGCGTCAGTTAAACCCCGACCCACAATTCAGCGTTTTAGTACAACTGGTGTTGCGTTAGGGGAAGTGTTATAAGAATTTTGGGCTGTCGCTTAAAGTTTTACTGTTCGAGTGACATAAACGCATTCTTTAAAAGTCGGTCAGGGTTACTGGAGGTGAACCTTGAACCACAATTCAGCATTTTTGTACAACTGGTGTTGCGTAAGGGCCTGTTATACAAGAGTGTTGGACTGTGGTTTAAATTTGTCCTATTTATGTGACAGAAACGCATTTTTAAAGATACTGTCAGTGTTACTAGAGGGTCAGTTAAACCCCGACCCACAATTCAGCGTTTTAGTACAACTGGTGTTGCGTTAGGGGAAGTGTTATAAGAATTTTGGGCTGTCGCTTAAAGTTTTACTGTTCGAGTGACATAAACGCATTCTTTAAAAGTCGGTCAGGGTTACTGGAGGTGAACCTTGAACCACAATTAAGCATTTTTGTACAACTGGTGTTGCGTTAGGACCTGTTGTACAAGAGGATTGGCATGAGGCTTACATTTGTTGTCTTCATGTGACAGAAACGCATTTTAAAAGAAACTGTCAGTGTTACTAGAACGTCAGCTGTTACCTGAACCACAGTCCAGAGTTTTTGTATAACTGGTGCTACGTTAGCTCAAGTTGTATAAGAATTTTGGGCTGTGGTTTAAAGTTTTGCTGTTCAATTGACATAAACGCTTATTCAAAAAGTCCCTCAGTGTTACTGGAGGTAAACCTTGAATCACAATTCGGCATTTTTGTACAACTGGTGTTGCGTTAGGGCCTGTTATACAAGAGTGTTAGACTCTGGTTTAAATTTTAGGTATTCAAGTGATAGAAATGCATTTTTAAAGATTCTGTCAAAACTACTTGAACTTCAGCTAAACCCTGAACCGCAGTCCAGTCCAGTCCAGCATTTTTGTACAACTGGTGTTGCGTTAGGGCCTGTTATAAAAGAGTGTTAGACTGTGGTTTAAATTTTAGGTAGTCAAGTGATAGAAATGCATTTTTTAAGATTGTGTCAAAGCTACTTAAACTTCAGCTAAACCCTGAACCACAGTCCAGTCCAGTCCAGCATTTTTGTACAACTGGTGTTGCGTTAGGACCTGTTACACATGTGTGTAGGACTGTGGTTTACATTTTTTGTATTTAAGTGACCGAAACGCATTTTAAATAGACTAGAACCCCAACTAAATCCTGGGCCACAGTTCAGCATGTTTGTACAACTGGTATTGCGTTAGCGCTGGTTGTACAATAGTGTTGGGTTTGAAGTTTGGCTTTTAAATTGACAGACACACAATTTTTAAAGAGTCTTTCAGTTACTGGAATGGCTGATGAGTCCTGAACCACAGTTCAGCGGTTTTGTACAATTGGTGTTGCGTTAGGTGTTGGACTGTTGTTGAAGTTTTGCTGTTCAAGTGACAAAAACGCATTTTTTAAGAGTCGGTCAGTGTTACTGCGACGTCAGCTAAACCCTGAACTACAGTTCAGCGTTGTACAACTGATATTGCGCTAAAGCCTGTTGGACTGTGGTTTAATGTTTTTCAATTCAAGTGGCAAGAGCAATTTTTGAAAGTGTGTCAGTGTTACTGAAACACCGAGTGAGCCCTGAACCATCAGTGATCGTGATACCGCTGAGGCCAGTATTGAACATACACAGTGAGCGAGTGAGCACATTTTATGTGAAAAATTATTTGGAAGCACAACGAGATGATTGCGTCCTGTAACATTTAAAAGGCATTTTGACATAGATGTTAAGGTGGGACCATATTATGTTTAACACATAACCTCTTATCTGCAACTTTAATCTTCATCATTCATCAGTTGGTACTGTTCCAGATGGCAAGACGAAATAAGTCAAAAAATGCCTCAGTGGCTCTTGCCTAGAGTAACTTCTTCCCAAAGCGAAAAAATTTTTGATTTTTTATTGTAAAATAAAATTGTCTCGCCATTCTTATAATAGAGTAGGTAAGTAAGTAATATTTACATGAGGTTGTCAGCGACAGTTGCTCCAAGTCGTATCAATGTCGAATAAAATGATAATATCTTAATCGTCGTAAACCAGTCCATCAAGTAATATGTACGACCTTTAAAGAAGAAGAAGAAGAAATAGAAAAAAAAAGGAGAGCAAATCCTTCATATATGGTTATCAATTAATTTTATTTCTTGCGAAAAATATTTTCCTTATCCATTTATAATTGATTAAACATTTCTAGTTTAATTAATTAAATACAATTAATGTTGAAATGTATGTAATGTACTTGTTAGGAATGTTTTACTTATTATTCGTATTATTTTTAAATGACTAATTTTTTTTTGAGTTTAAATTTGTGCATCGGTTGATTGGAAAAAAAGTTTTTTAACGGACGTTTAACAAATTGGGACGATTAAAAATCCCAACTTTAAATCGATTGGGTCTTGGATTTCTTCTGACAATTTAGTTTTGTTCAACCACGGTAGGTAAATTTGTTTTTAAATGCTATTTTAGGAATTCTATTGAAATTAGTTTGCCACTAATTTTGTTTTGGATTTGATTATTTACCGTGTACAACATGTTACGTAATGGATTTTTAATTGTGGTCTGCAACTTACGTAATTTTTCATTGTTTCTGTCTTTAAGTGAACAAAACAAAATTTTCTAGATACTAAAGAGACGATACCTTTGGAAGGCGAAGGTGACACTCGCTCTCGTAAGTCGTGGTAAGAAACTATCATCATCAATCATCAATAATATTTTTTATACACTTTCTTTTGTCCACTCCCGAACAATCCAACCCCTTAAAAGCACCAAGAGCACCGAGTTTTTAAGTTGAAGAGTACGTAGCGATATATTTTCCTTATGTTGCTACACACGTGTTGGACGGTTGGACCATCACGTAATAGCACGCAGGTCAATGAAAGTAAAACGGCGTCCTTACCATCACTTTCAAAACCGACCATTAGAAGCACTGATAATTGAAAACATGGGCTTCACACCACCACCTTAAGTTAGTTTAGTTGTTAGGTTATACTAGATAAGGTTAGATGAGATTCCCGAAGCCAACACTGCGACGAGGATGATACCGCAAAACTCTAGTTCTTTCACTGTCGTCGTTGGGAAATACAAAGGATCCTCACCTCGCTGGCGGTCGAAGAAGAGCTGACGCCACACATCCTCGTTTCCGCAATGTTGCGGACAGAGGAGATAGGGAAAGTAGTCGCCACTCTGGCATCAAACATTTTTTAAGTCAAGAAAGACCTAGAAGGAGAACCGCAACGGGAACGGTGGGTCTAGAACCCTTCGACACTAAGTACACCAATCCGAGAAGAGTCAGCTGAGATGGGGAGAAAAAAGGTTAGGTTAAGTTAGGTTTCTTCCACAACCTCGTCATATGGAAGGTAGAAGCCACTCTGGTCTTGGTCATCATTAAAGTCAAGAAAGAGCTAGAAAGAGAGCTCTGGTCCAAGAACCCCTCGGCACTAAGTACTCCGAGAGAGGGGGACGAGCGTCAGCTGCGGTGTGTTGCTGTTCTCCCGGCATGAAAGAAGAGGACGAAGAACCAGAGAATAATCTGCGCAGAGAAAGTCAGCGGTGGAGAGAAAACCTCGAGGAAAGTCTGGCGATGATATGCAGCGCAATGTGGAAGCGATGTCCCGCCACCACTCGCTGGCATACTCTCATAGAAATTGGGCAATTGGGTCAGGTTAGGTTAGGTCAGGTGTCGGATATTGAAAGGCACACCAGTAGGCAGTGGCAGAAAGCACTCAAAAACTCGAACAAACGCTCTCAAGTTGTCGAAAATGTAGTTAGTCTGAAACGACTGGTTCCGATGATAAACTTGTTTTGTTAAGAGGATTTGGTAGACTATAACGAAGAAACTTTGGGGTTTCCCCGATGAATAGAATTTTTGTTGATGGCACCGTCCTACATTAGCGGTGACAACCCCCTTCTTTAATGTCACCGATTTCAATAAATTGAAAGAGAGTTTTCTAGTAAAGCGCAGGAGTGCTTGCGTGCACTTTGCCTGAAATACCTTAACCTCTTTAATGTTTGAGTTTATTGATTTATTTTCAGAGGTCCCCCTGTGACTGCACCGTTACTTAATACTTATCTCCTCCTCTTTTCTAGATCTCTTTTATTATTTAATAATGTACATTCAATTTTCTACAAATTATATTACTTAGGTTTTTCACTTCAGATAAACGGTTTAGGCGCTAGAGCGCGTTAAAGTTTAAGAAAGGTTTTCCAAATCGACAAAAAGCTGATTTTATTAGTTTTTAGTCAATAACTCGAAAACTATGCCCTTTTGGAGAAAAGTGATTCTATATGAAAATAAATTATATAAAATTTTCTATAAATTATGCCTCCTAGGTTTTTCTCTTCAGACAAACAGTTTAGGCGCTAGAGCGCGTTAAAGTTTAAGAAAGGTTTCAAAAACTGCCAAAAAGCTGATTTTTTAGTCTTTAGCCGCTAACTCGAAAACTATGCCTCTTTGGAAGAAAGTTGTCCTACATAAAAATATATTATATTATTAAATTTTCTATAAATTATGTCTTTTAGGTTTTTCTTTCCCAATAAACAGTTTAGGCGCTAGAGCGCGTTAAAGTTTAAGAAAGGTTCTCAAAACCGACAAAAAGCTGATTTTATTAGTTTTTAGCCGATAACTCGAAAACTATGCCCTTTTGGAGAAAAATGATTTTATATAAAAATAAATTATATAAAATTTTCTATAAATTATGCCTCCTAGGTTTTTCTCTTCAGACAAACAGTTTAGGCGCTATAGCGCGTTAAAGTTTAAGAAAGGTTCCAAAAGCTGCCAAAAAGCTGATTTTTTAGTCTTTAGCCACTAACTCGAAAACTATGCCTCTTTGGAAGAAAGTTGTCCTACATAAAAATATACTATATTATTAAATTTTCTATAAATTATGTCTTTTAGGTTTTTCTTTTCCAATAAACAGTTTAGGCGCTAGAGCGCGTTAAAGTTTAAGAAAGGTTCTCAAAACCAACAAAAAGCTGATTTTATTAGTTTTTAGCCGATAACTCGAAAACTATGCCCTTTTGGAGAAAAGTGATTCTATTTGAAAATAAATTATATAAAATTTTCTATAAATTATGCCTCTTAGGTTTTTCTCTTCAGACAAACAGTTTAGGCGCTAGAGCGCGTTAAAGTTTAAGAAAGGTTCCAAAAACTGCCAAAAAGCTGATTTTTTAGTCTTTAGCCGCTAACTCGAAACTATGGCTCTTTGGAAGAAAGTTGTCCTACATAAAAATATATTATATTATTAAATTTTCTATAAATTATGTCTTTTAGGTTTTTCTTTCCCAATAAACAGTTTAGGCGCTAGAGCGCGTTAAAGTTTAAGAAAGGTTCTCAAAACCGACAAAAAGCTGATTTTATTAGTTTTTAGCCGATAACTCGAAAACTATCCCTTTTGGAGAAAAATGATTCTATATAAAAATAAATTATATAAAATTTTCTATAAATTATGCCTCCTAGGTTTTTCTCTTCAGACAAACAGTTTAGGCGCTAGAGCGCGTTAAAGTTTAAGAAAGGTTCCAAAAACTGCCAAAAAGCTGATTTTTTAGTCTTTAGCCGCTAACTCGAAAACTATGCCTCTTTGGAAGAAAGTTGTCCTACATAAAAATATATTATAATATTAAATTTTCTATAAATTATGTCTTCTAGGTTTTTCTCTTCAGATAAACATTTTAGGCGCTAGAGCTCAATAAAGTTGAACAAAAATTCCAAAACCGGCCAAAAAGCTGCTAAAAAGTTGATTTTCTCCTCAACTAGCCAGATATTGATGATATGATAAAATACTGTCTCAAGCAGCAACTGTAAAACTACGTCACGTTTGGGAGCACATCATAAGAATCCACGTTAGACGCTCATCGCTCATACCCAAATTATTGTAGTCAATTAATTAACCAGCTATCCCAACATCCCAACTCCCAACACAGCAGTTTTTGGTCAGATGCACCTGAAAGTAAGTTGATAGTTCTCAAATTCTTTTAATGCCATAATTACATTCCGACAAAAATAAAAATAAGTTTTTTAACGTTCCGAACGAGGGTTTTATTCGTCGTTATTTAAATGAAGTAGTGTTTTATTAAAGTTGGAAATTATAAATAGTATTGCAATGTGTAGTTATGTAGTAATTCTACCTATGTTGAAGTCGCCTAGATAACAATCTGCGGGTTAGTTGACAGTTGTTTAATAAAAATAGAAGGAGGACATATCTAAAACAATATAAGTCTGATTTTAAAGGATAAAAGTAATAAATAAAGAGTTAGAGACGGATGATACGAGACCAAGGCCACACACGGCAGCATAATTCTTTCGACTATCTGCTCTATCTTAAGGATAAAACATAGCAGACAAGTTGAAGTTTGTGAACAATTTATGGTCTCGAACGGACTTAGATTTTTAACCATCTTTATTTGATAACAATAGTTGAAAAGTGAGCAGTGTAAATTAGTTATAGTTAAGTTAGTAAGTGATTGGGCAGAGTTTAGACTTGTGAGTTAGAGCGCGAAGGGGATCGAAATAATTAACAAGAGTTTCTAACAGTGGTGGGTCTATCGAGAATATAAAGGAACCTTCGGAAGAACATTGAGTTTATTCTACTCCCTACTGTTTATGTACTGAAAGGAGGTTCAAAAGGTGTAAATTATAGCGCCTTCTTTTCGTTTTTTTGTTTTTTTTGAAGTCTTACACCTGAATGTTTTGTTTGTAAATAGTAGCTTTTTGTCCAAACTCAGCTTGGGGGTGCGACCCGACGTGTTTGTTTTCAAAAATATGCAAATTTAAACTTCACAACTCACAACACGACAACGCAAACTCTTTTTACGTGAATCTCAATAAATTTTTCTTACTCGCCTCGTATATTTTTTTAGCAAAAAAAAAGATCCGCGTTGCATTTCAATTTTGTTTTGTTTACGTGAAATTAATGAAACGCGCTTGGATGCGGAGGATCGTCTGATTAGAAGCGGGTTTAATGGTAACGATGGGTTTTTGAGTTTTTGACGGTAATTCGTCTTGATATGATGTCACGTATACGAGTAGACGACGGCTTTAGATGAAATAAATTGCGATTGCTGGCCGCACATGTTGCACGGATAGCCGATTCCAATATATTTTCTTACGTTATTGATGACACCGCCGTGAAAATGTTGGCAGATTTTTTTGACTCTTTTTAATTTTTTTGAATTTGTCCTTACTGGGGCATTACAAGATAAATTAGGTTTGCCGTCACTCTTCGCATTTTTACCCTACCGTACATCATTAACAATATATCGTAACAAATGACTCGCGAAAACGCCTCGACTGACACAATATTTTCCGAACCGTAAAACTTGCCAAAGTGCACAACTTGATGCTGCTAGCGACAACATCGCGTTCTGGAAATCGCCGATATTTACACCTCGTCAAGAGAAGGAGCAACCGCGAATATCTCAACTTTTATCAGTGCTCTCAGGGGGTCGGAAAAAATTCACACGGACGCTCTGTGTAGTTGGTGCCGGAGGCCCAGTACTCTCAGGTGGTGTTATGTATTATGTATGCAACCCCTCTACGAATGCAAGTCCGGACTAGGCCTTTTTGGATTTATAAGTCTTAAGGGATGCGCCACTGGTCGCCATTTAAATGAATAACACTTTTTCCCAAAAAAAACTCGAGTACAAAGATAAAGCGATGACGTAACGCGAATTTCCCGTTTTATATTTTAAAAAAGAAAATCCAAAACTTTTTAATAAGCTTTAGTGGTGGTGGTGGTGGTGGATTTGGACAAAAGAGACTACCTCTTGAATCGTTTTAATAAATTGAATTAATAAAGCACATAACTTTAAGAGACCGCTTCGCATTGTAAAGTAAAAACTTGAAACAATTCCTTTTTGTAGAGAAAAATTTTCTTTTTTTTATATTCCCTATTTCTATTATTATTATATTGTGTTTAACAACCCTTTTGTAAATTAATCAAATTATTTTGTTAAGAAAAGTTTTCGAAAATTATTGGTAACTTTTGTATAAAATTTAAAGTTTACGAACTAAATCGCGGGCGCGTTCCCTTTGTGAAACATTTTATAATAAAAACAAAAGTTTTAAAGCTTTTAGCCCCAATTCACTTAATTCTCTTATCTTATACTTACTTTTACATTAGAAGAAAGAAAACTGATTGAAGTCGTGTAGCGTGTTAACTTAATTCCTAACAAATTAAAGTTAAAAAGCGAGTGAATTTTGATGTTTATACAGGGTGTTGGGCCGAAAGTATTTCGAAAACTATAAATACGGCTCCTTTGTCAGTAGCTAGAGCTCTCAAGTAGGCATATTTATTAAAAAAGTACAACTAATAGCCCCCCTTTTATAGTTGTAACTACGGGGATTGGTAAAATAAACTATAAACGCGAACCTGACATTTATTGAAGGTAATGTGGTCAGCACTACACTTTGAACTGCCTATTATTGCCAGGGCACTAAAGAAACGTTAATTTTAGATAGAAGATTTGCGATTAAAAACCCAACAACTTTAAATCTTCGGAGTCAAATGCTAAATATACACTCCTAGACTACCCTTAGCCCTGAAAACTTACCTGGTGGTCATTTCCTTTGGCTACGTCTGATGTAAAAAATGTTTGACTAGTCTCATTGTCGGTTTCACAAGTCTCCAGGAAAGGATGATTTTACCTTTGCATAGGGCTAAGTTACAAGGGTGTGACTGAAATCCAACGGGGGTTGCTTGGCGCCCTGTGGAAAGTTTTGTTTGGAAAAATACATACTACTTATATAGACGCGAGTCTCTAAAACTTTGCAAGGAAAGGGCAAGCCGCAAGCCTCCAAGCCTGTCGCCTATACTTAGGTATGTAGCCCTAGAACTTGAGGCGTTAATCTCCATATCCCCAAACCTCAAAATACTGTATGCATAGGTTAAGTTAGGTTAGGTTATGTTAGGTTATGTTAGGTTATGTTAGGTTAGGTTAGGTTAGGTTGGACCGCCCCATTAACAGGATCTAGCGGCACCGTAACCATCCAACCGCGCTTCCTCTACACTCTGCGCGGCCTATCCGTACCGAGCTAGCCTCGAGCATCATGAGAGAAAAGGAAAAGTTTGAGCGAGAGAAGCAGAGAGAAGCGGATGGCTTAACCCCCGAGCACCAAGTTCTCTGAGCTCGGGACGTAAGATATCCGCCAATCGAAGCCAACCACAACCAGAAGAAGAACCGAGGAAACCACGGAAGAAAGACGTGTTGCAGAATAAGTCCGGAAAGCGGCAATGACGAAGAGAGTCCAACTCTGGCGAGGCGAATTGGAAGAAATGCTTACGCAAATTCTCAATCACCTCGCAGGACAGAACCCCCACAGATAGTGGGGGTTCGGGTGTGGTTTTAGAAAAAAAAAGGTTGGGTTAGGTTAGGTTAGGTTAGGTTGGACCGCCCCATTAACAGGATCTAGCGGCACCGTAACCATCCAACCACGCTTCCTCCACACTTTCCGCGGCCCATCCGTACCTCCAACTAGACCGTTGAAGAAAACCGTCTTGAGCAGAGAGGCAATAGCGGAGAAGAATACCGGGCATTTGGCCACAGCGAGCTCACAACATGGGTCTGCGAGACGCAGCAGACCGCAGAGACTGCTACAGGAAAGCCCAAGGACTCGCCCGTCATGTTATTGTGGATGCTGTGGCGCCCTCGGGGAATCCCAAAACGCTAAACTTATTTTGTCGCCGAACGTACGCCAGCCTCGGAAGGAAAGATAAAAGTAAGAGGCTGATAGAAGAACGCTCTGTAGAACTTTAAAAGACCAAAATCGGCATCGAAGAAGAACTTTAAGCTCTGGCGTGAGACAAATCCCCATAGAAAGTGGGCGGTCGGGTGTGCGTTTAGTGAGTCAGGCGTTGTTAGTCTAACCTCGCACTATTGCCACAGAAAGGGGTAATATCTTTCTTAAGATTTTCACGCCCTAAACAAAAAATGTTAGGTTAGGTTAGGCTATGTTAGGTTAGGTTGGGTTAGGTTAGGTTAGGCTCCTGATGCGAGCACTGCGACGAAGACTATAGCATAGAACACACGTTATTGTACTGTCATCGTTGATAAAGTCAGCAGATCGTCGCCTCTCTGGCGGTGGGAGTAGAGCTGACACCCCACAACCTCTTCTCCGCTATGTTGCAGACATTGGAGATGTTGAAGGTAGTCGCCACTCTAGCGTTGGGCATCCTTAAAGTCGCGGAAGAGCTAGAAAGAGAGCAACAAGGGATAACTAGGCCTTTGTAAGGGATGATCCTGTAACAATTATGTTTTCTCTGGTGGTAGGGTGAGTGATTTCCCGATACCGAACCGTTAATAATCACGGTAGAGTGTGCATATGAACATGGTTCCGCTCTTCGCGCATACAACGGATCGTATGGGTGGTCTTAAGCATTATTGCTGCGGTCACAAGGTTACCTTTCAGTGAGGTACCTCTACCTCCATTACTCTGCTCTTTATACCCTGGTGTATCGATTGTTGGATCCGGAGGGTTAGATCCTAGAGCCAATTTACTCGTAATAAACCGCACAGAAAAAGACAGCGGTGAAAGATAACCTCGAGGAGAGTACAACTCTGGCGATGGTGAGCGGCGCAATGTGGTAACGGTGTTCCGTGACCACTCGCGAATTGATCTCCATAGAAAGTGGGCGATCGGGTGTGTCTTTAATGAGCCGAGTATTTTTTAGCCCTACCTCATGTCTTTTTGAAGATTTTCATACCTTGAAAAAAGGTAGGCTAGGTGAGGTTAGCTTAGGTTATGTTAGGTTATGTTAGGTCAGGCTTCGGATATTTAAAGGCAAAATCGAAAGAGTTTAGTTAATTTAATTTTAAAGCAATGTAGCATTTTGACAAGATTAGCTCCTCAGGCAAAGTAATAAAAATTTATCCTGCAGTTTAAAAGCCTATTTTTACCCCTTTAGGCTAATTTTACTGATTTTTGAACTTTTGTAAAGATATTCTGTATTTGTACGTTCTTCGACTCGTAGAAAACTATTCGGTTAGAGCTTACAGCTTAGTGCTGAATTTATTAAAGCAAACGTTTTTAATGCGTTCGTTATATATAATTATTAAGAAAAATTTTTTACTTTGAAGCACACTAGGCCCACCGTGTATATTTTAATTAAAAATGCAAACTGTAAGAATTTTTTGTTTATTAAAATCCTTAGGTATTCATTACGTTTGCGAATTTTATCAGATTTGGAAGTTCTTTGCCGGATTTAAGGGTCAAAGAGCACCGCTACCAATGTGAAGGGTTCTTATAAAATGGCCGCCTATACAAAGCGGAAGCTTTGCAAAGCTCTTATTTCGTTTTGTCGGTGCGGTTTTTGAAAAAAAGATTGTACAATAAGCTCGTTCTGCTGCTGCGGCGTACACCATAATTTTAAATTTATAAGTGTTTAGTCGTAATTTAATATCATGAGAACCTTTATCAAAATTTAATTTGTGAATTTTACTCGCTTATTTTATAATTTCTCAAAATGACGTCGTAGTGTCAGTTAACGTATAAATACGAAGTGAAAGTTCATATTTCGCCCTAAGGGGTAATCCAAGTTGACAATACAACAGGCGTTATAATATAATCTTACATTACAAGAGACAACCATGCTTTACTTCAAATAGCCAATAGAAATGAACATCGTGTGTGCTCTAAGAGGTTATTCGATACGCGTAATGGAAGACCCATCCACATACTCGCGAAAACAAACAAAAAAAAACTTTTCAAGTGCTTCTTCGTACTTTAAACCCTCAATACGATCGAAAAACCATCACATATGCAAAGACACTTGATCTCGAAGGCACGAGTCACTCGACTCGAAAAAAAATTCTATTGGTCAAAATTTACATTCTGCTTAAAGGCAACCAACCACGCGCTCTAGAGTTCTTCCATTGTTTTTTCTTTGTTTTTAAGTAATTAACCGGAAGTGGTAAGGCGGATCTAACAAGCCATGCATTACACATACGCGTTTTCATTATACTTTTCATTGCCAAATGGGTGGAGTTTCATTTGTATTAAAAAAAACGAACGTAACCCTCATTTTCACCCTACGCAGCAATTTTATAAAGAGTGCAATTGTTGATAGTACGTCTGGAAGGGTTGTAAGGACTTTTAGCTTCCTTCTTTAAACAAAATAGCCCTATTAGTTCCTACTATACTATCCACTAGAATGAGAGCACTTTAGCGCCTAATGAACGTTTCGACGATACATTTTCCAATTTTAATCCAACAGACGAATGCACTTTTATTGTTTTACAACATCTGCTATTGACAGACAGAAAAAAACACATATTACAGTTGTAGAAGTGCACTTTTTAGACCGACTCGCAAAATGGCGTTATTGATTTTGGTTTTATTTACAAAAAAATAAATTACTAAAGCTACATCGATTTTCTTATAATAAAAACAAATTAAATTAATTGCCCGGGTATCGATCGAGAAAAAATTTGAAAAACTTTCAAGTAAATTGCCTAAGTGCCAGGCCGAGGACACTTTTTTAATAAATTACTTTAGAAATCGAATACATGCAGGTACATTCAAGGCAACTTTTGCAGAAAACAAAGGTGTTTGAAAGGGAGTCTATCGTGTTTGATGCAAACGCTTCCATTTTTTATGTGGTGCATTCGAAATTGGCACATCCCTTTCAACGGGAGATAAGGTATACCAGTCAAAAGGTCGAAAATAAAAGTTCTTTCTCACTCTGCTCAACAGGTGAGCAATGAGAGACCAAGCTTTGAGACCCAAGAACCAATTCTCTTACTATTAGTAGTAGAATCCATCTCTACTGATTAATGGTACAATAGTGGAAATAACTGGACATAACTGAAGTAATAGGCATTCCTTGCACAGGTTCCTATCGGAACCCTTAACTGTATTAGTAGTCTCATGGGTCTCTTGGATTTGCAAACAATTCCAAGCGCCCCTAGCAAAGGTGAATAGCATAAGTTAATTCTTTTTAAATCCAAAAACTGCCCATTAATTTCCTGCGCGAAATTATGAATCCACATCTCTAATTCTCCCATGATGAATTTCATAAAATTACGAAACCGTATAATTATAGCTCTTTCTTATACTCTGTGCATAATATATTGGCCAATCTTTGTTATTTTAGGAACTACAATAACTAATTATACGTTAGCGTTAGGAAACAATCCTGATCTTAGTGTTGATATCGTAGCTGCTTATAATTTGAGCACTTATAATATTAAAACCTTGTTGCGACTTCACTTTGTTCTTTCGCTAGCACAGGCAACATAGAAACGTCACCGCGTACGAATCCAAAAATATACCGTGAACGGCAGGAACGTAAAAATGCGAGTTTACTACGAATTTCTTATTCATTTGGAGTAATTGTAAGCCTCAAATCCTCCAAACAAGATGGTGGTTTGGCTCAGGAGATTTATAAGCGTCGCAGACCATCTACTGACTCGTCAAAGTGCTTGAGCGTCCAGACCATCAGGTGAGGCTTCTCACAAACTGGCCACTTCATCGTGGAGGAATACAAGAGTCTATCCAGAAATAGAAATAAATGGAGATGGATATTTTATTATTTTTGGAGCTCCATCTGCTCTTCAACATTCCAACTAGCGAAAATGCGAAAATGAGTAAGAATAGCAAGAGATTAAAGAAAGAAAAGCAGGCCCGCTACGAACATATTATCACACAGCAAACAGATACGTATTTTATTCTTTTTCATATCCAGCTCTTTGCTTCCCAAGTAGGATGACAAAATAAAAATAAAGCTGTGGTTACGTCAAAAAATGGATGAAGAAGGAAGCCAGGAAATTAATATACACATCACGGAAGAGAAACATTTCGTTTCTTTTTAAACCCAGGTGGGTGGGTAGACTACTAACTTTCAAGCCTGGTTGATAGAAGAAAGAGAAACTCTCTAGGAGCTTAAAGGTCCAATCTCAGATTTTAAAAAACAAAAATTCTATGACATGCGTAACAAAAACGTGCTAGAAAGTGAACAATAGGAACTCGAGCAATCTAGGGCTTACTGGCCTTTACAGATTAAGAAACACAGGATGATGATCGATCTAAAGAATATATAAGCGGGCTCACTGATTTGCTGCGGTTTGCTGCTCTCGTGCGCTTGACTCAGAAAAACCTTAACTTTCGTCCTTGAGCAATATGGGGCTTGCAGGCCTTTACAGATTAAGCAGGTTACAGCAGATTACATCTGAGCAGGTTTACTGCTTTGGTCCTGCTCGTCTACTCTCGTACAATTTTTCTCGCAAGAAAATACTGGTCTTCGTCCTCGAGCGATCTAGGGCTTGACAACCTCTACAGAGTAAAATGCACAGAACGATGATCAATCTCAGGAATATCTTAGCAAGTTCACTGATGTGCTCTTACTAGTTGCCCTCATAATTTGACTCGAAAAAATCCTGGCCTTTGGCCATGAGCAACCTGGACCTTGACAGCTTCGACAGAGTAAAATAAATAGAGCGATAAGGACTCTCAGGATGTGCTCCTGCACGTTTGATTTAGGAAAATCAAGCAATTTAGGGCTTGACAGCCTCTGCACAGTAAAATGCTTTTGCTCGCTACTCTCATACGTTTGGCTCATGAAAATTCTAGCCTTCGACCATAAGCAATCTGATGCTTGACAGCTTCTACAGAGTAAGACAAATAAAACCATAAAGGCTCTCATGATGTACTCCTGCTCCCTGCTTTTGTTTGACTTAGAAAAATCTTGGCCTTCGGCTTCAAGCAATATAGGGCTTGACAGTAAGATACACAGAACGATCAATCTCAGAAATATCTGAGAGGGTACACCGATTGGCTCCTTCTCACTGCTTTCGTACGTTTGCCTCATGAAAATCCTGACGCAATCTAGAGTTTGACAGCTTTTACAGAGTAAGATGTATAGAACAATGATCAATCTCAGGAATGTTTAGAGCGGGTTCGCCGATTTGCTCCTGCTCGCTGCTTTCGTACGTTTGGCTCATGAAAATCCTAGCCTTCGGCCATGAGCAATCTGGACCATGACCGCCTATAAGGATTAAGATAAATAGAACAATATGAGCTCTTAGGATGTGGCTTGACAGCCTCTGCACAGTAAGATGCACAGAACGATTGATCTCAGGAGTGGGTTCACCGATTGTCTCCTTCTCGCTGCTCTCGTATGTTTGACTAAGAAAGATCCTGACGCAATCTTGGGCTTGACAGCTTTTGCAGAGTAAGATGCACAGAACGATGATCGATCTCAGGAATGTCTTAAGAAGGTTTACTGGTTTGCTCCTGCTCGCTGTTCTCGTACGTTTGAGCAGTCTGGGGCTTAACATCATGTACAAAGTAAGATGGAAATAACGGTGTCGATCTTAGGATTGTCTGACCAGATTTACTGATTTGTTCCTGCAGTAAAGAGTTGACACTCTCGTACGTTTTTCTCTCAGGAAAATCCTGGCCTTTGTCCTAGAGTAATCTAGGGCTTGACAGCTTCTACAAAGTAAGATGCACAAAACGATGATCAATCTAAGGAATGTCTGAGCGGGTTCACTGAGTTATTCCTACTCGCAACTCTCGTACGTTTGACTGAGGAAAATCCTGGCATTCGGCCACAAGGAATCTGGGGCTCACATCATCTACAGAGTAAGATGCACAGAACGATGATCAATCTAAGGAATGTCTGAGCGGGTTCACTGAGTTATTCCTACTCGCTACTCTCGTACGTTTGACTGAGGAAAATCCTGGCATTCGGCCAAGGAATCTGGGGCTCACATCATCTACAGAGTAAGATGCACAGAACGATGATCAATCTAAGGAATGTCTGAGCGGGTTCACTGAGTTATTCCTACTCGCTACTCTCGTACGTTTGACTGAGGAAAATCCTGGCATTCGGCCACAAGGAATCTGGGGCTCACATCATCTACAGAGTAAGATGCACAGAACGATGATCAATCTAAGGAATGTCTGAGCGGGTTCACTGAGTTGTTCCTACTCGCTAACTCTCGTACGTTTCTGGGGCTTACATCATCTACAGAGTAAGATGCACATAACGATGATCGATCTCATGTTCATCGATTTACTCCTGTTGCTGCTAATCCCAGATACGACGATTTTTCTTTCTTCCGGTGTACGGTGTAGCCTAGACTTTATACGACGATATTTTCCCACGCTGTCATGGACGTTCGTGTGTTTTGGCCCAAGGGAGCAATTTGCGACCAAACTTTCCTCATCAGCTGCTACATCGATGGTAACCTTTTTCTCATTTCTCATTTTCTTGTTCTTGAAGGTCCTGTTTCCGATGCCTTTTATTGATTTCCATCATAACCGCTAAGATGTTAGTTTTTATTTATAATTGATAATTGTCATTGGTGCCATATTTATAAGCGACTTGTTTTGGAGGGTCCCTCTAATCAAAATTTACTTAAGAACAAAAGTAAAAAAAATTGTTTTCAGTGAAAACCAAATATGTAGATGTGAAAATAAATGAGGCAGGGAATTTATTTATATTGCAAATACATTTTAGTTATAAATTTCTTAAAAATTACGTGTGGGCATTTATACTTTCAGTAAATAAGAAAGGTGCAACATTTCACGACGTTTTAAACAGTAAAAACTGGGTATATTCAATTTCCAAAAATACAATGCACATATATTACCAACATTATGATCTAGTCGAGTCATAAAATAAGTACCACATATTCAAACCGACCAAACCACACACCAACTCTCACACAAACTCGTGTCGAGTTACACTTCACGTTATGCACCACGTAAGTTTCTAAAAAAAAACACTTTTTTTCTCCTTTTTGGGGAAGAAAAATACATCAGGTAAATTTTTTTAGACATTTTCTAATACACTCACGACAGTTTGACCACCCATATAGAACATCTTCTTAAAACTTGCTCAGCGGCTGTCAAAAAAATCGATGTTAGATTAAAGATACGAAAATAATTTGTTTTAATGGGTTTATTATCCTAATTATAAGTCTTTGACGTGTCACACCTTTTTCGATGTTATTTTCGTAATTGTATACGTATATTAAGTTACCTTTTTTTCCTCTTCTTCCTTAATTAACAAGCGCGAGCTTCGTCTACATTCGTACAAATTTAATACGTCTTGTAATTTACATCGCATTCAATTTCGTTTGGTATTCAAATTTGCAATTAACTTACGTTAAAATAAATAAAGTGGATTTTTAATTACTCGCGTTTTAAATTATTCTTTTGTGAGTGGAATTAAACTTTGTAAAATACATAAATATTGGACACTTGGAACGCCATCGTCAGTCCATCTCTTCATAAATGAAATTCAACTCCACTAATCACGTCTACTGCCCAATAAACACAGTTACGTTTATTATACGTAAAAAATACGTATATGCCACTCAAAATCTCCTATTTTTTAGTGTATCGTTTGGACCCATTAGGCTAGTGTAGTACCTATACCCCAGTTTGCAACTCAAAGTTGTGGAAAAACGTAGCACACAAAAAAACGCAAAATTTCGGACTTTTTTAAGTTTTTGCTCTATATTTCCTAAACTATGCATTTTTCGACAAAAGCCACTGTATACGTTTTGGAAGAAAATAAAATTTGTGACCATTTAGGCTCAACCGGAGCTCTGTAGCTCAATTAGTTACAGAATTACGACACTTTGAAAAGAGGCCATTTCTTCCAAAGAGTGAAAAATTTAGTTTTAGACCTATTTTAGACCAAAATTGCGGCTAAACCATTGATCATACGGGTAGAACTCATAGAATAAAAGTTATAGGCAATTTAATTAGCTTCAAATTAAGCGCAAAGCGGGGTCTGTAGACCTCGTAGTTCTCTCAAAATCTCAACAAAACCTATATCAAATCACCTTTTTGTTGCAGCAATTTTTTTACTTTTTGGAAAAAATTGCCTATTTTCAAAGTGCCGTAATTCGGTAACTAATTGACCTACAGAGCTCCGGTTAAGCCTAAATTGTCACACATTGAATGTTCTTCAAAAACCTATATAATAGCTTTCGTCGAAAAATGCATAGCTTAGGAGATATAGAGCCCAAACTGAAAAAAGCCCAAAAGTTGTTTTTCGCGTGCTACACTTTTTCCACAACTTTTAGAGAGTTGCAAACTTGGGTATATCCCCTGGCATATCACTTTCAGATGAGGCGTTATTCGCAGAAGAAATCCAAAAGAATTCGCTAAGAAAAGCTACTGAAATATTTTTTTCTTTGACGGGACAAGCAGAGTATCAATAATAGGTAAGTTCTTAATAAATTCTTCGATTTGAAAAATCTCCTACACTTTCCTCGTACACGCGTGTTATGCACTAAATATTTCTAGCTTAGTCTGCGTGTTTGGCGCAAAAAAAAAAGTTGGCGAACTTCTACTACAATTTTCGTTTCTTGATGAATTCAGCTCCGAGCCATTCAAAGTTAGAAAAGAAAATTTTCGACGCCATTAAACTAAGTTTGCGTTGGAATATAACAATCATAACATCGAACAGATTGACTTAATGGGCTACTTAGTTGTTGTTACACCAAAAAAAAGTTTGGTTGAACCAACAACTTTCATAATAATATAATGGAGCTTGTGTTTTATGTTCTTTATTAAATGATTCATTGTTAATTCTTGCCCGGTTAGACGGGTCGGCACGAAAACGCGGCAAGGTGCTTCATCATCTATAACTGGCGTTGCGCCGAAAATGCAACCAGAAAAATAACTACCGCAAATTTTTTTTGTGTACACGTTGCAGTGCTAATAACCTCGTGTTAGACATACTCTTTTGTTTTATACTTCATGATTGAATGAGAAATATGCCAAACAAAGAAGTTGTATTTGTTGTGGTTTTCTTTTCAGAACTGAATAAACAATAAAAAAAAGCAACCCTTAGCTTTTACTTAAGAAGTTGTGTACAAAACTTGTCATCTTATCGTATCAATAGAAAGAGGGTATAAAGATGATGAACTATTGTCACAGTACAACCAACTCACTCACGCTGGGTTTCTCAAAAATAAAGTTATAGAGATGAGTCTGTAGAAATGCCCGCTTTGTTTATTATTCGACAGTGGTCGTAATAATTATTTCAAAGTTATAGGGATGCTACAAAAATTTTTGGAGCGCTCAAGAATTTTCTTGTTATCGTTCACGTCTAGCTACTCATAATTAATGTAACAATTAACCTCAACATATCTCGTCATGTTTTCAGTTAGGTATTTTCGGTAATTATTCAAGAGTAATGCCGTATAATACACGGTGTTCAACGCCGAATGCTACATTGTAATATTTCAACAATGAGCGAAGACTAAAATTTATTTTAAAATTTAATTTATTTAAAGAATTTCACAAGGGGGCTGGGAAATGCTTTAACAACTTAGAGTGCTGATTTTTCCTAAATATTTGAACGAAAAAACCTCCAGATGAGCTTACATCACTGCTTTGATAACAAATCCTTTATTTTTTAGGCAGGGCCGTCTTCTGATAAACTATTGGGATTGTAAATATTTTGTGGAAAATCGCACAATTTCCGCCAGAAATTTCTTATTAGATGGTGCTATAACTACCAAACGGCTACTAAGATCGGCACACCCAATACGGCGGGCAAAGCACAATCAAACTGCAGAACTTGTGCTTTGTTCGTCCTCTACTGTTCTCTCAACCAGAGGTAAATTTTATAGGGAACTGCTAGCTACACTTGAGTAGTATCAGCAGCTATCATGACTCTTGAAGCTTCTTCAAGTCATTCTAAGTTAATAATCGCTTTAGGGAAGTCAGGGTAGGAGATGTTACTCATTCTTGGACATTCTGAATGCTGTTTTATTCCTAACTTCATAAAAGTAAAGATTAAATTAAGTAGTAACACCTAAACTAACCTCCCATAACCTCACATAAGCTAGCCTAACCTAACTTAACCTTCTTTTTTTTGTTTAGGATGTGAAAATCGTCAGCAAGACACTTCAACTTTCTGTAGACGTAGTGTGCGGTTGGACTAAAAAACGTCCGACTCACTAAAACCACACCCAATTTCCCACTTTCCATGGGGATCTGTTCGCAGATGGTGGCGGGATACCGTTTCCATATTTCGCCGCACACCACCGCCAGAGTTTATTCTCTACCGCTGTCTTTCTCTTTGCGGTACTCTCTTCCGGTCTATGCTTATTACTTGCTTTCTTTTAGTTTTGCGAGTGGCGCCTGTCACCTCTCGGCTCGGAGTACTTAGTGCCGATAGTTTCTTGGTCCAGCATTCAGCTGTTGCTCTCTTTCTATCTCTTTCTTGATCCTTAGTATGCTAGTGGCTAGGGTAGCGACCACCTTTCATATCTCCTCTGACCTCAACATTGCGGGGATGAGGTTGTCGGACGTCAGTTCTTCTCCTACCGCAAAAGAGGCTACCATCCTCTGTATTTCCCGTCGATGACAGTGTAAGAAGGGGTACTCTGCAGTGCCGCCCTCATCACAGTGCTCGCATCTTGCGTTGGGTAGCTCCTTGATCCGGTTTTTATAATATAATAATTGAAGCACCCGTGACGCGTGACCAGTGAGGAGCTGTGTCAGGTGGTATGTGATCTCCCCGTGTCTCCCCCGTGCCCACGGTTGGAGTTCTGGTATCGGGGTCCTGGTTCACTGGTCTTTCCGTACCTCCTCCGAGGAGCGCTGCCATTCGAAAAGGACTTGACCTAACCTAACCTATAATTACCTATCTGTAACGATAGTATAAGGTTGGATAGTTAATCTGTCTGTGGGTTTGTTCGACGTTTTTCAATAAGCTCGGAATCCATTTATTTCGATGCCAGTTGTCATGAGCTCCTCTTCCTCAGTTTGCTAATCCGGACTTGTCTTAAACGCCGTCTTTCCTGGTGCATTCTAGTGTTTCTGTTTCTGGTCTTTGGAATCTCTTAAGGTGTAGGGCAGCTTGTCTGTACGTCCTCGACTCGGAGAATTTGGTGTCGAGAGTTTACTGCTGCTCTCTTTCCAGTCGCTGATCTATGTCTATGCTCTGATCCAACCTTCCCACCCCCAAAACATGATAAATATGAAGTTGACTGGAATCAAAGTATTTCCCACTTTCAGCAAAACTATGATCCGTTTCGACTCCCAATGTTAGAAGTTGAACAGGTTGTGCTCAGAAGTGTCGTCGTTATTGCAGTGCTCGCACCTAGAAGAGGAGGCCAGCTTTCCGATCCGGTTAGTATACTAATTAAAGCATATATTGCCTGTTAGGAGCTGTCAGGTAGACAGTAGCTCCCCGTAGCTTCTCTCAACACATTCGGAGGTTTGGTATTGGGTATGAGGGATCGTGTTCACAAGCCTTTCTCCGCATCTGTCTAGCGACTTATGGGCTCGGGTTGTCGGATGTTTGTCACATCTCGTGACTCTCTCCACAACTAGTAAATGTATCGGTAGCATAGAGACCATCACTAGCACAACATTTAGGGAGACTGTTATGTAGAAAAATGCCTCTATTAGTCCCATCTGCAACACGGCCTAGTCTCGTTGCGTTTTACGACCACTGTATTGTGGCAGACTGCGGCTGCGTACATCATGACCAATAGCGCGGCCGTACCAATTAATCTCTTTTTGCCGGCTTAGGTCTCTCCATGCCCATGTCGGCATCAAGAGACCAATAGGGGTAGTCGTAGACGCTGCACTCGCAGAAACCTCTAGGATATGATCGGCGTAGTTGAGGTAATTATCTACTATGACGCAGAAAATCTTGATGGAGTCTTTGCACTGAATATCAACTCTATGCAATCGAACTTTGATGGGCTGGGCCTTCTTCTTCCGCACACCATTACTGCCTCTGACTTTTTTGGAACCCTAATAAGGCTCCCTCTGTGGTTCAGCAAAGTATGTTATGAACGGATTTGTTGGCTCCCGTTTCTGCCTGTGGTGCTGGTCTGCCGGCCACGACCTAACAACTCGATACAGTTAAGTAAACGGACAGAAGACAGTCTAATATTAAGGCACTTTAAATTTAAACAGTCTCGCAGACAGTCAGGCTTTCGACTCCAACGCTGATGTTTGAGCCTTGAGGCCTGCCAAAGGTGTTTTAACAAGCGGGGGTTTTCCCTGGGACTTGTACGGGACATTCCATTTGACACAACCAAGTTAGGTTAGGTATAAAATACCTCTTGCGTGGAACAGTCTCCTTTTAACTTTTACTTGATAGGCCCTCCCTCCAGGCTCACCCTAAATTTTACACTCATTTGTTATTATTTTTAAAAACTCAATTAAAATCGACCACTTTTTTATTTATATTAAAACAAAATGGCTGTCGTTCTTGTTGATTTTCAATTAGAAAAACTTAATTAACATGTTTTTTTCTAAATAAGTCTACTTAGCATAAATTTATTTAACACATAACCGAAAGCCAAAAAGATAATCGCTTAATACATAAATGGTAAACGTATAAAACCTTCTTAAATATCAAGCAGCTCCTTTTTTTATTGCTGACATTTTGACACTAACCTTTTTTTCCTACAATAATTTTAAATCTAAAAAGCTTTCAGTAGCTGTGCACTCAACCGTCATTCTATTTCTCAGCTTGCTTTGTTTAGATGGGTATACGCCTCTTGACGCTTTTCAAGCAGATTAGCTATGAAATTAATCCCCAAAGACCACTTGACGGGTAGGTCAATGGCGAATTTAGAACAGGTTGAATTGTCGATTATAAACAAAAATAAGGCTTTAAAGGGACGAGCCGAAGCGAACCCGAACAAGCATTTTACATTTAAGGGTTTAATGGCAACGAGTCGAGGTTCTATATTTTGAAATTAGAGAGAGGGTTGAAAAGTTTAATTTTTTACAATCCTCGTTATTGTGTGGTTGTAAAAGTAAATTACTGGAGACTGGAGGCAAACGTAAAGTAGATAATTACCTATCGAGAGTTGGTCATTTTACGACTCACTTCAGCGCGGTAATCAAATGAAGACGTAAATGGAGGTTATGCTCATTTTCTTCTTAATATTGTAATGCGAAAAGTGGCTGGCTGGTACGCGTGAAACAATGTCGACTTAATGCGAAGAAAATTGTGGTTGAGATATTACGAGGCAATTTTGTTCGCATTGTCGCAAAATTTCTTTATTACCCCGTATAATGCGCCGTAGCGCTGTTAAATCGTTCACATCTCAACTCGCAACAACTCGAAAACGTATCACTTGGCGATTAACAATTTTTGAAAATAAATAGAAAAAAAGTAACAAAAATATTTTACCAACGACCTATTCTCTTTAATAATACTTTTTTTGTTAGCAAACTCTTATAAGTACAAAAGAAACCGAACAATAAGATTCAGAAATGGCGAAAAGAAATAAAAAGAAGTTAAAACAATATGAAAGATCCGCGAGAGCGACGTGCTAAACATTCATATGTGATTGCAGCTTATGAAGCCGGTCACCTAATTAAAAACACCGTGTGCGTGAAATACGCCGTGCTATTTATTTTTATAAAGACCAATTTATTCTCGCAGAGACTTTAAAAACTATAGAGTGCGTCGCGATAAAAGTGGCCTAATTAGACGAGTTAGTTTACCCCATTCCGCGGCACTTCCTGCTTCGAATTAATGCCAAATTTGCTCAAAAAAGCGGTCAGTTTTGGGCGGAAATACATTCGGAATTAAATTATTCGCTTGTTATTATTTTAGGGTAGTTTAAATCAACAAATATCTCGGGAATACAGTCAAAATATGTTATGATAGGTTCGTTAATGCATTTGTTTGAAAATGCTCAGCTCGCTAAGTTTAGTTACCCTAATAATAACAAAAGAGCGGTTTGAATTAATACGATTGCTCTGGGAAGTCTTCCTTAATTCACTTCTATCTGCTATTTACACCGTTCCTAGTTAGGCTTTTCGCCAGTCCGTTGCTACAGTGTGTTCAATGTACGCCGATAATGGTTCTGGAATCTTGATATGGCTGTGGGGTTGCTGGAACTAAGTCCTATACCGCCTCCATCGATCGAATCCTGAACATAAGAACAATTACTTGGGTGTAAAGTGCAACGAAGTCGCTGACGATAAGCGTGTTGGTCCTTGGGCCGCTCCTTTAATGAATGCGTGAACGTACACGAAAAACAGATCGCGTATGCAGCCGACCTCGTCGTGCTAGTCTCGGCGAACTCAAGAGTTGAACTTGAACGAAAGACGGCAGAAATGCTCGAACAAATTGATGACTGGGTAAAAGAGGCTCGTATGAGCATCGCAGAAAACAAGACAGTTGCAAGACAGTGGTTAGGGGGAAGCTCGACAGCGAAAGCCCGTCCAGGGTGTTTTTACGTGGCAGTCGCATTCTTGATGCGCTCTCATACCTGGGCGTGTTAATAAGCGAAAGGTGCATGCTTAATCAGTACCAAACTAGAAAGAGCCTAAAGGCAACAATAGAGGCAGTGACCAGAGTGGCTAGGAGGGACTGGGGACTACGCTCGGGGACTCTTCGCCTAATTTATAAAGTAGTATTGGAAGCTGTCTTGCTGTACGCATGTGGAGTGTGGAGTTGAGTCTGCTCAGAGAAAAGCTCTTTTAAGGATTGCAAAGGCCTACAGGACAACTTCCTGGGAGGCTCTGCATGTCCTTGCGGGAATTATGCCTATTAAGCTCACTGTGCTTATATGGGCACAAAATAGCACGGCACGACGAAAAGATGCGATCAGGATGGGTGACCTCGTTGTCGAGGGATACGCCCCGTCCGATAGAAAAGCAATAAAGAGTCGTCTTATTACGGAAGCCTTAGGTATTTGGCAGCTTGGGTGAGATCAGACTAACAAAAACAATATAATGTGTTAGTGTTACAGGTTGTAACGGGGTTTCGGGAGCTATATGAGGAGGTTCGGCTTGGTGGACGACGAACGATGTGCGTGCGATGGGGTCTCAATTGATGTTCCAGACCACGTACTTCGAGAGTGTCCACTGTATGCTGGCCTTCGAGGTGATCGTCTGGGGGGCCATGGTGCGGGATGGCCGGATCTTTTTTGTGTCCCCGAGCCCCGGAGGGTTTTAAGTGACGTGGTGAACATATAATGAGGTTTGAGGAGGTAGAGAGCAGCTTTAAAGATGCACCTCGCCCCTAAAAGGCTGAAACATCCAGCCCCTATCAGGGCTTTAATGCGCCTTTTGTGTTTCATAAGGAAGTAGTGTAGTGTTGTGATGTATTCATTCGGTTGGGCTGTTGTAGTCCTTGCTGAGAGTGCAAAGAGAGAAAGTCAGCAATGCCGCGGCACTTGGTTCTGAGAACGCCGTGGCAAAGGTTCCCGGCTGTGGCCTGGCTGAAGATAAGTGGTATAAGTATGAGAATGGTGAGCACACCGAACAGGTCGTAAATTGATAGATACGCAGAAGAGAAGTACCGCCCGGTGCAAGTATGCCGAGGATGACTCAAGCAAATTGCCGATGAGCATCGTATTCAGGCCCGGGTATAGCAAAAGCTAGATACCGGGTCGTGAAGCAAATTAATTAAATAAATAAATAAATCTTTGGATGGCGGGACTCTCGTGGTTCAGCGACACTTGGCGACGGCTTCTCGGGTAGATTTCTGAATATTGATCATCAATCTGGAGGTTTTGTTGGATGTTACGGTATTGCACGAAGTGTGGTGCGTCGACGATGGTCTTCAGAATCTTGCTCTGGGGTAGGTACCTGCATCTTCTTGACGTGAGACCGAACGGCATAACCCCATGAGGGAGCAGCATAGGTCGTGATGGGACGGACGACGGTCTTGAACATGAGCAACTTGTTCCAAGATTGTCCCAGAGAACAGCAGTAGAGGGTGGAATAGGCAGATCGCCCGCTAGCGACTGGTTCATCGGTGTGGGACTTCCATGAGAGAAATTTGCCAATGGTAACTTCCAGGTATCCTTTCATCGGTCCTTTCAAGGTATGTCTTTGTCAAAGATCTCGATGCTAAAGATCTCGAAGATTGCTTCAGTTTTTGCCGACTTGACGGTGAAATTTGGCGAAGGCTTTTCAGACGCATTCCTGGATACTAATCATCTGGAGGTCCTGTTGGATGTTTCGGTTTTGCAGAGACCACAATGCGTTTACGATGGTCCTCAGAATCTTGTTCTGGAGTAGGTACCTGCAACTTCGTGACGTGAGACATAACAACATATCCCCATGCGGAAACAGCATAGGTGATGACGGGCCGGACAACAATCTTCTATTATAGGAGCGGTTTGTTCAGGTGATCCAAGCTTGTTCCCGAGAACAGCGAATAAAAAGTGGACTTCTATGTGAGACCTTTGTCGACGGTGAATCAAAAGTTTCAATTGGGGTTCTTTGAAGGCATATCTTGGCCAAAGATCTCGATGTCGAGGGGTCGTTGGAGGCTTGTCCGCTTCGAAAAAAACATGACTTCACTTTTTGTCACGGTTGAACTTGGCGAGGCTTTCTCGGATGAAGGTCCTGTTGGATGTTTCAGTTTTGCAGAGACTATGGTGCGTCGATGATAGCCCTCAGAATTTTCTTCTGGAGTAGGGACCTGCATCTTCTTGATGTGAGACAGAACGGCATAACCCCATGCGGGAGCAGCACAGGTCATGATGAGACGGACAATTGTCTTGTATTATAGGAGCGGCTTGTTCAGGTGATCCAAGGTTGTTCTTAAGGACAGTAGATACAGGATGGCCTAAAAGGTCCTCTCGAAGCACAGTTAAAGGGACTCTTTTACCCACGATTCTAAAAGGACTATTTGGGTTTTGGTTCAAAGGCCGTTGGACATGCATTTGGGAAAAATTAAAATAATGGACCCTCCTAACCTTGTCGGTGATTAATCAGAGTAATTGTTGAGAACAGCCAATGAGATATTAAAATTGATGACGTCATCATCGCTACTCTGAAATAGGCCAAATTTTTTCCAAATTCTTTTTAATATTGCAGACGTCGAAATATACGAAGTCTAGTCGTATGAATAAACATCTTTTTCCTCCGTTGTATTTGTATTTAGACGCTTATACGAAAAAAGATTTCCCTCATTTTTATGTGCAATAAACGCAACGAGAACATAATGGCTGTGTATTAAGTCTATTGTCAGTTTATATCCCCTCTGTTTTATAATCAGAAGCAGACGTACATGTCGAACAAAAGATCTATACACGGTGTAAAGATGATTCTAAAATAGAGGTGGGCTTAAGAAGTACCTACAGAAATGAAGGGTTATTTCCCTAAGGGTAAAACTGTGTAGTACGGCCTACTATTAACATGGAAACTAATTATCGCAAAGCACGGAGCACTTGGATGAATAGTCATTAAATTTTTTGAGACTTGAACTCCAATTGGAGAAAAACAAAAAAAATAATTCCAACACAACCAAAGAGTTGCCTGCTCCACTTCAACTTCGAGATCTTAATTAGCAAACTCTAAAATCTCGTCCGTTCGTCCCTCTTATAAATTTCTCTTTAAAATTGCGAGTTTGATGATAAATCAAATCTTTTTTGCTTTTTATATAAGTTCAAGATTCAAACTTTTATTAAATTAAGTTCTTTTCAAATACGAAACAACACCCTTGAGTCCAAGATGAAGGATTGGTTCAACGCCGGAAGCACCGTTATTTCTAGAACGATACTAATGGCTACGTGGAAGACACAGGTGGTAGGGTTTGCTATAGTTAAGGGTATAAAGGTGGAGTTTAAATTTAGTTCTTTCGATAGAATGAGCACTAAACAAAAAAATCGTAAATTTAACGTTTTTTTTTTAATTTTACGTCCAATAATGAAAATTCAGAAAATGATGCGTCGAAGACGCCGATTCAAAAATGTCTACTCGAATGAAGACAGTAGCTTTTCAAACAATTACACAACAGCTTAGGTTAGTGCAGTCACGCTAAACGTGAACCGGGACATTTTAATGAAGGTAGTGTGGCGAGCACTACGCTTCCAAGTATCTAGTATTACCTCAAGTCATTCTCAATTCCATGTGATGAATTCAACCATTCAATTTGATATGGCGGATCCAGGACTCGGATGTCAGACCTTCAGTTTCAGAAAATGATAAGCACAGGTAACAAACAAAATCAAAGCAGGCGCTAAATGTGACAATGCGGAAGGCAGCGCCGATTTAAAAAAAATTACGTCACATAAGAGTACAAATTAATGCACTCCGTACACCGTACAGTTCGTTACTTAATTCAGAAGCAATACAAGGCGGCCTTTCTGTTAGCGCCCACATTATCTCCTTGGGTTTATACCTAAGTGCGTTTTCTCACGCAACAAAATTGCATTCACGCACACACAAACAAATCACAAATTGTTCATTTTCAAACTAATTAAACGTTAAGGCCGTTAGTAACGACTATTTAATTTCGAAACTATTATTATCGAGCGTATTAAATTTAATTTGTTTTATATGTGACAGTAGTGCTGAGCTAAGTAAGACAAATTTCAACAAACTTTATGAGCTTTCTAGAAGCTTACGTCAGCGCAAACCTATAATATTAAGGGGATGAAAGTTTTTTTTTTAAACAATTTATAGCTTCGGTACAATAAAATAAATACACAAAATGTGAGTTTGTTGAGTTTTCATTTAAAATTTTCTTTTTTTTGTGTTAACGACAAATATCTGCAATGCACATAATGGCGTAGTACCTAGCAGAAACAAACCCTCGAGTTGATACTATATTTTATAGTTATGACTTGCGGCAGGCGTTTATGCTGCTATAGATTCGGTTGATAATGGTGCAATATGTATCGAGAACTTGCTAATCTATAATAATGAGTCCTTAATCTGCAACGCCATTAGCCATGTCGGTATGTCCGTCGGCGCCCGCAAATGTTACTGAACTGATCGAAATTGTTTGTACTTATTACTTTTACAGCTTTATTACAGCCGTTAGTTATTGTATTCGGGCACCATTAGCTAGATTAGTGTTGATATCGGGATTTACTGTGTTAATTACCCCTTTTATCTCATAACAGAAACGGCTAAATCTGATGAAATTGCACCTGTACACGTTTTTAATTATAATTTATACTTCTAGTGCCTTTTTTTTCATTCACTCTGATTTTTTTAGAGTACATACTACCTCAACCATCAACCAGCCATTAAAAGAAAAAAATTTGAGGCTTCTACAGCAACCTCACCTAAAACTGCTATGTGACTTCCCCCTCTTCTTTCTTGAGAAGTGAAAATTCGTTCATAGCGGACTAATAGTCTGGGACAGAGATATGAACTGCTCTCATTCAGTTTTACGCTTATAGAACAGGGCGAAACTCAGTTTGGCCAGGGGCGGATGGGCTCGACGTCACCGGCCCGGAAAATTTTTGTTAAAAGGGCCGATGAAGGGCGCCTGAGGCAAAATAACGCCACAAACCGGCCGTTTGAGCAGGAGCAGCGGCCGGCCATTCGGGAAATTTCCTGCCGTCCCGATTGGCCCATCTACCACTGAGCGTGACACTTGTCTTCTATCTTTCGACTTTCCAGGTGAAATATTAAACTGGTTTCCGTTTAAAGGACAGCCAGGCTGCTTCGAAGGTAGCGAGGAATACCGACAGAACCAGACTCTCTTTTCGTAAACAATTCTACGCCACTCAACTGGTCATTCAGAAATTGAAGTGGACAGCCTGTCCTAGTTGGAGAGGCTTTCAGAGCACATTCAAAGGTCCCAAATCTACTCTTGAAATCCCCTACAGCTTCATCATAAGAATCGATCCGTACTGAGGTGCTTCTAAAGGAGTATGCGAAGCTTTTGGGGCACATAGAGACTCAGGCAGGGACTGATCTAATAAAAATCCAAAGCTTATGGCACAGCTGATAATTCTACGCCACTCAGCTGGTCATTCAGAAATCGAAGTGGACAGCCTCTTCTAGTTAGAGAGGTTTTCAAAGCACATTCAGAGGCCCCAAACTTACTCTTAGAATCCCCTACAGCTTCATCATAAGAGAATCGATCCATACTGAGGTGCTTCTAAAGGAGTATGAGAAGCTTTGAGAACACATAGAGACTCAGGCAGGGACTGATCTAATAAAAAGCCAAAGCTGGGAGCACAGCTGATAATTCTACGCCACTCAACTGGTCATTCAGACATTGAAGTGGACAGCCTCTTCTAGTTAGAGAGGTTTTCAAAGCACCTTCAGAGGCCCCAAACTTACTCTTAGAATCCCCTACAGCCTACAGCTTCATCATAAGAGAATCGATCCATACTGAGGTGCTTCTAAAGAAGTATGAGAAGCGTTGGGGACACATAGAGACTTAGGCAGAGACTAATCTAATAAAAAACCTAAGCCGGGGGCACAGCTGATCATTCTACGCCACTCAACTGGTCATTCAGACATTGAAGTGAACAGGTTAACTATGAAAGGCTATCAAAGCACAAACAGAAACCTCAAACGTACTCTTAGAATCCCCTACAGCTTCATCATAAGAATCGATCCATACTGAGGTGATTTTAAAGGAGTATGAGAAGCTTTTGGGACACATAGAGACTCAGGCAGGGACTGATCTAATAAAAAGCCAAAGCCGGGGGCACAGCTGATAATTCTACGCCACTCAACTGGTCATTCAGACATTGAAGTGAACAGGTTAACTATGAGAGGCTCTCAAAGCACATGCAGAGGCCCCAAACCTACTCTTGGAATTCCTTACAGTTTTATAATAAGAATCGATCCAAACTGAGGTTCTTTTAAAGAAGCATAGAAAGCTTTGGGAGCACATAGAGACTCAGGCAGGGACTGATCTAGTAAAATGGCAAAGGCGGGGGCATAGCTAATGATACCAATGAGCCTAGTAACTGAGGTTCTTTTAAAGAAGCATAGAAAGCTTTGGGAGCACATAGAGACTCAGGCAGGGACTGATCTAGTAAAATGGCAAAGGCGGGGGCATAGCTAATGATACCAATGAGCCTAGTAACAAGCCAATGCCACCTCAAAAAGTCACTAAGACAAATCCACTATCCACTATAGAACAGGCTATTAGCCATCCTAAAGAAGACAGAACTGCGAACGGACCCATGACAGATCAGGAAGTCGACTGAACTAAGTTCAAGAGTTCTAAAGGGATATGTAAAGCATTGGGGGCTGCTTAGACACTCGGGCAGGGACGAATCTAGTAAAAGGCCAAAGACGGGGGCACACCTAATGACGCCAATGAGCCTACTAACAAACCACTGCCTCCTCAAAGGCATTAATACACGCCGATCCAACCGACTTAGAAAAGATCCACCATAGCAGGTTGTTAGCGAACCCATAACAGGTTTAGGTGTCGCCTGACTTAAAAGTGCAAGGGGTCTTTCTTCTAAGTATGCTCGGACCATTAAATGTCTCCGATGCTTCACTGGGATTGACCTTTAAATATTCGCCTCTCTTCAATTCGCAGAAGCGACTCGCCACAGCAGTTTGCCCAGAAGCTCTTAACCAGTCTACAATATCTGGATTGTTTAGGAAGAGGAGCAAGCTTAATCGGGCCCATTGTACTACCTCCAAGCGACTTCCCCGTGCCCACTAGATCTCGAGCCATCCTACTAGTAGGACGAACTGCAGGATTCTGGCGGGAGGGGTGGTGCTTATTCTGGCCATGTCGAGCCAGAAGTCCCCGAACACGGGTCTTTTTATCGACGTTGGGATTAGACGATGACAAAGCACATGTTCAGCCGTTTCGTCTACATTAATTTATAGCTCTAATTTTAAAATTTTTGGCTTCTTGAAGGCTCACGCCAGTCGTTAGACAAGACACAAATGATTTTATGTTACCCCCCAGAGAAACACAACCTCTTGTTCTCTAGTCAGTTTGATTCCACTGCATCCAAATACTAAATTTCAAGTTCGTGGGTGTCCACTGTCCACAGAGCGACTACATCTTGTTTTCACTCTGAATCTATTTTTTGGACGTACCTATTTCTTGAAAATAGTAATCGATATAGCAACGGTCCCAAATTTCTTTGGGGGGGGGATATCATTCTAGAGGCTCAGTATTTCTGTTGTCTTTCCTACTGAAGGTGAAAAATAAACACTGCAAGGTGCAAAATAAAAAAGTGATAAGCACGGGTTGTCGCAAAACAAGATCAAAGTTGCGCAAAATTCTTCATTTGTAAATATTTAAATCGAGATTGCACGAACAACCCACAAATAAATGGTAAATTGAGTGGGCGATGAACAGTAGTAGTCAAAGGAGGTAAAAAAGAGGCAGAAAAACAAAACATGGCGTCGTGCTAAGCTGGTAAGTACAGTACAAGAGTCTTAACTAAAGAAGTTTTAATTAAACTTTGGTCGTTGGTGTATTTTACACAAATGTCGAGTATTATTTTGTTGCTAAAACTAAAAAAGGGTAAGTCGTAGGTAAAAAAGCGGTTCTGACTTAAAGCTTATAACGGTCTTTCAGCATCAGCGTGTGTATATAGCATATGTTGTTCATCAACTTCTTTTGGTAAAACTGTTTTAAGATACCTTGCAGAATTGAAGTATATTCTATAAAAACTTGATATCGTCCACTTGTCGGTTCACGAGACGTATCAAAATATAAATATAACAATTTTTTGGTACAATTTTACAGTTACCTTAATGAATATTATGTGCCTACAATGAATGAGTCGTTGCTTTTTGTTAATTAGAAATAAAGTTTAAAACCAATTAAGCGAGATGAAGCGAAAAAAAGAGAGAAGAGCCCGGTTGAAATGGCGAATCGATGCGGAAATTACCTTATTTAGTTTTGCAAATTATTACTAATAATGTGTTAAAAGATGGTAATAGTTGTTTTAACATATTGCTTAGGTATTTAAAAGTTACGTGAGAACAAGCGTAAATTGTTGATTTTCCTTTTCGAGAAATTATATCTTAAACGAAACAGATGTCTCTAGATTAGTCTTTGTTTTAAAACTTAAATTTCAAATTTACTTAGCACTTTAGCGTTTTTATAAATTTCTTCCGTAGTTTTGTTAAAATTTACCCGGATGACTCGCTACGTGACGAGGCATTTGCTCGAGCTTTTTCTAATTGCTAATCTCAAGCTCTGGATAGTGTCGGAATTGTCTGAAGTCTATTTTTTGCTATAAAATAAATTTCAATTCCTCCCTAGTCGCACCGTCGCACTTTAAAAAATTCAGGGATCGAAATGTTATCCGGGAGGTAGGGGGAGTAGGTTGCTCGCACTTAAATGCGACCGATAAGTGTCACAATAGTACCGTATCGAATGTTCGAATATGTCTCGTCTCGAATAGTCTCGTCTGTTTGGGAAAAATGTCGTTTCGTCTCAGAAAGTGTCGTCTTGTTTAATAAGGTCTCGTCTCGTCTTATCTTGCCTCGGCTCGTCTGGTAAAGTTATGTCTCTTTAAGAAGTCTCGTTTCTTCTAGAAAAGGCGCCTCGTCCCTTTAAAAAGTCTCCGAGTGTCACAGAGAGTGAAGTAAAAAATTATGATTTTTGCAGTTACTGTACGCACCAAACGTTGTTGAACCTTAAAGAATTTTACTATCGAGTTATTACGTTCGCACTCAACTGTAACTGAGAAGTGTCACAATAGTCACTAGTCCAAGTGTTGTCTCCAATGTTTCGGATGTCTCGTCCCGAATAGTCTCGTATATTTGCAAAATTATCGTTTCGTCTCATTTGATTAAGTCTCGTCTTGTCTCGTTGGGCAGGGTCTTGTCTCATTGAATAAAGTCTCGTTTCGTCTTAAAAAGTCGCGTTTAGTTTTAAAAGTCTCGTTTTGCATCGAAAAGTCTTGTATTCCTGAGATTCAAGGGAACGAATTCAAAAAATGGCGATTTTTGGAGCTACTGTACATTAATCCCACTCTAGTCATCCCAGGCTCGAGTTGCTACGCGGTAGTTAGGGAATAAGTGTCGCAATAGCGACTAGTCAAAAAGTGTTGTCTCGAATGTTTCGAATATGTCTCGTCTTGAATAATCTTGTCTGTTTAATAAAATATCGTTTCGTCTAAAAAAGGGTCGTCTCGTGTGATAAAGTCTCGTCTCATATCGTTGGGCAGGGTCTCATTTTGTTGAATAAAGTCTCGTCTCGTATTGGAAAGTTTCTTTAAAAAGTCTTGTAGTTCTGAGTGTCACGGGAAACGGGAAATCGATTGGGGGGGGGCTCATACTAAAATGCAACTGATAAGTGTCACAATAGTCCAATTTGTTCTTCAATGTTTCGAATATGTCTCGCTTCAAATAGTCTAGTCTTATCTCCTACCAAAAGGTTAGGCTCGTTTGATAAAGTCACGTCTCGCTTAAAATTTATCGCTTCGTCTTGAAAAGTTTATTACTGTTGAGTGTCTCGGCAAACAAAGTCATAAAATGACGACTTTTGGAGTTAATGAACATAAATCTCACCCTAGTCGCCCCTTAAAAAATTTTAAGATTGAGTTGTTCACAGGAAGTGGAGGAGTAGGCAACTCACGTTCAAATGCAACTGATAAGTGTCACAATAGTGACTTACTCAAGTGTCGTCTCGAATGTTTTCAATATGACTCGTTTCAAAAATAGTCTCCTCTGTTTTATAAAATATAGTCTCGTCTCAAACAATGTAGTCTCATCTAGCATTGTTGGACGGAACCTCACCTCGTTGGATTAAGTCGCGTCTCGTCTTTTAAAGTGACGTCTCTTTAAAAAGTATTGTTGTTTCTCTCTATCTCGGAAAGTCTCATATCCCTAGGTCTCTCATGGATCAAAGTCAACTATGACAACTTTTGGAGATACTGTATATCAATTAATTCTCCCCCTCCCCTCTAATTGTCACTTAAGGAATTTAGGGATCGAGTTACTCATAGGAGGTGGGGGAGTAGGCAACTCACACCCAAATGCAACTGACAAGCGTCGTGTCCAATATTTCGAATATGTCTCGTCATGTATAATCTCCCCGGTTTTATAAAATATCGTCTCGTCTCAAACAATTTAGTCTCGTCTAGCATCATTGGACGGGACCTCACCTCATTGGATAAAGTCTCGTCTCGTCTTTTAAGGTCGCGTCTCTTTAAAAAGTCTCGTTGCGTCAGGAAAAGTTTCATATCCCTAAATTTCACATGAAACAAAGTCAAACAATGACAACCTTTGGAGTTACTGTAAATTAATCCCCCCCCCCCCAATTGCCACTTAAGGAATTTAGAAATCGAAATGTTACGCTTGTAGTAGTGGAATAAGTGACTGGCACTCAAATGTAACCGACAAGTTTCACAATAGTGACTAGCTCAAGTGTCGTGTTCAATGTTTCGAGTATGTCTCGTCTCGAATAGTCTTGTCTGTTTATAAAATATCGTTTCGCCTTCAAACAGGTCGTCTTGTTTGGTTAAGTCTCGTCTCGTATCGTTTATCTACTCAGATAAAGTCTTGTTTAGTCTTGAAAAGTCACGTCTTGTTGGATAAGGTGTTGTCTCGTCTTGGAAAGTCTCGTTTCCCTAAGTGTCATGAGGAACGTAGTCCACAAATTACAACTTTTGGAGTTTCTGTACATAAATTCCACTCGAGTTGCTCCTTAAGAAATTTTAGAACCGACTTGCTACGCGGAAAGCCGGGGAAGTAGACAGCTCCCACTCGATGCAACTGATAAGTCAGTTGCTAAGTCGCAATGATAGTGACTAGTCCAAGTGTCGTCTCGACACTTACGTTTCGTTTGTGTCTCGTCTCGTTTTGTGTCGTTTTGCCTCAAAAATTGTCGTCTCGTCTCGTTGAACAGAGCCTCATCTTGTTGAATAAAGTCTCGTCTCGTGGTCTCGTCTTGAAAAGTCAAGTCTCTTTAAAAGTCTCGTTTTAACTCGGAGAGTCAAAAGGAACGAAGTCAAAAATGACGCGATTAGGTGTTGCTGCACATCAAACTCATTTTTTCCATTATTTGAATCTCATCAACCGTGCTCAGACGAGTACAAGTAAGCCCAGTCAACGCCCATCGACTAAAGCAGAAGCAAAATCAGTTTCGAAGACGTGTATCCGGTTAAAGAATTGGGTATCTCGTGGTGAAAGATTATAAGAATGTTACAAGTCGACAGCTTCTGAACCACGAAATAATATTTGAAACGAAACTTAATAAAGACAAGAAAAGTTAAGTATAAGGCTACCGACGTCTAAATTAAATCAACGTCTAATAAAAGTCAAAATATCCTTCTTCTTGTTTACTCTAAACTAAAATAATTAATTGTTAAATAATTGATCGTGAAAACAATTTAAAGCGTTTTACTGCAAAGTTTTAAATAATAATAAATGTAATTATAAGTAATTGATGACAAAATTATAATACGTATATGAAGGCTGAAAGGGGTTCCTACATTTGTAAATGTAACATTTCGTATAAAATTAATAAATAATGCATTATGATCCTTGTCATAATTATAGCATTACATGACGTCATTTTGTAATTAATAGGTGCTGCCACCACACAGGTTAGGGTTATTAAAACAAAAAAAAATTTTTTTCAGACGAATTAGGTACGTTTGTAATTAATTTAAAGGTTATGTTCGCAAAAAAAGGCATTGGCTCACTTTTCCAAGATTTTGACATAATGGCCTTTTTGTTGCCCGCACCCTTCACGCCTTTCGACTTTCGAGAGAGCTAACACCTGTGACTAGTGACTTAGTCTACAGAAATACCTCAGTCAATCGTTTCGTTTCGTGGCGCTATTGCTGCAAAGCAGGAACACGAACGATTTTCAGTTTTCGCTCTATAAAAACCTCTCTGGTCTAAATATGGGCGTGGTCGATGTCTAAGATGGGGAGGGGGGTCGTGCTACTGCCAAAAAGTTTTAAAGTTATTCAAATAAACCTCAAAGGTGCCATTTGACGAAAATGTTTAATTACTAATTACATTAGGTGTTTATGTGTTAAATAATTGTATTTGGTTGAATAGCAAGAATTTCAATTTGAGACCAACTTGTCGGTACGGCGTTGAAGCGTACACGCCCGATGCCAAATAACACGTACACCACGCGGGCTAAAAAAGTGATTTAAATCGCTTTGTTTTAAAAGTTTTCAGTTCATTGGAGGGTGTAGCTCATTTCCTATATTTACTAAGGGCAAAAAGCATCATCCGTGACTTTAATAGTTTGTGACTAATCACGTATTCACTTTTAGCCACAGCATTTTTCAAAATCTCCATTTGACAATATACAAGTCAATCGAATTTTCAAACTCATTACACGCCACATTAAAAGTAATAATAAAAATTTTGTAGCTCAATGTAGGTATTTCAAGGTTGGAAATGTTTAAATGCCCATACCTATTGGTAGGATAGGATCCTCTCGTTTATAAATTGATTTAGCGATTTTTGAAAATTAAATTAAGCTTTTAATTCCAAATTGAGAGTTACAAATCAAATGGAACGTAATTTAATTGAACTCGACAAAATTTCTCATTGTAATAAATTATTATTGTTTCACCAAATTTACGATCAAATAATTCGATTAATTTAAAAAATTAACTTTAATTTTATTATAAAGGCCAACCTAACCAAAAATTTAATTAAATCGGCTATAAATTGATTTGGGACTTTTAAGGATCGTTTCTGATATTTTTTTTGTTAAGACGACCAAATTGTTTCTCTTTTAAATCCGTCCGGATCGTTTTGGGGCTCGTCTAGTTCCAAGTAAGATGGCCTTACAGTTTGGGCGTTGAGCAGGACCCCAGATCAGATAGATTGAGACTATTTTCAGATCTTCTCCTCCACTTCACTTAAGCTCTCTTCGGACATCGACAAAATGCCACTTTGATTGAGAAGGCCCACTCTCATCTTCTCTTATTTCTGCCGATTGAGAGTAGAAGTTTAGGTTGTTCTCACTGAAAGGCATACCTACAAAAGGGCTAACCTAACCTCAATTTTAAATAAATCAATTTTTGGAATCCTTACGGTTCTGTTGATATACTTACTGTGAGCTTCCATTACTTAGTATGTTCCTTCTGAACCCACCTGTTTTCTTCCTTCCTTGTGACCCAGTGTTGACCTATCAATTTCAAAATTGAGAAGGCCAAAGAAAACCCTCAGAGCGGAGCGAGGCAAAGAGCGCCCTTCAGGAAAAAGGGGGCGTGGTCTAATTTAGCTGAGCTCCCAAGCCTCCTCTGAAAAGCCGCCATTGATCCCTAATACAGGTTCTAGCCTTGTGAAGAGTTTTCGTTGCTTCTTTAGCCTCCAGTACCTTTATACCGTAGCTTCCAGAATACCAAGACTCTTTTGGATTTGGGTAGGGTTCTCAGATTTAAGAGGCACTCCCACACAAATTTTGGCTTCTATATTCTCCTCTTTTGTCCTCTCTTCCCCATTGTAGCTGAAAATGCTGTGGGATGTCTCACTAGGGTTAAACAAATTTTGGGTATTGCGTAGGATTCTCTCAGTTTAAAGTGTACCACACTGTTCTCTTATCCAGGTACGTAACTACGGGTGGTTCTGAGATGCCCAACCTGACCCCAAATTTAATTGAAAAAGTTATTAATTTTTTTGGACCGTTTAAGAATTGTTTTTCATTTTTTGTTTCTTTCTAACCATTTGGGTCGTTTTGGTATCGTCTAGTTCCAAGTTTAATTGGAGCTTTGAGCAGGATCCGAAATCGGGTATGTTAGAACTATTTTCTTTTCTCTTCACTTAGACTCGAGATTCTTCCCAGACATAGACAATTTGCAAATTTTTATTGAGAAGGCAGTGTCTTGTTAGCAGACCTACTCTCATTTCCTCTTATTTCTGCCGATTGAGAGTAGAAGTTTAGGTCGTTCTCATTGAAAGTCATAGAAAGGCCCATGTACCTATAAAGAGCTAACCTAAACCCAATCTTAATTAAATCGATCTTTGGAATTTTGACCGTGCTGTTGATTTACTGTGAGCTTCCGTGACTTAGTAGGTTCCTTCTGAGCTCACCTGCTTACGACTTCCTTGCTCATTAGTTTATTATCCCTACCTAGTGTTGTGAAGAGTTTTCGTCTGCAAGTCTAAAGGTACTGCAGTCACGCAGTATATAATAACTGTGGCGTCCAGCAAAGCAAAGCTCTTTTGGATTTGGTTAGGGTTCTCGGATTTGGCCGGCAGTTCCACACAAGTTTTGACTTTTATATTTTCCTTTTTTGTTCTCTTTTACTCATTAGAACTGGAAATGCTGTGGAGTGTCTATATCTAGGCTTTAACAAATTTTAGGTATTGCGTATGCGTCCAATTTCGTATCTCAACTCCAGGTTCTTCTCGGCTCTCGATTCTCTCAGTTTAAAGTGTATTACACTGCACTCCTATCCAGGCACGTAATTACAGCGAATCTGGGGTAGTCAGGTAGTCGGGCCCTCTTAAAATTCGTCTGGCTCCGGCCTAGCCCCCCCCCCTCCCAGTACAAAACCATAATGGTTACAAGCTCGATGGCTAAGATTTATAAGATTGATAAGGCAATTTTGTGTTTGGTTTATAACGATATCTACAATTAACTTATAACTTAAGACAGTCATAGAAGCAGAACTCAGTGTAGACTCTCTCAATCCCGCAAAACTACATATGTAAGACCTCTAGTGTCTATAGTATGTAGCATTTGGAGGCGAGGTTCTCTCTATGGATCGGAGAATCTGCGGGAGGCATCCTGTCTGTCTGTTCGTTCGTCTGTTTGTTTGTCTGTCGCTTCATAGTACGGCTCACGCTAATCCGGCAAATTGGTAAAGCAGCAGTCACTACTTCTTTTAATGATTTCTCGATGGCATTCTCTTGACCTCTGAAAATGTTTGGGAAGAATTTATTCGAACTCCGTTGATCTCGTTCCCCTCGATACGATGTTAAAATCGTAAACTTTTGTGACCTACCCAGTTTTCAGCAAGCCCACCCAATGCCCCTCCCCCAAAAAAGCTGATCTAGTTACGTGCCAGCATTTATCGTACTTTAGTTGTTGCTGGGATTTTCTTTTCTTGCAAAACAACTTTTGAGTTTAGAGTAGGTGTCATGGGATGGAAGAGTAAATATATCCAGGATGGGCTCTGTGCTGGTTATGGCGATTATATCTTGTACTCGACAGATAATATAAAAAACCCATTCTGTAGAGAGAACAATATACACGTTGAGGCGTCGAGTCTTCGATGGGCGATTAAATCGCTTGGATTATTTTGCAAAAATTCTAGATGAAAGGTGGTAGTTGCAGTCATCTGAAAGCTACACGTATTTACAATCTAAAACAACTCGTTAGTACATTACAATTTGCGGTTTGTCTACAACTGCTTTGTACTTCGGTAATTATTGATTAACAATAGCGATTGGGCGTGTCTCTTAAGAGGCGATACTCTTGAAAGTGCCTACGTCTATATATTCAAATATTTACAAAAGCATGAACTTTGATCCGTCTCCTTATAAAACAATTTCAACTTTACTTTTATCCGCAAGAAACGCTATTCTTTTGACGTAACTTCTTTTTTTAATTTCCAGTGAAGTGATGCGAATTATTGGACGTGGAAATAAAAGAAAGCTCGTCTAAATTAGAAAAGTATTTAAATTTTGAACGATAATCGTGTTAAAGAATTAAAAATTCATAATTCTATTAATCTGAATTAGATCCCTACAAGGCAAGGGTTTAACAGCTGACAGTGGTTTTAAATACTCTCACCAACACAAATTTAACAAAATCCCTCTAATCCACTGTAACCGAAATTAAACAAAAAATAAATAAAAGAGCATTCCAACAACAGCCTAACATCTCAACCCTTTCTCTCGGGTCTCTCAGAACAGAATTCCTCAAATATACGACGGTGCCGAAAAGCAATTTTAATTAACCCCGATATTGGATCAGTACCAAATAGTTTCGGGTCCAATTTATAGATTGTTGCCAAAGGTGTTGTTATATACGAGGTGGGAGTTGCTATCCGTCTAAACTTCTCTATTTGTCGTATTATACAACTTCATCTCGAAACCATCAACCATCAACCCGTTTATTACTGCGAGTTGCGCCTTGCAGAAAATCAATTTCCTTGATTAGAAAGTTGAAAAGTTAAAAGTAGGCACTTTTTTTGGAAAGTGGAAAATAATAAAAAAAAGAGAAGAAAAGTTTTTAAGTGACGTCGAGCATTGTTGAAATGTTATAGATCTTTATGTGAAATAGCAGCTTGAGTTGGCGCTTTGGTGGAGGAAAGTGGATTAATAACGCCTGGTCATCGAGTGTAACCGGACAGACGAAATTAATTCCAAAGGATCGTTCATTGTGAAGTTAACAGCTGTTGTACTTACTCCTTTGTATTTTCGCTTATTTTGAAACGTAAGAAGTTTAACAATAGAAAAATTCTCCCTTCTCTTTTTTACTTAACAAATAACTTTTTTGCTCGAGAAACGTAAATTTCAGATTTTTATTTATTTTAAAATACGGAAAAAATTCCAAGCGTCAATTGTATCAACTTGGTTGTTGGAGTGGGACTTTTGCAAGAGAAAGGAAAGGGTGCACAAAGTAGTGGTCGAACTGGAGACCAACTTTTGGTACCAAAGATATTCCTGCGGCTCTACAACCTCCCTTGTTGCCTCTTGAACTATTAACACCACAAAAATGCTTTGTAAACAGTATAAGAATATTGAGAGAAAGGGAGGGGTGCGTAGGACGACCAGACGGGTCGTCAAAACAGTATGAAGACAGATCGATGGCTAGACTAACAGATAGACAGCCTGACTAGCAAATAAACAAACAAATGGTCGAACTGGAGAGCAACTTTTGGCACAAATGGTACTCCTGCGGCTCTAGAACCTCCCTTGATGACTCTTCAACAACTTTAACAGTTTAAGAACATTAAGAGAAAGGAAGGGGTGCTTAGGAAGACCAAAGCGGCAATTATTGCTCTGAGGCTGGCCATCAGTGGTTCGGTGCACCGCAACCTCTTGGGTCTATTGTGCGCTTCTGATATAATCTTCTTTTGTGTGAGTTTTGTGCTTTTGATAAAGTCCAGAATTTTCTCTATTAATAGTTGGGCAATTCTCTTTGGATCATCTTCTCCTTTCCGAGAATGCTGTAACGATTACTTGTGAAAGCTTCGCAGTGTATCAGAAGATGGATTGGAGTTTCCTCTGCCTCTGCACATCCTCTGCCCTCTGCATAATGGGTCTTCTTCTAGTCCCATCGTATGCAGGTGTATTTTCAGCTGGCAATGTCCCGTTCAGCCTCTACCTTTTCTGAATAGAGAGTGGGTTCTTTTGTTGAAGGGTCTCTCCAGTAGGACTTTAAAATGGCTCTGTCCGGAAGTCTCCTTTCAGTGTTTAATATGCCATTTCGCTAGAAGTGACTGTATTTCTCTCTTCCCCAGACTGTCCGCTTTCGCGTTCCCTAGTATGTCGGCATGAGCTGGCACCCATACCAGGTGAATAAAAATTTTCCCCCCTAGCTCGTTTAGTCTGCGGATGCAGTTCGGGACTAGTCAGTTTAAGAACATTAAAGGAAACGATGGGGAGCTTAAGACGACCATGTGGGCTGTTAGAACAGTATAAAGGCAAATCGACGGCAAGACTAGCAGACTAGTCTGACTAGCATTAAACAAACAAGTGGACACGTTGGAGAGCAACTTTTGTCACAAACGGTACTTCTGCGGCTCTAGAACCTCCCTTGTTGCCTCTTTAACTATTAACACCACACAAAATGTTTTGTAAACAGTTTAAAAAGATTTAGGGATTGGATGGAGTGCTTAGGACTAGCTTAGGTGCTAGTCTGACTAGCAAATAAACGAAGAAATGGACACGCTTGAGAGCAACTTTTGTCACAAACAGTACTCCTGCGGCTCTAAAGCCTCCCTTGTTGACTTTTGAACTATTAACACCACAAAAAATGCTTTGTAAACAGTTTAAGAACATTTAGGGAATGGAGGGGGTGCTTAGGACGGCCACAGGAGCGGTCCGAACAGTATGAAGACAGATAAATGGCAAGACGAACAAATAGAGAGTCTGACTAGCTAATAAACAAACAAGTGGACGCGCTGGAGAGCAACTATTGTCACAAACAGTACTCCTGCGGCTCTAGAACCTCCCTTGTTTACAGTTGTCCTTGTAAACAGTTTAAGAACATTTAGGGAATGGAGGGGGTGCTTAGGACGGCCACAGGAGCGGTCCGAACAGTATGAAGACAGATAAATGGCAAGACGAACAAATAGAGGGTCTGACTAGCTAATAAACAAACAAGTGGACGCGCTGGAGAGCAACTTTTGTCACAAACGGTACTCCTGCGGCTCTAGAGCCTCCCTTGTTGACTCTTGAACTATTAACACCACAAAAAATGCTTTGTAAACAGTTTAAGAACATTTAGAGAATGGAGGGGGTGCTTAGGACGGCCACAGGAGCGGTCCGAACAGTATGAAGACAGATAAATGGCAAGACGAACAAATAGAGAGTCTGACTAGCTAATAAACAAACAAGTGGACGCGCTGGAGAGCAACTATTGTCACAAACAGTACTCCTGCGGCTCTAGAACCTCCCTTGTTTACAGTTGTCCTTGTAAACAGTTTAAGAACATTTAGGGAATGGAGGGGGTGCTTAGGACGGCCACAGGAGCGGTCCGAACAGTATGAAGACAGATAAATGGCAAGACGAACAAATAGAGAGTCTGACTAGCTAATAAACAAACAAGTGGACGCGCTGGAGAGCAACTATTGTCACAAACAGTACTCCTGCGGCTCTAGAACCTCCCTTGTTTACAGTTGTCCTTGTAAACAGTTTAAGAACATTTAGGGAATGGAGGGGGTGCTTAGGACGGCCACAGGAGCGGTCCGAACAGTATGAAGACAGATAAATGGCAAGACGAACAAATAGAGGGTCTGACTAGCTAATAAACAAACAAGTGGACGCGCTGGAGAGCAACTTTTGTCACAAACGGTACTCCTGCGGCTCTAGAGCCTCCCTTGTTGACTCTTGAACTATTAACACCACAAAAAATGCTTTGTAAACAGTTTAAGAACATTTAGAGAATGGAGGGGGTGCTTAGGACGGCCACAGGAGCGGTTCGAACAGTATGAAGACAGATAAATGGCAAGACGAACAAATAGAGAGTCTGACTAGCTAATAAACAAACAAGTGGACGCGCTGGAGAGCAACTATTGTCACAAACAGTACTCCTGCGGCTCTAGAACCTCCCTTGTTTACAGTTGTCCTTGTAAACAGTTTAAGAACATTTAGGGAATGGAGGGGGTGCTTAGGACGGCCACAGGAGCGGTCCGAACAGTATGAAGACAGATAAATGGCAAGACGAACAAATAGACAGTCTGGCTAGCTAATAAATAAACAAGTGGACGCGCTGGAGAGCAACTTTTGTCACAAACGGTACTCCTGCGGCTCTAGAGCCTCCCTTGTTGACTCTTGAACTATTAACACCACAAAAAATGTTTTATAAACAGTTTAGGAACAATACATTCCACGTTATTAAGTAATTACTTATTATTAAACAAAGGCGTCATAAATAATTAATCAAAGTGTGAAATTTACATTCAGCCTAAGCTTTAACTAATTACAATAAGATAATTACAAACGGCGTATTTTATTACCCATTAATATTATTGAGTGGGTATTTTAATATCATTGCGCAATATAATTACCACTAATCAAATTTAACAATAATTTTTTTCTCTCTCGAGTGGCAGTAGCCATCTCTTTAACAATCCTTCAAATAACAAATGCAGAAAATTTATAGCCGGTAGCAAAGGTGGTCATTTAACAAATTAGTTATACATCTTTGAGCATTCCCATTTGTGTGGATATTGCGCGAGGTCAGTAGAACAATACGTCTAAAGGTTACCTCAATTAATTGTAAAATTGTAGGCGTGGCTATATGCAAATGGGAAAGTTCCGTGATGACACATCGCTTATTTCTTTTAATCGCCGTTAAAAACGACAAACAATACGATTTAATTATAACTTTTTGCAAAGAATAATCAAGCACATTAATTTATATTAATTAAAAGCAACAGATTTAAGACAAATATTACTTTTAGTAGTAAAATAGTACCTAAATAAATATAATCAAGATGGCATAAAATTATATTTGTTCACATAAAGCTACACTACAAGAGGAAACGAATTTATTTTGTTTATTTTACAAAATTAATCTCTATTTTAGTTTATGAATTGTGTAGTTTGAATAATAATTAGGTTTTGTTTGCTTTAAAGTTAAAATTGTGTTATTTGTGTTATTCTAAGCTTAGGGGTGTGCATCTCTCTACAAGTTAGAAAATTAAAATGTGCCATTTACATAATACGAATTAATTACAAAACCGTGTGTTCACTTCGGTAAGTAAATATCTAATAATTTATACAAAATTGTTAATAATATTATTGTTAAACGAATAGAGTTTTTGAATGTGCACACTGCACACAACTTCATCGCGAGCGTTTTCGGCAGGGTCGTAATCAGGAGGCGCTCAACTAGGGTTGGGCTAGATCGATCTATTTGATTGAGCTCCGGCATTAATTTAAAGACTACCCTGCACATCCTACCCCCCTTATAAGACTTATTGACATTAATTTGTCTAAATTTTACCTAATGCTCGATTCTATGAGAAGTTTCAAAACTGCTGAGCTGAATTTGTCATTCTCAACTATAAGATACCAAATAGACGAATAAATGGGCTGTCATTGTGACCTCTAACAGTCAGAGCCTCATATTTTGAGAAAAATGCTCGAATTGACGCAAGCCTCTCAATGGGTGAATGACACGTCGCAAGTCCTTGTTAGCCAACGAGACATCAAAAGTCTCTCAGTGAGCTAAGAAGATGTGGCAAACCTGTCAGTCAGTTAAGGAGTTAATATAAGTCTCTCAGTGAATTCAGTTCCCCGGTTAGTCGAGTACCAGAAGTCTTTAAGTCTTTAAGTGAACTAACGAGTTGGCATAAGCCTCTCGGCAACTTTACGAATTATCACACGACTATCAGTGCCCTAAAGGGAAGTCACAAGTCTTTCAGTGAGCTAAGGAGATGTGGCAAGCATGTCAGTCACTTAACGAGTTGATATAAGTCTCTCAGTGAACTAGGTCCTCCAGTTAGCCAACGATATTCACAAGTCTTTGTCAGCTAACAAGTAGTGATATAAAGACTCTCAATGAGCTAACGATACGTTAATTTTTAGCAGACTTTAATTGGTCTATCTAAGAGAAAAAGTCTCCCGGCGCGCTCACGAGTATTCACGAGTCCCTAAGTGATCTAACTAAGCTCCACTAGGCTGCTAAGAGCTTAACGAGTTTTCTCTAGCTTATCACAAAAAGAGATACCAGAAGTGAGCCAACAAGACGTAAAAAGCAGCCTCGTACTAACTTACAAAAGTTTAACTAGTTGTCTAAAATATTTCAGTGAGTCAACAGAGAGGTAACAAGTCATCACAGAGCTTTCAGTAACCCAACAAGTCGTCACAGTTACATAGGTTTCCTAAAGAGGCGCTACAAGTCTGCCAGTCAGCTAACAATACGTCAAAAGCCTCTGAATCTATTTCCTAGTTGGCCAGAGTAAGTTAACAAAATGTTTCAGAACCCTCAGTGAGAGAACGTTTTTTTAAATCTTTGAGTGAGCTAAAGACATATCTCAAGTGCCCCAGTCAGTTAACACTGCGCCAAAGCCTCTCAAAGTACTAAATAGTTGGCCAGAGCCTTATAGTAAGTTAACGAAATGTTTCAAACCACTCAGTGAGAGAATAGGTTTTTATAAGTTTCTCAGTAAACTACAGAAATGTCTTAAGTTTCTCAGTCAGCTAACACTGCGTCAAAAGCCTACTAATCGACTAAATTATAATAGTACAAAGCCTTACAGTGAGTTTATCAAAATGTCGCAAACCTCTCAGTGAGGTAACGAGTTTTTAATAGGCTTTCAGAGAGCTAAAGACATGTTTCAAGTGTCCCAGTCAGCTAACACTGAGTCAAAAGCCTCTCAAGCTAGATAGTAGTCTTATAGTAAATAACAAAATGTCTCAAAGCTCTCAGTGAGAAAATTAGTTTTTATAAGTCTCTCAGTGAGCTACAGAAATGTCATAAGTCTTCCAGTCAGCTAACACTGCGTCAAAAGCCTCTAAAACGACTAAATAGTGAAATTTATTACAGTCAGCATAACGAGATATCTCAAACCTCTCCGTAAGTTGAGTTTTTATAAGTCTCTCAGTGAGCGAAAGGCATGTCTCAAGTGCCCCAGCCAGCTAACTGCGTCAAAAGCCTCTCAAACGACTAGATAGTTGGTCAATAACAGTAAGTTAACGAAATGTCTCAGAGCTCTTAGTGAAAGAAATGGTTTTTATAAGTCTTTCAGTGAGCTATAAAAATCTCTTATGTCTTCTAATCACCTAACACTGCGTCAAAAGCCACTCAAACGACTCAATAGTAGTCCAGAGTCTTACAGTAAGTTTAACGAGATGTTTTAAACCTCTCAGTAAGTTAATAAGTTTTTATAAGTCTGTCATTGAGCTAACGAAATATCGAAAGCCTCGAAGTCAGTTAACTAGCAGTCCAAAGTCTTTAAGTGAGTAAAAGAGATGTTACGATTCTTTCAGTCGGTCAAAGAGTTTTTATTAGTCTCTCAGTGAGCTACGGAGTTACCGAAAGCCTTTAAGTTAGCTATCTAATAGTCTAAAGTCTTCAGTGAGCTAAAAAAATGTCTCAAAGTTCTCAGTTAGTTAACAAGTTTCCGTATAATATGTCTCTCAGTGAGCTTAAGAGGTGTTCAAAGCTTCGAAGCCAGCTAGCTAGTTGTTCTAAGTCTTTCGAGATGTCACGTCTTTCTCAGTCAGTTAAGGAGTCTTCGAAAGTCTCTCAGTGAGCTAACAAAATGCCGAAAGTCTTGAAAACAGCAGTCCAAAGTCTTTCAGTGAATTAACAAGACGTCATAAATCTCTCAGTCGGCTGACGACTTTCGTGAAGTCTCTCTGTGAGCTATCGAGCTATGTCCAAAAGTCCAAGCTCTTGGAGTCAGTTAGATAGTTGTCCTAAGGCTATCAGGTTAATTCTAATTGCGGCTTTTTAAGCAAACCCACCCTTTTAACCGTATTATATTAATATTTAACCCCATTTTAAATTTACACGCATATACATTTTTAATTGATTTATAAAGCAATTATTGGTTTTACGTTCCCTGTGTAAAGCAAATTTATTTTACCAAACATCATGCATCACAGACGAAATTAGTGCGAAACATTGATAAGTAATTAAACCAGTAATATTTTAATCAACACAATCCTTTGAAACATTTAGTTGATGTTTGAATAGTGTAATGGACCAGCGTTTTAACGCCAAGGTTATACACGCTAAAACGTTAAGCGCAGGAGGGCGTCGCTTATTAAAATCAAATTATGGCCAAAAACGTTTTTTAAGTTAATTAAGGGTGCATTTTAGTTTAATTTAGTGCGCGTCCTTAATTTTTTAGTATAATCCAAATATTGTGTTAGAATTCTCTTGTTTATTGTTGTTGGCAAATCGATGGTCTGGAAAGGCAGCTCGACACCGGAACGTATTAGAACCGGCCAACTAAATCAATTCACGCTCCAATGAATGATATTGTATTTATTACTAAATGATCCATATTATTTATGTAAATTGGAACGAATCCTTTTTAAAAAAGCTATTCCAAATTTGTGTACTGGGTCGAACGAGCAAAAAATATGTTGTTGCTCAAGTTTCGAAGGCAACGACATGATGGGTGGACGTACTGGCGCAGATATGCCAACCGAAAGGAAGTCTAATAAATGGACAGGCACGCAGTACAGTACTGGTGATTAATTTAGAGGCATTGCACTAAATGTCAATATTGCACAAAGCAGTGTCGTTAAGCGTGTGGGGCGTAATTATTTACGACCACGCCTTTTCTTTCTCGAAATTAATTCCCAGTACTATATTCACAAGTATTGGCCCATGTATGAGGACAGGTGGACGTACAAATAAAGACAGGTGGGTAGGCGTCCGTAGAAAGCGACAAGACAGAGACATCCTCCCCCTTGACCAAAATTGTGCAAATCAACACAAATCATCTCAGACGGTGTTTCCGGATTTAAATCCCGAGATTGCTGGTTCAAACCCAACTGGCACCTTGACTCTAGATTTGTTTCATGTGGGAATACCTTGGTCGGTTGGTTGGGGACTCGTCTAAAGCCTGAACTCTTAAAACAGATGGCTGAGATCCCCATTCTGCGCATCGTGCGCTCATTAAATGGTAGTCCGGACGTAAACTACCAATTTTTGTATTGTGAAATGTCCGTCGTATTTAAAAAAAATTCTTTAGGATATAATTATAAAATTGAAATAGCCGATGATGGCGTTTAAAAGTTATTATAACATTCCATAAGTATTTTGCGCCTTTTGTTAATAGCTATCAGCTCATTTAAAATTTTACTTTAATATAATTATGCGGTTGAATTAATGATTTTAATACCATAATTGCATTATCATCAAATTATATTATTATTAGACGTGGGTAAAAAGCTAATAAATAATATTAAAGTAACGGATTTAATCGACCGAGAAACTAGAAATCTAATATTTGTCTTATAATAATAATTTCTTTTTTATTACTAATTAAAAATTTAAATTACACGTGTTCTTTCAAAAATTATTTTTAGCAAAGTCACTCCTAATTCGAGACCTACACAGAATTAATAGCAAACGGCCTTTCTAAATAGACTGTTGTTAAATTAATATGCGGCGTTTGGAAGGTATTAAAGAATCGATTCAGCTACCGTACAGAAAATAATTTTTAAGGGGAACTCGCACTCGGATGAATACTAATACTTTGCACTCAAAAAATTTTTAGGGATTTTAATGGTTTTATTTAGTCAATCAGGAACTAATGGTAAAACTTGTGATGATTACTAACCAGTGTATGCCAAAAGTGACGTAATTGTTCTTCAAGCCGAGGAAAGTCGTATACATATTTTTTTAACACTAAACAGAACCCCATTTGTATCATGGAAAAATCTCTAAAAGCCATTTACTACCTTGCAAGTACATAAGCTTTTCATTTTATTATCCAATTTGCACATATTTGCATAACAAAATAAAATAAATAGATGAAAATAATTTATCAAACGCGAATTTATAAAATGTATGTGACAACTCCATTATTTTCCTTGATTAGGTCACTTCAGTTGACAAAATGTCTTAAGACGTGACTAGAACATGAATACAAATGAGGAAAGTATCTAATAGGATCTTGAATCACAAGAACTTCCTCGACGTCGTTCTGTGTATATATTTTATATATAGAGTTGTCATTCACCAAAAACATTTTATATACAAGAGCAAAAAGAGGGTGAAAAGGTATATATTTTAACGTAAATAAAGAATGTTTCAAGTTAATTAAAATTTAGAGGAAGCAAAGTAATATACTTAATTAGTCTTACATTAATTAATCTAACACTGAGGCACTTTTAATGTTTTTTTCGGCTTAACGCGGAAAAATATGGAGATGGAAAATTAAAAGCTTTTCTTCCGGCACGTCGGTAAAAATAGTGCTTTAAGTTTGAATTCGAAATTTTATAAATTAGAGCTTTGGGATTATTTAAGCGCGTTTCGTGAGATTTAAATCTCGCGAGATGACGGCCACACAATTGCTTTCAAACCTGAGCTTTGTAAATATTTCAAGTGCTTAGAGGTAATTTTACCAAAGCTCCTTGATACGTAAGGTGTGATCGCCACTAACATGTTTGCTTTAGTTACACCAGAGTAGAGGTGTAACGTACTGCCCACAAAGCTTGGTCAGTCAATTGAACCTTCGAGTTTCCTGAAATCTTCAATAATCTTAGTGATATCTGGAAAAACTTAGACAAGCACTGGTCTAGCGTAAGACGCTGTGAGCTTAGTCGCCACCTTATATTCAATTTAGATCCCTCTCAAAGCATCCTTAGATCGTCTAGAGTCTAGACCATCAGTGACCTTGAGACCACTTTCAGACAAAAACGGCTTTAAATTGACCGAAAAAATATTTTTGACTACACCACAGTCCACGCTATTAAAAAAATAAAAAAGTAAAAGTGAGGTAAGTCGTGGTTGGGCTAGGTCGAGGTTAGGTTAGGTTAGGCCCGGTTTAGGTCGGTCACAACCGCAAGGTCCAGGCTTGTGTCTCTTTTATCGTTTGAAACCCCTAAAAGTCATCTTGACTGTGACCTTGAATTCAAGTCTCAGTGTAATCCAACCCGAATCTAACCTAACCAAAATATATGCCAAATGCCGACTGGTAGCCGCGCTCTTTTTAGCTTGGCCTTTCAGTTGACCCCCCTCACCTCCGTACTACAGGGGGCGTCTTTTGAAGATTCTCTTAAGCAAAAAATGTTGGCTTGCATTAGAGCTAGCTTTGATTGAGCCCAACCTCCTTAAACAACTGAACAACTCCTTCTAGTAGGAGGGTAAAAGGTCTAACCTCAATTGACATTTAGTCCTAAACCTAAACTAGCCTAACGTTTATGTTGAATGAGGGAATCGCTATTACTATTTGTAGCGGCAGTGTGAGGTTAGATGATAATCCAACTCACCAAACCGCACCCCCTACTATCTGTGGGATTGTTATTCAATCGGCTAGGAAATCCGCTTTTCAGATTTTTCGATATCGGGTTCACTGGAGCTCTTTGCTCGTCCTCTGTTTGCCGATCCGGTCTTACTTTGAACGCCGTCATTTCTGGCGTAGTCGGGCGTTTGTTTCTCATATGGAGGTATGGAGCCGCTTCTCCTGCTCCCCTCAACTCGAAGTTTTGAGTGTTCCTGAAGTTTGCTGGTTACTGCTAGTCTCATTCCAGTTAGTTGCCTGATCTTCCTCGTCTCGGGGCTGGAGTATCGCCTGCTCTTAACTAAGCCATGATTTGTCTCTACTTCTAGAGGCGGGGTAGTGAACAGAGTGTGCTCCGCGGTGTCGTTGTCGTGAAAGTGCTCGCATCTCGGGGAGACCAGCTTTCCGATTCGGTACTGACCTGACCTAATCTCATATAACCGTGCCTAACCTGGCCTGACCTAACCTAACCTACCCAAACCATTTTCTATGGAAATAGTGTGAGGTTAGACTAAAAACCGCCGATTCACTCAAAAACGCCCGATCAACCACTTACTGTGGAGATCTGCTTGCAGGTGGTGACGGGATACAGTTTCCACATTACGCGCACAGCATCACCAGAGTTGGACTCCTCTCGGAAATTTTTTCCCCTGTCTTTCCCTGTGGGGTTCTCTCCTCTGGTCTCTCTTGCGTGGTTTTAACCTGAAGAGCAACAGGTCTCCGCAGCTGACGCCCACCTTTTCTCGGCTCAGAGTACTTAGTACCGAGAGATTCGTGGCCTAACAGTCCGCTGTTGCTCTTTTTCTATTTCTTCCTTTGCCCTGAGGATGTTAATGGCTAGGGTCGCAACTGCTCTCCGTGTCTTCTTTGACCGCATCATTGCGGGCACGAGGTTATCAGGCGCCAGTTATTCTCCTACCGCAGGGTAGACGACCATCCTCTGTCTTTCCCATCAAAGACAATGGAGAAGGTGTGCTCTGCGATGTCGTCTTCGTCGCATTACTTGCATCGGGAGTTGGGTAGCTTCTTTATCCGGTATTTATAGTGGTTGAAGCACCCTTGACCCGTAACCTAACCTAACCTAACCTTTTTTTTTGAGGATGTGAAAAATGTAGTGTAAGGTTAAACTAAAAAACGACCGACTCACTAAAAACACACACGATCGTTCACTTTTTATGGGGATCTATCAGCAAGTGGTGGCGGGATATTGTTTCCTCATTGTAGAGTTATACTCTACTCCGCTCCATCGGAGTCTTTCTCTACGAAGTTTATTCTTTGGGTGTTTGTCTTATTCTGCACACGTTAAGTGTCCGTCTGGAGAGCAGCAACACACCCGCAGATAACTCCCGTCTTTTCTCGACTCGGAGTACTTGGTGCAGGGATGTTCTTGGATAAAGTTCCATTGTTGCTCTCTTTACACCCCTTACTTGACCTTGAGGAGGTCCGAAACCATGGTGTTGACTGTCTTCCATATCTCCTCAGTCCACAACATCGCGAAGGCACAAGATTGTGGGGCGTCCGCTCTACTCCCAACGATGACACTGAAAGAACGTGTATTATGGTAGGTTTACCATGTTTCCTCTGTACCCAAAGCTGCAATTGTAGTACAAAAGCCCTAGTCCACTGGTCTTTCTGCGCTTTCTCGCAAAAGGGTATCGGCTCGGGTTGTCAGTGTTACCCCGCGCGTTGAGGATCGCTAGCCTGCCACCAGATAGATGAGAGGCAACCTATCTTAACCAATTTTCTTCTGACTAATCCGTTCTCAATGTCAGGCCTAATACTGGAGATAGTGCGTCCAGGTGTTATTTTGCGTATTAGCGTTTCCTCGCGTTTGCAATGCCTAAATTTACCATTTACGATCAAAGAGCACAATTTGCATCAGTATGCAGGACCTGGACTCACTTTAAAAATGAAGCTCTCATTTGGATCTCTGAGAATTTACATTGTCGATCGTCTCGAGTTAATTTTAATGAAATAAACTAACGGTGATCATTTTAACTGCAACTTGGTAAAAGTAAATCAAGTCGACCTATTTAAAGTAGCCAAATATATTCGAGAAATCCCCTATGCGCTTCATATATCTCCATTTACCTTTTTTTTAAACTATTTACTTCCGATAATATTTTAAGCCAACACATAAAAAGCTCGTACTTGGTGTGAAAAGGTCTTCTGTTTACTATTCAGAGAGTTAAAATAAGTTAAGTAAATATATCTTACTACAACTCTCTCGGTTAAAGATCTAAAGAAGTGAATAATTCAACACGTAATTTATAATCGTTTTCTATATAACAATACGTGTTATATCTCTACAACGTTCTCGTTGCAAAAACGGTAAGTGACGATGATCAATCAAAGTAAAACTGTCACATGAATAGATTGGCCTCTTACCTTTTAACAAAAGTTGCTTGCTTTTGCTTTAGTTTGGTACTTAACCAATTACTTTTTCTGACAATCGATTCATAATCGTTTTTTACCTTCTTCTCCTCCTCTGTATTTGTATAATATAAAGTACTTTCGGTTTTAATAATTAGTTACTTATGATTTATGAAGTCGTAAACAAATATTTAATAATTACTCTTAACTGACTGCTTATTAGTTATTAGCTCACGTTAATTATTGATTCTTTCGCGTAAGTTATGATTATTATTATTCAAAGTCGTAAACCTTGAGTACATTTTTCGCTGTTTGTTACACAGACCTCGTATTAAATGGAATTGCTGAGTGACAATAATAATTGCCACATCCCATTCTTCTGAAAGCGCTTGTATGGTTCCTCAGAATTTATTAAAATTCGGCGACTGTGTCCGTTTCTACAGCCGTTTCGATTAGGCTAAACCGTGGACCTCTGAAAAGAGGGAAAGTCTCAAGAGTTTACTTAGTTACTTAGGAAGACCCCACATCAGTTAGTACTCCCCAATTCACTCTCGATTGAAAAACATCGGAGAAGCTCTTTCTACTGGACCAAGTAAGTGCAAAATACAGTCCAAGAGCAAGTACGGCACAATTGAGTGAGTCGGAGTTAAAAAATAAATAAAATCGATAAGTTTCAAAGTAAAATTTACAACTTTAAAAGAATTGAAACTTTAAGTAAAAGCAGAGGCAAGCAAAAAGCCCCCCTTTGCCGCAAAATCGTCAATTTCCTTTCAAAACGATAACGGAAATATTTTCAAGTTTCCATCGTCTAAAAGTTGACTTAGTAAATTTAATACTTCCTCGATTGGGAGATTATTATTTATTTATAAGTTTTATTATTTTAACTTATACTTTTTTTTGGAAAACGTCAATAATCAAAAAATATTTTATTGCTATAAAACGGTATCAGAAACAACAGTACATTGCGGAACTCACGAACTACCAGAATTATAATGCAGTGACCACAATTTATAGAAATAATGACATAAATAGAACTTAACTTGGTCCCATATTTATTGTCATGCAAAGAATAATACTGTTAGAGCACATAAACGATACAATTTTAAACGGTTATTCATTCAACTTATTTATTTATGCAAAAAATAATAAACCACCTGTATTGTTTGCAAATTGTGTCGAAATATTGATGAAAAGTGTGTTGATGGCTTAACTAGCCCTTTTACGCGACTTTTAATTGGCATCGCGTCTTGCGTCTGAAACAATTTTCTAATGGCGCCCCCGGAGATAAATGGAGTAGCAACTGCCCACGTTTTAAACTCACCAACTAAACTCGATGGAGCCTACGCTCTTAAAAAGTCAGAACGTACGGGAGGTACGTTCTTGTACGTTTTTGCTGAACGAGGTTGGAGTGTGGATTACTAGGGTGAACGTCCATAGATGAAGGGTCCTGGAGTCTGCTCAAAGAAAGGCCTTATTACGGATAAGAAGGGTCTACAGGACAACCTCCTCTGACCTTGAAGGTCCTCGCGGGAGTTATGCCCATAAAGCTTACTGCCCACATACGGGCTCAAACCAATTATTAGACAAAGTAGTGCGGGGGACCCTGTTGTTGAGAGATACGTCCCGTCCGAGAGAAGGCTGATTAAAAGTCGTCTTATGTCAGAGGCTTTGGGTATTTGGCAGCGTGGGTGGAATCGGACTACTAAAGGAAGACTCACCCACGAATACCTACCTACTGTAGGGACACAGTTCTGTGATCTTGGTCTGGGGACTGTACAGGTTGTCACGGGGCATATGGACGCTTCGGGAGTTATCCGAGGAGGTTCGGCTTGGGGAATAACGATGTGATGGGGTTTCTATTGACTCCCCAGACGCCAGACCACGTGATTTGCGAGTGCCCTCTCTATGCTTACCTACAAAGTGATCTCTTGGAGTGCCTCCGAGGTGGCAGACTCTCCGGGAGAACTTTCTTCGGGTCCTCTAACATCGAGGGATCTTCAACGATGTCTGTGAGGTCACAATGAAGCTTAAGTAGAGAGATGGTGCCCCTTAAGGACACTCCTCACCTCTGAAAGGCTCACACAGCCTGCCCCTATCGGGGCTTTATTGCCCCTCTTGGGTTGTCTCGTTCGGTTGAGATGTCGCAGTCTCTATCAGAAATACAAAAGAAGTTTTTTTATATAGCACTTGGTTTGAGGACGCCAAAAGCGAGGGTGACATAAGACAGGTTTCCGGCTTCTGGTCGGGCTGTAAAGTAGTAGTTAATTTCGAATGGTGCTCGACACCATCGGGTCAGAAGACCGCCGATGATATAGAAAGTACAGTACCTATCTGTCTGAAAGACAGATATGCAAAAGTGGAGCACCACCCGGTGCAAGAATGCCGGGGTGACTCGAACAAATTGCCTAGAAGAATGAACCGCTACGAGAAGTGGCGGATTACCGCAAAGGCGCATGAGACGCGTGCCTGGGGCCTCAGCAAAGCGGTGACCTCAGAATCGTTGGGTACATGGGCGCCGCCAAGGGGGCAAGAAAACTCAGTTTCCCTCCCTCGGAAAAATTACCAAAAGCTACTGTTGTGAACTAAATTGGTTCAGTTTTACTCTTTGGCAGGTGTTCAGTGCTGAGTAATTTAGATTGAGATTCGAGTAGTGTGACTCAGGTCACACTCGGACTAGCTAGGGGCGTTACAGCGTCCCGGGCCCGACAGTTACGACAATCCCGGGCTTCTCAACAAATTGGCTAATCTCGTTTTAAATTAAATCGCTACTAAAATTACTAAACTACTATTTCCTGTAAAATTTTTAGGCAGGGCCTCTCTAAAATAATATAACAAAGAGTCAATAGGGGGGGTTTAAAAAGTTGTTGTTCATGAAATGGAGGTGAGCGGGTAAGAAAGAGAAGCGGTTAAGTGTTTTGGGTTAATAGTGGTAGATTTAGTTTACCAAAACCTGTCTCAGTAGTGGCGATGAACCGCAACAGTTTGAAGAACAGTCACCATGATGCATACGTTCTTTCAGAATTCAATTCTTCGGACGTCAATCACCAGTGATGCGGTGAGTCTGCCATCTAACGAGTTGGGGGCTTTCCACCCCACAACCACGTTACCAACGACGGCCCCATCCCACTTCTCGTCTAACATTTGTCAAGAGCTGCTTCGAATTTAGCTCAATGAATACTCTACGGTTTAAGCCGATTCATCGAGGATCTAGGCTCTCAATTAGTCCCTCGTCGGAATTATACAAAGAATATGAAAACACACTCTTTTGCATGTAACAATGCCCCATGGATTCCTTGATTTGAGATAGTTTGATTAAACCTCTCTGCGTTACTAAACGCTCTGTACAAACTTTCCGTTTAGAAGGGCAGTAACGCAGTTACTCGCCACTAAAAGAGTCCTACGGCCCCTGAAACTGTCAAAAATCCTAAGTTCTTTTTGAAGGGCTCAAAGTTGATTCAAAAGCTTCAGGAAGCACCCCCTTGTTGCTTCTAGCTTTGGGTCTCTCGCATTCGCGTAAATGAACGCAAACACCCCCGATCAGATCCCATTTCCTGGTCCGACTCTCTTTTTGTTGTAGATCCTCTCCCCTATCCCTCCATTCGAGAATTTTGTTTGTTTGGCGTTTGTTGCTCTTTCGGGCATAACCTCGTTCAATTTTGGACGAATGCCTCTCCTAACTCTTTCCAGATCGCTCATGTGATTTACCCATCTCACGCTCTTGAGCCCGGCCATGGTCTTAATTGTTGAGTGATGGTGGTCCTCCTTCTATCTATTGTCTATTTGTTCGTAATTGTTCCTTTTTAATTTTTGGGCTACCTTCTGTTACTATTAGAAGGCAACTAGCACATAAAGTGGGTTCGCACCGCTGCTTTCTTGAATTTCTGGGAAAATAGTCCTTCAAACGGGCAAACCAAGTGGGTTCTTAAAAGGTGTGTCTCGTTACAATTGTTTTTATTGTTTTTCTATTAAAACGGCAAGTGGCTCGTTAAGAAAACGATTCTCTCCAATTAAAACTAAATGAAATAATAAAATATCGGAATATGAGAAGCGCTCTTGTTGACCCTACAATCAATTTAAATTTATTGCACATCGAGAAGACGAGAAGAAGAATATATAATTTGTTTAAATACTTTTTTTTTAATATCATTTAAATACAATTTTTAATTGCGAGCGAGGGAGAATCATTAAATCAAGTACCTACACGTTTTGACCTCTTAAAGGAGACAGGTATATGTGTGCAGCTTTGACTCTTGGTTGCTTCTTGATTGCGATTTATGTTTTTCCAGTTCGCCAGTGGACTATTTTTTTAGAAAATCTTATACCTGCTCCGATCGTCCTTTTTTTAATTTTTAAGTTCCAATTATTGCCAACTTAAGTTCCGATCGGTCGCATTACCATTCCGTTTTAAATTCGACCTTAAATTTTATAGCGCAGTTAAGTGATTTATCGTTCGATTATATTAGCTAAGGGCTATCAAAAAATTGATTTATTAGGCAACTTGGGAAATGTGCTTTGTGGAAAGAATTCCCGGTGCAACGCATTTGAGATGGTGCGGACACGTAACAACCCTCGCAACAGTCGCTCATTGAACCTACACTGCAGTTTTAAGAGCGCTGGTTTAGCATCAAACGCTGTGCGCTACATAAAACTAATTCTGATGACCCGAAATTGTATCCGTTTGATCTCTTCGTTTTAAAAAACGACTAATGGGTAACTTTCTAAGTTGAGTTCGTACCGAAGTACTGAAATAGGGGTTTTTGGCTATAGTTTGGTATTTAAAAAAATTTGTATGGTAATAACAAAATATATTATAAATTTTCATTCAAAATTATTCTGCTTGATTAGAGTTTGTAAACTTGAATGTGCCCGGAAGTATACCCGGAAGACTAACAGTGAAGAATTTTGCTAAGTTTAAGATAAGCTTACGGAATTTATGAAATTCAGACTTCAAAGCTGTAAAATCAAGAACATTTTAAAGTGAAATTCTGACGAGAGTGCTTTAAGGCATCTATTCCTTTGACCTAAAGTTTAAAAAAAATGTTTTAATTATTTATACCGCTTTAATTTATTCTCTAATATAATAATTTAAAAAAAGTACGTTTAAGCGTCGATAAAATCCACAAATATGACTTGCAAAATTAAATTATAGGTTAACAATTTTTATTCGTTATTAAATTGGGTATAGAATATCTGAAATAACACCTTCCGCGTAGTTGAAATAATAATCTAAAAATTTTAATACATAAAATCGACAAAATTTTATAACCAGTAATTTTCAATTTTTACACGCAACTAATAATAAACTGTTAATGCACCTGTTGGCCTCTTCATTTTAATTTTGCAAAGTCATTTAACGTGTAATTAATTTTGACGTAAACGGATTCTTTGTAAATTACGGATTTAAATTTATTAATGTATATGATTAGGCTAATATTAAGGGGAGAGTGGCGATTTTTTTAATTTAAACAAGGACAACGTGACTCAAGCTCTTCTCCCATAAAGTACAAAATTTTGAACATTACAAATTGGTAATAAACCGACCGTCTGCCTATTAAAAGTGGCAGCATTAATTGAGGAGCTCGAGAAGGGTGAATTTCGGCTCCTTATTTGGTTTTTCGCGTATAACTCGAAAACCATGCACTTTATGACAAAAGTTCATCTGCATAAAAACGAGGCCCATAAAATTGCCTACAAATTATATTCAATAAGTTTTTTTCCTCAGGTGGACGATTTAGGCGCTAGAGGGCGTTAAAGTTAAAGTTTATAAAATTTTAGTCTAACTTTAACGCGCTCTAGCACCTAAACCGTTGGTTTTACGAAAAAAATCTAAGAAACATAATTTGTAGAAAATTAAATGTACTTTATTTTTGTATAAAATAACTTTTCTTTGAAATTGCGTTGTTTACGAGTTATATGCGAGAAACTAAAAAAACAGTTCTTTGACCGATTTTGAGACCTTTAACACCCTGCGCTCTAGCGCCTAAGCCGATTGGCTGCAGACAAAAACTCTAAAAACATAATTTGTAGAAAATTTGATGTAGTTTAATTGTTGATCAAAACGCTTTAATTGAAAAGTACGTATTTTCGAGTTATAAGCGAAAAACTAAAAATAAAACAGTTTTTTGGTCGATTTTGGAATTTGTCAAACTTTCAAAAGCTCTAGCGCCTAAACCGTTTGTCTGAAGAGAAAAGTTTGAGAACCATAATTTGTAGTAAATGTGATGTATGGTATTTTCCTTTTAACAATTTTCAAGTTATGCAGTCTTTTAGTCGATTTTGGATTTTGGACAAACTTTAACGCGCTTTAACGCCTAAACGGTCCGTCTTAAAACATAAACCTACGAAACATAATTTATAGGAAATTTGAGGTAGTTAAATTTTGGATGGAAACGTTTTGATTGAGACGTGCGTAATTTTCGAGTTATAAGCTAAAAACTAAAAAAACAGTTTTTGGTCAATTTTGGAATTTGTATCAAGCTTTAATGAGTTCTAGAGCCTAAACTGTTTGTCTCAAGAAAAAAGTTTAAAAAACATAATTTGTAGGAAATTTTTTTGTAATTGATTCTCCTTTAAACATTTTTCGGAAAAGACGTGCAGTTATCAAGTTATAAGCAAAATACTAAAATATACAGTTTTTTGGTCAATTTTGGAATTTGTGTCAAACTTTAACGCGCTTTAGCGCCTAAACGGTTTGTCTTAAAGCAAAAACCTAAGAAACATAATTTGTAGGAAATTTTTATTTGTTTATTTTTGTATAGAAACATTATTAACTGAAAGTGCATAGTTTGCGAGTTATAAGCAGAAAACAAGGAATGCAGCTTTGTGGCCAATTTTGGAATTTTTGTCAAACTTCTACGCGCTGTAACGCCTAAACCGTTTGCCTGAGGAGAAAACCTTTCGAATAAAGTTTGTAGAAAATTTTATCTAGTTTATTTTTACATAGATGAACTTTTTTCAAAAACTGTTTTGTTTTGAAGTTATTAGCAAAATACTGAAAACAGATCAATAACCACCCTTTTCGAGGCGCCCCCAAGTTAATGCTGTCACTTTTAAGAGGCAGACGGTCGGTTTTATTACTAATTTTGACAGTCACAAATTTTGTACTTTATGGGTTAGTAAAAGTGTTTGATGCCTCCCGGACTAAAATAAGGCGGTAGGAGAAAATACGACTATAACAGTTGAAGCTCCTAGCGAGTAAGCATCAGACGCGCTAGCACGCCACTTCACCAGTACGTCAGCCGACTTGCCTGAGAGTCTTCAGAAACTAATAGAGCTAGTTGTAGAGTTGCACAGTGTTGGCTGTTACCCAGTCGTATCTTTGAAAATGCGCAGCGAGAAAGCCTAAGCCTCTTAGGCCCATGACAAGAGTGAATCTGCTACTGAGCCCTGTGGAACTGCTCTAACATACAACTATAGTTTCTCACAGTGACGTTTACACGCGAGCACTCAAATTTTTTGTAGCAATTGAACCGTCTTTTTATACGCCCTACACACACTTTTGTAAGAGCTCTCGTGTGATAAGAAATAAAGTAAACGTCGCACACCTTTCAAAAAGGAAATAAAAATGTTAAAAAATTTTATTTTAATGAAAACCTATTACCTGCGTTATTTACCCACGTTATACATAAATTTTCATTTAGAAAGGGAAAAAAAGACGCCCCTACTCCTTTAACAAATGATCATAATTTCCTATGCAGGTTTCCGGCATCACCATTACCGCAGACGTCACAACCTCGCAACTTTAAAGAGCGCTCAGAATGTAATATCCAATTTAAGTTGAATTTTAGTTAAAATTTATACTTTTTGGGCTCTCGGATAATATTATATTTTGTTCGCCTATACCTGCATACATGTTCGTGACTTTTAATACACTCCAACTGAATAATCTTGATGGAGATAATTCATTGGATTGATAGTTTTTACCCCACGCACACGCTTTTGATATGGCCACCCTCCACTCGCCACCAAGCAACCTATTTATGTTTATTTATATGGGTTCAGCTGTCGTTATAAAAGCCTAAGTTGTCATATAATACATGCAGTGCACGTTATGGTCAAATGATACACAATAAAATGTTAAGGGTGGGTTACGAATGTGCATCGTTACGATGGTACACAAATTTATATTTTACTTAGGGGTGCGCTGGTAATAAATTACGCGAAATGTATTCCTAAATGACAATTACAAATTTTCAAACGTGTGCCCGTGCCCATTTAAGGGAGACTTTTAGAAATTGTATTCTGATCGTTGTTATCGGCGATTACGTGTCGTCGTGTCGACGCAATTGGGCCTTTTCACCTGACGAAAGCTCAAAATATATTTAATAGTACAATTAATGTACATTAGGGTGGCTTGAGGTAGGGTAACATCTTATTACACTTTTAGCGTTGTAAATCTCTTCGCCAAAGTCTGATTTCTTTTGTTTCTTCAAACTTTTTCATAAAATTAGAGGGAGTAACTATACCTGCCCAGTTCTTCCCTTTTAACTGTTTCCCAGCCTCCCAATCACTAGCTTTCGACAGACAGAGGGGCAGACGGGACAGACAGAGGGGCAGAAGGACAGAGGGAACAGAGTTATGGTGAGGACCACGTCCCCATCCATACCTGGATGGGATTACACTGAGTTAGAGAAGAGGCCGGTTCCAACCCCTACCAGGTCGAAAAGGATAATCAGAAACGTGTAAAGATCCATGTGGATCACTAAGGACTTAGTATAGCAACCCGAATGGCATGTTTAGAAGGGAGGTTTACTTCAACTATCTACATTGGCGGCTTGCAAGTTCCGGCCACTGTAACTCACGAACGATGTAAGAAAAATACATGAGGTTTAGTGTACAGATTTTCGATTCACAAGAGCACAGCCACTAGATGTGTTTGTTGTTAAACTTCTCCCGAAATTTAATTTCTTTTGTTCCTCAAACTATGGTATGGTCTTGGAGTTTAAAGTTAGTTTCTTGCCTTAACTATCGGTCCCCCAACAACTAGATTTCTAGAAGGGGCCGAGTTATGGCGAGAGATTTGCAGGTTCCAGCCACTATAACTCACGAACGATGTACAAAAAATACGTAAAGTTCAGTGCATTGACTCACAAGAGTTCAGTCACAAGATAGTAGTAATAATGGGGGTGCGCGGGGGGGGGGGGGGGTCCTAAATTAATATTCTACTCAATCGTTAAAATAAGCCCATCACAATAAACATTTCGTTGTAAAACTTTTTGTCAAACTTGTTCCTTCACACTTTTCAGAGATTTTTCATAAAATTAGAGGGAGTAACTATACCTGCCCAGTTCCTTCTAAACGTCAGGACCGAGCCATCTTTTTTAGAGGCCCATTCTGTTCTTTTGACCTAGGACATATTATGAAAACCGTAATCTGACACTGAGACACGGAAAAGCTTTATTGGGACAGCTTGCAAGAGCTTCACTGCGCGCGAGCGCGAGTCTGTTAAGTCTAAAAATTGCAAGAAGCTAGTAAGGCTTCCTTTTAGACTCGCTTTGCTAGGCGATTATAAAGGTTTTTAATTTATGAAACTTGTTGCAGGGTCGATTAGTAATAGAAACATATCTCCAAGTTCATAGGTACTAGTTACAGTAGTTACCAATTTAAATGACAAATTCATGGCGTCTTTACGGCCAATCGTAAATTACCAATAAAATAACTTTACAAATACTTCCTAAACAAGCTGAAATTTTCAACGCGAAGCGAGAAATGCGGCAGAGTAGTAGAAAACCTAAGGTAATTTCGTAAAGACTCGAGAGTAGTTATCTTTTTGTACGTCTACTACTTATTATAAAATTCAATTCGAGTTTATAGCCTTTTTATATACTTTTTTACCCTTATTTACGTTATTTTTTCCTTGAAATGATGTAATAAACAGTCGGTGCGATTTTAAATTATTCTCATTAAAGTTACTTTGTAATTTTGTGCGGTACGAAAGGAGAGATGCGGACTGATTCTTGTCCAAAAATATTTAAGTGCAATTTCAACTTGCACAAATCGTTACGAATGTTGTAACTGTATTTGACATTTACCCTCGTATAAGTATACGAATAAACATGAAATATTAACATATAAAACAACTCCCATAATTTAATAAAACGTTAAATATCCCTAGTATGAATCATTCAATCAGTCGTATAATAAACGTATACAATGTCACACCTTAACAATTTGATACCAAATAAAAAAAATGTTTATTATTTTTTCGTCTTCCTCGTATACATATTAAGCTTCCTCTACGTATATGTTAAACAAGTAATTAAATTGCCGGTTATTATTAAATTTAAATATTGAAATAAATAACCAAATAACGGGATGGTGACAAATTTACAGGTGTTTTGTACTAAATTTTTTCGAGAGCCTCCTTTTTATTTTTAAAATATATAAAAGTTGCTCAAGTCAAGTATTCTACGAGACGCGCGCCACTCCTATAATACTCGTAAGTGTGGGCTACCCAGCCCGACTCACACGAAAAATCTGGACAGCTAGCAAAAGGCTCAATGATGCCTGGGTGCAACGGTACTGCATGCAATAAGACTACAGGTTTTCTAAAAAAATCTAACGCCTGGGCCATTAACAAAAAAGAGAAAAATCTTATAAAAAGTGTACAAATTAAGCTTTAGGTATCAACGCGGGCCTTTTAACTAAACACTGCTCACTCAATTTTTCAAGACGATGAGCAAACTCGGACTGGGGTACTATTTTACCAGCACAAATGAATGACCTATCTTCTCGCAAAATAACAAAATTCCCACAGTTGCCAACCAAACTATAAAGTATCCTTACAGACCTCTCTTCTAATGGGCATCGTTCTGTTATTATTTCAAATCGATGGGAAACATTGGGTATAAAACATGCTGCTACAAGCGGGTGGTGGAGCGTCAAACCGTCTTAGTTGGTGGAGCGATTAGTCTGACTAATTCCGATAACAAACAAGACTCTAGATATCTTAAAGGCCCGGCGAGACAGGCAAGACAGGCAGAACAGTCAGGGCAGTCAGGACAGTCAGGACAGTCAGGACAGTCAGGACAGTCAGGACAGTCAGAACAGTCAGGACAGTCAGGACAGTCAGGACAGTCAGGACAGTCAGGACAGTCAGGACAGTCGGGACAGTCGGGACAGTCGGGACAGTCGAGACAGTCGGGACAGTCGGGACAGTCGGGACAGTCGGGACAGTCCGGACAGTCAGTAGAGTCAGGACAGTCAGAGCAGTTAGGACAGTCAGGACAGTCAGAACAGTCAGGACAGTCAGGACAGTCAGGACAGTCAGGACAGTCAGGACAGTCAGGACAGTCAGGACAGTCAGGACAGTCAGGACAGTCAGGACAGTCAGGACAGTCAGGACAGTCAGGACAGTCAGGACAGTCAGGACAGTCAGGACAGTCAGGACAGTCAGGACAGTCAGGACAATCAAAACAGTCAGAACATTCAGTACAGCCAAGACAGTCAGGACAGACAAGAGATTGAGCAATAACAAGTCTGTGATGCCCTTAGATGTCCTGAGCCGCACGCGCGCTACACTGAAGCAATCAACCTGTCCCCCTTAGCCGAGAAGCTCGGATAGCCAGCTAAACCTCCTTCGCGCTTGCGATTGGGGCTTGCAAGTGTTCCCCATAAACGGGAAATCCCCATTAATTACGAGTCATAACCTCGGGTTGATTCCGCCTCTGCTCTGTACGCAGTGACGTTTCGGCGTTGCCAGTGCTACCGAGAAGATAACCAAATTTGATCACTTAGAGGAAGTAAGGTGTTTCGACGGCTTATCGTATTAAATCGGCTTACTCTTTAAAAATTTAGAAAAGTCTCACGCTCTGCAAACCAAATTAAAAGTATCTTAAACCTCAAACCTACTCTTGAGATCCTCTACAAAAAACGAAACCGTCCCAATTGAGCACTGAGTCACGCAGAAGCATAAACATGCTTCCTTCGTAAAAAGGTCCTAACGTATCATAGTAGTCCATGTGTAGAGGACGGGAGAGAAAGGACGAACGACGAGAAATCCTTCCAACATGTTTTAAGCCCTGCTCTTGTGGCGCCGAAAGACCCAAACCTGTGTTCTGCTTGCCAAGAACCAGTGGTCCTACAAAGAGTTCATCCGAGCAGACTTGGAGCTTTCTTGAAGAAAATAGAAAGGTGGCGCTATTACAAAAAGGCTGCAGAAACGACAGAACACTTTACTCTGGTCTTGGAATGACAATGGCCCGCTTTAGCAAAAAAAGAGTAGACTCAGTTCCCACGACCGTAAGGAAAAACTAAGGATAAAATGTATCGCTATACTTATAAAGAAGTCCCAAGCGACGGCCGACTGTTTTCGGGTTTTTCAAGAGCATGCCCTTGTTTTATTGCCTTGACCCTGTTGTTTCAAATTGATTTTGTCTATTTTTGAAAATTTTTAATCTTCCACGTCCAGCTATTAATTGAACAAAAAATTGTGTTAAGTCCCGAACCAAAAAAACTAAAATCTATTGACTAAAATGACGTTAATTCGACGCTTAAAAATATTTTTTTAATTATGATATTTCGGAAAAAAATTAATCCGACAAGAAGCGACATTTTCAATTAGGATTAGGTCGGTTTATCCGTACGAGAACATTTTGTAAAAATATTAAATATTTTCGCCTTCAAATTATGAAAAATTTCTAGTCAAATTGTTGTCTGTTTTAGGCCGGGACGCAAATTGGAGCTTTCGTGTTGTTTTTTTTTGGAAATAATAACGAAATTTGATTTATTAAGATATACGTCGGAATTATGCTAATCTGAAAAAATTAGTGATAATATACAAATGTGTTGTGTACCAAAAGTTGGTTCAATTTGGTACATCTGCCAACAAAGTATAGATCATAAAGACTAATCCTATTACAAGATTTACATATATGAGCAATAATAAATTAGTTTTATATCATTATTTATAATGAAATAAATTTCAATTACGGAGGTAGACAAGTTCCAAATTAATTTGGGGATTTCTCCCCTCTCTTTTCGACAAAAAAGTTGCCAAAATAAAAAGTTTCTCATCCACTGTACTGCTATATCCGCAGTTTTAAACTTTTTCGTTCAATGATTTTTTTTCAAATTCCGTTCAGGCTACTTTTTATACTTTTTGGGCATGCTATAGATATCGAAGTTCTTAACCAAACGGCATTTGTTCGGTTTGTTAGATATTTCCAGAACCGGAGTTACGATTTTTTGGAGGTGAACATTTTTTTGAGGAATTACAATAATTAGCAATCAATATATTGCGAGTTGGTGCATACAATTATCCTATTAGAAGATACTATTTTCATTAAAGTGGCGCTTCCGGTTAAGCCGGAAGTCAACCAAATTTACCAACCAAACTTTAAAAACACCCTAATATATTTTTTAATAATTTGAAAGGCTGCAAAATTATCTGACTAACGATACCAAACATTTGATATTTTGGCTTCAGGTTTAGACAAAAATGGAATTAGCTTCCTTATTTTAAATAGAACACCCTGTATATTTTTACATTTTTGACATCAGGGAGTGGTCCTAAACCCTAAGCATACTATTCTTTGATATTATTTTCCAATATATTTTTAATATTTGAAAACTTCAATTATTCAACATTTTGCATACATTTTTCTTTAACTCTAACTATTTTTTTATTCGTCGTTACTCTTTTATTTTCTTCTACAAACTTTTTCTTTAGGGTTAAAATATACTGCTTTATATAATTGATATAAATTGAGAGTAAGGGATTTCTTTCGGCCATTTGAAACAAACTCTTTGAAACGCATAGGTGCTACCCTCCTATTTACGATAACATAGTTTGTTTTACATCCCCCTTTTTATAAATTCTTCTTTATTTCTCAATTTTTTTTAAAAAAAAGGAAAGCTTTGGTCAATTATTATAAATTTATCTTTCAACTTTGTTTAATATCAATTTAAATTTTAAACAATGAAATAAAATATAACCGTATGTAGTTAGGTATACTACATAATGGTATTTTACATAAGAACATAAATAATTGTGTTTGTATTTAAATGATATCTGATAGTATACCTTATTTGTATACTTATGAGCGTCTAATGGGAATTTAAATTACTTTATTTTTACGTATTATACCTACTATTTTTAGGCTCATTACTGGCTGTAATACTTAGTAAACACCGTATATTACTGAAAATTGAACTTAAATGGTGCTTGCTTTTAAAAACTAACTGGATAATATGTGGGACAAACGCCATTAAGGCTATAATTTACAGGAACTATTAATATTACACCACAGTTCTCATTCGCCTATTTACTTCCTTTATGCTTTAACATAACCTTTCTCTTCTGATCTTCACAACTTCTTTGCGTATCATCAACGTCTTCTGGTGACTACGAATTATATCTCTCTAGCAGTGGCGGCTTTTTAGAAAAGACTAGGGAGGCTCCGCCTCCAAAAATAAAAACAGAAGAAGAAAGAAAAAACAGAAAATTTACAGTGAGCAGTATGGTTTGAAGTTAAAACCAACTTGAAATTTTTCACAGAAACTAAATTAGGCCACGCCCCCTTTTGCCTGCGGGGTGCTCTTTGCCTCGCTCCGCTCGGCGAGTTTTCTTTAGCCTCCTTAATTTATAAATTGAACAGTTACGGCTTTTCAGAGGAGGCTAGGACGACTCAGCCTCTCTAAGGAAAAACAAAAGAAGAGAAAACAGAAAATTTACAATGGACAGTGTTGTTTGAAATTAAAAACCAACTTGACTATTTTTACAAAAACTGAATTAGGCCACGCCCCCTTTTGCCTTCAGGGCGTTCTTTTCCTCGCTCCGCTCGGCAGGTTTTCTTTAGTCTCCTCATCTTTCAAATTGAACCGTGACAGTTTTTCAGAGGAGGCTAGGAAGACTCGGCCTCTCTAAGGAAAAACAGAAGAAGAAAGAAAAAAACAGAAACTTTACAGTGGACAGGGTTGTTTGAAATTAAAAACCTACTTGACTGTCTTCACTAAAACTAAATTAAGCCACGCGTCCTTTTTCCTGTGGGTGCTCTTTGCCTCGCTCCGCTCGGAGGGTTTTCTTTAGCCTCCTCAATCTTGAAATTAAATACAGTGAGAGCCTCCCTAAAAACAGAAGAAGAGAAAACAGAAAATTTACAATGGACAGTGTTGTTTGAAATTAAAAATCAACTTGACTATTTTTACAAAAACTGAATTAGGCCACGCCCCCTTTGATCTGCGGGGCGTTTTTTCCCTCGCTCCTCTCAGCGGGTTTTCTTTAGTCTCCTCAACTTTCAAATTGAACCGTGACAGCTTTTTAGAGGAGGCTAGAGGAAGACTCGGCTTTTCTAACGACAAACAGAACAAGAAAGAGAAAACACGAAAATTTACACTGAGCACCTTAGCAGTATAGTTTGAAAATAAATACCAACTTGACTTTTTTCTCAAAAATTAAATTAGACTTTTGCCTGCGGAACGTTCTTTTCCTCGCTTCGCTCGGCGAGTTTTCTTTAGTCTCCCCAACTTTTCAATTGAACAGTTACGGCTTTTCAGAGAAGGCTAAGAACACTTGGCCTCTCTAAGGAAAAACAGAAGAAGAAAGAGAAAACAGAAAATTTACAGTGAGCAGTGTTGTTTGAAATTAAAAACCAACTTGACTATTGCCACAAAACTGAATTAGGCCACGCCCCTTTTTACCTGCAGGCGTTCTTTGCCTCGCTCAGCTCGGCGAATTTCTTTCGCCTCCTCAATTTTGAAATTGAACAGTGACGGCTTTTCAGAGGAGGCTAGGAAGGCCCAGCCTCTCTAAGGAAAAACAGAAAAAGAAAGAGAAAACGGAAAATTTACAGTGAGAAGTGTTGTTTGAAATTAAAAACCAACTTCACTATTTTTGAAAACTTTTTTAGTTTAGTTTAGTTTATGCCACTCCCCCTTTTGCCCACAGGCGCTTTTTGCCTCGCTCCGCTCGGCGGGTTTTCTTGGTCTTCTCAATTTTGAAATTGAACAGTGACGGCTTTTCAAAAGAGGCTAGAAAGACCCAGCCTCTCTAAGAAAAAACAGAAGAAAAAAGAGAAAACACGAAAATTTACAGTGAGTAGCATTGTTGGAAATTGAAAACCATCTTCACTTTTTTCTTAAAAACTCCATTAGGCCACGCCCCTTTTTCCTGTGGAGTGCTATTTACCACGCTCCGCTCAGTGGGTTTACTTTAGCCTCCTAAATTTTGAAATTGATGGCCCTCCGAGTCCCACGAACGAAAAAATGTTAAAAAGTTCGCCTGTGCGGCCTTCAAAATCTCGCTAGGTCACCGAAAACTTCTTTTTTTAAAAACGAAAGTTTAACTAATTAAATAACCACTTTTCTCGGTAAGTACACAATTTTAAAACTGCGCAAACACGGCCTGTGCGTGTACGAGTATGTTTACAGTGTATATGATACCTATTTTTTAAAACAATATCGACTGTTATGGTTTTTTTAAATTCAAATATTTGGAGAGTTTTATAGCCGAGGAATGTTTACCAAAAAAAATTTTTTTTCACGTTCGAAATTCCCATTTGGGGCGAATAAAGTTACAAAGTGAGCCAAATAAGGTAGCGGCGATAAAATTTAATTTCAACCATCAAATTAATTCAATTGATTTTCTAATTTGTTACATTAAATTAAAATAAAACCGGATCGTTTTTCAAATTATATTTTCCTTATCGATGTATAGAGCGTAGGCCCGTTAATAGGAGTAATACCGGGTGTCCAGATAAGTCGTTTCGGTGTTGCGCTCGTTTGTAAACGCGTCCGAGACGTACCGTATAAATCTGCACGGACGTCATTTGAACGATTTGTGTACGTAGATAGTCTGAGCTTTTATTTTACGTGGAATTGAAAAAATTTTAAAATTAATAGGAAGCGAACGGCGAACGAGAAAACAAGTTTCGTCGACAAAGCTATTCATCCTACATAGTTATCTTGTGAAATACTTGGGCATCGTGTAAGATTATATTTTAATTCGGATGTGAAAAATAGAAAAGACATACACGGTGAGTTGCATACATTTACAGGTAGATGTCTTGAATGTCACGCCGTTTTATAAGACAATGCATTGTAAGGAATAATGGCGCCCACAGTCATGTCTCCGGGTCACCTAAGCTCATTTACGTTGATTAAATGCCGCAGTGCGCTTGTAGGTGTTGTATTGATAGCAACGTGTTATAAGCTTTTCATTGATTTTACATTAAGTGCCGTTAATACATTTTTTTTTATTTAGTCAGGTAGGTATATCATAAATTATAAGCACTTCGACTTTGTCGATGGGTGATATTAAACGTGCATAGGCACTACATAAATATATTCAAAGTAAGAAAATTGAAAAATAATGTCCTTTTTTGTACACATGAACGATACCATCTATATAATTACCTAATGAGCCTTTAAAATAATAAAAATGTAGGAAAATAGTTCAAATGAACTTCTAGAGAAATTCTTTTGCTTTATTAACAATTTAAAACGATTTCGCTTTGATATTATAACGAACATTGTATTTTAATTGAATATTACGCTTCAGTAGTAGAGTAAAATTACCTATAAATTTGTGAATGCGATGAAAATAATTGGAAAGCGAATAAAAATTTATCCAAACGTTGGAAAATGCCCAACGCGACCATAGTAGCGTCGCAGAGTGGGCCTAGTGGGACAAAACTGGATTGTGGCCAAGAGCAGGATGGGATGAGAGAGTGGGAAAAAAAGCAAAAAGAGACTTCGAAAAATGGAAGAGAGGAGCGAGGTAAAGGCAGAAGGCAAAAATGAAACTATATGGAGCTGGAGAGAAAAGCTAGAGGGCAGTGGCGCCATACATTTCAAAATTGAGGAGGCTACAGAAAACCCGCCGAGCGAAGCGAGGCAAAGAGCAATCCTCTGACAAAAGTCTGTTTCTGCTTAGAGAGGCTGAGCCTTCCTAGCCTCCTCTGAAAAGCATAAGTTTCAAAATTAAGGAGACTAAAGACAATTCGTCAAGCGGAGCGAGGCAAAGAGCGAAGCTCTGACAAAAGTCTGAGCCTTCCTAGCCTCCTCTGAAAAGCATAAATTTCAAAATTAAGGAGACTAAAGAAAACCCGCCGAGCGGAGCGAGGCAAAGAGCGAATCTCTGACAAGAGTGTGTTTTTGCTTAAAGAGGCTGAGCTTTCCTAGTTTCCTCTAAAAAGCATAAATTTCAAAATGAAGGAGGATAAAGAAAACCCCCCGAGCGGAGCGAGGCAAAGAGCGAACCTCTGTCAAGAGTCCGTTTTTGCTTACAGAAGCTGAGCCTTCTTAGCCTCCTCTGAAAAGCATAAATTTCAAAATTAAGGAGACTAAAGACAATCCGTCAAGCGGAGCGAGGCAAAGAGCAAACCTCTGACAAAAGTCTGAGCCTTCCTAGCCTCCTCTGAAAAGCATAAATTTCAAAATTAAGGAGACTAAAGAAAACCCGCCGAGCGGAGCGAGGCAAAGAGCGAATCTCTGACAAGACTGTGTTTTTTCTTAAAGAGGCTGAGCTTTCCTAGTTTCCTCTAAAAAGCATAAATTTCAAAATGAAGGAGGATAAAGAAAACCCCCGAGCGGAGCGAGGCAAAGAGCGAACCTCTGTCAAGAGTCCGTTTTTGCTTACAGAAGCTGAGCCTTCTTAGCCTCCTCTGAAAAGCATAAATTTCAAAATTAAGGAGGCTAAAGACAATCCGTCAAGCGGAGCGAGGCAAAGAGCGAACCTTTGACAAAAGTCTGAGCCTTCCTAGCCTTCTCTGAAAAGCATAAATTTCAAAATTAAGGAGGCTAAAGAAAACCCGCCGAGTGGAGCGAGGCAAAGGGCGAATCTCTGACAAGAGTGTGTTTTTGCTTAGAGAGGCTGAGCCTTCCTAGCTTCCTCTGAAAAGCATAAATTTCAAAATGAAGGAGGCTAAAGAAAACCCCCCGAGCGGAGCGAAGCAAAGAGCAAACCACTGACAATAGTATGTTTTGGCTTAGAGAGACTGAGCCTTCCTAGCCTCCTCTGAAAAGCATAAATTTTAAAATTAAGGAGACTAAAGAAAACCCGCCGAGCGGAGCGAGGCAAAGAGCGAACCTCTGTCAAGAGTCCGTTTTTGCTTACAGAAGCTGAGCCTTCTTAGCCTCCTCTGAGAAGCATAAATTTCAAAATTAAGGAGACTAAAGAAAACCCGCCGAGCGGTTCGAGGGAAAGAGCGAACATCTGACAAAAGTCTGCTTTTGCTTAGAGAGGCTGAGCCTTCCTCGCCTTCTCTAAAAAACATAAATTTCAAAATTAATAGACTAAAGAAAACCCGCTGAGCGGAGCAAGGTTAAGAGCGAACATCTGACAAAAGTTTGCTTTTGCTTAGAGAGGCTGAGCCTTCCTAGCTTCCTCTGAAAAGCATAAATTTCAAAATTAAGGAGATTAAAGAAAACCCGCCGAGCGGAGCGAGGCAAAGAGCGAACCTCTGACAAGAGCCTGTTTTTGCTTAGAGAGGCTGAGCCTTCCTAGTCTCCTCAAAAAAGCATAAACTTTAAAGTTAAGGAAATTAAAGAAAACCCGCCGAGCGGAGCGAAGCAAAGAGCTTACCTTTGACAAGAGCCTGCTTTTGCTTAGAGAGGCTGAGCCTTCCTAGCCTCATCTGAAAAGCATAAACTTCAAAATTAAGGAGACTAAAGAAACCCCGCCGAGCGGAGCAAGGTTAAGAGCGCTCCCCAGTCAAAAAGAGACGTGGCTTAATTTAGTTCTTGCGAAAAAAGTCAAGCTAGTTTTTAATTTCCAACAACACTGCCCACTGTAAATTTTCTGTTTTCTCTTTCTTCTTCTGTTTTTGGTTAAGGAGGGGCCGAGCCTCCTTAGTCTTTTCTGAAAAGCCGCCACTGCAAATCGAAAAAGTAAAAAATTACATTTTAAGGATGGGCCTAAATATCCTTGAGACTCGAGATACACCCTTGTTAATTTATGTAAGAAATATTTTGTAAATTTACATACAAAAAGAGTACCACCCTTTCGCTCCACTTACCTAAGGTGAGCGTAGGTTTAATTCTAATGATGATGTGTTGAGTAATAATGGATGAATTGAATTGCAAAATAGAAATATCGTTATTATATAATTTGTATTGATGGTCATATTTTCTTTTTTTTTTAACTTTTGTTTTGAATTTGCTTAACAACCACACAACTAAATTATGCGGCTCTTTGTATCTACTTTTGTCTAAGAATTTGAAATTTAGAAAGTTCGTTGAGCAATTTTAGGCGTTGGTGGCATGAGAACCACTATAGAGGTAAATCACGGACTGTGTTCCTGTAACCCTGTAGTAAAGACGCTACTGCTTAGTCTAAGCTACTGATTCACAATAGGGGTGCGCGAATCCCTCAGGGTGTGTGCCATTACTAGATCCATACTCGTAAATATTTAGTTTACTCGCCAACTTTCCGCAAAAAATGTATTCGGAATAACAACAAAACTGTTGAGATTAACCTTTTAAATTGCGAGTTCACGAGCACACCGTTCAAGTTCAAATGTAGTCAATGACAATCTGGAATGAAATCTGGAAGCGAAATTATAAAAATGTCATTTCGACCTACTCAAATGAGATATAAATAATGGATACATTGTTTCTAAGAGATACTCGAACTTTTGCCGAGTCATCGCACGAGCGTATCACAAATCAACGCCCAGAAATAAATGGAAATCAAGCAGACAAAATGGGCCTTCCTACTAATCAATTGAAATAATTTTATTTTTATTGTTAAGCATCGAGGGGGAACCCCCGCCGCGTCAACTAGCAGGTGGTGTCTGGAGGGTGGCTCGCTTGATATTGCCATTAATTCGACAATTATTACAGTTTGTGTGGTGCTTAAAATTTTGTTGGAAGAGACTATAGGCTCCCTACACTTTGCATGTTGAGAGTACGATCTCTCAAGTGCATGAAACGCACAGTCCAACTCAAGAAACTGCTATTAGAAAGATATGGAACACACCTGGATTATCTCGGAATAGGGTAGGCATGTTTACTCTGACCAAGCGGTCACCCTGAGCTCATTAAGTTCCAAGTCATCCTGTTTGAAGAATGAAGTCTAGAGCTCTAGCTCTAGCGGTGTCAAACTACACCATAGTGGCACGCATTGTGGACAATCTATTGATGTCATACAATTCTTCTGACATTTAAATTATTTTACTTGCTATCACTGTCTACTTGGTTTATCAATGTAGCCTTTCTCAAGGATCCCGCCTCTAGAGTCATAGTCGTAGTATTTCAGACTCTATCATACATAAACTGGTGTCTAGAACGTTACGGATGTAGTCACTGGGTGCAAATTTTTAGTAGAAGAGTGCACTCTTTCAATTTCCGGAGACCAAGTGCTCTAATTTAAGCCTGTAGAACTTGGTACCCGAAAAGATAAAAGTTTGGAACGAATTGGGGTAGAAATACAGGTAAAAGGAATAAGTGAAGAAGGAGAAGGGGTTCCTTCTACTGTAGAAGGAAACATTTGTACGCTTTTAATTTGAGGCGTGTGGCAGGCTTTAGCGACCTAGAGCGGAGTTTGAAACCTGAACCACGGGTAGAACTGTACTAGGTCAACTACTCTCGTTGGGTTGCCTCTGCGTTGCAAAATAGAGAGACCAGAAAAATATGTTGACGTTCTTTTTGCTTACGAGCTCGAGAACTGTTCTTCGCTTGGGGTCCATCTTGAGCAAAACGATACTGTCGTTTTAACTGCCTGGTGAGTCGTTTGCGGGGTTTCTACAGTTGAGAACTGCCATAAAGCCTTTCAAGATTCTGGCGTGTCTGTTACGAACTATTTAATTACCCAGGCCTATCAAGCTGCTGCCTATCGGCCCAAATAAACAAAATGACACCTGTTCGAAGATTTTTCTTTTCTCATAGTTCTCATCTTATCCATTCAATTATTTGTCCTGTAAAACCTTCTACGTCTTACCTCCTTCTACGTTTGCGCGAATTGTGTATTTTTTCAGTACCATTGTCCCCTCCCCCACCTCTTCTAAATTGGTCCTTTAAATATTGAGTAGGTATACCGATGACTAGAAATAGCTTAGGGTACGGTGCACTGCTCTACGTCTCTTTCCAAACTACTGTATCTCTCTTGGCGATCCTCGACAAATTTGGTGCCTTCTACGTTTTGATGCAAAAAGCCACAGAATGAATTAAATAATTCTAGGGCATAATTAATAACGGCAACATAATTTGTCATCGAAAAACAAATTTGTGTATTTTTTCGAAAAAACAGTTCGAGTTTTTCCAAAATGATAAATTAGTTTCCACAAACACGACATTGTCAAAAATCTATTTTTCCTTCGTAATTAACAAAAAATGGAGACAAACTATCCCGAAACCAAATTAATTACAGCTTTTCCTCCTGTCAACTACTAACGACTTTAAGTTGTATAAAAAAGTAAATATATAACGACTATTACCAATTTATAATAAAAAAAAGGGTTGCACAATAAATGTATCTCCAAATGTTGGTTCGTTTATTTGATGGGGTGAGAGATCATTATTCGGTGTCGTTATTTTTTTGGGGCGACACATACACACAACATGTTGACAACCATATGTGGAAGTGTGTGTGTGTGTGTGTGGATTTGACTTTTCTTCTTATGTTGATGCATCGACCACACCTTGACATTGTCGCAACCAAATTTAGTTTCAACGAGAAATAAAATCACAAAACTCACCCTTATAATTAAACTTTAAAATATATTCATTCATTGTGTTATCCTTTTGTGCGTTGATTAAATAATTTATTATTTCATACTATAAGAATGCATTACACCCTACATTTTGGGAAGTTCAGACGTCTGAGTATACAAATGAACCTTTTGTGGTCATTTATCAAGATTATATAAGCCGACCGTATATAGAGAGTTAAGAACTAAGTGACATATTTTGTGGACCTCAATTTGGCCCACTTCATTTACACTTTATTAACGTTATACATGCAAAACTTAAATTTGATGAGTGTCTTTGTTTTCAATTTAATACCGGCTAAAAGGGAGCACTGACTTCCTAGGTCATATTTTGCGACCACCAAGTCGCTTATGACTTATGACGCATTATTATTATTATTGCTTTTAGAGAAAAGTGTGCCTATAAAAAACAAAGTACGTTAAAATCTCACAAATTATGTTTTGTAGATTCTTTACGTTAGACGAACGGTTTACGCGCTAGAGCGCGTTAAAGTTCGGCGACAACTCTAAATCGGCTAAAAAGCTGTTTTTTTAGTTTCTTGCTTGTAACTCGGAAATTACGCACTCTTGGAAAAAGTATAGCGATATCAAAAAAAAGGAAATTAAATTTCCTATAAATTTTGTTCAATAGGTTTTTTACGTCAACAAACGGTTTAGGTGCTACAGCGCGTTAAAGCTCGACAGCAACTCCAAATCGGCTAAAAAGCTGTTTTTTTTTATTTTGGCATTTAACTTGGTAATTACGCACTTTTCGAGAAGGTGTGCCGGTATGAACTTAAAGCACATTAAATTTTCTATAAATTATGTTTAGGAGGTCCTTTACGTCAGACAAACGGTTTAGGCGCTAGAGCGCGTGAATGTTCGACGGCTACTCCAAATCGGCTAAAAAGCTGTTTTTTCTAGTTGTTTGCTTGTAACTCGGAAATTACGCACTTTTAGAAAAAATATAATAATATGACAATAAATCAAATTAAATTTCCTATAAATATTGTTTAGGAGGTGCTTTACGTCAGACAAACGGTTTAGACGCTAGACCGCGTTAAGGTTCGGTTATAACTCCAAGTCGGTTAAAAAGCTGTTTTTTTAGTTTCTTGCTTCTAATTTAGGAATTACGCACTTTTCGAGAAAGTATGTGAATATGAAAATAAAAGCACATTAAATTTTCTATAAATTATGTTTAGGAGGTTCTGTACGTCAAACAAACGGTTTAGGCGCTAGAGCGCGCGAATGTTCGACGGCTACTCCAAATCGACTAAAAAGTTTTGTTTTTTTTAGTTTTTTGCTCGTAACTTGGGAATTACGCACTTTTCGAGAAAGTATGCAGATATAAAAATAAATCACATTAAATTTTCTATAAATTATGTTTAGGAGGTTTTGTACGTCAGGCAATCGGTTTAGGCGCCAAAGCGCGTTAAAGTTCGACTACAACTCCAAATCGACTAAAAAAACTGTTTTTTTTCTAGTTTTTTGCTTGTAACTCAAAAAATACGCACTTTTAGAAGAAATATATGAATATAACAACAAAGCAAATTAAATTTCCTATAAGTATTGTTTAGAAGGTTCTTTACGTCAGACTAACGGTTTAGACGCTACACCGCGTTAAAGTTCGGCTATAACTCCAAGTCAGCTAAAAAGCTGTTTTTTTTAGTTTCTTGTTTCTAACTTGGGAATTACGCACTTTTGAAGAAAGTATGCAGGTATAAAAATAAAGCACATTAAATTCCTTATAAATTATGTTTAAAAGATTTTTTACATCAGACAAACGGTTTAGACGCTAGTGAGGGTTAAAGTTTGACTGAAATTTCAAAATCGGCCAAATACCTGTTTTTTTTTTAATTTTTCGCTTATAACTTGGAAACTACGTAACTTTAGAGAAAAGTGCATTCAGAAACATAAAGTAAATAAGTTTCCTACACATTATGCCACTCAAGTTTTTTTACGTCCGACGTATGGTTTAGGTTAGGTTCTAAAACGCCTTGAAGTTTAGTGTGTATATCGGGCGTTGCGGCTAAGCGAAGAACAGCGCTTTTAGCACCTAAACCGTTCGTCTGAAGAAAAAAATCTTTAAGAAGTTATTTGTTTAAAATGTAATTTCCTTTATTTTGTTACAGATAAACTTTTCTCTAAAAGTGCGTCGTTTTTGAGTAATAAGCGAAAAACTAGAAAAAAAGCAGTTTTTGACAGATTTTAGAATTTTCATCATACTTTAACGCCCTCTAGCGCCGAAACTATTCATCTTAAAGAAAAACCTTAAGAAATATAATTGGTAGAAAATTAGATATTCTTTATTTTTTGTGGAAGTGCTTTTCTCAAAAATTGCGTATTTTTCAAGTTATAATCGAAAAACTGAAAAAAGAGCGCGTCACTTTTACGAGGTGTCAAAGTTGAAATTCTGGTTCAGCACCCCCAAATACATAAAGAAAATAAAGTTTAACCATACTAATCGTACATTGTACGTCTACTGTTTAGTCCTTAGTCCTTAGACCGAAGATTATCTTCGGCAACGAATAAACTGTTGAAAATTTGATATCCTGCGTGGGCCTTAGTATACGTCGTGTCGTTCATTTAAGAGATGTGTAGGAGTGTAGGTGGGTTTTCTCGCAGTGACCACCCCCAAGCCGATGAGACCCAATAAGTTGGAAACGGCGTCGAAGTCGTTCACCAAAAAGTCGCGCTTTATGGGGAATGAAAATTTATAATTATCACTTTATAGCTGTTCGTAAAATCAATTTTATATGTCCTGTACGTACGTTACGCACAGGATGTAATGAATTCACCAAACGAGCGATAAATAAAACTGTCTTAATTACTACAAATTTTGTTTATAAACACCGAACTGTTTTGAGATTTGCATCTGTTTGTTTTTTATCCACGTATCACATATCCACAAGAGCACTTGTGTTAAACACTTTACACAACATGTCAAGATCAATTTTGTTTAATTTACCAGCTATAATTTACCAATTAAAAAAATTAATTACGTCTAATTGTTTAATTGAATTCCTTCAAATATAAGTTATAACTTAGATAAGTATCTACTCTTTTGTGTGAGAGGAAAAAAATTTTTTTCTCTTCGGGTAAAAAGCATGTGCAATGTGAATCTTTCAAACGTCCCACACGTAGACGTATCTTACTTCAAGTTGGCTTATAAAAGCCATTGTTCTTGTTAAACTTCAGCGATCAATCTTTTAACAACAAATAGTTACAAAAAGGGTATATTATTACGAAGAAGAACGAAAATAGGCATGTTGGTGCGAAATTGTATTTTTACGATTTATTTAGTGTCGCGCATTTAGGCTTGGGACGAGATGCAAAAATTGTCTATTACTCCTATAATAGTTGTTATTAAAAAAAAAGGCAAAAACATTAGTATAAATCAAAGTACACTGACACGAAATTTAGTTTGAATCTTAAAATAAAGAACAATCCCAACTAAAGCAAAAGTTTTAAAATTTATAGCCAATATAAAATGCATATAGAAAATATGTCCGAAGAGTTTTGAATGTACCTCGACGCTATTGAACTATTTATGGTTCCGATATACGTTATTTTGTGCGCGTATAAATCAAATAAAAATTATTATTATTATTTATTTATTTTTATGTTATTCGCCAAAAGGGGGGTCTCATCTTTTACTCGGCATTATTACTACACTTAAAACTCGTGAGTGCAGTAATAAAAGTTTTAAAAGACAATTTCTTATTGACTTTGGGCCTTTTATGGCATCGCCAAAATGCTCCTAAATCGTATTAATTTAATTTATGGCGCCATTCTACTTCAAAATTTTTATTTTTTATTTTGCAAATTATTTTGCGCGATAATACACTTATTTAACTTTTGGTAGTAGGTCAAGGGAAATTCCGCAGGACTGTTTTATTTCAGCTCCATGCAGATAAGTTCGATTTGCGACACATTAAGGGATGAAATATCGCCCACATCAATTTCATTCCTCGCATTGCAAATCCTTACAGACACCTTCTCTCCCACTACACACGCGTACATAACCCCTTAACCAAGTGCCCAAATTCCCATTTTAACCAATTTTGTCGAGTTTGCTTATTTTACTCCGTTGTCGGAGGAGCCGAATCCGACTAATAGTCTGTTCTCAAGTGTACATCCGTGGGATCCTAGATGAAGCAAGTGTGGCATTGATCTCAATCTCTTCACTTGAACTTGGAGAAACATAATTTCGATGTTGGCATTCTCGAAAATTATATGTTTGACTGGTGCGCGTGAAGAACAAAGTGGCTTACATAGCAAACACTTTTTCCAACTTATCTGAGTAACCATTGGTGTTACAAAAAAAAGTTTAATATACAAAATATTGCTACAACAATTATACACAAAAAAGCTTATTAGCAATTTTTATGTAGGACTAACTGTTTTCTCAGTCTCAGAAAGCTTACAGCCCCCTTGTAATTGTACAAAATCAGGCTCTCGTGGGAACCTTGATGAAGCAAGTATGTTATTGATCTCAATTTCTTTGTTTGACATCGGAGAAACATAATTTTGATGTTGGCACTCTCGAAAATGATGCGTTTGAGGGCAGCACTCGAGAAAAAAATGGCCGATATCGCAAACACTATTTAATCTACCTAAATAGTTCTGATTTTTTGGTTCCTTGTCTATTACGTAGGCCTAATGATATATTGAAATGCTGGACCTCGGCAGACCTCCGGATCTTTGTCGAAAATCGAAGAAACAGCGAAATTTTAAAAACTCTTTTAGCTTCTGTCAATTTTGACCCACAAGGATTAATTTTTCGGCAAAGATAGTTTAATACTTTTTAAGAGTAGACTAAATTTTTTACAATTTGAGACTAGATTGGTCTCTATAAACCTAGTGGTGCCCGAGATACAAGTGCAAAAAAGTTGACAAATTTTTCCTATTTTGTTATTTTTAGCGATACAGCGATTCGGATTATTTACCTTGCACAAAATGCAGCAATTATGATTTTTTGATATGTTTTATATGATGAAGATGTAATGATAAATCCACGTTTTGGTCTTCGGTGGATGTCCGGATCTTAGTCAAATATTCAAAAATATATACGAATTAGTTTTGCTTTACTTTTGGATATTTGACGAAGATCCGGAGATCCGCCAAAGACCAAAACTTGAATTTATCATTTGGCCTCCGTCACATAGAACATACCAAAAAATTATAACTACTCCATTTGCTGATAGGTAAATAATACGAACTCGTCTCAAAAATCTAAAACTAAAACGTATATATCTAGATCCGGATTATTTACCTTACATTAAATGGGGTAGTTATGATTTTTTGGTATGTTGTACATGATGAAGGTCTACTGAGAAATCCAAGTTTTTGTTCACGATGGAACTCCGGATGTTTCTCAAAAATTCAAAACAACAGCAGATCTAAATCGTATATATTTTTGAAGATTTGACAAAGATCCGGAGATCCACCGAGGTCAAAAACTTAAATTTGTCATTAGACCTTCATCATGTACAACATACCAGAAAATCTTAATTACCCTATTTGATACAAGGTACATAATCCGGATCTTTGTCAAAAGCTGTATTGCCAAAATGTGACGCAATTGCAAACTTTTGTACACTTGTATCTGAGATACTATTAGGTTTGCAGAGACTATTCTAATCTCAAATGGTAGAAAACTTTGTCTATTTAAAAAAGTATTCAAGTATCTTTGCCACCAAATTAATCTTTCACGGTCAAAATTGACAGCCACTGAAAAAAGGTGTAAAATTTAGCAGTTTCTTGGATTCTCTTGGAAAATCCGGAGGTCTGCCGAGGTGGAAAACTCGGATGTATCATTAGGCCTCCCTAATACAATACAATACAATACAATAATTTATTTCGCCACAAAAAAAGATGTACACAGCTCGTCACCACGAAACACATTAGTTATATCAGACGCTTACAAACATATTAAAAAAACAATTTAAAATAGTGTCGCTGATACATTGGTTACACATTTATAACATATTAAAAAAACAATTCAGAAATAGTGTCGCTGCTACATTAGACTTTTACAAACATATTAAAAACAATAGTCATCTAGTAATATCGCCAATACACTGGGTACATTGCACGCTCACAAACATATTAAAAACAGTATTCACGTATCGCCGACGAACTCTTCAATAGAGTAGTACGCACCCTCAACCAGCTTCGACTTGACTGCGGCTAGAAACGCCTTTTTGTTTAGAGATTTAATTTCTTCTGATAACCCATTGTACAATTTAATTCCCCAGTAGTCGACGTACTTCTGGGTTGATGACTTGTTGTGCCAGGGTATGACCAAATTATTCTTGTTTCTAGTGTTGAAGCCGTGCTTATCACTGTTTTTCTGGATAGAGTTCTTGTTGAGGTAGGTATACTTTAGGCTCTCGTATACATACAGGCTATAAAAGGTAAGTATCTTTTCACTTTTGAATACATGTCTACAAGTTTCATTATATTTCATATTCAGCATTATTCTTAATGCCTTTTTTTGCAGTATGAAAACCTTTGACGCGTCCACCGATGCCCCCCACAGCAAGATACCATACGAGAATATGCTATGAACACAGGAATAGTATGCTGTCTTTACGAGCTGGTAGGTTCCAATGTTTCTTTAGTCTTCTAAGTAGATATAACGAACTGGATAGTCTTTTGCATATCTCTTCCATGTGTCTCTTCCAACTGAGCCTATTGTCGATTTGGAGTCCCAAAAATTTGGCTGACTCCATAACTCCTCTGGTCCCAAATGTCAGTGTGTGTGTTTTTTCCGAATTTAGTTTCAATTTATTTGCCGCAAACCAATCTTCTATAGATCGATTCAAGCGATCACTCTCTTCACTGATACTGTCTACACTGGCTCCACTGAGTAACACCGAAGTGTCGTCACAGTAGAGGCACTTTCCCAACGCCGCAGGCGTATTAAAGTCATTAACATATATTATGAATAGAATGGGCCCCAACACCGACCCCTGAGGTACTCCATGCTCGTTTTTTAGTTTGCTTGACAGATTGTTCTGCCACCATACACTCTGATATCTATTAGTTAGATAGGAATTTAACAGTTTCAGCGGAACCCCTCTAAAGCCATAGACAATGCCATAGACATAGCCAATAGACAAGATACCAAAAATTGGAACTGCTTAGATAAATTGGAAAGTATTTGAGGTCTTCTCGCGTGCAGCACTCAAACGCATCACTTTCGAGAGTGCCAACATCGAAATTATGTTTTACCAAGTTCAAACAAAGATATTGAGGCTAGTGTCACGTTTGCTTCATCAATAGCCCACGAGTGCCTGCTTTTGCACAATTGCAAAAGAACAGTCCTCTTTTTGAGGAAACGGTTAGTCCTACATAAAAATTTATAATAACCATTTTTATGTAGAATTGATGTATCAATATTTTTTGTATAGAACTTTTTTTTGTAACCCCAATAGATAACTAGAAAAGTGTTTCGATGTTGGCCATTTTCTTTCGCGCACAGCTCTCGAACGCATAATTTTCGAGAGCGCCAACATCGAAATTATGTTTCAAACAAAGAGATTGAGACTAGTTGCTTCATCAAGGATCTTACGGGAACCTGTTTTTGTACACTTGAAAACGGACTATAATTTAAATTCCGGCACTTCTCCACTTGCAAGGATAATTTCTTTTTTCGCCTCTTTTCGCTCAATTATTCTACAACAACTGTAAATTTAAGTTTGCTGAAACTTATTGGCACAATTTGCCACTGCTACAAATACAAAAGCTTTCAAAAAGTTCAAGTTACATCAACATCGAATATTTTCCTAACTTTACATTGTTACCAGCGCAGCCACTAAAAAAACGACCTCGACAGCGTTAATGGTTATATAATAACTACTATCATAAAAGATTAGAAAACATAAATTGTTTCCTTTTGTTCATTTTGGCCATTTTGGCCATTTTGTTAATCAGTAGTAAAGTAGTAGTAGTCGCATTTACTACATTGTTCAACATTATTGTTTTACAACGGGAATATCGTACTAACGCATGCATAAGTGCATACAATGAATAAGCTACTTTCATAAGCTATATTAGAGCCATTATGCAACTACATACATAAAATTGATTTGAGGTTTATCGCAGTTTGCAAAAACGCAAAACTTTTCTTGTTAACGTACGACTATTATTGCTTTTTAATACCTCATATCGAGCCTTAATCAGTCACTAAAACTTTTCTGTACTTAATAAAGGTATAGAGTCGGTGTTGTAGTTACGCATAAACGCAATCCATTACGGTTTATAGTTGTTAGCATTTTTACTATTTTTTGTTCGCTTATTATACATACCAATGAATAATCAATTTTTTTTGTTTTAGCAATTAAAGTGCACAAATGGCGTATTTGCGGTCACTAGAACTTTATTTCGTCGCACTGAACCCGAACTTCTCCCAGCTCCCGCTCTGAGCGGCTCTAAAAGATATAGATTTAAGTAGGTCCAAGTGTTGGCTCTAGACTTTTTTAGAAGCGTAGAAGAAGGAGTAGAAGGTTTCCTGCAGACCGTGAGACCAGGGAGGTGTTGAACTCCGTTTCGGTTCTCTCGAAACAATCTACCAACTAACACCTCTCCATGAATGTAATAACTTCCTTAATGTGACCCTTGATTCTACAAATTCCTTCTCAGTGCTGTCCCTGCTCTCCCTTTGGCACAGCACAAAAGTTTATACAAGTACCAGTTTATTTGCTCCCTCCTTCATTGTAATATCTTCTCTGATACGTACCCAATTTTTCCTGCCTACTTTCTGGTACTATCAGCTAAATCGCCCGTGTATACAGCTGGGTTCATGGTTCAAAGTTAAAAGATCAAAGTTCAAGACTCAAGATTCCAAGATTCTAAGATTCAAGATCCAAGGTCCAAAGTTCAAGATCCAAGGTTAGAGGTTTGCGGTACGAGGTTCGGGGTACGAGGCTCGCGATTTGTAGTGCTAAATTCGATATTAAATATTCAAGAAAAGAAGTTAAATATTTTGGGTTCTAGAATCAGGATTCAAAATTTAAGGATCAAGGATCAAGCTCCAAGGTTGAAAGTTTCAAAGTTTAAGATTTAAGACTATCGGTTCCAGATTCTAGATTTCGGATTTAAGATTCAATATTTAACGTCCAAGATTCGAGATTCAAGATTCAATATCCAAGATCCAAAGTTCAAGGTCCAAAGTTCAAGATCCAAGGTTTGAGGAGCGAGATTAAATATTCAAGGTTCCAGATTTAAGATCAGGATCCAAGATCCAAGATCCAAGATCCAAGATCTAACGTTCAAGATCCAAGGTTTGAAGTCCAAGGCTCGAGTTTTGAGGTGTGAGATTCTAGATTTGTAATTCAAGATTCAAGCTTCAAGCTTCAAGGTTCTAGATTAAAGGCTCAAGCATCAAGGTTCAAGCTTTAAAGTTTAAGATTCAGGATTCAATGCACAAGGTTCATGGTTGAAGATTAATGATTCATCATCCAAGATCCAAGGTCCCAAGTTCAAGATCCACGATTCAAAGTTCGCAGTTGGAGACTCAAAATTCGAGATTCAAGATTTAAGGTTTTGAAAACCAAGATTTAAGGTTAAAAGGTTTAAAGATTCAAGCTCCAAGCTTCAAAGTTTTAAAGTTTAAGAGTCAAGACTCAAGGTTCAAGATTCCACATCAAGATTCCAAATTCCAGATCTCCAATTCAAGATTAAAGACTACAGATTCAAGATTCAAGATTATACAAGATTCAATGTTCAAGGTCTAAATTCAAGATCCAAGCTTTGAGATTTAAGCAGCGAGATTTGAGGCTCGAGATTCAAGATTCAAGTATCAAGATTCAATATTCAAGATTTGGGATCAAGATGCTTGGTCGAATGTCCAAGGTCTAAGGTTTATATCTACGGTTCGAGACTCGAGATTTGAGATTCGCATTTCAGGATTCCAGGTTTAAGATTCAAAGTTTAAGGTTTAAGATTCAAAGTTCAAGGTTCAAAATTCAATGATCAAGGTTCCCGTTTCAAGGTTTAAGCATAAAGGTCCAAGCTTTACAGATTCAGGACTTAAGACTCAAAGTTTAAGGTTGAGGATTAATGATTCAAGACTAAAGATTCTAGACTAAAAATCCAAGTCTCCGGATTCAATAGATTCAATAGATTCAAGATCTAAGATCCAAAGTTCAAGATCCAAGATTAGAGGTTTGCAGGTTGCAGGTTTCAAGGTGCGAGATTCGAAATTTTAGATACCAGATTCAAGATTCAAGATTCACGGTTCAAGGATCCAGATTTAAGGTACAAGCTTCAAAATTCAAGATTCTACACTACACTACACAAGTTTCAATATTCAAGCTTCAATAATCAAGGTTCATGGTATAATGTTCAAAGGCCAAGGGTCGATGTTCAAGGATCAAAGCTTAAGGTTCTAGATTTAAGATTCAATATTCATGATTCTTGATTCGAGATCCAAGATCCGAGGTTGAGGTTCGAAACTGCATATAGCATGATCGATTTCGTCCTTGGTCCCCAAATATTTTGCGTTATGAGTGCCAACTGCGTCGTCGTGACGGCCACTCAATCACTGGTCTTCCAGGTGTGCTCGGCGTAGTTGAGATGTTTATCAACTATCACCCCGAGCAGCCGAGCACCTTGAGTTTTTAAGTATCAACTTTAAACTTGGAGGCCAGCTCCGTCGAGTTAGGGTCGGATTTGAAGGCATCGCCTGCCTCCGACTTTTTCGGGACTGGAGTTGGGTCTCTCTCTTTCGCCTAGATCAGAATAATATGCTGGATCTCTTCGTTCGCTCGTTTTTTCAAGCTGTTCGCTTCTCTGGCTACCTCACCTAACCTAACCTAACCTAACATTTTGTCAAATCCATTTTCAGTGTCGGTCCAAACACTGAATGCAAGGCCTTTAGGTGTACCTAACTCCCCCTATATCTATCTTACGTTCTTTCTACCCCCTCCCTCCTACACGATTATTATAAATTAAACGAGCATGATGCCGTAACTTGTATTTTGCGTATTGAAGGTAAAACTGAAAAGGTAGCCTCATTATTGGATTTTCATTTTGTTTCATTTTTTTGAGTGCAGCAGTTTAAAAGCAAACTGCAAACATTACAAGGCTACCTGTCTATCATCGGCCGCTTTAAAAATTTGCTGCGAATATTGAGGTAAACTTAATTAAATACCACCTTTGATAAATCACCGGGGTGAAGTTTTTTTACGTAAAAAATTTTTCAATTAGTATATGCATACAAAAGAGTCGAATACGTATGAGTGATTATTACGTAAAAGATTGTAATTGAGGCTAGGTATAAAATAATATATTCACATTTGCAGCCATCATACATATATACACACAAGACAAACATGCAGAGTAGCATTATTAATATTCTTCAAGCTAGTTATGTAAAATATTAACTTAGTCTGTTCCCTCTGAAAACAATATGTCAAGGAACGCCGTATATAAAATTCAACTTCGTGTTTTTCAAATTTGTTTTATTTTACATACTACGCTCTCCGAGTATTTTTATTTGGGCTCAATTTTTTTCGATTATTAGACGTATCTTTAACGAAAGTCGCCTCGTTATTACGTTTTTTCAAATTAATTAAAATAGTAAAACGGAATTTTAATCTAAAATTAAGTATTCCAATTAAGTATTTGGTATTTATAATCGATGAATAAATTAGGACGGTTAATAAAGTAACCCCGAGTTTTATTTATGATCACAATTTTCAAACTTATTACTTATGCTATATCTATAACGTCCTATTAGTCATTCTTGAATAGGCAACTATTCAATAAGAGCAAATTGTTACAACAAACTTTGATTTATCTAACTTCCACAGTAGCTAACATAGAATAAATTTCCATGCTTGATTTCCAACGGTCTATTCATAATTGTTATTTAGAAAAAATTATATGAGCATCAAACGCCATTGTTTTCTTACACGTTAAGAGATAAGGAGCTTTTTTATAGAGTAGTTGAAGAACTAGACAGCTCTTTTAATAACGGCGTCCCGGCTGTAAGTTACAATGGCGATCCATGTCCTTCTTTCTTCTTGTATTAGCGCTATGCGCTATAACCATACCATCGGTTATGGTACCGTCCAGCGACGAATTTCCACTCTTCTTCAATTTTTCCAACAAGGGCGAGTCGAATCATGTAACATGTGTTACTCGTGCAGTCGGGATGGATTCTTGAGATAAGTGCCAGCACTTAGGCCACTCATTGGAGACCTCTATAAAGAAGAAATGTCCAAGAAAATTTTTAAGGTACAATTTAAGGTAGGACGCACGTCCTGCCGACGCGAGTCCTGCCGGGTCATCGGCAGGACTCGCCTAAAACTGGGTCGGTCACTAAAATATACTTATATCAGAAGATTTCAAGAAATTTTAGAAGTGCAGCTTAACCTTATTACGTCATAACAAGGTCGTTGAGGATGGGGGTCAACACGGTTGAAACCTTTCAGAAATTTTGTTCAGGGGTTCGAAGAACGCCATTGATATACCATTAAAAGAAATAGTTACCAATTTGCCGTATTAGAGCCTCTCGCGAGGGTCCAATGAGACTCTCCTTCTTGCCGCACGACCTGCTCATTAAATTACACATTTCACTAAATGAGCTAAGAGGGACTTTTAAGGTTTCCAAGTTTCGAGGTTTGCAGTTGATGGTTCGAAATTCGAGATGCGAGATTTGAGATTCGAGATACCAGATTCAAAATTCACAGTTCAAGGATCCAGATTTAAGGTTCAAAGATCAAGGTGTAAGATTTAAGGTTCAAGACTCAAGATTCAAGTTTCAAGTTTCAAGGTTAATGGTTCAAGGTTCAAGATTCAAGGTTCAAGAATCAAGGATCAATAATTAAAGTTCAAGGTAGAATGTTCAAGGATCAAGGATCAAGGAGCAATGTTTAAGGTTCTAGATTTAAGATTCAAGATTCAAGATTTGAGATTCTTGATTCAAGATCCGAGATCCAAGGTTTGAGGTTCGAGATTCGAGATGAAGCTAAATACAGCATGATCAATTTCCTCCCTAGTTTATTGTTCGCTGTCGACTCTACGGGCTCTCGCGAGGGCCCAATGAGACTCTCCTTCTTGCCGCACGACCAACTCATTAAATTACACATTTTACTAAATAATCTAAGAGGGACTTTGAAAGTTTCCAATTTCCAGATACCAGATCCTAGATTCGAGGTTCGCAGTTGAAGACTCGAAATTCGAGATGCGAGATTTGAGATTCGAGATGCGAGATTTGAGATTCGAGATACCAGATTCAAGATTCACAGTTTCAAGATCCAGATTTAAGGTTCAAAGACCAAGGTGTAAGATTTAAAGTTCAAGACTCAAGATTCAAGGTTCAAGGTTCATGGTTCATGGTTCATGGTTCATGGTTCATGGTTCATGGTTCAAGGTTCAAGGTTCAAGAATCAAGGATCAATGATTAAAGTTCAAGGTACAATGTTCAAGGGTCAAGGAGCAATGTTCAAGGTTCTAGATTTAGGATTCAAGATTCAAGATTTGAGATTCTTGATTCAAGATCCGAGATCCAAGGTTTGAGGTTCGAGATTCGAGATGAAACTGCATACAGCATGATCAATTTCGTCCCTAGTTTATTGTTCGCTATCGACCCTACGGGCTCTCGCGAGGGCCTGATGAGACTCTCCTTCTTGCCGCACGACCACCTCATTAAATTACACATTTCACTAAATGATCTAAAAGAGGGACTTTTAAAGTTTCCAATTTCCAGATACCAGATCCTAGATTCAAGGTTCGTAGTTGAAGACTTGAAATTCGAGATGCGAGATTTGAGATTCGAGATACCAGATTCAAGATTAACAGTTTAGAGAATCAGATTTAAGGTTCAAAGATCAAGGTGTAAGATTTAAATTTCAAGACTCAAGATTCAAGGTTCAAGGTCAAGGTTCAAGGTTCATGGTTCAAGGTTCAAGATTCAAGGTTCAAGAATCAAGGATCAATGATTAAAGTTCAAGGTACAATGTTCAAGGGTCAAGGAGCAATGTTCAAGGTTCTAGATTTAGGATTCAAGATTCAAGATTTGAGATTCTTGATTCAAGATCCGAGATCCAAGGTTTGAGGTTCGAGATTCGAGATTAAACTGCATACAGCACGATCAATTTCGTCCCTAGCTTATTGTTCGCTGTCGACCCTACGGGCTCTCGCGAGGGCCCAATGAGACTCTCCTTCTTGCCGCACGACCAACTCATTAAATTACACATTTCACTAAATAATCTAAGAGGGACTTTGAAAGTTTCCAATTTTCAGATACCAGATCCTAGATTCGAGGTTCGCAGTCGAAGACTAGAAATTCGAGATGCGAGATTTGAGATTCGAGATTCACAGTTCAAGGATCCAGATTTAAGGTTCAAAGATCAACGTGTAAGATTTAAAGTTCAAGACTCAAGATTCAAGACTCAAGTTTCAATATTCAAGCTTCAATATTCCAGGATCAAGGTTGAAGACTTAAGGTTTAAGGTTGAAGGTTCAAGTTTTGAGGTTCAAGGTTCAAGGTTCATGGTTCAAGGTTCAAGGTTCATGGTTCACGGTTCAAGTTTCAAGAATCAATGATTAAAGTTCAAGGTACAATGTTCAAGGGTCAAGAAGCAAGGTTCAAGGTTTAAGGTCCTAGGTTTTAGATTTAAGATTCAAGATTCAAAATTTAAGATTCTTGATTCAAGATCCGAGATTCGAGGTTCGAGGTTCGAGATGAAACTGCATACAGCATGATCGATTTCGTCCCTGGTTTATTGTTTGCTGTCAACCCTACGGGCTCTCGCGCGGGCCTGATGAGACTCTCCTTCTTGCCGCACGACCTGCTCATTAAATTACACATTTCCCTTTGTGATTTAAGAGCGACTTTTAAGTATGAAGTTAGTTCTGTAAGTTTATGTAATGGAATGCTAAGACAGGTTGCTTGCTTCCGACCATTTTTCTTGCCGGATCACTTTTCCACGCACATGTTGACCCTAAGCCGCTTGCGACCTCCTCAAAATTGCACATTTTACTTTACAATACAAGAGGGACTTTTAAGTCTGAAGTCGGGTTTGTAAGTTTGTATATGGCATAATAAAATAAAATAAACTTGGTTTATGTAACGACCTCGTAATTGTTAAACGTATTGTAGCTCTGCTGCGATCTACGATGGACCATCTTTTCTTGCAGACTCTTAAAATAATAGAATAAGTGAAAATTTTCCTATTTTCCAGAAATGAGGGCTCCATAGAGAGAGCCCGGTCTCAAAATCCTACATACTATAGGCACTATATGTGTCTAAGAGGACCATACATGTAAAGACTGCGGACTGCAGAAAAAGTGGCAGTCTTGACCCAGGTTTTCGGCATTGAGAGAGTCTACAATGAATCTACATGATGGTACCTTGAAGCTACTCTTGACAATGGTAAAGAGAGGAAAGGGTTTAGTGAGTAGGCAACAGGGTAAACAACTTCCCTGGTGAATCCCACACTACCCACGCGAACCTTCTAAGGTAGCCCTGGGCGTCTTTTCGAAGATTCCTAAGCCTCGTTTAAAAAAAGGTTAGGTTAGGTTAGGTTAGGTTAGGTGAGGTTAGGTTAGGTTAGGTGAGGTTAGGTTAGGTTAGGTTAGGTTAGGGTAGGTTAACAATTACTGTTAAGTGAAAAGAAATAAATGTAATTTTCGAAGAGCGCTGCACATGACGTCCTGTATAGTACAAACTACACCAATTTGCTCTTAATTAAGCCCAATAACCCAAATTGCTTACATGGCAAGCTGTAATTTTTCATTCGATCGCTAATATTATGAATATTTTATAGATATATACGAAATTTGTTGCTTTCAATTACGGCCTTTTTTTCGTCATAAACTTCCGTCATAAATTATGTTACAAGTTTTATAGCGAGTAACTCGATTAATTTACATACTTTTAAATAAAGAACTGTATTTGTGTAACGTCTACCATATACAGCGAAGAAATTATGTAACTAACATAACTATAACTAATACCTACATCAATGTAATAAATCTTGAGAGTAGTTGATAAGTTTAGAGAGAGAGTCTGCACAGTGCACAGTGCACGGTGCACGAGTGCACACAGTTTTGCGCTTTTACAAGACTTACGAATAATTAAAGACAACTTTTTTGCCAAAAACGTACTTTGAAAAGTTTTAAATCCGCCTTTTAAAACCTCCTATAGGTAAACTCGTAACTCTTCTCAAGTTGAGAGAATATTAAAAGTAAATTTAATTTAAAATTTTCCGAATGGAGCGGATTTCGTATTTATTTAGCAAATAAATTGGACGTTTTTATTTTAGAACGCCCATCTAGCCGCACGTAAGTTGCAAAAAAAAATTCGCGAGAGAATGCAAAACGGATCCAAACAGTAAATTGTTTGGGGCGCAAGATCCCAGTGTTCAACACGCTATGACGAGTCGAACATGAAAACGTTGGCGTTCCCAACTCGTTTTCGAGACAATGCTTGGGCCGGGCCTCGTTTTAATTGTCTTGTATTTTATTTTTACATCGTTTTCGTTTAGCATTTATGTGTTTTATTGGAGATGGTCGTCTATTTTTTTTTAAATAATTTAAAACTCGAACCAAACGCTTAAAAATTCTAATAAATATTTCATAACTTAATCTGATCGAATAACAGGAAATATTTTGAATTTTTTTACCTGAACGGATAGTTATAACTACAAATTCCTTTTCGATTGGGAAGCGAGAAAGTGATTTAATGTACAAATGTTTTGACGCCTTTTTTTTTAATTTTTGACAAATCATTGTGGTCGCCATTTTTTTAAATTTAGTAATGCGATATGTGGGTTAGTAACACTTTTTATTTTAATTCTATTAGAGAACATCTCTCCTCGCTTAAGATGAATCGATATTACATTACAAGCAAAAATTTGATTCATTTTCTCAGAAAATTGGTCGATACAATTTATTATTGTCGAAATAATGGCGATATTCTATTATTTATCTAAAGACCTCATTGTTGCACAACCATTGTTGCGCCGAAACCACAAAATTGTCGTTAAGGTTTCCAAAAATAATTTCTGAAGATTGAAGATTATTATTTAATTGTTCTCACGTATTATAATATAATAGTATTTTTGTAATTTATGTGTATTTTTTAAAGCGATAACATTTAAACTTATCATTATCAACGTAATTTGGATTAGACTTAACTCTTTTAGACAACCCCTCTTAAAAGAAAAGATAACTCTTCCAAACGAATCAACTTCGCTAGATAAATTTCAGCTGGATTTTGTTTGACTTTAATCTTGTTTTCCGATAACATAGGTCCCTACCTGTGCTTATCATTTTCTTCAGCTTACGATATTTATTTCGCATAAGCATTATTTGGCTGAGTCGAGATGTTCCGATGAATAAATGAGAAAATTGAGAAAACCGAAATAGTTTTTAAGTTTCTCGCTTATAAATTGAAAAATGTGCACTTTTTTACAAAAGAGTTTCTATACAAAAATAAACTACATCAAATTTTCTATAAATTACGTTGATTAGGTTTTTTCCTTCAGATGAATAACGGTGTAGGAGCTAGAGTGGGTTAAATTTTCACAAAAATTCTAAAATCGGTCAAAAACTGTTTTTTTAGTTTCTCGCTTATAACTCAGAAAAAACTTACTTTTTGAGAAAATTGGGCCTATCTAAAAATAAAGTATACTTAATTACCTACAAAATATGTTAGCCAGGTTTTTTTTATAAGATGAGCGGTGTAGGCGCTAGAGCGCGTTAAAGTTTGACTAAAATTCTAAAAACGGCTAAAAAGTTAGGATTTTTAGTTTTCTGCTTATAACTCAGCAACTGCGCACTTTTAAGGAAAAGTAAGCCTTTATAAAAATAAAGTACGTTTAATTTCCTACAAATTGTATCCGCCATGTTATTACATTAGATACACGGTGTAGGCGCTAGAGCGCGTTAAAGTTTGACAAACTGTCTAAAATCGGCTAACAAGCTAGTTTTTTAGCTGTTTGCTTATAACTCGGAACTGCGCACTTTTAGAGAAAAGTGGGTCTATATAAAAATAAAGGAAATTCAATTTCCTACAAATTGTGTTTATTATGTTGCTACATTACATATACGGTGTAGACGCTAGAGCGCGTTAAAGTTTGATTAAAATTCCAAAATCGGATAAAAAGCTAAGTTTTTTAGTTTTTTGCTTATAACTCGGAAACTACGCACTTTTGAAGAAAAGTGGATTATAAAAAAGTAAAGTACATTCAATTTTCTACAAATTATGTTTCTTAGGTTTCTTCATTTAGACGAATGGTGTGGGAGCTAGAGTGCGTTAAAGTTTCAAAATTCTGCCAAGAACTGTTATTTTAGTTTCTCGCTTATAACTCAGAAATTACGTACTTTTAGAGAAAAGTGTACGTGTCTCTAGAAAAATAAACTACATTCAATTTCCTACAAATTATGTTCGTCATGTTCTTTACATCAGATAAACGGTTAAGGCGCTAGAGTGCGTTAAAAGTTGACAAAAATTCCCAAATCGGCTAAAAAGCTACTTTTCAGTTTTTTGCTTATAACTCGAAACTACGCATTTTAAGGGAAAACTGGATCTATATAAAAATAGGGTACAATAAATTTTCTATACATTCTGTTGATTACGTAATTGCTGTCAGATCAACGGCTTAGGCGCTAGAGCGCGTTAGAAGTTGACGAAAATTCCAAAATCGGCTAAAAATCTAAACTTTTTAGTTTTTTGCTTATAACTCGGAAACTACGCATTTTAAGGGAAAAGTGGACTTATATAAAAATAAAGTACAATAAATTTTCTACACATTCTGTTGATTATGTAATTGCTGTCAGATCAACGGCTAGAGCGCGTTAAAAGTTGACAAAAATTCCGAAATCAGCTAAAAAGCTAGGTTTTTAGTTTTTTGCTTACAACTCAGAAACTACGCACTTTTAGAGAAAAGTGGGTCTATGTAAAAATAAAGTACAGTCAATTTCCTACCAATTATGTTTGACATATTCTTTACATCAGATCAACAGTGTAGGCGCTAGAGCGCGTTAAAGTTTGACAATTTCAAAATCCACTAAAAATATAGAGTTTTTAGTTTTTTGCTTATAAACCGGAAACTACTCACTTTTAGAAAAAAATGTATCTATTTAAAAATAAAGTACAATCAATTTTCTACAAATTATGTTTGCCAGGTTCTTTAGGTCAGACAAACGGTTTATGCGCTAAAGCGCGTTAAAGTTAAACTAGAGTTTGGTAAAGACGTGCTACAGTTCATAAACTTCCCACATGCACATAATATGATGTGATGATACAACATACGACCTAGCATTAATTTGAAAAAGCCAACATCGGTCGAACAAAGACTCAAAGTAGCGGACGACGGTGTAAATAATTACTTTTTAACAAATATTTCTAAATTATAGTAACTCAGAGAGATACAATCGAAAAAGTATAAAATCCTACGAATACAAAAAAAATTGGTCATTAGATATCAGTTTTACTGAAAGGACATTAGTGTCAATTCGTTTTTAAATATAGTGTTTCGTTTTCCTCATATTCTAATCAGTTTTAAAATCTTTTTAATTACTAATTTTATCTGGAATTGTAAAAAAACTCAAATTTTGCCAGTGCCAACCAACAGTGTTTATCTGTTTATCATACCGATTTGATGTTTGTCTCTAATCCAACACGTAATTTTTAGTTGTTGGGTGAGAAACTTGTTGGTGCAAAAATTTATGTAAAACATAAAAAAGCGAGCCACTGCAAAGTATAGCTTTTATTTAGGAGGTTTTTACACAAAATTTTCGAAAATTACGGCAAATTTCCTGAAAAACATGTCAAAATATTGGTTGGTACCTATAGGCGCATGAAAAAGCGAAAAATTCTCCACTCCGTTTACGTTGAGTGTTGAGTGTCTTATAACAGTGCAATCAAATTAAATCGTCAAAAAGTCTTCTGTAAGTAACTATCCGTTAAAAAGAGAAGTACCTACTTGACTAAATCTAAACAAAAAATATTCCAACAATTTCTCAACTGAAACTTAAAACTGAGTTATTTTAGAATTAAATTGTAACCGAAACGCCTTCAATTTTCAATTATATTAAAAAGTGTTCAATTTCAAATATTAACTTACGTCATTTAAATAAAATTTTTTAATAAACAAAAACGCGCGTATACAACCACGTGGGAAATTTGCCAAAATTAACTTTTGTACAACGAACCTCTAATTTATTAAGATTACTTCGAATTAATCATAAACATTTAAAACATTCGGGTGTCTCGGGCCGTTTTAATTTAAATCAACTTTTAGTATCGTTTTTAAGGAAGATGGTGATGGAGAAGAAGAAGAAGAAGCATCAACTAGTCAAACGAGAAACAAACATTAATATGAGAGGAAAATTATTATTTACCAACCAGCGGGGGGTCCCGCACTAAAAGGTGCGGAGGGTTTTTAACAAAACTCATGCATTTATAGATGATGAAGGTTTAGAATATTTATAAAATATTATAAACAAGCTCGTATCAGGTTATCAGGTATAGATTTTACGCAATCGGTATGGTCTCTAAACTAAAAGTGGTATAAATAAATATTGTATTATAACCAAACCGAAAGAAATATAAACGATATGGCATTATAATAATGAGAATTTTGACTTTTATTAATCGTAACATGAAAAACTGTTTTGTGTTTCTTAAATAATTAAACACGCACCTTTTATTGCTTTTATATACAAGGTGTTGGTCAATTTTATTTAAAAGCTCTTGGTGATGCTCTCTAATTTGATACAGTTTATCGTAATGAAAACTCGCAATAGAATCAATCGAGGTTTAAACTAAACGCTTTTTATCAATTTTTGACATGACATATATTATTAAAATCAAACTATAATCTAGGTGTGTCATGAAAAATTATTTAAATGAGGGAACGCATAGTTGCGAATTTAAAGAACTTTCTTCTCAAGTCGGCTGTACGATCGATTTCAACTGCCTTCTTTTCTCGGCACCTTTTATGGTCCAGTCACTAGGAGAAAACAAGAGGCAAATCGAGAAAAAAATATTGAACTTTTTGACTCTACGGTTCTTTGCTTATTTTGAAATACTGACTCCGAATTTCAAATTACTTCGGTAAAGTAATGCGTTTTGAAAAATCGAAAAAAAACCTCGTGTCTAAGTATCTCGCTCATAACTAGAAAAATATGCACTTTTAAAGAAAAGTGCTTCTATACAAATATAAACTAAAACAAATTTTCTATAAATTATGTTTCTTAAGCTTTTTCTTTTCGACAAACGATGTAGGCGCTAGAGCGCATTAAAATTTGACAAAAATTCGAAAGTCTGACAAAAATCTGCATTTTTTGTTTTTTGCTTCTAACTCGGAAACTACGCACCTTTAGAGAAAAGTGTATTTATTAAAAAATAAAGTACATTTAATTTCTTTTAAATTATGTTTCCTAGGTTCTTTACGTCAGATGCACGGTTTAGGCGCTACAGCGCATTAAAGTTTTGCTGAAAATTCCAAAATCTGTCGACAAGCTGCTTTTTTAGTTCTTTGCTGCTAACTCTGAAACTACGTATTTTAGAGAAAAGTGTGCCTATAGAAAAATAAAGTACATTCAATTTATTTCAAATTATATTTCCTAGGATTTTTACGTCAGATGCACGGTTTAGGCGCTAGAGCGCATTAAAGTTTGAAAAAAATTCCAAAATCTGTCAACAAGCTGCTTTTTAGTTTCTCGCTTCTAACTCGAAAACTACGTATTTTTGGAGAAAAGGATGTCTATAGAAAAATAAAGTACATTCAATTTCTTACAAATTATGTTTCTTACGTTTTTTACGTCAGATGCATGGTTTAAGCGCTAAAGCGCATTAAACTTTCAAAAAATTTGTAAAACTGTCAAAAAGCTGCTTTTTTAGTTTATCGCTTCTAACTCGGAAACTACGTACTTTTAGAGAATAGTGAACCTATAAAAAAATAAAGTACATTAAATTTCTTACAAATTATGTTTCTTAGGTTCTTTACGTCAGATGTACGGTTTAGGCGCTAGAGCGCATTAAAGTTTGAAAAAAATTCCAAAATCTGTCAACAAGCTGCTTTTTAGTTTCTCGCTTCTAACTCGAAAACTACGTATTTTTGGAGAAAAGGATGTCTATAGAAAAATAAAGTACATTCAATTTCTTACAAATTATGTTTCTTACGTTTTTTACGTCAGATGCATGGTTTAAGCGCTAAAGCGCATTAAACTTTCAAAAAATTTGTAAAACTGTCAAAAAGCTGCTTTTTTAGTTTATCGCTTCTAACTCGGAAACTACGTACTTTTAGAGAATAGTGAACCTATAGAAAAATAAAGTACATTAAATTTCTTACAAATTATGTTTCTTAGGTTCTTTACGTCAGATGTACGGTTTAGGCGCTAGAGCGCATTAAAGTTTGACAAAAATTCCAAAATCTGCCAAAAACAGCTTTTTTAGTTTTTCGCTTCTAACTCAAAAACTACGTAATTTTAGAGAAAAGGATATCTATAAAAAAAATAAAACACATTAAATTTCTTACAAATTATGTTTCCTAGGTTCTTTTCGAGCGCTTTAAATTTTGCAAAAAATTCCAAAATCTGTCAACAAGCTGGTTTTTTAGTTGTTCGCTTCTAACTCGGAAAATACGTATTTTTAGAGAAAAGGGCACCTATAGAAAAATAAAGTAAGTCCATTCAATTTTTTCCAATTCCAATTATGTTTCCTAGGTTATTTACATCAGATGCACGGTTTAGGCGCTAGAGCGCATTAAAGTATGCAAATAATTCCAAGATCTGTCAAAAAGCTGCTTTTCTAAATTTTCGCCTAGAACTCGAAAGCTGGGTACTTTCAGAGAAAAGTGTACCTATATAAAAAAACCTACATTAAATTTTCAACAAATTGTATCTTTTACATTTTTTCATCAGACAAACGGTTTACCCGCTAGAGCGCGTTAAAATTCGACAAAAATTTCAATTTGGTCAAAAAGCTGTTTCTTTAGTTTTTTGCTCGATAAACTCGAAAAATACGTACAGTTAGAGAAATTTCCAGAGAAAAATAGGGTACATTAGATATCCTACAGATTATGCCTTCCAGGTTTTTTACGTCCGACGTTACAGGGGAGCTTAGGTGCTAGAGCGCGTTAAAGTTTAGCGAACCAGGAACAACTCTCATTTCTCGCACTTTAGCGCCTAAACTGGTCATCTGAAAAAGGAACCTAAAAAGCGTAATTTGTTGGAAATATAATTTACTTGATTTTGTTATAGATACGCTCTTTTCGTAAACTGCGTAGTTTCCGAGTAATCCAATTAATCTGAGTGATAATAAGCAAAAAACTACCTTTTAGCAGATTTTAGAATTTTCGTCAAACTTTAATGCGCTCTAGCGCCTAACCCATTCATCTGATAGAAAAAACTTAAGACACGTATATTATAGAAAATTTAATGTAGTTTATTTTTATAGGAAAGTGCTTTTCCAAAAGTGCGTAGTTTTCAATTTATAAGCGAAAGACTGTAAAAAGAATGCGTCACTTTTGCGAGGCGGTTAAGTTCAAATTCAGATTCAGCATCCCAAAATACATAAAGAATGATAATATGGAGACAAAAACGTCTAGACATTTTTCTCCGCCAAGCTACTATTTGACTGGACTATTATACAAACGACTGGATTCACAAACGGCCCTCAGAGCAGGTACCGCTATTTTTAATTAATAAAATATTTGTAAAAACACCAGCAAACCGCTAGCGGTGCGACCACGAAAGAATTAAAAATAACGGTTCCGGGTTCCTCGTTGAAGATGGGGATGTTAGGACTTCACAATTATAATTAAAAAATTTTTTCTTTCTAATAATTAATTTTTTTTTCCGTATAATGATACAAAATATCGTAAAGTTGTTATTTTTATGTGAAAAAACTTTACAGCCAAGTTCTAAAATTAATTGATTTTCACATTTTTAAAATAAAAGCCATAAAAAATTATATTGCGCTGATTTACATATTAATTTGTTTAGGATTATAAAATTATACAATATTTTTTTTTAATCCAGCCATTCCGTTAAATATTCAATTTAAAATAATATAACAAAAAATGAACTAAATTCTTTGATATATGTATTTTGAAATAAAGTGATACTAAAAGCAGCATCCATCCATATAATGCTGCCTCCCATATGCTTAAAGACATATACATAATATATAATATATACAAGAAGCTAAGTAACTTAGTTAGAAACATTTTATGACCTGTGTGTTTATAAATTCAGCTTGAGGTCGAGCAGGTACTAACGCTAATGATGTTTCACATAAATTATAATCAGCCTTAGATGATGAGTTAAATTAGAACTCGTCTGGCTTAAGCTTAACGTACGCTACGCACAAACGTACGGAACGACACACACGCACTCGCACTTACAAGTTGCGAAACTCGCTTAAAGTATTAGGGGCCTCTAAAGCTCGTATAAGCTTTCGACGTGTTTAAAATCGAGCGATTTATTATTAATTAAAGCCTCTTATACTTAACAATATAGTCGAACTAACAAAAACGCCGCCCAATACGTGCTAAGTGGCAAAGTGAGAGAAAGGCCATCTTTATGAAATTTATCGTAAAGACTCTCCTCTCTTGGATTATTATTATTATTAAAGTTTAGTGGCGAAACGGATAAAAAGTTTTTAAAACGGAATGATTTAAAATCGTTTAGTTGAAAAAGATTTTAAAATGGGTTTTTAATGTTAATCTTATGCTATACATGTATATAGTTGTAATGGCTGTTTAAGTATTATGTTTTAAACTATAATTTTGTGATAGATTACGCCATACATCATTTCTAGTCGATTATAAATGTATTTTTTGGGGGAAAAATTCGAAAACGTCGATTGTAACGCTTCTACATTATGTTGGAGGTGCTTAAAAGTGGAAAGGCAGCAGCTGATCAAAAATTTATTTATAGGAACAAATTATTTAGAACGTAATTTTTGTTACGAGTTTCTTACGATTTTTGCAGCTTTTAATATGAAAGATATCCAACCCTATAGGCAGTTTACAAGGCATCACAAACAATTTTTTGTAAAGTTAAATTTAACCACATTTTCAAAACTGACCAATGGCGATTTTTAACTACAAGGTCGTCATTAAAGTTGTCAATGCAATTCTCATAGTTTTGCTTCCGCGATATTCAAATAATAGTTCAAATTATACAAATGATGCACTCAGTAATCTGGATTGGATGGAGATTAAATTTTTACCACTCCTTGATGGCAGCATTAACTTGGGTGTTGATTTTTTCGGTTTTTCGCTTATAACTCGAAACCTATCCACTTTATCAGAAAAGAGCTTCTATATAAAAATAAAGTACATTAAATTTCTGACAAACTATATTTCACAAATTTTTCCAAAAAATAAACTGTTTAGGCGCTAGAACGCGTTCAAGTTTGACAAAAATTACAAATTCTGCCAAAAAACAGTTTTTTTGGTTTATCGCATATAACTTCAAAATTACGCACTTTTAGGGAAAATTATTTATATAAAAAAATAAGGCGCACTAAAATTTCTATAAATTATCTTTCTTAAATTCTTATCGTAAAATGAGCAGTTGAGGTAGTACAGCGCGTTAAACTTAAACAAAAGTTCCAAAATCTGCTCAAAAACTGTTCTTTTGTTTATTGCTTTACGCACTTTTAGAGAACAGTGGTCTATATAACCATAAAGAGCACATAATTTTCTACAAATTATGTTTCTTAGATTTTTTGTAAAACCATCAGTTTAGGTGCTAGAGCGCGTTAAAGTTGAACAAAAGTTCCAGTATCTTCCCAAAAACTGTTTTTATTGATTATCGCTTGTAACTCAAAAATTACGCACTTTTAGAGAAAAGTACTTCTATACTACTATAAAGCGCACTTAATTTTCTACAAATTATGTTTCTTAGATTTTTTCGTAAAACCAATCAGTTTAGGTGCTAGAGCGCACTAAAGTTAAGCAAAAGTTACAAAATGTTCTCAAAAACTTTTTTTTGTTTATTGCTTATAACTCGAAAATTATGCACTTTTAGAGAAAAGTGTTTCTATACAAAAATAAGGCGCACTTAATTTTCTACAAATTATGTTTCTTAGATTTTTTCGTAAAACTATCAGTTTAGGTGCTAGAGCGCGTTAAAATTGAACAAAAGTTTCAGTATCTTTCCAAAAACTGTTTTTATTGTTTATCGCTTATAACTCGAAAATTACGCACTTTTACAGAAAAGTATTTTTATACAAAAATAAGGCGCACTAAAATTTCTATAAATTATCTTTCTTAAATTCTTATCGTAAAATGAGCAGTTGATGTACTACAGCGCGTTAAACTTAAACAAAAGTTCCCAAATCTGCCCAAAAACTGTTTTTTTGTTTATTGCTTATAGCTCGAAAATTACGCACTTTTAGAGAACAGTGTTTCAATATAACCATAAAGAGCACATAATTTTCTACAAATTATGCTTCTTAAATTTTTTTGTAAAACTGTCAGTTTAGGTGCTAGAGCGCGTTAAAGTTGAAAAAAAGTTCCAGTATCTTCCCAAAAACTGTTTTTATTGGTTATCGCTTGTAACTCGAAAATTACACACTTTAAAAAAAAAGTATTTCTATACAACTATAAAGCGCACTTAATTTTCTACAAATTATGTTTTTTAGATTTTTCGTAAAACTAATCAGTTTAGGTGCTAGAGCGCACTAAAGTTAGGCAAAAGTTACAAAATTTTCTCAAAAACTTTTTTTTTGTTTATTGCTTATAACTCGAAAATTACGCACTTTTAGAGAAAAGTGTTTCTATACAAAAATAAGGCGCACTAAATTTTACACAGATTTAGTCACTTAGATTTTTTTTGTCAAACAAGCAGTATAGGTGTTAAAGCACGTTAAAGTTAGGCAAAAGTTACAAAATCTTCCCAAAAACTGTTTTTTTGTTTATCGGTTATAACTCGAAAAATACGCCATTTTTAAAAAATGTTTTTATACAATAAGGTATATTTAATTTTATATATATTATGCCTTTTAAATTTTTTTCGTCAAACTAGCAGTTTAGGTGCTAGAGCGCATTAAAGTATTACTAAAATTCCAAAATTTGCCCAAAAACAGTTTTTTTGTTTATCGCTTGTAACTCAAAAATTACGCACTTTTGGAGGAAAATGTTTTTATACAAAAATAAGGTACATTCAAATCTCTATAAATTATGTTTGTCAGATTTTTTTCGTAAAATGAGCAGTTTAGGTGCTAGAGCGCGTTGAAGTATAGCGCTTCGAGAAGAGTGGGTTTTTAGGGTTGAAACTAAGCCGTAGGGTAACTATACTCAAAACATTGCATTTTTTGAGCGAATTTCAATTTTAAATTTATTGTGGAGGGGGTTTTTAAGTGGCTCTTCGTGGTGGCAGTAGGCAGTGGCGAAGAGAATCCACCGGACCTAATTTAAATTTTCTAAAAAAACAAATTTGTAATTAAAACAAGGGGATAAGAATAAAAGTGTGTTCGGTAAAATAATCAGTTAAGAAGCAAATCCCTTTAAAAGTTAAAACTACTTAAACATCAATAGATCTACAAAAAAAGTGGCAATTTCTATGCAAAAGGTAAGAACAAAACGATCGACATAACGTTAAATAGGCTGTTTGAATACAACCCCTGTTTTCTTGATTTTCTGATTTCCCAAAAGCGAAAAAGTTGAGTTTAATGTTTTATTAGGTTTAGGTATAAAATGATTTCGTCGTCGTCGTCTTATTTTTCTCTTCTGGGGCAAGTTTGTGAATTTCTTAAGAGATCGTAACTCGGCAGAAGAGGAGCAGGAGGAGAAAAAAAGTTTTTTTTGTGTATGTGTTTGTATAGTATAAATACAACACAAACATTTGCTTAGTACGAACAAAATACACACGATTTTATCTACCGAGCATTAATGTTCACTGCAAATTCACAAAAACTTGCTCATTACTGACGGCACAATGTAGTCAGGTGGTCGCGTTCCTTGTTCATGTCACGTTTGTCTGTGTTGCAGGTTCAAATAAACAATTCCCCGAGTCTTACGGTTTGGAAAAAAGTTTTTGTATTTATTGGACCTAAACTTTTAATTTCGTTAACTTAAAAACAACAACTAATTAAAACTCCCCCCTTAAATTTCTCGTCTTTCTTTAAAAAGAAAAAATTTAGACCTTTTCTTCGTGCAACTTTTTAATTGCCAATAAAAAAGATTTGTATTTAATATAAAATTTTAAGGCTTTATTTACAAGCTATAAAAGTTTTTTAAATAATCTCAAACTTTTAATAAATTTAGATAGTTTTACTTTAAAGAAGCACTTTTAGATCTATTCGAGTACTTAAATCTTGACTTTAATAGTATGTTATACAATGCGAGCTAACCTATTTAACCTACTTGACCCTCCTACGTATCACTAAATCGAAATGAGGTAATTCATTCCAATAATTCACATTTAAAACACATTTTAATGGTAAAATACAGTTTTACTCGACGAAATTTCAAGAAGGGGCCCTGTTTCGACTTTATTAAGTCTCACCTGCTGGACTAGTCTGACAATGAGCAACAATAGTTACGTGTGCGCGTTAATTTTTGTAAACGGCAATTTGTAGGGTGCACAGATCATTAATTCAAATCCCTGCTCGGGCGCCAAATTTGTAGCTTACACCGATCTCTTGGAAGAAGAAGAGCTCTTTTTAAGCAGTACGGAAGCTTCTTCATCGCTTAGAGAAGAGGAAAAAAATTATCTCACCGACAAAAATGACAGAAAGGGGCCTGTCTACCACCAGAGGCTCTTCGTCGGAGGTAGAAGCGCAATTTTTAGAAAACTCGAGGTCTCGGGTACTAACATCGCTACTTTCAGGTTTCTTTTTTTTTTCGCCAAACAAGCATATTAGGTGCCTGAGCGCAATAAAGTTTGAGAAAAATTCCCAAATTTGTCTAAAAATTGTTTTTTTGTTTATCGCTTATAACTCGAAAATAACGCACTTTTGGGAAAAAGCGTTTCTATAGAAAAATAAGGTGCATTCAATTTTCTATAAATTATGCTCCTTAAATTTTTTTGTCAAATTAGCAATTTAGGTGATAGAGCGTATTAAAGTTTGGCAAAACTTCCATAATGTACCCCAAAACTGTGTTTTTGTTTATCGCTTATAACTCGAAATTAAGCACTTTTAGGGAAAAGTGCTTTTATACAAAAACAGGGAACATTCAATTTTATATAAATTATGTCTCTTAAATTTTTTCGTCAAATGAGCAGTTTATATACTAGAGCGCGTTAAAGTTCTACTAAAATTCTAAATTTTCTCCAAAACGCTGCTTTTTGGTTTATCGCTTATAACTCAAAAATTACGCACTTTTAGAGAAAATTAGTTCTTTATAAACATAAACTACATTTAATTTTCTATCAATTATGTCTCTCCGATTTGTTCGTCAAATGAGTAGTTTAGGTGTTAGAGCGCATTAAAGTTTTCTTAAAATTTCAAAATTTTCACAAAAACCCAGTTCTGGTTTATCGCTTATAACTCGAAAATTACGCACTTTTAGAGAAAATTAATTCTATATAAACATAAGGTGCATTTAATTTTCTATTAATTATGTTTCTTAAATTTTTTTGTCAAATGAGCAGTTTAGGTGTTCTACTAAAAATCTAAATTTTCCCAAAAACCCTGCTTTTTGGTTTATCGCTTATAACTCGAAAATTACGCACTTTTAGAGAAAATTAATTCTATACAAACATAAGGTGCATTCAATTTTCTATTAATTATGTTTCTTAAATTTTTTTGTCAAATGAGCAGTTTAGGTGTTAGAGCGCGTTAAAGTTTTTCTAAAATTCCAAAATTTACTCAAAGCCCTGTTTTTTGGTTTATCGCTTATAACTCAAAAATTACGCACTTTCAGAGAAAATTAATTCTATACAAACATAAGGTGCATTAAATTGTCTATTAATTATGTTTCTTAAATTTTTTTGTCAAATGAGCAGTTTAGGTGTTAGAGGGCGTTAAAGTTTTACTAAAATTTCCAAATTTTCTCAAAAACTCTGCTTTTTGGTTTATTGCTTATAAGTCAAAAGTTCCGCACTTTTAGTGAAAATTGTTTCTATACAAACATAAGGTTCATTCAATTTTCTATAAATTATGTCTGTTCGATTTTTTCGTCCATTAAGCAGTTTAGGTGTTAGAGCGCATTAACGTTGGCCAAAAGTGACAAAAACTGTGTTACAAAAACTAGTGTAACTCGAAAATTACGCACTTTTCGGCAAAAGTTTTTTTATACAATAGTTACGGCAAACGGCAAACGGCAATTTGTAGGGCGTACGGATTGTTAATTTAAATACCTGCTCGGGCGCCAAATTTGTTGCTTACACCAATCTCTTGGAAGAACAAAGCGTATTGCCCTTTTTGGGTATAGCTGCAACAGTGGCTTCATTCCGTACCGAAAGCAGACGGGCCTAGTCGCCCGATGGTCAATGAGTTCGAGAGGAAAGCCGCACACTTTTAAATTGGCACTGGCAGTATATTGATCGACAAAAATGCTTCTTCGTGAGTAGATGGAGAATTTTTAGAAAACTCGAGGTCTAGAGTGTTAATAGATCTACTGTTTCTGAATGATCGAGGCACGTTCTTGCATTTCTAATGCGTGCGATCGCCTACCTCGTCTTGAAAATTTCTAAAAATCGCATAGTTCACGTCAGATGAATTACATCGGTGAGCCTTCCATTCTGTCCAATTGACGTGCCACTTAATCACTCACTGCTCCTTTATTAGGAAAAATTTGAAAACTTCATATCTTGATTAATGAAGCATGCCAACGTTGAAATCTATAGTCTTAAGCCGAGACAAATAGTTGAAGAAGAACCTTCCCTGGAGCATGAATAGTAAATAACCACAACTATTTCTAGCAAAGACGAATACATTAATTTTATCGTTTAATGCGAAAAATTGTAAACAAACAAATTTCTAGCACCACACAATGAGTTATCGTTTAGGATAATCTTCAAACATGTCGTGTAAATTTTGTTTTGTTTAACAAAGCCGAAAAAGTCAACGATTTCCCGCATAATAAGTGGAACGATGGTCAAATCCAACGTCGGTCAAGTAAGCTCGTCATAATTCCGCGAAAATTTTCTAAATTAACTCATAGTGGAGCTACGAAATAAAGTTACTATCATTAAAAGTGTAGCTCGGGAGGGCCAAAAAAATAAATTTGAAATTCACAAGGCTTGTTTTATATAAAGTAATTTGATTGTTGATATTCAGTTCACATTTTTCCAACAGATGCATCTCTTTCTCTCTCGAAAAAAATTTAACCTTAGAATAATAAAATTTAGTCACGCGCTTTACTTATCTCTAACTATTACCTACGGGTTTTTTTTGCAAATTCACTTGAGTGGGAAGTAAATAAGAAATTTGAGAAATGGGACGAGATGTGGACGTACTACAAAATAACTCTTTTAGCCAATTGCACTTAATAGCGAAATCAAAGCGGCGACACGCTGTATAGCTCCATAAACAAGAAACGAAATGCACATATTTTTCCAACTTCCTAAATGCATTTTCGACAAGCTGCCAAGATTAAGTGTTTGCGAAAGCCGTAAAGGTCATTCCTGCAGGAAATGGAAGATATAAGGGATGTTCGACTTTTGAGGTCGTCCATAACGTCAAGTGAAAAGTTACATGTGGTGGTGGTGTGTGTTTGCTTATTTACCTGTTTTTCTCCCCCCGTCGCGCGCCGACGAGCCGACTTCCTACTTTTGCACAAAATTAATTAAACTCGACGTTTATTTTGACGCATTTTCGTAAAAATTTGTAAACAAAGAGCGTAAAAGTAGGAAAAAAAATAAAAGGCGTGTCACGGCTCTTCAATGTAACTTGACGTCTTCTGCAGAAATGCGATAAAAGTTGAAATATTTCGTATAGTTGTAGTCGGCAAAATAGCAAAAGTATGATTTATATTACATTTTTTTAAATTCCGGGCACGCTTTTGTCATGTATTTTTAGATAACAAAATTGTACGTTTTACTTTTTAACGAAAAATGTAAGGGAGAGCGCATACATTACACTTCGGGTGCGTGCACAATTGAATTTTGATTTAAAAAGAGATTTTGAACACGTTTTTTAAATTTTAAAAAGCGTAAAATGGTATGTACCGAGTTACTATTTACAACTTTATTTACATGTCGCTAGTCGCTAGTTCTTATATTGCAAATTATATGACACGTAAAGGTAACGACCTCAATTTCCAAGTCGACCGAAATGAGGGGAAAAAAGAAAACGAAAATTGTTTCATTTTACCGATTTCTCAAGGGTTGATAGCTCCATCATTTTTATAATTGGACGAGCGATCTCAGGCAACTTTCTGCTAACATTGTATTGATGCGTTGATTTCAAAAAACAACTCAAAACCGTCGTCATTTGCAAGATTAACGGAGTTGACAGAGTTCAAACCTATTTTCAAAGGTCTAAACCCACGATTAAGCATAAGCTTAATCCACGGCCTAAGCCAAGACTTTAAACCTAGACAACTATCTACTTCAGCAATCTCTAAGCCTCGGCTAAGGCTTAGACTGAAGTCAAAACCAAACCCTAGGTTGTGGGATGTGGTCGAGGCCAAAATGATGGTAAGGTCGAGGCCTTAGGCATAGACGTAGGCTTAGATCAAGAAGGTCTGGATGATGCTATAGACCTAGGTTTAGGCTTGGACTTGACCCTTGACAAAACCCTACACTTAGCTAGGTCTAGATAATGGTATAGGTCTATGCTAAGACATAGACTTGAGTCAATACCAGGCATAGGTCGTAGTTTAGGTTTAAATGATCGTAAGGCATTTTTAGCCTGATGCCTTAGGATGCGCTTAGATCAAGAAGGCTTACGCTTAGGTTTTGGCTTGGGTTTGTAACATTGTAGTAATTCGTTGATTTAAAAAAATCAAAACCGCGTCAAACGAAATCTCTATTCACAAGCACCCCTGTTAATTTTCCACCAACATCGGTGTCATTAAGCCAAATCATGCTTAAAGCCTGACTAAGATCTACTTCACCAAGCTATTAGGCCTCGGACTACGTCTAGATGCTGACCTAGATCGAGGCAAAGGCTTGCTTTTATGTCAAGACCAAGTCCTACGTTGTAATCTAAGCATAGGCTTAGACGTAGATCAAAATTTAGACGATGGTTTAGGCTTAGGCTTAAGTTTAGGCTTAGGATTAAACCTAGTAAAGGCCCTATACTTAGTCTACGTAAAAATGATAGCTTAGGTTTAAGCTAAGGCTTAGGCGTGAGCAGTACGAGCCGTAGGTCTAGATGATGGATAGGCCTTTTCTTAATCCGAGAGCTTAGATCAAGAAGGTTTAGATGATGGTCTAAGCCTAGGCTTAGGTTTAAACAAAGCCTCACACTTAGTTCACGTTTAAATGATGGTCTAGGTCCAAGCTAAGGCTTAGGCGTGGGCAATAAGGGCCCTAGATCTAGATTATGGTAAGACCCTTTTTAGGCTAAAGCCTTAAGCATAGACTTAGATCAAAAAGATCTAGATGATGGTCTATACCGAGGCCTTGAAGTTTAGGCTTAGGCGTGAACCTAACAAAGCCCCACGCTGATGATGGCATAGGTCTAGGCTGACGCTTATGCTTGAACAATACCAAATCCTAGGTCTAGATGATGGTACGGTCATTTTTAAAGCTGAGGTTTTAGGCATAGACTTGGGCTAGATCATGAAGGTTTAGATAGGTTTGTGTTTAAAAAAAGCCTTACACTAAGTCTAAATGATGGCCTAGGTCTAAACTAAGACTTAGCGTAAGCAATTCAAGGTCTAGATTATAGTAAAAAGGTTTAGATGGTGGTCTATATCGAGGCTTTGGTTTAGGTTTACACTTGAGCTTGAATATAGACAAACCCCTACGCTTGGTTTAAGTCTAGATGATTGCATAGGTCTAGACTGGGACTTATGCTTGATGATAATAAGACCTTTTTTTAGGCCGAGACCTTAAGCATAGGCTTAGGCTTAGATCAAAAAGGTTTAGATAATGGTCTAGGTCTAGGCTTAGGTTGAAACAAAGCCCCCTACACTTGATCTAGGTCTAGATGATGGCCCAGGTCTAGGCTGAGGCTTAAGCTTGGGCAATACCAAGCCCTAGGTCTAGATGATAGTAAGGCCATTTCTTAAGCCGAGGCCTTAAGCATAGGCATAGATTAAGAAGGTTTAGATTATGGGCTAGGACTAGGTTTAGGTTTATACAAAGCTCTACACTTGGTCTAGATCTAAATGATGGCCTAGGTCTAGGCTAAGGCTTAGACAATACCGGCCCCTAGGTATAGATAATGGTAAGGCCTTTTCTTAGGCCAAGACTTAGATCGAGAAGGTTTTGAAGATAGTCTAAACCTAGGCTTTGACTTTGGTTTACGCTTAGACTTGAACTATCCCTACACTTTGTCTAGATCTAAGCATCAATTAATTTATACTTAGACAATGATCTAGGCCAAACCAAAACCAAGACCTATGCGTTGTCTAGGTTTAAGCCGAAGCTTCTGCTAAAGCTGACTGACTCAAGACCTACTAACTGGGCGGTGAGGTTAAGTAATAAAAACTTTAGAGTCTTACCTGCGGGGGAGATTTCAGAAAACGAATTAAAATGACCTTAATGGAGCGGTTTTGAAAATTTATTAATCGAGCCAATTTATTGGGATTAAACACCTGTTTTAGCGCGAGAAATTTAATAAGGAAGTTTGGTAAAAGCAATAATTTATGTATTTAAGTTGAAACGCGAAAACAAATATATATGTAATAATACAGAAAGGCACAGTATACAGCAATGACCACTAATGAGTCTACCGGGGTTTGTTGACCGCTAATTAATAAGGGGAGAGTTAAAATAAGCGACATGGCCAAGCAAAACGCATTCATCACAGTTTTTAGTTATTTGTACAACTAGGTCGTAATTGAGATGTCAAGTTTAGTTTATAACCCTCCCTTTTTTAGGGAAAACGTTGTATCTTTTTCATTTCCCCATCTTTTTTTTTACTTTAATTTAATGTTGGGGCATTTTTACATGAATAAATTTTTTGATACAATTTTCCGTAGATGTATATCGCACGAATTACATTCCGTGCGAGTTGGTGCTCAGTGTTGCGACAAATTTACAAAACCCTACTAGCCTTGAGTATCTATATATATTTAGGGGGGTTGGCGATAGGTAATGTGCATAACCTGCGGCTAAGAAAGCAATTATAAAACGTAGATGAGACATAACATCCGCGTTTAAGCGGTATGTGAATACCGAGGCGAATGAGCAAATACATCAGAAGGATCAAAAGATGTTCTAAGCACAAAGGGGTCCTTATTCAAACGCGAAACCCGATTTGGGTTATCTCTACCAGCCATTCGAACTACGCCCGCTTTACTCCCCCGATATATACCGCACGCAGTAGATCGGAAGCACTTGTCGTTATTGAAATTTAGATCCTCAATTTTAGATGTTAAAGATGAAAATCGTTTCAAATTCTACTTGTAAGATTAACAATTTGGGCATATTTTAATTTTCGAGCCGCCCGCCACTCGTTCTTTTTTCGCTACCCAAACTTCGCATTTTGTATTCTACGTACGGCCAATTCGTCCAATTTACAATTAGGGCCTTTAATTAAGAAAGGTCAAAACAGGTAAACTTTGTGTTAAGCAGCTTAAAATTTGTAACCCCCACTGGTCTCCTCGTTGATTACATTTGCGATAAACTACAACGAATAATTTATTTATCTCGTCCAGTCTCATCTCTTAAATATCAAAAAGTTTTATTAATGTATCTATTTTTGGTCATTTAATACAATCAAATGAAGTGTGTCTGTATGTGTGTGTGTGGCTTGATTAGTTGTACATTTTTTTATCCCATTTCAATTGACACAAACAAACGTCGTGTTGGAATAAAGCCAAAATCTACTAAAAGTTGTATTTTAGTTAAATGCCGGATTATGTGCGTGTCACTTTTACAAATAGAATTGAAACTGCGATTATATAAAATTATAAGGGTTTTTGACAGTAAAATTATTGGACGTAAATACGAATGGGAGATGTTAAACGAAAGATTAAATATTTGACACAAACTTTTTTAAAAACGTTATTAACTTTTTGTTGGTTACAAATAATATTTTTTATTCCATTAACTGAACCTATTGGGGTCCTGAACCCCAATATTAAATAGAAATGCATACCAATAAAGCAGAGTTATAAAAACTGTACTAAATTCGCCCATTTGGGTGAATATGGGTTTCTGTTCGGCGAATTAACAACTTTTGTACTCCCTCAAATGCTTCTGGAGTGTTCGGGAAACCAGTGGGCTTAAGGACGTACGTGAGAGTACGTCCGCGACCATTTTACGTCAAAGTTCCTGTGAAGTGCCCACTCACAAACCATTAGTTACAAGAAATGCTCGAAATGCCCCCAGTTTGTGCAAACATATGCCTCTGCTCGGCTAATTAATAACTTTTGTACTCCCTCAAATGCTTCTGGAGTGTTCGGGGAATCAGTGGAACAAAGGCGTACGTGTGAGTATGTCCGAAAACATTTTATGTCAAAGTGCCGTGAAGTGCCCACTAACAAACCACTAGTTACGAGAAATGCACAAAATGCCCCCATTTTGTGCGAACATATATGCCTCTGCTCGCCTAATTAACAACTTTGGTACTCCCTCAAATGCTTCTGGAGAGTTCGGGGAACTAGTGGCTCAAATGATAAGTACGTGAGAGCTTGCCCAAAAATATTTTATTTAAAAGTTCCACTGAAGTTCCCAATAACAAGGAATAGTTACAAGAAATACTCAAAATGCCTCCATTTTGCGCGAACACGGGACTCTGCTCGGCTAATTAATAACTTTTGTACTCCCTAAAACGCTTCTTGAGTGTTTGGGGAACCAGTGGGACAAAGGACGTACGTGAGAGTGAGTCCGAAAATATTTTACGTCAAAGTTCCCGTGAAGTGCCCGCTAACAAACCACTAGTTACGAGAAATGCTCAAAATGCCATCATTTTGTGCGAACATATGCCTCTGCTCGCCTAATTAACAACTTTGGTACTCCCTCAAATTCTTCTGGAGAGTTCGGGGAACTAGTGGCTCAAATGAGAAGTACGTGAGAGCTTGCCAAAAAATATTTTATTTAAAAGTTCCACTGAAGTTCCCAATAACAAGGAATAGTTACAAGAAATACTCAAAATGCCTCCATTTTGCGCGAACACGGGACTCTGCTCGGCTAATTAATAACTTTTGTACTCCCTAAAACGCTTCTTGAGTGTTTGGGGAACCAGTGGGACAAAGGACGTACGTGAGAGTGAGTCCGAAAATATTTTACGTCAAAGTTCCCGTGAAGTGCCCACTAACAAACCACTAGTTACGAGAAATGCTCAAAATGCCCCCATTTTGTGCGAACATATATGCCTCTGCGCGGCTAATTAATAACTTTTGTACTCCCTAAAACGCTTCTTGAGTGTTCGGGGAATCAGTGGCTCAAATGAAAAGTACGTGAGAGCTTGCCCAAAAACGTTTTATTTTAAAGTTCCACTGAAGTTTCCAATAACAAGTACGTTACAAGAAATGCTCAAAATGCTCCCATTTTGTCTGGTCTCTGCAAATTGATAGCTGCTGTACGCGATCAAATGCTTCTGGAGTGTTCGGGGAATCAGTGGCTCAAAGAAGAAGTACGTAAGAGCTGGCCCAAAAGATTTTATTTAAAAGTTCCACTGAAGTTCCCAATAACAAGTACTAGTTACAAGAAATGCTCAAAATGCTCCCATTTTGCGTGAACACTGGCCTCAGCTCGTCTAATTAACAACTTTTGTACTCCTTTAAACGCTTCTGGAGTGTTCGGCTGTTCGGGGAACCAGTGGGACAAAGGACGTACGTAAGAGTGAGTCTGAAAACATTTTATGTCAAAGTTCCCGTGAAGTGCCCACAAACAAACCACTAGTTACAAGAAATGCTCAAAATGCCTCCTTTTTGTTCAAGCATATGCCTCTGCTCGGTGAATTAATAACTTTTGTACTCCCTCAAATGCTTCTGGAGTGTTCGGGGAATCAGTGGGACAAAGGATATACGTGAGAGTATGTCCGAAAACATTTTATGTCAGAGTTCCAGTGAAGTGCCCGCTAACAAGCTATAGTTACGAGAATTGCTCAAAATGCCCCTTTTTGTTCAAGCATATGCCTCTGCTCGGCAAATTGATAGCTGTTGTACGCCGTCAAATGCTTCTGGAGTGTTCGGGGAATCAGTGGCTCAAAGGAGAAGTACGTAAGAGCTGGTCCAAAAAATTTTATTTAAAAGTTCCACTGAAGTTCCCAATAACAAGTACGTTACAAGAAATGCTCAAAATGCTCCCATTTTGTCTGGTCTCGGCAAATTGATAGCTGTTGTACTCCATCAAATGCTTCTGGAGTGTTCGGGGAATCAGTGGCTCAAAGGAGAAGTACGCGAGAGCTTGCCCAAAAACATTTTATTTAAAAGTTTCCGAGAAGTGCCCACTAACAAGCCGCTAGTTACAAGAAATGCTCAAAATGCTCAAAACACGGGTCTCTGAGGGCGAATTTATAACTGTCGTGTTCTGTCTAATGCTTCTGAAGTGGTGGGGGGAGAGGAGTTCACCAGAAGTACTGTGAGAGTATGTCTGAAAATAATTTTTATAAGTTACAAAGAAAGTGCTTCTAGTTACTAGAAAACTTCACAATTCTCGTATGTTTCGCGAGGCCTTAGTACCGCACAGGGGTCTGCTCGTCGAATTATTTATTATCGTACTCCTTCTAATACCTCTGGAGTGTTGAAGAACTGACTTCACCCATCTTTTCTTCCACACCTTGCCCTGCACTTTTTGGTACTTCATTCATTTTTACGACTTCACACAATGACAACTTCGGCGCAACTTTTCACACTCTTTGTACATCCAGCTATGACCACAGGATGCCATTAATAACATATTAGCACATTAGTTGGTCATAAGTCATAAAACACTCGCTGTAGATCGAAATGCTGACTCTTCTGGACACTGCAAACTTAGGTGGTAAATTTTACTCAATAAAATGTTTAGACTTTTCTATCGTTTGTCGAGAGCAGCATACAGAAACCTGAGAAATAAAAGTGGTAATTTTTAAATAACGGTTATTTTTAAACTTGAGTTGTAAATTCAAAAAGTACACGAAAAACGTAACTTTGAAATTTATTATTCTACAGAGCCGTGTAAAACAAAAGTGGTAAAGCAAAGATTGTAGTACCTATAAAATTTAAAGTTGTAAAATACTGAAGGCAATTCATTTTACCTATATACGTTATGTATAGAGAAAGAAGCAACTTTATCATCCATTGTTGTTTAAATTTAAGTTTTATGACGAAAACTTCAATAATTTCGTTTTTCGCCGCATCTCTTCTCCTATACGTGTTATTACAGCGCGTAAAGTTCGAGTTAAATCAAGCAATCGTAGTTTAATACCCTAAAGGCCAATTTCGATGTAAATTAAATAATACTGTGGCGAAATCAAATCCGCCATAAATTCGTACCCTCCTCTTCATCGGGGCAACGCAATATCAACATAACGTGCGAAATCATAACTCAAGCATCAGCTGTCTTCTTCAAATAAAACAAAATTTTAAACTAGTACGAGAGCTTGCTTGCGGGTCCATTCGAGAAAGATATTTTTGAAATAAATTACAATTTAGGGATCTGCTTACATTGCGGCAATATCCATTTCAATATTTGCTTTGTGGGGGTTTTTTTATTTCGTTTTAACTCTTCTTTTTACGGGAACAGGAATGAGAGATTCACAGTTGAGCGGAAACTTCACTAATAATACGTTTCAAATATAAAATTCTGATTTTATGCGATGCTTATGTGGAATATTGCGGCATCGTCTAGACACTAGTTGGAGTATATTTATATAATATACGTCCTCACAATAAACTTGCATTCGATCGCATTTCCTTTACTTCCGCAATCAACTAGCCACAATAACCACAAAATCGGAGTTATTTCGATAACAAAATTTTAGAACGACGAAGCTTTCGTTTTCCTGCTTGTGACCGACACGTCCTGTTTTATAGTAAACTCGGTGGTCACCCCCAATAACCACATCTGTCTATCCACACAAAACTGGCATATTTTACATTTTAGCAAACAAATTACACATGTGCATGTATGTGTAATCTTCTCGCTCTCTCCAACTCGACAAAAATAAAGACAACATTTGGAGCAATTGGAAAATTTGCAGACGTAAAATTAAAGTTAAATAACGGAAATAAAGTCAGTGTGTCGACAGACCTTACTACCGGGGCGGGATAGGGTGGAAATACTAATGACTTGAACTGCCCAAAAGGGTGGAAAATGTTGTTAAGCAATTAAGTTGAAAATTAAAACATGAGTAATTGACTCGTGCATAATTATGAAACGTTCAATTAAAACTTTTATTTTACGTGCCTTCGACAAATGGCTGAATTTCAATTTTGATTACTCATAAGCTTTTAATGGGAAAAATCGGAAATGCGATAGTGTGATGTATGCGACGTATATTACCGGTCTCGAAACAGGGCAGGATTCAGGATTTAGATTTAATAACGCTTTTTGCAAATAGCATTGTTACACGTACCTAACCCAATATGATTAACGAGTCTATTTTATATATCTTCCATCGACCCTCTACATCTTCCTTTCACTACTCGTCTTCTTTCATTACGCATTTTTCTCTTATTTGAAAAAATCTAACTGCTCCTACTGTAATAAACTAAACGTGTGGGTAACTTAAAATCTGCTATGCCGAGCAACAAATTGCTTAAATAAAAGTGGCAGATACTTTAACGAACATCGATTTTCATTATTGCCTTTTTGCCGTATCTTTATTAATAACCGAATAACCCATCGGTGATTAATTATAGACGTGACATAATATGTGTTATACCCAAACACTAACTTCAATTAACTTTTTACAGAAATCTGCAAGACCGACACTCAAATTTTGTTAATAAAAGTTGTAGATACTTTAAAGATGATCAATTCTTATTAAAACGTTTGTTTCGTATTTTTATTATTAACCCAGTTATTAGTTATTGTAGGCGTGGCAGATATTCTAATCCGAAACACTAACTTCAATTAACTTTATACAGAAGCCTGTTAGACCGACACTCAAATTGTGTTAATAAAAGTTGTAGATACTTTAAAGATGATCAATTCTTATTAATACGTTAGTTTCGTATTTTTATTAATAACCCAGTTATTAGTTATTGTAGGCGTGGCAGATATTCTATTCCGAAACACTAACTTCAAGTAACTTTTTACAGAAGCCTGTTAGACCGACACTCAAATTGTGTTAATAAAAGTTGTAGATACTTTAAAGATGATCAATTCTTATTAATACGTTTGTTTTGTATTTTTATTAATAACACAGTTATTATTTATTGTAGGCGTGGCTGATATTCTAATCCGAAACACTAACTTCAAGTAACTTTTTACAGAAGCCTGTTAGACCGACACTCAAATTGTGTTAATAAAAGTTGTAGATACTTTAAAGATGATCAATTCTTATTAATACGTTTGTTTCGTATTTTTATTAATAACACAGTTATTAGTTATTGTAGGCGTGGCAGATATTCTATTTCGAAACACTAACTTCAAGTAACTTTTTACAGAAGTCTGTTAGAACGACACTCAAATTGTTTTAATAAAAGTTGTAGATATTTTAATAATGATCAATTCTTGTCAATACGTTTGTTTCGTATTTTTATTAATAACACAGTTATTAGTTATTGTAGGCGTGGCAGATATTCTAATCCGAAACACTAACTTCAAGTAACTTTTTACAGAAGCCTGTTAGACCGACACTCAAATTGTGTTAATAAAAGTTGTAGATACTTTAAAGATGATCAATTCTTATTAATACGTTTGTTTCGTATTTTTATTAATAACACAGTTATTATTTATTGTAGGAGTGGCTGATATTCTAATCCGAAACACTAACTTCAAGTAACTTTTTACAGAAGCCTGTTAGACCGACACTCAAATTGTGTTAATAAAAGTTGTAGATACTTTAAAGATGATCAATTCTTATTAATACGTTTGTTTTGTATTTTTATTAATAACACAGTTATTATTTATTGTAGGCGTGGCTGATATTCTAATCCGAAACACTAACTTCAAGTAACTTTTTACAGAAGCCTGTTAGACCGACACTCAAATTGTGTTAATAAAAGTTGTAGATACTTTAAAGATGATCAATTCTTATTAATACGTTTGTTTCGTATTTTTATTAATAACACAGTTATTAGTTATTGTAGGCGTGGCAGATATTCTATTTCGAAACACTAACTTCAAGTAACTTTTTACAGAAGTCTGTTAGAACGACACTCAAATTGTTTTAATAAAAGTTGTAGATATTTTAATAATGATCAATTCTTGTCAATACGTTTGTTTCGTATTTTTATTAATAACACAGTAACTTTTTACAGAAGCCTGTTAGACCGACACTCAAATTGTGTTAATAAAAGTTGTAGATACTTTAAAGATGATCAATTCTTATTAATACGTTTGTTTTGTATTTTTATTAATAACACAGTTATTATTTATTGTAGGCGTGGCTGATATTCTAATCCGAAACACTAACTTCAAGTAACTCTTTACAGAAGCCTGTTAGACCGACACTCAAATTGTGTTAATAAAAGTTGTAGATACTTTAAAGATGATCAATTCTTATTAATACGTTTGTTTCGTATTTTTATTAATAACACAGTTATTAGTTATTGTAGGCGTGGCAGATATTCTATTTCGAAACACTAACTTCAAGTAACTTTTTACAGAAGTCTGTTAGAACGACACTCAAATTGTTTTAATAAAAGTTGTAGATATTTTAATAATGATCAATTCTTGTCAATACGTTTGTTTCGTATTTTTATTAATAACACAGTTATTAGTTATTGTAGGCGTGGCAGATATTCTAATCCGAAACACTAACTTCAAGTAACTTTTTACAGAAGCCTGTTAGACCGACACTCAAATTGTGTTAATAAAAGTTGTAGATACTTTAAAGATGATCAATTCTTATTAATACGTTTGTTTCGTATTTTTATTAATAACACAGTTATTATTTATTGTAGGAGTGGCTGATATTCTAATCCGAAACACTAACTTCAAGTAACTTTTTACAGAAGCCTGTTAGACCGACACTCAAATTGTTTTAATAAAAGTTGTAGATACTTTAAAGATGATCAATTCTTATTAATACGTTTGTTTCGTATTTTTATTAATAACACAGTTATTAGTTATTGTAGGCGTGGCAGATATTCTATACCGAAACACTAACTTCAATTAACTTTATACAGAAGCCTGTTAGACCGACACTCAAATTGTGTTAATAAAAGTTGTAGATACTTTAAAGATGATTAATTCTTATTAATACGTTTGTTTCGTATTTTTATTAATAACACAGTTATTAGTTATTGTAGGCGTGGCAGATATTCTATTTCGAAACACTAACTTCAAGTAACTTTTTACAGAAGCCTGTTAGACCGACATGCAAATTGTTTTAATAAAAGTTGTAGATACTTTAAAGATGATCAATTCTTATTAATACGTTTCTTTCGTATTTTTATTAATAACACAGTTATTAGTTATTGTAGGCGTGGCAGATATTCTATACCGAAACACTAACTTCAATTAACTTTATACAGAAGCCTGTTAGACCGACACTCAAATTGTGTTAATAAAAGTTGTAGATACTTTAAAGACGACTATTTTTTATTAACGCGTTTTTGACGAATCTTGATTAATAACCGAGTTATAGATAATTGTAGACGCGTTAATCCGAAACACTAGCTTAAGTTTTCTTAAAATAATCCGAAGCACTTACTTCAGTAGTTTTTTCACTGAATCCTGTAGCACTGGCATAAAAATTTTTGTAATAAAAGTTGTGGACAATTTAGTAATTGACAATTTTTGTTTGTAACATTTTGCGCCATCTTTATTAATTAGGGTTTTATATGCAATCGTAGGGTTCAACTCTTATTGTATCTGTTGTTTTAAATAATTTATTAAGGTTTTCAAAAACACAATCTTGTAAATAGTCCACCCCTGATCTAAAGTCTTATCGAATTTGAACCCTCTTGTAACCACTCCATTTACAACAACTTTTTAGGGTTAGATATGATCTTTATCGATTCATATAATGCAAGGGGTATAACAAACAGAATAAGACATAAAAAAATATTTATATTGGCATTTTTGTGAACAATCTAAATAAATAGGATAACCAATTTGCCTTACAGTTCTACGGGGCTTTTCCTATAAACCTATAAACCGGGAATTTAGTTCGAAACACAAATTCGATTCTCCAATCAATTTTTAGGTGCGTTTGCGAATTAGTTGATTACATCAAATGGACGTACGTTCAGTTTATTAACTTAGTGTTACTTACTATTTTAATTGAATGAGTATAATTGGTAGTTTAGTTAATTGGTGACATAAAAATAAAACGTCAATACGCAAAAATTGAATTTGGTTGTTTCGTACTTTCTTGAGGAAGAGAACTGGAGAGTAAACGGCCCACACTCGTCACATTTTCAAGCGACTAGATTGAGCGTACTGGTAATCTTTAATTACTAAATAATTTTTGTGGGAATATGCCGAGATGAAGTCCACCAAAGTTTTTATTAATTAGTGGTATTAAGTTGAAAAAATTAGTATGTAATCTAAAAAGATATCGTATAGACAAAAAAATTTAGAATCGATGACGAAGTAGTTTAGTTATCGACATTGTCAATCTATGCCCAATTAAAAGTTTGACAAGTTTGAAACATTGTGTAACAATACGAGTTACATTAAATAAATAAAAGAAATGAATGCCGCTTAGATTCAATATTTAAAAATTGAAAACGTAAGCCGCGATTTGTTATTTTTATTTATTGATTTTTTATGTGAGAAGAGAAGAGGGAGGGGGAGGGACTATTAAGTAATTAAAACTACTTATAAAATTAAAATTCAGATTAAAATTCTAAGAACGACAAATGGAATCTTAAAAGTTTTTCTGTTTGCTCATTAAGGAATGTTGAACACTAGAATTCACTTAAAATTCTAATTTAATCCTCATTTAATACGATTCTTTGTCATCTAAGTTTTTATATGGATATTCACCATCACTTGTCCAAATTTTCTTATTTTACCTACATTAGTTTATTAGAAATATTTTAATTGGCCCCAAAATTGAAATGTGTCCGGCTAGTTCACGTAAGCTCCTCGCCACGACGCTTGCACGTACATGTGTGATTGTGTGTGGCTCCTTTCGCTACGAAAGGATAGTGGTGTTTTAAACAAAATACTTTTTCTTAATTTTCATCAAATAAAGGAGCGCAATTTATTTGGCAACTTCTCCCTGTACGCGCTAAAAGCCACATATATAAAGCAGCCCCGACTCTTGTACGTAATCAACCCGAAAGCTCAAATGAAGATGTATTACGAACGTCGCCTCGTTGCATTTATCAAAAAATAATCGATTTTGACCCCTTTTTTTTTTTAATTTCAACCAACAACCTGCGATAATTAGCAGCACTAATAATAGAGGGCCTTAAAACGCACACAAACTAAAACGCGTATCAAGAAAAGTTATCGAACCAACGGAATTCTTTAATGAAGGCGGATGCTCCAATATAATTGGTAATGCATACACGATTCTGGACGCACGCATGCTGATTGCCACACCACGACTTTATCAATTTATTTGTGGCTTAAGAGCACGGCGATTTTTGGTTTCAATCTCAAACAACTGATAATAATTTTTGTACTTTTACATAACTGTAACGTCCGTTTTATTAGCAGAAGAAAAAAAAATTTTTAATTTATTTTCTCGAAGATTGCCCGCTTAACTATCTCTTTTTTCTGATTCGTAGGGAGTAACGCCGTTACGGTTAAATCTTATTTTCTTTTTGTTACAATAATGACGCTCTCGAGGAACTTTTGCGGAGCGGTGACCCTCTCTGGGGTGCCCTTCAATGGCCACACGTTTACGTTACCGCTAACTAGAAAAAAGTTTTCAGCCATCACAATCGAAAGTGAGTTGACATTCTTAAACTTGATATTCAATAGGGCCAGGTGCGTATGAAGAAAAGGGTTGTACTTATAAGTTCGAGTCCCCTCCTATTGGGACGTAATTAGGATCGAGTTACGCTATCCTGTTGCCTTGTAACCAAAAACTGTTAAAGAACTTCATTTCTGAATTTTACACCTAATACATCAAGTTTTTGAACACGCCCCTATACTTCTTTTCGATTGCTTTACAAACGACGGGAAAAAAGCTATTTATTCGCGAGACTCAAATTAGGGTAGTGGTAGAATTACGACTACAACAGTTCATCATTTGAATTTGAGAGCGCCTTTGGCTTTCTCTACGTATCCTATCAGAGATGCCCAAGAGAATTTCAATCAGAGGGGTAGTAACGAAAGCCACAGCAGCTCTGAAAGCGCGGCTTTTCCTTCCCCATTTGATCTGTATCTAAAAGGGAAGAGGAAATGGCAACTAAAATCTCAGACACCATGGTGAGAGTGGTCACGATGAACGCACCAAATACCTGCAAAAAGCTACCTCTGGGAGACAACTAATGAGACGACTTAGAACTTGATGGGCTCGGAGGGGCTGTTGAGCCCCAAACGGTGGCAAAATGTAAGCGCAACTGAGAAGAGTAAACAGGTAAACACGCTCTGTCAATGTCCAGCTCTTGCGTCTACAACAAGAGACGTTCCTTGACCCAAAAAATCCAGAACTTGGACAGTTCCAGAGTTGAATTTACGCCTAGGGTGGTTTAATACTTTCACGGATTTGCAGAAACTGCTTGAAGAAGGTACAATGAGTCACAGTAAACGGCCTTAGAGTGCTGCCTCTCTATAAAGTAATCCAAAATCGAATACCCGCAGAAATGGGCCAGTGACCAGGTACTAAGGTCGGCTACAAGACCTATATGCTGCTTCTAATCTAACCTAACCTAACCTAACCTAACCGAATCATTTTTTTTTGTTTAACGGATGTGGAAATCTTCAGAAAGATACCTCTACATTCTGTAGAAGTAGTGTGACGTTGGACTAAAACCACACCCAAACCCCCACTATCTGTGGAGGTTCAGTCCTCAGTCCTGCGGGGTGATTGAAGATCCTCGTAAGCATTACTTCCAATTCACCACGCCAGAGCTTGTCGTTCCTTATCTTTGCCGTTTCCGGACGTGTTCTGTTGCACATCTTTCCGCAGTGCGCCTTCCAACTATCTTCCGATTGCGTTGCGTCGATTGGCAGATTCCATCCTAAGCTCTGAGAACTTAGTTTCAGGGATCCGCTTATCGGTTATCGTTGATACTCGAAGCAAGCTCGAGTAGCGTAGTCCATTCCTCTTTTCCTCTGAGCATAATTTCGATGATGTTGGCGCTCAGAGTTTGTCCCACCTCGAGAGCTGCCGCGACTCTTTTTTGTTCTCATCGGAAACAGCTGAACAGCGTGTGCTCAGCCGTGTCGATTTCGTCGCAGTGATCGCATTGGGGTGGGGAGGCGAGTTTCTCAATACGGTGCTTATAGTGGTTAAATGAACCGTAACCTGTGAGGAGCTGTGTTAGGTGGTAGGTGAGCTCCCCGTGCTTTCTCTCTGCACACGGTTGTAGGTTGTGTATGAGAGCTCTAACCTAACCTAACCTGAATTAACTTCTTTCGCCCCTCCTCCCCTCATTTTACTGTTTGTGTTTCGGTCTTTCATAGTTTTGTCAATTCCTCCACATCCTAGTCTCGCAGCTTAACCTTTCTAGCGGTACTCACAGAACCATAGCAACGGTTGTTATTATCGACATTGAATTAAAAACTCAAAATGACTTGGACCTGTCTAGAAAAGCACTACAATGTCTTGGGTGAGTGGGCGTGTTCCCATCACACTGTTGCTCCAAACTAGGCGTAGTTGTGGCTTGTGGCTACATCGCCTAGCTCCTCATTTTTTTTCCTTTTCGGGAACAAAACAGGACAGCGTCCCAAACAAGTCCCACCAATACAAGACTTATGAAAGAAGCCTTCAGATCGAATTTGTTACAGATTTCATTCCATCTTCCATCCTAACCCATATCCGAGTTAGGTTAGGTCAGAATCTTCCTGTGTAATAAAATTAATTTTTCCAACCTAATACTGTTTGTGTAGGAAGCTGGTGAAAGAGGTTCAAGCGGCTTGATGTCTGGAAGGCTCTACAAGACTAGATAAAGTTTTCGGGAAATCGTCTAGAGTAGGTAATACAGGCTTAGAAATCTCAAAGTTGGTCTTGAAATAGAAGAAAATCGTTAACACGTCACGTTTTGGAGGTGTTCCATCGCACTCTGATATGCTCCAAAACGGGACGTAGTTGTAGCTACATCGCTATTGTATTTAATCCACATGCAAGTTAGGTTAGGTAAGAATCTCCCTATGTAATAAAATTAATTTTTTGTTTGCGTAGGAGTCTGTTGAAGGAGGCCCAAGCGACTTAGGGCCTGGAAGGCTCTACAAAACGAGATGAAGCTTTCAAGACACCGTCTAGAGTGCTTAGATAAATCTCAAAGTTGACCTTGAAATAGAAGAAAATCGTTAACCACTCACGTTTGGGAGGTGGGCCATCGCACTCTGAAATACTCCAAGGAGCTGAAAGGCTCTACAAGACGATATGAAGCTTCTGAAGCACCGTGTAAAGTAATCAGATAGATTTCAAAGTTGGTTTTGAAATAGCAAAAACTTGTTAGGGCGAGAAAAGAACCTCAATGGTTTTTAAGTGTGACGAGCATTAGAATTTAAAGCATGAACGAATAAAGAGACGTAAAACGACGTAAAAGAGCAAAATTATAAAATAATTAATTACAGATATTAAAATAAGAATAGTGTTGCTAAAGGACAAGCAGACTCTCCCGCAGAAGGAAAGCTTTAATTTCGAACAATGCCATTCTTTTTTGCGAATAGCTTAAATTAATTAAAGAGAGAGTCGATAGAAACTCATCTTGCAAGCGTTACCTAATTTATAACATAATTAGACTAAAAGCTCTATAAAAAATATCTAAAAAACCCTAACTAATGGGTTAGAGAACACGTAAAGAAAGGTTCCCATTTCACAATTTGGCAACCTATAATTTAGCTAATTTACGTCCAACTTTAATTAGTTATTATTTAAGCGAATTGTATTTCTTATTTAAAAGGAAGTAGTTCTTTGCGCGCTTTTTTGATTATCTAAAAATATTTCAATTTCTTTTTTGCCCCTAACATATTAATTTTGTCGTTATCTTAAATATTTGGTGTTATAAAGGGGCACTTAATAAAATTAAGTTATTACTTTTTGTGTTAGGGGTTGCCATGTACCTTTAGTTATAGTTGGGGTCTTTTTCGTTTCTAAATAAGCAATGGACTCGTGTCACTGCCACCTTCGAGTCGTTTAGATACAATCAAAGCTTATTACAAGCATAAAATATGGACCAATCTTCTTGCGGAAATGACCGCACGGCACGGAACACACTGTATAACTCAATCTGCCCACGAACCGACAAATAGATATTATCAAGCCTGATATCATTATTTTCGTGTAATTTAAATTGTTGCGTAATGGGTGTGTATGGAAATAAGGCCATTAAAACATATAGGTACGTATATACAAGACTTCAATTTGATTTATTGTCTTCCAGGTAACAGAAGTTACATTTTGCTTGATTAAAACGCTTTTTTTTTGTTTAAACGGGCCGGATTCGCTTCTATAATCTGACAAAATTAGTCTTGTTTTTATTTCTTTTTAAATAATTAACCATACAGGGTGAGCCTAATTTGCAAAACGGGAATTTGGCTTCTTCGTTATTAGGAGCGGTGCTAATGGAGAGCTAAAATTGAAGAAAATTCGGTCTTCTGACTTCAAAGGCGTCTACCAACTATACTACAGCGCGCTGCGCTCTAGCACCTAAACTGTTTGTTTGGCGAAAAAAAGCAAAGAAACATAATTTATAGAAAATTGAATTTACTTTATTTTTGTATTGATACATTTTTCTCAAAAAGTGCTTGGTTTCCGAGTTATAAGCGATATACAAACAAACGCAGATTCTTGGCACAGGTTTTAGAATTTTTTCAAATTTTAACGCCCTCTGGCGCCTAAACCGTTGGTCTGAGGAAAAAAGTCTTCGATATATAATTTGTAGAAAATTTAGTGTAGTTTATATTCGTGTTTAAACACTTTACTCAGAAAGTGCGTAGTTTTCGAGTTATAGGCGAAAAACTCCAAAAAAGCAGTTTTTTGGCAAATTTTGGAATTCTGTTAAACTTGAACTCGCTCTGACGCCTAAACCGTTTGTCTCAGGGAAAAACATGTGTGTGATATATAATTAGTAGGAAATTTGATGTAAGTACTAACTAAAACATTCCATTTGTAATTCGTAAAAATGTCATTGCAGAAATTGCAGACTACCAGACATAAGTATTCACCAAACGACCTATAATGACCAATAGTTATTTCCCCAACTGTACGTACGCATGGATACTTGAATTTGGCGCCAATTGCCTTAAAGCTATTCTAGTCCCTTTTGAGGAATCCCAGGTTATATGAGATTGTGGAGTGCACGAAAAAATTGTTCAAAAACTCCAAGATTTTTGCCTAAAATATTGATTTGGGTACTTTTAACGTCAAAAAATACAACTTTTGTGGAAAGAAACTTCCGTCTTTCGGTCTGTCCGTCCGTAAACACGCAAACTCGCAAATTGTTTGAGCAAACGACTTGAAATTGCCGAAGACGCCATCAACCATCAGACACGAGCACGAAACAGCATTGAAGTGGTAAAGATGCTCTCTGCTATTAAATTAATATTTTGTACTTACCACTTTTCGTTTTTAATAAAAGTTTGAGAAAATCCCAATTTAGGCCAAAAATGCGAAAAACAATAGTTATTATTTGTCGTTATTTGGTTTTTATTAACAAAACCGGATATACACAACCGGAAATCCGGAAAAATCAATTAATTTCCGCATCCTAAACACGAGTCGTTTAAAAACGATTTTTAAAAACAAATTTCCCAAATAAAAACATTCGCGCACGCCTTCGAATTAGTTAAATAACCAATTGAAATTCTTAAATATTTAAGATGCTTATCTCAACCGGCGATTTAAATTATCCATCTTTTTGTTTTAACGTAGAGTGAAGGGTTTTTGGATTATAGTACGATATATAATTCAAGCACCTGACACGATACACATACAGAAAAACAGATTGATACGAGATAATTGGAAGATTTACGTATTAAAATTTAATAAAACCATCAATACAATTTTTTCTCGAGGCTACAAAAGAAGTTTCAGTTTGAATTTTTTTTTAAACAACAAAAACAGGTGCACAGTTAATTATTACTTAATTAGTTATAAAATATGTTTGTGTTTTAGATTATTATCAATTTTACGAAAAATAGTCTAAACACAATAATTTATACCCGTGTGCTTATTTGTAACAATTTTCGAAATTAGAAATTAATTTTTTTTTGATTTACGTAAATTAAAAACAAAGATATTCGTGTAGAAGGCACCGACACGAAATCAATTTATGTACATCTCAAAATAAAATCGTTTAAAAAAAATTACAAAAAGATAGATCGCATTGATAGACACGAATGGTTTGGAGATGCCACTATCTTGTTTATTTTCTTAATTACTTTGTATATTTATTGCTGGGACAGCTCTATATATTTTTAATGGTACCTAATTTTAATGTTATTCACTTTTGAAATTGATATAATTTGTGACAGGTAAAATATTAGTAGCAATAAAAATACGACAATTAGATTTATACTATGTGTCCACGGGGTTCGTTGATAGGCCCTGTGTTGTTTTACGAGCCGTGACCTATACTGGAAAAAAAGTCAGGGGATATTCTTGAGACGGTGCAAGAATATACTATAGGTGTTCCGTTTAAAAAATCAGTTCACCATCTAATCAGCTCAACAGAGACGAATGCGAATGCTCGTTTTAGTTCGGGAGGCAGCGAGCGAGCGGGCAACTCGAGAAGGGTGAGTTTTTGCTTTTTCAGTTCTTCCCTTATAACTCGAAAAGTACGCACTTTGTGAGAAAAGTGTATCCATACAGATATAAACTACTTATAGTCCAGTTAATGGGGAGAAAAACAGGCTATTGCCCTACAAAAGGTGGTGTAGTTCTGATTTTTGAATATGTTATTGGGTTAGGGACCCTGATGAAAAATCCAAGTTTTCGACCTTGAGGGAGGTCCGCGCGATCCGCCATCTTGGATTAAAGGTACGAAAAATTGGTTTCTCCGATTTAACTTCTTAACGGTTGATTCCACGACAAAACTGTCAAATCCAACTTTGGAGAGGACAAAATTCCCTACAATATTTGGTCTATTCATTTTCTTCTTATCTGTTACGGTATCTGAGATATAAGCTGGAGAAAATCGCTATTTTTAGAAAAAATGAATTTTTTCTGTAAACTTCGCTTGGAGACTTTTTTACCGTTCATTTGAGAGAAAATTCTTTGGAACAAAAGTTGTAGGATTTTAACTTGCCTTCAAACTGAGTGTATCACTAATATTTTAGCTCAACCAGATCCAAAGTTAGAGGAGTTTCATGATAACCTATAAATGTCAAAAAATGAGTCATGAGTGTTCGCAGCCGAAGTTTTTGTTACAGCCCCTCCCCTCCTTCCATATCAACTCATAACAATTTCTCTCACATTTCAACATTTATTCAATTTAAAATGCTTACGAGGGGGGGGGGGTAGAGAATTCTCTCGTTTATATTGCCAACAACCTGTCTCATATGTCGACAATTATTATGGGAGCGTAGTGTTTGAGAAGATGAAATCGGGGGGGGGGGCGGTCGACCTCATATAACATTAAAATCGGTTCAAGAGTTTGGCAACCACACGCATCAAAGATTGGCTAACTTTAGGTAAGTCGCACTTCTCCATGAAACCAGGTTTGTCTGTACACTTTTGGCCATAACCTAACCTAACCTAACCTAACCTAACCTAACCTAACCTAACCTAACCTAACATAACCTAACCTAACCTAACCTAACCTAACCTAACCAATTTTTCATACCTTTAATCCAAGATGGCGGATCGCGCGGACCCTCCACAAGGTCGAAAACTTGGATTTTTCATCAGGGTCCCTAACCCAATAATATACTCAAAAATCAGAACTACACCACCTTTTGTAGGGCAAAACTCCCCATTGACTGGACTATTAGCTCTCTCGATTTTTACGCCACTCTCTGTAGCGCACCTACAACTTAACAGAAAAATAAAAATGTGACGCTTTTTCTTAAAAAAATTAAACTTATAACGAGCATTTTAACAAACAAGTTTGACGCGAAAAAAGAGGCGAGGGAAAAACGCCTTTTTTATAATAAATTTTATAAATTGGAATGTGCGAATATCGATTAACGAACGCGCTTTCTGGCATATTTTATGTACCCTTATATCGAGAATTTGAGATCTCATTACTCGCTTCACTTACAACCACACCCTTATCCCAACAATTATTAGCCGATCTTACACTTAAGTAAATATATTTGAATTTCCTTATTAAAACTTAGCAGACAAGAGAGGACTCTCGTGTTTATTTTAATCGAAAAGTACTACTCGATCGAGTTCGATCTTAGTTGAAATTAATTAAAAATTGTGTTTGTTTTATATAAATGGAAGGATTTTTGATTCACGTAGCAAATAAGAGAAAAATATAGCCACATAAAGAAGAATGACTTATAGCTGCCGGGCTTTACTCGAGTACAATACACGGAGAGATACAAATTCAGAACACGCTCTCGTGGGCGCTTCGACTGGGTGATTCACCTAATATTCTTTGAGCCGAATCAAATTTATATGCAAACTGATTTTTGGTGGATTTTCCTCTTTTAACGCACACAAAAAAAAGTCTCGCGTGGGGATGAAACGTGTTATAGGTAAAAAGGGAAGTCATTAAATGGCGAGTGCGCTAGAGGACACCATCGAAAGTTATAGTTCTCTAGGGGGTAGTAATACAGGTGACGTCACGACCAGAACTGGGATTAAGATTCATCTCGGGGGATTATCCCTGAACGCCAGATGCGAGCACCCCTCGTCAATCCACTGCCGTAACTCGATATAACCCCATACGTGACGAAACTTATAAGATGAGGTTTGACGGTACTTCTTGTGCAGTTTGCACTTCTTCCTTGTTAATACTTTTGATATGTTGACAGACTGTCGAGAAAATTTATCGCTGAAAACGACTTCTCTTGGCAAAAGATTTGCAAAATGTTTGTGTATTTGATGTTTCCTTTTCGAGACGAGAGGAAATTTTTTTTGTGTCGCGTTGAAAAATAATAGAGTCGAGGCGTACACCGTACACTTTCGAGGATGCGGGGGAATTGGTCTTCTGTTTACGTATGTGAGCGGCGTACTTGTGTTGGAAAATTTATGCATTCGTGGATGGTAAGGTAAGGTAGTCTCGCCTCATCTCGACTAACTTCTTGTTCCTCTGCCTCTCGTTTTAAGTGAAATAAAAAAGACTTCTAGTCGAGAGGGAAAAAATTAGTTTTTTTTTTAAGTAAGCCGAGAAATTCCATTACAAGTTCTTTTATATAAAAGTTGAAGAACATTGCTATATTTTCCCTTCGGAGTCACTTATTTAATTTATAAAACGAGACGTGTTCTGGAAAGACAATGGACGTGCAAAGTGACCGTACGCGATAATTGACAGTTTTAATCTGAAATGACCACATTTTAAACACTTTTTATCTTTTAATGTAATGTATCATTTGATAAGCTACTTTTAAAAAGAGAATGAAATGCCTTTTCTTGATGCCTTCGGAAGCCGATTTAATGTAATGCGGTTTAAACGTTCTTTGAAGTGTCAAATCTTGTTGCATTTAAGTGTTGATCCTTTTTATAAATCCTTGCTAGTTCCTTTCTTAAACGACAGATAAGTGTTTTTCATTTCTCCGCTATTTTAAATTGAATTCATTTATTTTATCGTAACACCCAATAACACGTATATACATTTACGTATATTATACGTATAAAATGTTCAGATACCTAACCTTACTAATTAGTACCTATATTTAATTTCATTCCGGTTAAAAAACGGAGCTGATGTCGCGCTTTATAAAGTAGTTTTAGACCGTTATTTTTTGGTTTATTGCCGGTATAAAAATACGGCAAATAAACGGAAGATATTCGGTAAAAAACTGGAACTAAAGCAGTTTTTAAAATAAATACGTAATTAAGAATTACGATTAGTGTTTTTAAAGATATTTTAAACGTATATTATACGTATTTAAAATCGGTTTATTTTACGTATAAATCTAGACGTTAAATAAACGTATATTTTTGAAATTTAATAAACGTTGCCGTAAAAACGTATAAGAACTGTTAGTTTTAACTACCTTAGGTAATATCCCTTTGTTTATCCAACTCTTTGGAAGTCTTCTTTTGTTATTCTTCTCCCTAAAGTAACTTATCCTTCATTACCTGTTGACTTCAGACCAACATCCATTCCCCCAGCCATTTCGAAGCTTTTAGAACGACTTGTTAGAAAGCGCTACACCTGCGCTCCTGAAGGTTAGCGATGATATTAGACAAGGTATTGATAAGCAAAAAGTTACTGTTCTAACCCTTCTTGATTTAATCAGTGCTTTCAACACAGTTGACCTTGACATACTCATTACCGTACTCAAAAGTTTTCATGTCAACACGCCTGGAGTGTCGTGGTTCAACTCCTCTCTTACGGGACGTAGACTACTACGGAGAATCACTCTTCATGGTCTTCTTTAACCTGTGGCGTGCCTCAAGGTTCTATCATGGGTCCTCTTCTATTTTCTCTTTTCATCAATTCAATTTCTGACTGTCTCTTTCACTGCTCTTATCATCTGTATGCAGGCGATCTTTAAATTTACATAAATGTTAACCCTGACGATATTCACGACGCCCTCGACTTACTTAACCTTAACCGACTTCTCGACTGGACTAAATCTTACGGACTGAGGCTAAATCCTAAAAAGTCTCAATGTATTTTAATAGGAAGTAGTGGCCAACTAAAGAAAATTAACAAACAGACTTTACCGAACGTTTTCATTGACACTGATGCCATCCCTTTTGTACAAATTGTTAAAAAAACTTGGACTAATACTTGACGAAAACCTCACCTGGAGACCCCATATTTACAGACTCCATACCTTTAAGACGACTACAATATTACCTTCCTATCTCCCTTAAACGTGACCTTATCCTAACTATCCTCCTTCCTGTCATCGAATATTGTGATGTTGTTTATTCCGACATCTCCTCCGAGCTCCGATCTCTCCTTAAAGTTGGAAAGACTGTGCTGACCAATTGTATTATATTCGTATGTAACCTGTCTTTATGGCCTTTAACTCGCAGAAGATTCTTTCATCTAGGTTCTCTGCTCTTTCGTACTCTTCACACCTCTTCGCCTCAGTATCTGCGTACGAATTTTTCATTTCTCTCAAGCTCACGGTTTTGCTACAAGGTCTGTTAACACTCTTGCTCTACCTATTCCTGTTCATTATACAGACTCTTACCACAGTTCCTTTAGGGTGATGTCCGTGCGTGTCTGGAACGAGTTGCCTGTTGAGGTCCGTTTATCGCCGTCACTATCAATATTTAAAGCTCGACACCACGTATTATACGTATTTTTTACGTATAATAAACGTAGCTGTGTTAATTGGGTATAATAACTTCACTTTTAACAATTCCAATCACCTCACTCGATTGTAATTTAAACCTTTTAATTATCCCCCCCTCCCTCCCAATAAACAAGTGGCAGAAATGCAATTAACAATCTTTATATAATAATCGTTAGTTTGAAAGAAAATGCTCGTACGATTTCTAAAAATGTAAAAATCGTGTACTTTTGCTTAATCAAACAAATTGTGAAGAGCCTCTCTCCAAATGGGGCGCCGAAGCTTTGTTTAGTAATATTTGAGACAAATTGAATCCAACGAACCAACATTAGAACCGTGAACTAAATGTGATGTTTTTCTGACGCGAGTCACGCTTTGCCCTGTCTACCTCTTCGATCGTTTATTTAATGTTTGAATAAATCAAAAAAATATAACGTAAAACTGACATTAAAAAAGGAGACTCGACAAACATTCCGCGGAGCCTTACGAAAATGTACGCCGCCGTTCGCCATTAAACAAAATAAACAATAGTAGTTTAATTTTGTGTGCAACAAAATCGCATGTTGGAGTGTGGTGGTTTTATTTTGTTAAAAACAATTTAAAAAGTTTGAAAACTGTCGTTAACAAAAACTAGCGCAATTTATTCGGATTTATCCCGATTACGGAGTCTCTTTAATTTACAAATTATTTTCAATTCGTCCGGCATTTTATGCTAATGCACGTATTAATAGGTATTACCTACAACGTGTGGAACGGTGGAATACAAAAAAATGTTTATTTCGTCCTTTTAACAAACATTTTAACAAATTACAAGCTACCCGGGCTAGTAAAATGTAAAAGTTCCAAAAGGTGGGTTTACAAGAAAAGTAAATGCAAATTTGTCAAAATTTTGTTTGATGTTTACTAAATTATAAACCGAGGCTCACACAAAATGAGTCAAATTTTCATTATAATGCACGTAGTACTACACGAATGACAAGAGGGTTTCCAGTTAGATAATTTTAAAGGTCACCTACGACCGTATTCATGAAATGTACAATTTACATGCCCTACCAGTTTTTTTTTTAGTCCAGTCAACTCAGTCACCTTCACAAAATCCAATAGTTTAAAAACTCTACACACTTCACATAATAATTATTTGTAGGTGCGCTTAGTGATGATTAGCGTCAAAATTCGGATGAATTAGAGGTGAACTGTAGCGGCAGGCGATGGCGGTCGAAGACATGTCACTTTTTAGGTTTTTCGTTAATATCTGGAAAACTATCAGTAGGAACTGAAACGTAGCCATATACAAAATTAAAGCTGATAAAATTTTCTACAAAATTGAATATGTGCTTATTTTTTGTATTCCTAAAGATTACCCAGTTAGAGGGCGTTGAAAATGGGTATTCTTTTCACTAAAACCTAAAACTACCAGCACAGAACTGTCTGCTTTATGGCGTTGGATTTAACATCTTGAACTCACGGTATGGCTATAGAAAATCAGATAAAAGTGAGAATCGTAAAAATAGTTGCAGAAATGATAATAATAATAATATTTATTGAACCTTCCCATACCCAAGCATTAAATACAAAAAAATTGGTAAACTTGCACTCGCTGGTGGAGGTACTGCCCTATCTTGAGTTCTGAGGAACGAGCAAAAGATGACCTCCTCTTTATTTGAACTGCGACGAGCAGTGTGAACAGCTTCACGGATGTAATGACGACTTAAACACACGAAATGTTCTAATGTAGCATCTGACACTGGAATGTGTTCCTCTCTAAAGACAGATGCCAAGTCAATTGCCGAAGTGATAGTGCAACCTCCACACCAGATGGACGTACTTAGTCATTGAAGGATTGTACATTGTTCGTTACAGACCACCAGGTTGCGAACGGAAGTGGCGGATGGGTCAATCGGGAAGGCAGAAAATCTCCCGAATTTTTGCCTCCGGCGTTCTTTTAACAAAAATTTCCAGGATCGGTGACGTTGAGCCCATCCACGCGACGAACAGGCTTAGCCACGTTAATCCAACCCCTTCTTTAAGGGAACCGGAGATTGAAAAATAGAGCTGGTGGTGGATGTGTAAAAACCTCGAGCGCTCGAGCCGTAACCAGTCGGTGGGTTAATGGTGAAGTAGATCCAGGGATCGGTCGTTAGGCCGTTTCAGGTGCTCGTTGATCCGTAGCTGGCGCACTTTGAAGGTTCGGTCAGGCTTCATCATGATGTCTTGAACTGGTACCACAGGTGAGATGGTAACTCCAGGAGCGGTGCTACCCCTGTCCGTTTCTAGGGGTCGAATTCTTGGAGTCCTCGGCTCTGCTACTAAATAGTATTAGGTATGTGTCTCATATCCACACATGCAGCATGCAGTTAACAGAACAAACGTGGTTTTGGAAAAAAACACCAATTTTAAACGCCCTATAACTCGGTAAAATTTGGAAATACAAAAAATATTCATATATTCAATTTTGTTGCAAATTTTATCAGCTTTAATTTTGTATATAGTAAAGTTTCAGCTCCAACCCATATTTTTCGAGATATTAACGAAAAACCAAAGAAAGTGGCATATCTTCAGCCGCTGCTACCTGCCTCAAATGCCTTCTAAGTCGTGTAACCAGGAAAACGGTTTCTGTGCTCGCGTATGATCATATAGATTTACGTATACGTAAAATTCCCTTAAAAGCCCCCGATTCTTCCCAAACTGACTCAAAATTAGTAGAAGAACGATCTGTAAAAAGCGAACTTTGTGAGAAATCTATCTAGAGGCATTGGGCGCCACAAATCCGTCTTTGAAATTCCTCCAAACGTGGAGACACCAGAGATTTTTGACTTCTGAATCTTAGTTCGAAACGAGCTATTGAAGGGACTCAACTTAAAGCTTCCAAGCGATTTTTAAGCGTCGGCAGAAACCTGAGCTGAAAAACGTGGCTTTCAGAACAGCTCTACCCTTCATTAGGACTTTACGGATGGCACGGAATGAGAAGCGAAGTTGCGAGAGGCTAAAAGCCTAATTAAGCCATCAAAATAATCCACAATTAAGAGTGAGTACAGAAGACATAAGAATAATAATTGGTGAAAGTATTTTGAATTTCGAACCTTTCTGTTCCATATAGTTCCATGTTCCACCCATACAATTATTACTCGAGATGATAATTGCATCATTTGACTAAATGATACCCTCGATATTTATTCGATTAATCGACTAGTCGTAAGGGTATCCGTGTATTTAGCGTCGTGACCTCAAATTAACCCAATACCAACGTATCAATTTTTTAAGCAAATTAAAAATAAAACCAGGAAATCAGCGTCGAGAATTCAATTTTCTATGCAATATTCATTAAATGTGTACTTAAAACATGAAAATGTGGAATAAATGAAAGGATAAGGCTCACTTCGAACGTCTTTGTGAAAAAAGTAGACGCAAATAAAAAATTAATCAATACCGTTAACAGACGATTTCATGATTTAAATAATGGCAGAAAATTGAAAATACGTTCGAAAACGTGATTTAAACTTGAGCTGTTCTAAGGGAGAAAAAGTTTTTTTTTAAATACAACATCAAAGATTTTTCATTTAATTATCGACGTCGTTATCGTTATACTCAAAAAGAGTCGAAAGCGAGCAAGCAACAGGAGAGGAATTTAATTGATTGAAGATTGAATAATTTACAAAATTATGCTTTTGTGTGTTGGTATAGTGCACGTGAAAGCGCGCAAAGCCCAAGTTGTGCGGTTATTTGTGTTTGGCACAAAGATTTCTTTGTATTTTTTTCAATTTTATTTAAAACTGGTTATTTAATGGTATTAGTTTTTGTGATTTTGTTCAATTGGGGGCCTTCCTCAATTCAATCGTCGGAGTACAGTTGAGCAATTAGACGAAAATGACAGGTATTCCAATTGAAACGAAATAAATGGCGGTTCTGATTGAAATTTTACGCATTGGGAAATAATCGTTTTTGGGCCGAAACGATAATACTCAGATTCGAATGCCACATTAATCTACTGATACCTACCATAGACAAAATCATCAGTGGGGAGCCAGGGTTATGACTTATGACCCTCATCATACTCAAATATACCCATCTGAGAATAAAACAGCTGACGTACTGGATGAGGGCCGCTGCATGTAGTAATTTAGCTCTTCTTAGAGGAACTTGGTTTCTGGTTAGTACCATTCTCATTTTACTAGAGTTCAAAGGGTCATTTAAGAATAAATTCGACGAATCACTGAATGAACCAAAAGTACCTAATTTGGTCCTTACGAGGAGAACTCGTTTACTCTCTCCTCTCCCTCCATCGTTTAAATATGAACTCGTATCACGTAACTACAACTCCTCAGAGAGAAGCTTAGTTAGGCCTGTCCTCATCTTCCTAGAGTTGAAAGGGACCTTTGAGAATAAATTCGAAAAAACACTGAATGAGCTAGAAGTCCTAAAGAAGAGAACCTCTTTACTTTCCTCCCTAGTGTAAATTGTTCTGGCATCACGTATGGTATAACTATAGCCAGGCCTGTCCTCATTTTCTTAGAGTTGGAAGGGGCCTTTAAGAATAAATTCAAAGAAGCACTGATGAATGGATTGGATGTCCTAAAGAGGGGAACTTCTTTAGTTCCTCCCTAGTGTAAATTGTTCTGGCATCACGTAAGGTATAACTATAACTCTTTAGAAGAAAACTGGATTAGTTCCGTCTTCATTTTGTTAGAGAGCTATGGTTCATTTACGAATAAATTCGACGAACCACTGAATGGACAGGAAGTACCAAATTTGGTCCTTACGAGGAGAACTCGTTTACTCCCTCGTCTCCTTCCTTCGTTTAAATACGAACTCGTATCACGTAACTACAACTCCTCAAAAAGGAGCTTCGTTAGGCCTGTTCTCATTTTCCTAGAGTTGAAAGGGGGGTCTTTAAGAATAAATTCGAAGAAACACTGAACGAGTTAGAAGTCCTAAAGAGAAGAACCTCTTTAGTTCCTCCCTAGTGTAAATTGTTCTGGCATCGCTTACGGTATAACTATAACTCTTTAGAAGAGAACTGGGTTAGTTCCGTCTTCATTTTGTTAGAGAGACATGGTTCATTAACGAATAAATTGGACGAACCACTGAATGGACAGGAAGTACCAAATTTGGTCCTTACGAGGAGAACTCGTTTAAACTCGTATCACGTAACTACAACTCCTCAGAGAAGAGCTTCGTTAGCCCTGTTCTCATTTTCCTAGAGTTAAGAATAAATTCGAAGAAACACAGAACGAGTTAGAAGTCCTAAAGAGAAGAACCTCTTTAGTTCCTCCCTAGTGTAAATTGTTCTGGCATCGCTTACGGTATAACTATAACTCTTTAGAAGAGAACTGGGTTAGTTCCGTCTTCATTTTGTTAGAGAGGCATGGTTCATTTACGAATAAATTCGACGAACCACTGAATGGACAGGAAGTACCAAATTTGGTCCTTACGAGGAGAACACGTTTACTCCCTCGTCTCTTTCCTTCGTTTAAATACGAACTCGTATCACGTAACTACAACTCCTCAAAAAGGAGCTTCGTTAGGCCTGTTCTCATTTTCCTAGAGTTGAAAGGGGGGTCTTTAAGAATAAATTCGAGGAAACACTGAACGAGTTAGAAGTCCTAAAGAGAAGAACCTCTTTAGTTCCTCCCTAGTGTAAATTGTTCTGGCATCGCTTACGGTATAACTATAACTCTTTAGAAGAGAACTGGGTTAGTTCCGTCTTCATTTTGTTAGAGAGGCATGGTTCATTTACGAATAAATTCGACGAACCACTGAATGGACAGGAAGTACCAAATTTGGTCCTTACGAGGAGAACACGTTTACTCCCTCGTCTCTTTCCTTCGTTTAAATACGAACTCGTATCACGTAACTACAACTCCTCAAAAAGGAGCTTCGTTAGGCCTGTTCTCATTTTCCTAGAGTTGAAAGGGGGGTCTTTAAGAATAAATTCGAGGAAACACTGAACGAGTTAGAAGTCCTAAAGAGAAGAACCTCTTTAGTTCCTCCCTAGTGTAAATTGTTCTGGCATCACGTACGGTATAACTATAACTCTTTAGAAGAGAACTGGGTTAGTTCCGTCTTCATTTTGTTAGAGAGGTATGGTTCATTAACGAATAAATTGGACGAACCACTGAATGGACAGGAAGTACCAAATTTGGTCCTTACGAGGAGAACTCGTTTAAACTCGTATCACGTAACTACAACTCCTCAGAGAAGAGCTTCGTTAGCCCTGTTCTCATTTTCCTAGAGTTGAAAGAGGGGTCTTTAAGAATAAATTCGAAGAAACACAGAACGAGTTAGAAGTCCTAAAGAGAAGAACCTCTTTAGTTCCTCCCTAGTGTAAATTGTTCTGGCATCGCTTACGGTATAACTATAACTCTTTAGAAGAGAACTGGGTTAGTTCCGTCTTCATTTTGTTAGAGAGGCATGGTTCATTTACGAATAAATTCGACGAACCACTGAATGGACAGGAAGTACCAAATTTGGTCCTTACGAGGAGAACTCGTTTACTCCCTCGTCTCCTTCCTTCGTTTAAATACGAACTCGTATCACGTAACTACAACTCCTCAAAAAGGAGCTTCGTTAGGCCTGTTCTCATTTTCCTAGAATAGAAAGGGGGGTCTTTAAGAATAAATTCGAAGAAACACTGAACGAGTTAGAAGTCCTAAAGAGAAGAACCTCTTTAGTTCCTCCCTAGTGTAAATTGTTCTGGCATCGCTTACGGTATAACTATAACTCTTTAGAAGAGAACTGGGTTAGTTCCGTCTTCATTTTGTTAGAGAGGCATGGTTCATTTACGAATAAATTCGACGAACCACTGAATGGACAGGAAGTACCAAATTTGGTCCTTACGAGGAGAACACGTTTACTCCCTCGTCTCTTTCCTTCGTTTAAATACGAACTCGTATCACGTAACTACAACTCCTCAAAAAGGAGCTTCGTTAGGCCTGTTCTCATTTTCCTAGAGTTGAAAGGGGGGTCTTTAAGAATAAATTCGAGGAAACACTGAACGAGTTAGAAGTCCTAAAGAGAAGAACCTCTTTAGTTCCTCCCTAGTGTAAATTGTTCTGGCATCGCTTACGGTATAACTATAACTCTTTAGAAGAGAACTGGGTTAGTTCCGTCTTCATTTTGTTAGAGAGGCATGGTTCATTTACGAATAAATTCGACGAACCACTGAATGGACAGGAAGTACCAAATTTGGTCCTTACGAGGAGAACACGTTTACTCCCTCGTCTCTTTCCTTCGTTTAAATACGAACTCGTATCACGTAACTACAACTCCTCAAAAAGGAGCTTCGTTAGGCCTGTTCTCATTTTCCTAGAGTTGAAAGGGGGGTCTTTAAGAATAAATTCGAGGAAACACTGAACGAGTTAGAAGTCCTAAAGAGAAGAACCTCTTTAGTTCCTCCCTAGTGTAAATTGTTCTGGCATCACGTACGGTATAACTATAACTCTTTAGAAGAGAACTGGGTTAGTTCCGTCTTCATTTTGTTAGAGAGGTATGGTTCATTAACGAATAAATTGGACGAACCACTGAATGGACAGGAAGTACCAAATTTGGTCCTTACGAGGAGAACTCGTTTAAACTCGTATCACGTAACTACAACTCCTCAGAGAAGAGCTTCGTTAGCCCTGTTCTCATTTTCCTAGAGTTGAAAGAGGGGTCTTTAAGAATAAATTCGAAGAAACACAGAACGAGTTAGAAGTCCTAAAGAGAAGAACCTCTTTAGTTCCTCCCTAGTGTAAATTGTTCTGGCATCGCTTACGGTATAACTATAACTCTTTAGAAGAGAACTGGGTTAGTTCCGTCTTCATTTTGTTAGAGAGGCATGGTTCATTTACGAATAAATTCGACGAACCACTGAATGGACAGGAAGTACCAAATTTAGTCCTTACGAGGAGAACTCGTTTACTCCCTCGTCTCCTTCCTTCGTTTAAATACGAACTCGTATCACGTAACTACAACTCCTCAAAAAGGAGCTTCGTTAGGCCTGTTCTCATTTTCCTAGAATAGAAAGGGGGGTCTTTAAGAATAAATTCGAAGAAACACTGAACGAGTTAGAAGTCCTAAAGAGAAGAACCTCTTTAGTTCCTCCCTAGTGTAAATTGTTCTGGCATCGCTTACGGTATAACTATAACTCTTTAGAAGAGAACTGGGTTAGTTCCGTCTTCATTTTGTTAGAGAGGCATGGTTCATTTACGAATAAATTCGACGAACCACTGAATGGACAGGAAGTACCAAATTTGGTCCTTACGAGGAGAACTCGTTTACTCCCTCGTCTCCTTCCTTCGTTTAAATACGAACTCGTATCACGTAACTACAACTCCTCAAAAAGGAGCTTCGTTAGGCCTGTTCTCATTTTCCTAGAGTTGAAAGGGGGGTCTTTAAGAATAAATTCGAGGAAACACTGAACGAGTTAGAAGTCCTAAAGAGAAGAACCTCTTTAGTTCCTCCCTAGTGTAAATTGTTCTGGCATCACGTAAGGTATAACTATAACTCTTTAGAAGAAAACTGGATTAGTTCCGTCTTCATTTTGTTAGAGAGCTATGGTTCATTTACGAATAAATTCGACGAACCACTGAATGGACAGGAAGTACCAAATTTGGTCCTTACGAGGAGAACTCGTTTACTCCCTCGTCTCCTTCCTTCGTTTAAATACGAACTCGTATCACGTAACTACAACTCCTCAAAAAGGAGCTTCGTTAGGCCTGTTCTCATTTTCCTAGAGTTGAAAGGGGGGTCTTTAAGAATAAATTCGAAGAAACACTGAACGAGTTAGAAGTCCTAAAGAGAAGAACCTCTTTAGTTCCTCCCTAGTGTAAATTGTTCTGGCATCGCTTACGGTATAACTATAACTCTTTAGAAGAGAACTGGGTTAGTTCCGTCTTCATTTTGTTAGAGAGACATGGTTCATTAACGAATAAATTGGACGAACCACTGAATGGACAGGAAGTACCAAATTTGGTCCTTACGAGGAGAACTCGTTTAAACTCGTATCACGTAACTACAACTCCTCAGAGAAGAGCTTCGTTAGCCCTGTTCTCATTTTCCTAGAGTTAAGAATAAATTCGAAGAAACACAGAACGAGTTAGAAGTCCTAAAGAGAAGAACCTCTTTAGTTCCTCCCTAGTGTAAATTGTTCTGGCATCGCTTACGGTATAACTATAACTCTTTAGAAGAGAACTGGGTTAGTTCCGTCTTCATTTTGTTAGAGAGGCATGGTTCATTTACGAATAAATTCGACGAACCACTGAATGGACAGGAAGTACCAAATTTGGTCCTTACGAGGAGAACACGTTTACTCCCTCGTCTCTTTCCTTCGTTTAAATACGAACTCGTATCACGTAACTACAACTCCTCAAAAAGGAGCTTCGTTAGGCCTGTTCTCATTTTCCTAGAGTTGAAAGGGGGGTCTTTAAGAATAAATTCGAGGAAACACTGAACGAGTTAGAAGTCCTAAAGAGAAGAACCTCTTTAGTTCCTCCCTAGTGTAAATTGTTCTGGCATCACGTACGGTATAACTATAACTCTTTAGAAGAGAACTGGGTTAGTTCCGTCTTCATTTTGTTAGAGAGGTATGGTTCATTAACGAATAAATTGGACGAACCACTGAATGGACAGGAAGTACCAAATTTGGTCCTTACGAGGAGAACTCGTTTAAACTCGTATCACGTAACTACAACTCCTCAGAGAAGAGCTTCGTTAGCCCTGTTCTCATTTTCCTAGAGTTGAAAGAGGGGTCTTTAAGAATAAATTCGAAGAAACACAGAACGAGTTAGAAGTCCTAAAGAGAAGAACCTCTTTAGTTCCTCCCTAGTGTAAATTGTTCTGGCATCGCTTACGGTATAACTATAACTCTTTAGAAGAGAACTGGGTTAGTTCCGTCTTCATTTTGTTAGAGAGGCATGGTTCATTTACGAATAAATTCGACGAACCACTGAATGGACAGGAAGTACCAAATTTGGTCCTTACGAGGAGAACTCGTTTACTCCCTCGTCTCCTTCCTTCGTTTAAATACGAACTCGTATCACGTAACTACAACTCCTCAAAAAGGAGCTTCGTTAGGCCTGTTCTCATTTTCCTAGAATAGAAAGGGGGGTCTTTAAGAATAAATTCGAAGAAACACTGAACGAGTTAGAAGTCCTAAAGAGAAGAACCTCTTTAGTTCCTCCCTAGTGTAAATTGTTCTGGCATCACGTACGGTATAACTATAACTCTTTAGAAGAGAACTGGGTTAGTTCCGTCTTCATTTTGTTAGAGAGGTATGGTTCATTAACGAATAAATTGGACGAACCACTGAATGGACAGGAAGTACCAAATTTGGTCCTTACGAGGAGAACTCGTTTAAACTCGTATCACGTAACTACAACTCCTCAGAGAAGAGCTTCGTTAGCCCTGTTCTCATTTTTCTAGAGTTGAAAGAGGGGTCTTTAAGAATAAATTCGAAGAAACACAGAACGAGTTAGAAGTCCTAAAGAGAAGAACCTCTTTAGTTCCTCCCTAGTGTAAATTGTTCTGGCATCGCTTACGGTATAACTATAACTCTTTAGAAGAGAACTGGGTTAGTTCCGTCTTCATTTTGTTAGAGAGGCATGGTTCATTTACGAATAAATTCGACGAACCACTGAATGGACAGGAAGTACCAAATTTGGTCCTTACGAGGAGAACTCGTTTACTCCCTCGTCTCCTTCCTTCGTTTAAATACGAACTCGTATCACGTAACTACAACTCCTCAAAAAGGAGCTTCGTTAGGCCTGTTCTCATTTTCCTAGAATTGAAAGGGGGGTCTTTAAGAATAAATTCGAAGAAACACTGAACGAGTTAGAAGTCCTAAAGAGAAGAACCTCTTTAGTTCCTCCCTAGTGTAAATTGTTCTGGCATCGCTTACGGTATAACTATAACTCTTTAGAAGAGAACTGGGTTAGTTCCGTCTTCATTTTGTTAGAGAGGCATGGTTCATTTACGAATAAATTCGACGAACCACTGAATGGACAGGAAGTACCAAATTTGGTCCTTACGAGGAGAACTCGTTTACTCCCTCGTCTCCTTCCTTCGTTTAAATACGAACTCGTATCACGTAACTACAACTCCTCAAAAAGGAGCTTCGTTAGGCCTGTTCTCATTTTCCTAGAATTGAAAGGGGGGTCTTTAAGAATAAATTCGAAGAAACACTGAACGAGTTAGAAGTCCTAAAGAGAAGAACCTCTTTAGTTCCTCCCTAGTGTAAATTGTCCTGGCATCGCTTACGGTATAACTATAACTCTTTAGAAGAGAACTGGGTTAGTTCCGTCTTCATTTTGTTAGAGAGGCATGGTTCATTTACGAATAAATTCGACGAACCACTGAATGGACAGGAAGTACCAAATTTGGTCCTTACGAGGAGAACTCGTTTACTCCCTCGTCTCCTTCCTTCGTTTAAATACGAACTCGTATCACGTAACTACAACTCCTCAAAAAGGAGCTTTGTTAGGCCTGTTCTCATTTTCCTAGAATTGAAAGGGGGGTCTTTAAGAATAAATTCGAAGAAACACTGAACGAGTTAGAAGTCCTAAAGAGAAGAACCTCTTTAGTTCCTCCCTAGTGTAAATTGTTCTGGCATCGCTTACGGTATAACTATAACTCTTTAGAAGAGAACTGGGTTAGTTTCGTCTTCATTTTGTTAGAGAGGTATGGTTCATTAACGAATAAATTGGACGAACTACTGAATGGACAGGAAGTACCAAATTTGGTCCTTACGAGGAGAACTCGTTTACTCCCTCGTCTCTCTCCTTCGTTTAAATATGAACTCGTATCACGTAACTACAACTCCTCAGAGAAGAGCTTCGTTAGGCCTGTTCTCATTTTCCTAGAGTTGAAAGAGGGGTCTTTAAGAATAAATTCGAAGAAACACTGAACGAGTTAGAAGTCCTAAAGAGAAGAACCTCTTTAGTTCCTCCCTAGTGCAAATTGTTCTGGCATCGCTTACGGTATAACTATAACTCTTTAGAAGAGAACTGGGTTAGTTCCGTCTTCATTTTGTTAGAGAGGCATGGTTCATTTACGAATAAATTCGACGAACCACTGAATGGACATCAAGTACCAAATTTGGTCCTTACGAAGAGAACTCGTTTACTCCCTCGTCTCCCTCCTTCGTTTAAATATGAACTCGTATCACGTAACTACAACTTCTCAGAGAAGAGCTTCGTTAGGCCTGTTCTCATTTTCCTAGAGTTGAAAGAGGGGTCTTTAAGAATAAATTCGAAGAAACACAGAACGAGTTAGAAGTCCTAAAGAGAAGAACCTCTTTAGTTCCTCCCTAGTGTAAATTGTTCTGGCATCGCTTACGGTATAACTATAACTCTTTAGAAGAGAACTGGGTTAGTTCCGTCTTCATTTTGTTAGAGAGGCATGATTCATTTACGAATAAATTCGACGAACCACTGAATGGACAGGAAGTACCAAATTTGGTCCTTACGAGGAGAACTCGTTTACTCCCTCGTCTCCCTCCTTCGTTTAAATATATACTCGTATCACGTAATTCCTCGGAGAGGAGCTTCGTTAGGCATGTCCTCATTTTCCTAGAGGTGAAAGGGGGGTCCTTAAGAATAAATTCGAAGAAACACTGAACGAGCTAGAAGTCCTAAAGAGTAGAACCTCTTTAGTTCCTCCCTAGTGTAAATTGTTCTGGCATCACGCACGGTATTACTACAACTTTTTAGAAGAGAACTGGGTTAGTTCCGTCTTCATTTTGTTAGAGGTATGGTTCATTAACGAATAAATTCGACGAACCACTGAATGGACAGGAAGTACCAAATTTGGTCCTTACGAAGAGAACTCGTTTACTCCCTCGTCTCCCTCCTTCGTTTAAATATGAACTCGCATCACGTGACTACAACTCCTCAGAGAGGAGCTTTGTTAGGCCTGTCCTCTTTTTCCTAGAGGTGAAAGGGGTCTTTAAGAATAAATTCGAAGAAGCACTAAATGGGCCAAACGTGCCAATTTCATGCTCTCGTGGTAATTCAGCTGCTTCTCTTCGAAGAAGCCTAGTCCATCAAAAACTCTACTGAAGGTTTGATGCTCTCAATTCCTCCACCCTGCTCTCTGTGCTTAAAGGAAGCGGTGTGTAAAGTGACAGTGACTAGACTGCTTAAGATGAGAACTTATTAAGTTCCGCTCTCGTGGTAATTCAGCTGCTTCTCTTCGAAGAAGCCTAGTCCATCAAAAACTCTACTGAAGGTTTGAGGCTCTCAATTCCTCCACCCTGCTCTCTGTGCTTAAAGGAAGCGGTGTGTAAAGTGACAGTGACTAGACCAGTTTAATGAGACCCAATAATTAGTAAAAAATAGTTCTCATTTACTTCACGGACACCCTGTACAACTAGCACTTCTAGGCCTTCTCGATTTATGCAAATTTCGTTCGCTTTTGTTATTTAATCTTCAGTAGAATATTCTATGCACGATGACAACTATTATTCCGAGAAGAGAATAGTAAAAATTTATTTGTAATATTTCAGCTTTTATCAAATTCCATACCTCTAGCGATCTAGTTTATTTTATAAAGTAATTTTAATTCAAAGCGCATTCAAGTCGAGGCAAAGCGATGCGTGTACATAACGTAAAGAAAAAGAGCATTAAAAACAAAAAAAAAAGTTTACATTCAAGTAGATCTTGGCAGTTAAAGTAGCATCATAATTTTCTCTCGCATCTTACACACACAAAAGTTCCTCACCTTATATAAGTTTTTACGAGCTGTTAGTGAAGATGCAATTTTACGTTTACTTAACTCGGCCATATTTTCTTGTTGGGTGCGTGTCGGATGAAACAGAGAGGTAAAGCTCGTATTTTATGTTTTTATCCTCCCTTCTACTTTTATAAAGGTCGTATATTCTACTCAAAAAAGTTTTTAGGACTCTGTCGGTCTTATTAGCGAGCAGGAAAAATTTCAACTTTTTTTTGCTTACTAAAGGTCTCCGTTATACGAGGTTTTAAATATCGGTAAAATGGAGATGCGCGCGAGGGCGACAGATACGTCAATATTTTATTCTGAGGCAGTCACTCACCCTGTATAAAATTCTATTCTAATTACTACAACTTCTTGCTATTTTAACCAATTTTCCTCAACAACCCTTTTTCATAAAATTGGCTCTAATGCGCTTTCCAATTTTTAGTTCTTAATAGTGTCGAGTCTAAAACAATCGAAAGCTTCGGCGTACAAAATAATTTGTCTCGAAAGGAAATTATGTGATTAGAATTTGAAATCAATTGGATTTCAATTGAATCTCAAATCGTTTAGGTTCTTCCGACGGTTGCTTACGTACGGGCCTCGATCTATAAGGGTCTTAATCGGGACAAAATGCATTATACGGGAGTTATGACAAAAAATTTAAAACACACTGTATATTTTAAGATTTTGCGTCGACTTCGACTAATATTAAGTACCTACTCTAAAAAAGTAAAAAAATACTTCTCGGCGATTTTAGTTCCCCCAATGCGCCGAATCCAAAAATGTTTTAAAAATCCGTCTCGTACGTCTGTGTGTCGCGTATTAAAACAAAAACTACTTAGGCGACTTAGATGCTGGGTGGTCTCAAATGAGGAAGTTACGGACAGCACTTTAGCAACTCTTGACTTACCTTATTTATACACCACAGCCCTAATTAAAAAAATATTTTTCAAAATTTTTAAATTCAAAATGGCGGCATGTAAAGGGATCGTCCCATTTTCAAGCTTTTACGTTAAAACTTTGCAGATGGTATTAGAAAAATTTAAAAACTGCAATATGTAGGCGAAATACGAGGCTTTCGTTCTAAGCTAGTCGATTTTTGAAAAAATTTCAAAAATGGCACCTTTTGGCACCTAAGTTGGATAAAATTTTAAAAAGGCTTTTCTTAAAATCGATCTAGGCGATTTTTTCTATTTTTAGACAAACCGTAGATATCAGAGTTCTAAATCGAACCACGTTTGTTTGGTTTGTTAGATACGTCCAGGACCGGAGTTACGATTTTTTGAAAGTCGAACTTTCAAAAATTTAGTTTTTTGTAATTACAACTAACAATTGCAAGTTGGCACATAACATTCATCCTATTAATTTCTACCATCTATACAACCCAGCTCTAATCTAAAAAATATTTTTCAATATTTTTAAATTCAAAATGGCGGCCTGTAAAACCATCGTCCCATTTTCGAACTTTTACGTTATAACTTTGCAGATGGTTTTTATTAGAAAAATTTAAAAACTGCAATATGTAGACGGAATACAAGGTTTTTGTTCTAAGCTAGTCGATTTTTGAAAAAAAATTTTAAAGGGCACCTTCTAAGGCACCTAATTTGGGTAAAATTTTAAAAAGGCTTTTCTCAATATTGGTTTAGGCGATTTTTTCTATTTTTAGACAAACCGTAGATATCAGAGTTCTAAATCGAACCACGTTTGTTTGGTTTCTTAGATCCGTCCAGGACCGGAGTTACGATTTTTTGAAAGTCGAACTTTCAAAAATTTCTAGTTTTTTCTAATTACAACTAACAATTGCAAGTTGGCACATACATTCATCCTATTAATGGCTATCGTCTATACAACCCAGCTCTAATTAAAAAAATATTTTTCCAATTTTAAATTCAAAATGGCGGCCGGTATAACGAGCGTCTCATTTTCGAGCTTTTTTGTTGTAACTTCGCAGATGGTTATTATTAGATAAATGTAAAAATAGCAATATGTAGACGAAAGATAAGGCTTTCGTTCTAAGCTAGTCAATTTTTGAAAAAAATTCAAAAATGGCACTTTATAAGGCACCAAAGTTACGTAACATTTTGAAAAGGTTTTTCTCAAAATCGACAAATGCGATTTTTCCTATTTTTAGACACACCATAGATATCAAAGTTCGAAATCGAACCACGTTGGTTCGGTTTGTTGGATACGTCCAGGAGCGGAGTTACGATTTTTTGAAAGTTGAATCTTCAAAAATTTTTAATTCTTTTTGTAATTACAACTAACAAGTGCAAGTTGGCACATACATTCATCCCATTAATTTCTATCGTTTCTTACTATTTTTATTAAAAATCCGCTTCCGGTTAAACCGGAAATGGGCCGAATACTATGAAATTTTGGGAACACCTTGTATATTTTATTATTATTTAGAAGAGCGTAAAATTGCGCGTCTAATGATACCAAACAATTGCTACTTTGACTTCTGGTTTAGCATCGAAAATAGACTATTTTAAATAAAACACCCCGTATATTTAAAAAATCGATCCTGAGCATCGTAGCTTAGAAAGCACTTTAGCATAACGGACTATTTTATAAATACAAACCTTCAGAGCAAGCTTAGGAGATAGATTTGGTTCCAGAATGGTAATAAAGACCTTGGAAACGGACATATTCATTATTACAAATTTTTGAGGTCCATTATGTTACTCTCCTTCACATTCGGTAAATGATAAAGCGAAAAGGATAATGGGAAAAAAAGGTATAAAAATAAAAGCTCTTAATTCCACTTATAATAATTATAATAATTATATTTACATTTAGCCATGGGTTTGACTAAGACCACGTTTAATAGAAAAATAACTTATATGATGTATAATAGGTAATTATAATACAATAAAGTATTTACAACGAAATTAATTTAATAATCGGTTAGGTCGGAATCCCGTGGTGCTCGAATCAAATTATATTCTTGATGTAGAGCAATTAAAGCGGCTTAGAAAATTGTTTAATGTAGTTCAAACAAGTTTTTTGAAGAGTATTATAACTCGGCACCTACGGGACTAACCTTGACGAGATAGTGTTTAGTTATAAAAAAAAAGAAAAACGAACGAGGAGCACATATTTGACGTATTGACCTAAACTAATACGAACATTAATCTGGCTACGTCTTTCTAAACGTCCAAATATTTGACAAGTATACTGAAATTCAATTAGAATAAGGTTTTAGCACTTTACAGAGATTTATACACGCACAGGCTTCGTAAGAGAGCGAACTCGTTGAAAGTAGTTTTAGCGGAAAAAGTAATTTACACTTGGCAGCAGCAGCAAATATAATAGTAATAAGTAATAATAGGCTTCGCTCGCGGTCGATTCTTCCTTCTTCTTCCTTTAAAAGACTAGTTTTTTACACATTTATACAATAAGAGTTAGTCTCGACGACACTAGCTGTTCTTCACTCGCGCAAACTTTTCGTGTCTTTTCTTTAAATATATTAGTCAGTCACTTTTCGTTTTAACTTAGGAACTTTTTTCTTTCTTTAAATTATACGTCCCGTTTGGCGAGAGACACTCCCGATAGCATCGCGGCTTGAACGTCAAACGTGAACTTGGTTCTGTTGCACAGTCTTTTGAATTTCTTGCGTATTACTATGATGGACTCCGGTCACGCCGCAGAAGACGACGTCGGGCGTCGGTGCCGTCGACGAAAATTCCCCGGACCTCGTCGATTGAGTCTTGGCGCTAACCGTCATCACCGGCTGGAAACCTGCAATAAAAATGCGATTATTACCACGTACTTGAACGAGTCAACGAGCACGATACCACGAGCAGACATAATATAAGAGAACAGTTTATTAGAGGTATTGATTACGAAATTGTACGGGTAATTTCAAAAGCCCCTAATTGCCCACGTTTAACCATAGTTTATAACAAAACGAACAAAATAATAATAATAATATTAATCGACCCTACTACAAGAGTAAGTCTGCATTTTGAAACAAAAGCCCCGGCATAAAATAGCCGAGATCATAACTCGTGTGGCAGGCGACATTTGTTCCCAACTTCCGCCCTACGCCTCACAAAATGGTATAAAGAACCTACTTAGGCAAGGAAATTTGTTCCTTCAAGTACAGACGTGTCACCTTATCCTTATGGTAATATTTACCACCTCGATAATATAAAAACAAATTTCGAATTCGCCCGAAAATTTTAATTAAGACATTTCGCAAACACTAAAAACTAACTAAAATTTATCCTCGAAACTTTACTACTAGGCGTTCCGAGAGTTCTGACACAAAATTTTTAATTAGCGAAACCCTAATCGACCCTTCATGTTTTAACATCATGTATGAAACGATTTAAAAGCTTAAAAATTCATTTTCGACCCTTTCCGGGGAGCTATTTAAATGTAATTAACAAGCTTTCAACTTACAAATAAACACCAAATACTCCCAAAACAAGCCCCGTTTCATCAACGCGAGCACGAACGTAAAATAGGGTAAATTGAAAGGTTTTTCTTCTATTAACGGGTTTTTTTAATTATCGTCATTAACGTGCATCACGAGGCATTTTCATTATGAGGTTCGAATAATAAGACCCACGCGTTCGTTCCACTTAAGATTTTTTTAAAGAAACAATCGTTTAGAAATCAACATAGGCTCGACAACAACTCTGGCATAGGTACTCAGATAGCAATTTACGAATCACAAATGGAGAAAAAAAATAAATTCGGCAACGCCAACTAATCTTTTTATAATGACCAAGAAGATTCTGCGAGCTTTGAATTCCGAATTTTGCCATAATCGACTATCAGATACGTCATATTTAACAAAATTATAAATAATCACATTCATAGGACATCAGAAAATATCTATTAAAACCGTTTAGTCGCGTTTCTATTAGATGGGGCTTGAAGCACTTGCAATTCGAATCCAAATAGGCACAGTAGACCAAAATAGGCTGGTAGCGGTTATTATAGGCCAAGTTTATACTGTTACTACGGAAACGGTAAAAAAGAAATGATCGGCACAGCCGGGAAGAGCTGGCAAATAGACGTAAGGTAAACGCGCCAATAATAGGGTAGTAGCGGTCAGTATAGGCCAAGTTTATACTGCTACTACGGTAATGGTTAAAAAGAAATGAGAGGTACAGCCGGGCAGAACTGTCAAATAGACGTAAGGTAAAAGCGCCAATAATAGGCTAATTGCAGTAAACATAATGCAAAGCTCTAAAATGGGGCTGTTTTTACGAAACATAGGCTGTACTATCCAGAACTAGTTTCTTTTAATTTTGTGCAGTTTTGGTTCATCAGTCGCATTTCTACGAAGGTAGGGCTTAAAGAACTAGAAATTCAAATCCAAATAAGCACAGTCGACCAAAATAGGCTGGTAGCGGCCAGTATAGGCCAAGTTTATACTGCTACTGCTTATAGGTACAGTCGGGCAGAACTGGCAAATAAACGTAAGAAAAAAGCGCCAATAATAGGCTAACTGAGCTAACAACTAACAGCTAACAAACAAAGCTCTAAAATAGGTCTGGTTTTACCAAACATAGGCTACACTTTCCAGAACTATTTCCTTTAAGAACTTGAAGGGGCTTCAAGAGCTTGAAATTCGAATCCAAATAAGCACAGTAGACCTAAATAGGCTAGTAGTGGTCAGTATAGCCAAGTGTATACTGTTATTGCGGAAATGGTAAAAAACAAATGATCGGTGCAGTCGAGCAGAACTGGCAAACAGCCGTAAGGTAAAATAGGCAATAATAGGCCACTTGCATTACCAAACATAGGGTTCAGCTTCAAAATCGAAAATAGGCAAAAAAGTAGGGTTAAATGCTTCGTGAGACAACAACCTTAATATAGGCGGTAACGGGTCAATCATACGCAAAGATAGGTATAATTCAAAAGTTTGACAAAATTTCAAAATAGTTTTCAGAATTATTGCAATTTGACTTTATATTTGCAGCTACTAAAACTCAAATAGGCCTCAATATAGACTAAAGCTGGCCTAGTGACCAATCATACATATAGCTGGGGGCTCATTTGAAAGATTATTTAGAAATGTTTTTCAGAATTGTTTCAATTTGAATTCATATTTACGGCTACTCAAGCTAAAATAGCCCTCAATATAGGCTGCAGTTGACCAAGTGACCAATCATACACATAGCTGGGGACTCATTTAATAGATTAAAGATATTTTGAGATGTTTCTCACATTCTTTCAATTTGACTGTATATTTACAACTACTAAAGCTCAAATAGGCCTCAATATAGACTAAAGCTGGCCTAGTGACCAATCATACATGTAGCTGGGGGCTCATTTGACAGATTGAAGTTATTTAGAAATGTTTTTCAGAATTCTTTCAATTTGAATTTATATTTACGGCTACTAAAGCTAAAATAGGCCTCAATATAGGCTGCAGTTGACCAAGTGACCAATCATACACATAGCTGGGGACTCATTTCACAGATTAAAGATATTTTGAGATGTTTCTCACATTCTTTCAATTTGACTTTATATTTACAACTACTAAAGCTCAAATAGGCTTCAATATAGGCTGCAGTTGACCAAGTGACCAATCATACACATAGCTGGCGACTCATTTCACAAATTGAAGATATTTTGAGATGTTTTTCAGAATTCTTTCAATTTGACTTTATATTTACGGCTACTAAAGCTAAAATAGGCCCTAATAGGCCAATTGGTAGCGCACAAACATAAATGATTAGTTCTAAAAGAGAATACTTTAAATGTTTTAGTTAACATAGGGCAAACGGGTAGAAAAGACTCATAATTGACTTCTTTGTCCTTAATGAATTGTGTAGAGCATTTGAATAGGCTCAGAAATATTACTGAGGTGCTACGTCTACAAAGCTTGGGTTGCTGCTATTGTAAAGCTCGAAATGTCACTGTATAGTGAAAAGTGGTCTCCAATTATGAGCGTTAAAACAAAACTCATTCGTTAAAAATATTTCGTGAAGCAAAAATAGGTAATAATAGATTCAAGAGCTCGGGTTTAATATCTCGCTCTTCCGTAATTGTATAGAAATAAAAATTAGCAATTACTTAGAGACAATTTTAGACTTGAAAACAAGTTTGTATGGGTATAAGATGCAGAGACGTCATAAAATAGGCCCCAATAGGCTAAATTGCAATTTGAAGCCGTACCTGAAGGAAATCCGGTTTAGTTCCCTATGAACGAGCTAAATGGGTCATAAAACAGCCCAATTCGAATTTTTGAGGCCTATTCGAGCTTAAAAATGGCCCCAAAAATGGGTTTTAAGACTTGAACCCACCGAACTAGAACAATCCCCACAAATACCCCCGTATTTTATAGACATAATAAAGAGTTGTTCCGTTTTAGTAAATTGGACTAATGATGATAACTTGATAACTTGGAAAAAAAGTAGTTGGATGAGGAAATTATAGGCACGGGCATCCGATCGATTGTGGCAATTATTTAAAATTTCTGCAACTAGAGATTCATTAAAATCAAAGAAACGCAGAAGGAGCAAAAGGAAGAAAAACAATAAACCGATACCTAAGTAATAATTTAAAACAAAAAAAAATCATTTTTTCAGCTGCCACGCACGAGAGGATCTCACTACAATTTTTACGAACAACCACCTGTAATGAGTAATTTTGACGCACGAGACATCCGACGCACACACGTAATTATAAATAATTTTACGTTTAGCCTCCAAGTACAACCACTTAACAAGACACAAAATAAACAAATAAAATATATAAGCGCGCATCGAAAAAAATTATTTATTTATAAGTGCGAGCGTGAGCTCGCGCTAGCTAGAATATGATCCGAGAAGCGCGAGAGTTTGTGATGGAAGATAAATTAACATGAGGGGTAACGCCTCATGATTACATACGCATATTTACATTTCATGTAATTAAACCGCTTCCTGTTTTCGCGCCTTTCATTTTTTTTTATATTAAAACACTCGACAAGGAGAAGAGGTGGTTGCGATGGAAAAGAAAAAACGTTTCCGAATGCGACACAATGCGGGAAAATAATATAAATTGCATGTCTTTTACAAAATTGTCTCGGTTTATAGTCGCATGAGAGTGGCATATTAGGGGGCGCTTTTCAATCGGACAAAAAAAGTTAAGACAAACAAGATATTGGGAAAAAAATGGCAGTTCGAAAGGACGAGAGCGTGCGTGGTTGCGTGTAAATAATTACTTTACCTGTGTATCCTGTGCAATCTTCTACGAGCTTATGACTGCGTATCGATGTCGACCCAGTAATAATATTATCTAATGCCGAATGACGCTTAAATCTGAAGTACGTTATAACTAAAAGCACCGAAAATAGCAGTATGGCCGCACAACAGCCCCAAATTAATTCCATACTGTGCCAATTGTGTTTAGTCTTTTCGCCTCTCACTGCGCCCACTAGAACCGATAAGAGCGGCGAATTGAAATCGACGTCTTCGCGATCGCCCTGTATCATGTTAAAGTCTTCTTGGCTCTCCGTAGAAACTTTTTGGGCTCTACCAGTATCCAAATCCATCATTTCAGACTTGAGGTTATCGATACCGGGTGTCCTCGAAACGAGCTCAACTTGTATGTGGTAAACAGTATCGGGCCACAGTGATAACGTCACGTAAGTAGAGTCAGTGAACAGGTTTCCTTTAAGACCACCACCGTCGACTTCCCAAGTCACCAAATAAACTCCACGCGTCGTCTTGGGTTCCCAAGCAATTTCGCCAATTACCAAAACTTTTTGGTGGATTAGAGAAATTTCGCGCAGCATCCAAGGCTCGGGCGTATTCGCAGAAGTGCTCTTACTAGTCGTCGCTTTAATTTCAGTATTAATGGTCTTCTTCTTCTTTCTATTATCCCTCACGCTCGCCTCGTCAGGACTATAAATCGTGACCAAGCCTTGCGGGTCTACAACTAACACTCGCAGCATCGAACCAGGCTGATCCGAATTAAGCGGGACGCGCGTCGTTAAATCGAGCGTTTGTATAACTTGACGCCAAGGACCCGATTCGGTCTTACGCATAACTACGTAAATTAGAGGCGTCGTTGAACTGGCAGACGATGGACGCGGCCACACCGCTAAAGCGCCAGATACTCTTATAACGCCTTCTCCTTTCGTGTGAATTACAGGCTGCACTTGTTGGCCGCTCGTCGACGCCTCGGCGTGAAAACGGCAAGCTTCTTGACATCCGGGAAACTGAAATAAGAGAAAAATTTAATTAAAAACGACATCGGGAGATATTTATCGATGCTATTTGGCCTACGAATTACGAGTAGTTAAAGTTTTGATTCGGTGGCAATTTGTTGATTATAGAAAATTAAACGGACCGCATAGTACAGAATGGAGAGAGGAACTCGTCAATGACGCAGCAACACATGTCAACACATTAAATAATTTAAAAATAATAAAAGCAAATGTTTAACAGTTTGGAAATTTAATTAATTTGTTAATTGCTGCAATTTGGAAATTGACGATTGACGCCATTAAATTTATTGGTTTTAGGCTCCACGTTTTTTTATTCGGTTTCAAATTCTTCAAATATTGATCTTTTTTTCCTAAAATTCTAAACTAAAAAGGGGCACTAAAATTAACTAAATTAAAGATGGAAGGTAGTGGCTTTTTACTTTAATTAGAATGGAAACGATCCGTTGGAATCTCAAAGGAATTAAAATGCCCACGCACGTCCAGCCGAAAAAATAACCAAAGTTTATAATAATTAAATTTTCTTTTGTTTATAAAACTTAATTATATTTATTGGGGTTTTAAAAACGGCAGTTTGCTTTATTTTGCTAAAAAACGATTGTAAGTTGCGACTTGAAAACAGAATAACTTTATAAGCGGGACGTGCCTATGAATATTTTCTTTACAAAAATTATAAATTTTATTACTTGCTATACATATTATTCGTGCTTAAATTTTCTTTACATGCCAATATTAACGATGTTTTGGAAAAGTGGGAGTTTTCCACACATTTACATCGTCGCACGATATGATTTTCCGAGGAAATTACTAATTTGGTGATCAGTGGACGAATTAGTTACGTTCGAACATTTACTCGTTTTTAAAAGAAAATAGCGCCGAAAGGGGTAGGTTACGATAGTTTCCCTTATAACAAAACTTATAGCTAGTTCAATTTTCTACCCTTTTAATTTACACAACTTTTCCACCACGGCAATATTTTCCTAGAAAATCAAGAATTTAGTGCGCAGTGGGCGATTTCGTAAAGTTCGAACAGGACTCGTTTTTAAAAGAAAATAGCGCCGAAAGGGGTAGGTTTACGATAGTTTCACTTATAACAAAAATTATAGCTAGTTCAATTTTCTACCCTTTTCATTCACACAACTTTTCCACCACGGCAATATTTTCCTAGAAAATCAAGAATTTAGTGCCCAGTGGGCGATTTCGTAACGTTCGAACAGTGCCTCGTTTTTAAAAGAAATTAGCGCCGAAAGGGGTAGGTTTACGATAGTTTCACTTATAACAAAACTTATAGCTAATTCAATTTTCTACTTTTTTCATTCACACAACTTTTCCACCACGGCAATATTTTCCTAGAACATCAAGAATTTAGAGCCCAGTGCCTAGAAAGGGGTAACCTAACCTAACCTAGAAAGGGGTAGGTTTACGGTAGTTTCCCTTATAACAAAACTTATAGCTAGTTCAATTATCTACGCTTTTTATTCACACAACTTTTCCACCACGGTAATATTTTCCTAGAAAATCAAGAATTTGGTGCCTAGTGGGCGATTTCGTAACATTCGAACAGTGACTCGTTTTTAAAAGAAAATAGTGCCAAAAGGGGTAGGTTTACGATAGTTCCCCTTATAACAAAACTTATAGCTAGTTCAATTATCTACGCTTTTTATTCACATAACTTTTCCACCACGGCAATATTTTCCTAAAAAACCAAGAATTTAGTGCCCAGTGGGCGATTTCGTAACGTTCGATCATTTACTCATTTTTAAAAGAAAATATCGCCGAAAGGGGTAGGTTTACGATAGTTTCCCTTATAACAAAACTTATAGCTAGATCAATTATCTACGCTTTTCATTCACACAACTTTTCCACCACGGCAATATTTTCCTAGAAAATCAAGAATTTGGTGCCCAGTGGGCGATTTCGTTACATTCGAACAGTGACTCGTTTTTAAAAGAAAATATCGCCGAAAGGGGTAGGTTTACGATAGTTTCCCTTATAACAAAACTTATAGCTAGATCAATTATCTACGCTTTTCATTCACACAACTTTTCCACCACGGCAATATTTTCCTAGAAAATCAAGAATTTGGTGCTCAGTGGGCGATTTCGTTACATTCGAACAGTGACTCGTTTTTAAAAGAAAATAGCGCCAAAAGGGGTAGGTTTACGATAGTTTCCCTTATAACAAAACTTATAGCTAGATCAATTATCTACGCTTTTCATTCACACAACTTTTCCACCACTGCAATATTTTCCTAGAAAATCAAGAATTTGGTGCTCAGTGGGCGATTTCGTTACATTCGAACAGTGACTCGTTTTTAAAAGAAAATAGCGCCAAAAGGGGTAGGTTTACGATAGTTTCCCTTATAACAAAACTTATAGCTAATTCAATTTTCTACCCTTTTCATTCACACAACTTTTCCACCACGGAAATATTTTCCTAGAAAATCAAGAAAACTGTTGGCACGTAAATTGATAACTTTTGCTAATTTCCTCGTATTTAACGTGCGATAATGTCGGAAGGGGTGGGCTTGGAATAATTTTTCTTTTTGCTTAGGCAACTTAATTACCTACACTTTTTATTACCGCTAATTTTGGATATGAGGAATAACTTTTAATTACTGTGCGTAAATTGATACCATCGCACTCAACAATTTGAGTTGTGTATTAATGCACTGTACTAATTAATAGTTTTTCCTCCGAGAACAACTTTTGCAGTCAATTTTGCATATTATAGAACGCAAAATAATTTATATTCGTTTCCATCACCTGAACACAAAAAATTTGGCGATTTTGTTTTAGTTGAAATTTCCTTTTGCAATTGCTTTAGCACTTTAGTAAAAGAGAATTTATTAAAAAATAAATAACTTTAATGAGTTTTACAAAATCAATTTTCGTTTTTCTTTTTGTAGGAGGTAAAAAAGAGAGGAGAGCACCACTAGAATTACATTGTTTCGGATTCATTATATATAATGGTTTGGTGGATGAACTGCAATTAAACTTAGAAATTGGGTTTCGAGTAATAATAATTTCTGAGACATTGATGGAAACTCGAATAAGTTTTCTCGTATAATAATAAGAAATGAATGAGAGAGAAATTTAAATCGAAATTCCGAAAATAATACCAAAGTTAAATACGAATTTTAACGAAAACTTTTTTTATTACGTAATCTGATTGCGAAATTCTTTAATATGCGTTCGTTCTTCATCGATACTTTTGACTAATTAAAATTCTTGCGGATACAAATTTATTTATGCCCCTCGTCTATATTATTAATTTTATTTTTTGTTAACCCGCGTTGCTCTCTTGATTACTTTTTGCGTTTTACCCGAAATAAATTGAGTTTAAATTTATCTATATTTGGTCTTATTATAATTAAGAGAGTTGTCGTTGGGTGGACGAGATAAAAGGTTTGTCGTGTATATCCCCGGGGGTTGTATTGTTTTCCTCGAGTTTACAAAATGTAAATTTCCATCAAGTTTCCTATTAAGTCGATTTTAAAGGAATATTTAATCAAAGAAAGTGACTTTCTTGTTTAGAAAGGTGGATTCCGATTTCGACTTTATTTCAGACGTGACAGAATCGATCATTTTGAATTAAGCTCGAGAGAAGTTTGTAAAGGGAGAAAATTTCGTCTGCATGTGGGATATAGTCAGCTGATGGTGGCTGTTGAAAGATAAATGGAAATGGCAATTAAATTTAGAAATCGTTCGGTTTCTTGGTGGAAATATGGGCTTGTATTGAACTAAGAGGGATATAGAAGATATGAAAAAAAGTTGGGATTCGTAGAAATTGGCTGACACTTTGAATAATTGTATTCTCGGCAGTTGACGCGCCCTTTCCCCAACTATCTATCTTCTTCTCGTGGAAGTTCACTACTATACGTATCTCCATTGTAGTTTGACGTGCTTTTCAATTCGATGGAGCACATATTCGGCTAAATTACACACATGGATAGTTTGCAACAAACTCGCTAGTATCGCGAAATATTCGGAGCCATTTATTTACTAAAACGCACAGAAAATCGATGAGTTTCAATTTGATTTTTTGTTTCATCTGCATTTCGATACTAACAAATAGACGGTACGCGTATAAACCTTACAAGCGCGCACAGACAATTTTATATGACAATTTATTTAGAAGACGCTTCAGGCAACAAATCTACAATTGAAAATGTCGAGAAAACATTTTTCCACTAAAATGGCCATTTTGTTTCATCACGCGCATGTTTTTAATACTTCCGCTTTTATCAAAAAAATCGTTTCCGTTTATTAACTCGACCATACAGGAAAGATACAAAAAAAACCGTTTTCATAATAAAAATTAATGAACCTAAGCCCTCTATTACTTCTACGCCCTCGAATTATTTGTTTAAATTAATCAATGATACGCATCGTGCAAATTTTCCTTTTTAAAAAAATATTAATTTCCAAAGTTTATTATTCTGGTAAATGCGAAACGTGAGCGCCCGTTTACACCTGCAACCCTTAACGTAGAAATTTCATTTCGTCAAATTAATATTCTTCTCGTGAAAACTCTAAATATTATTATGGAATTCTCTAAAATTACAATCGTTAACTTTTACAACCGTTTAAACTTCCAAAACAAACCGCTTTAAATTGAAATGCTAAAATATGCGTATTTTAAGGGTGGACCTCATGAATTTTTCGAGATATTTGATTTTTTTTATCTTATCTTAGGGGAATCAACCTTTTACAGTTTTGACCGAATTAAGTTTATGCTGATTTTAAATACTACGGTACCCTTTATACTTCGTGAAAACTCCTTTTTATAACGATTCCACTTATAATTTTGTTAATTTCCTGCATTTTTCGTTGTTGATCTTTACTCCACTACGTATATCTCCCGAAGGGTTCCTCGTATGGTTATTTTTGTATCACTGAAAATTCAAGAGTAATAAATTCCCTACATATTTCGCCTCTTCCACTTTTTTCTAAACTCAAGAGTTTTCGAGAAAACGCAAGAATAACTCACTACGCTCCGATTGCTACTTCTCCGTAGATTGCTTATCTTTATCTCGCTATATCTGCGTAAGGGATACTTCTAGGGTCATTTTTGTATCAATCAAAGTTCAAGAGTAATAAATTCTCTACATATTTTGTCCCTTCCACTTTTTCCTAAACTATACAGTTTTCGAGAAAAACGCAAGAATAACTCACTGCGCTCCGATTGCTACTTCTCCGTAGATTGCTTATCGTTATCCCGCTAAATCTGTGTAAGGGATACTTCTAGGGTCATTTTTGTATGATTCAAAGTTCAAGAGTAATAAATTCCCTACATATTTCGCCTCTTCCACTTTTTTCTAAACTAAAGAGTTTTCGAGAAAAACGCAAGAATAACTCACTGCGCCCCGATTGCTACTTCTCCGTAGATTACTTATCTTTATCCCGCTATATCCGCGTAAGGGATCATTTTTAGGGTCATTTTTGTATTAATCAAACTTCAAGAGTAATAAATTCCCTACATATTTCGCCTCTTCCACTTTTTTCTAAACTAAAGAGTTTTCGAGAAAAACGCAAGAATAACTCACTGCGCCCCGATTGCCACTCTCCGTAGATTACTTATCTTTATCTCGCTATATCTGCGTAAGGGATACTTCTAGGGTCATTTTGGTATGAATCAAAGTTCAAGAGTAATAAATTCTCTACATACTTTGTCTCTTCCACTTTTTTCTAAACTAAAGAGTTTTTGAGAAAAACGCAAGAATAACTCACTGCGCTCCGATTGCTACTTCTCCGTAGATTGCTTATCTTATCCCGCTAAATCTGCGTAAGGGATACTTCTAGGGTCAATTTTGTATTAATCAAACTTCAAGAGTAATAAATTCTCTACATACTTCTCTTCCACTTTTTTCTAAACTAAAGAGTTTTCGAGAAAAACGCAAGAATAACTCACTGCGCCCCGATTGCCACTCTCCGTAGATTACTTATCTTTATCTCGCTATATCTGCGTAAGGGATACTTCTAGGGTCATTTTGGTATGAATCAAAGTTCAAGAGTAATAAATTCTCTACATACTTTGTCTCTTCCACTTTTTTCTAAACTAAAGAGTTTTTGAGAAAAACGCAAGAATAACTCACTGCGCTCCGATTGCTACTTCTCCGTAGATTGCTTATCTTATCCCGCTAAATCTGCGTAAGGGATACTTCTAGGGTCAATTTTGTATTAATCAAACTTCAAGAGTAATAAATTCTCTACATACTTCTCTTCCACTTTTTTCTAAACTAAAGAGTTTTCGAGAAAAACGCAAGAATAACTCACTGCGCTCCGATTGCTACTTCTCCGTAGATTGCTTATCTTTATCCCGCTAAATCTGCGTAAGGGATACTTCTAGGGTCATTTTTGTATGAATCAAAGTTCAAGAGTAATAAATTCGCTACATATTTTGTCTCTTCCACTTTTTTCTAAACTAAAGAGTTTTCGAGCAAAACGCAAGAATAACTCACTGCGCTCCGATTGCTACTTCTCCGTAGATTGCTTATCTTATCCCGCTAGATCTGCGTAAGGGATACTTCTAGGGTCATTTTTGTATAAATCAAAGTTCAAGAGTAATAAATTCTCTACATATTTTGTCTCTTCCACTTTTTTCTAAACTAAAGAGTTTTCGAGCAAAACGCAAGAATAACTCATTGCGCTCCGATTGCTACTTCTCCGTAGATTGCTTATCTTATCCCGCTAGATCTGCGTAAGGGATACTTCTAGGGTCATTTTTGTATAAATCAAAGTTCAAGAGTAATAAATTCTCTACATATTTTGTCTCTTCCACTTTTTTCTAAACTAAAGAGTTTTCGAGCAAAACGCAAGAATAACTCATTGCGCTCCGATTGCTACTTCTCCGTAGATTGCTTATCTTATCCCGCTAGATCTGCGTAAGGGATACTTCTAGGGTCATTTTTGTATAAATCAAAGTTCAAGAGTAATAAATTCTCTACATATTTTGTCTCTTCCACTTTTTTCTAAACTAAAGAGTTTTCGAGAAAAACGCAAGAATAACTCACTGCCTGCGCCCCGATTGCTACTTCTCCGTAGATTACTTATCTTTATCCCGCTATATCTGCGTAAGGGATATTCTAGGGTCATGTTTGTATTAATGAAAGTTAAAGAGTAATAAATTCCCTACATATTTAGCCTCTTCCACTTTTTTCTAAACTAAAGATTTTTCGAGAAAAACGCGATAATAACTCATTGTGTCATTTTGTTAATATTTAATTTCCTCCATTAAAGTTTTCGAACAGTTTACCTACAAACTCCTTAATTTTTGAGAAAAAGACAAACGTAGCATGTTACAATTGGTGACGTCTCATGAATTGTTCATTTTTGCCTCATTTTATTTAGCTGCCGGCTACTCTTATGAAGGCAATTTCTATTGAATTGAGTGCCATAGATATTTATTTCAATTTCGTCTATAATATGTGGTTCATAAATTTTTCGCTGAACCAAATCGTTTTCGTACGTCGTGCATTGCACATTTTAAACCTGCTATTTAAAGGATACTAAACTGAATGAATAGTTTTATAGATATTACGTATTTTCATTCAACAAGGGTTAAAATGCTTCATTTTGCCTAAAGTGGAGCAATCGTCGTGCGATTACAAATAAATTTCAAAAGTTGGGAGTTTTAATCCGTTTTAGATTTGGCCAATACGCTGGCAATGATTAATGTTGGGTTAAAAAAAAAGTTTCAATACTTCTCTAAACGATCCTTACGTAATAAGGGTAAAAGTTATTAAAAAAAAATTTTGTCACTGAAATATGAGCAAACATTCGAAATATAACAAAAGTTTTAAGGTGCCGTCAAAAACAGCTTTTTCAAGTCCGTATAACTTCTTTAAAGTAAGATTAGGGAACTCTACTGGTTCAAGTTTATAAAGAACGTGTCTGGTACACACAAACCTGTAGAGACAGCGAGAATAGCTAATTAATTTAAGAATATATATAGTCGAGAGTCGCAACAATTCAAATGTAGGGTGAAAATTCGGTGTTTCACTATCTCGAGAGAATAAACGAGATGAGAATTTAAATCAAAAGCGCTAGATCTCCCGCTCTTTAAAATTCCGATACGTACTTTAGCCTAAAGTTAATAAACACACAGTACGTTTGGCTATTAGGGAGTTCATCTCCATTTAAAATAGACGTTATTAAATTAAATCTATTAATCTTTTTGTCCCAAATTCTGCCACTCTTACATGGTGAGAGATTTAACGCAATTAATCTTGTGTTGAACAATGAGAAAACTTGACGATTTTACCTAAATTTTAGGATAAAATCGCATGACGATCTAACATTAACGAAAACAATCGGCGTTTTTTTTTAAATAAAAAAACTCGAATAGAAGCAAAAAACATCACAAAATAAACGCAATTTTGCAATTAGCATTAAAAATTAAATACTTACACATATTTCTTTTTCTTCGCACATCGCCCCCCACACTTGGAAATTGGATTGGAGCAATTCACAATTTTCCCAACACTGGAAAAGAGAAAAAAACAATTAAGTGTTATACAAACGAGTCGTAAAATTTTTAAATAAACAGAAAACAGACGTGGTGGTGCGTTGCTTTATTTTTAGACTTTTTTTATTAATCCCCAAAAGTACGTGGCGCCTTGATATTTTACGATTTTCTTTTCTAGACTCTAGACTGGTTTTTGTATAAAAATGCGTACTTTCGGGGGAATAATTTACGATTTTAGGGTGAACCTTCGCTGCAGGGGAGTAATATCGATGCAGTACACGACATGATACTATCAGGTCGTCGAATGGGGGCAAAAATGAATGAATAGCTCAGACTTTTTCGACAATTCATCTGAGCGCGTTCTCGTACAGTTCACTCGGATTTGAATTTTTTTTAAAAATCTGCGAAGTATACCCCCAAGCGATTTGAAGTGCGCCAGTTTGGAAAAGCTGCGCATTTGCGAGAGACGACCACCTATAGCAACTCCCCATTTTATCGAACGTCACAGTGGCGACGCACCTTTAAACTGTACGCCACAGCGGAACGTCGCCGTCAATTAAAATACCAAATGGGCCACATTGAATGTGAAGAAGAATCTCCAAAAATAGATGAATTCCGCCTTAGTGGCGCAATTGGGAAGAAGCGTTGTTTGGAAAATAAATACGCGATCAAATTAGTAAAACGTCAAACTAACCAGTACTAATACTTAATCATGTTATTTAATAGTTAACCATAAAATTTTTGACACGCTGGTTATATCTTCAAAATGTCTGCATTCTTTATCTCCCATGATCTTTTTCTTCCTCACCAACCGATTGAATATTATAATAACCAGAATAAATAATTTAAATACATTATTAGTTTTACCAAAGAGAAAAGTAATTTTTTCAAAATCATTACTAGTTTCACACGAATTTACCACAAAATTGGTAATTTTTCTTCTGCAACAATTTAAATTAATTATTTAATTGTAATGTTTCCTATATCTAAATTACGATCATAATGATACGAACGACATTCATCTCTGTTATAAAACAGCCAACCGTAAAAGACTATAATTTTACAATTTTTATTGTCGTTTTGTGAATAAAAATTTTTCTTCTCTTTACTCTCTTTTACTATACACGTACACCTACTATTTGAAATTCAGTAGCGAAGGTGCGTGATTCGCGTAATTTATAGAATTAAATGTCAAAGGCACTATTTAGCGGCAGAAATGGATTATCACCAAACACCGCCATGCGGCACCTTTAGGCAACTAATTTATTTTATTTCATTTCGGATTAAAAAAAGGCTTAGGTAGTTGTTACCAATTGGATAGGAAAAAAAATCAAAAAACGTAATTGACGAAAATTAGACACCGGGGGGCACGAAAGGTCACTATCACCAAAAGCTTGAAGCGGTCGTCGCAAAGAAGGAATTTCGAATTTTTTTACCTGTAAAAATCGAATCGAAAAGTGGTCTAAATTCGGGAATATCTTGAGAAACTGCCATTTTGCGGCAAAGTTGCATCTTGCAAATATTATAAACAATTTAATTAGCTACCACTTTTGTTAAGACAATTATTAATTAGCTCTTACAGAAGTCCAAATAATCGGGAAAAACCTCAAAGTGGTCTAAATTACAATTCTAGGGAAAAGTTTGCCTTCCTTCGGGAATATCTTGAGAAACTGCCATTTTGCGGCGAAGATGCATCTTGCAAATATTATAAACAATTTAATTAGTTATAGCTTTTGTTAAGACAATTATTAATTAGCTCTTACAGAAGTCGAAATAATCCGGAAAAACCTAAAAGTGGTCTAAATTCTAATTCTAGGGAAAAGTTTGCATTCCTTCGGGAATATCTTGAGAAACTGCCATTTTGCGGCAAAGTTGCATCCTACAAATATTATAAACAATTTGATCAGCTACAACTTTTGTTAAGACAATTATTAATAAGCTTTTACAGAAGTCGAAATAAGCCGGAAAAACCTAAAAGTGGTCCAAATTCTAATTCTACGGAAAAGTTCGACTTCCTTCGGGAATATCTCGAGAAATTGCCATTTTGCGGCTAAGCTACATCTTACAAATATTATAAACAGTTTAATCAGCTACAACTTTTGTTAAGACAATTATTAATTAACTCTTACAGAAGTCGAGATAATCAGGAAAAACCTAAAAGTGGTATAAATTCTAATTCTAGTGAAAAGTTCGACTTCCTTCGGGAATATCTTGAGAATCCTCGATTTAGCGGCTAAGTTGCATCTTACTAATATTATAAACAATTTAATTAGCTACAATTTTTGTTACGAAAATTATTAATTAGCTCTTACAGAAGTTGAAATAATGGGGAAAAACCTAAAAGTGGTCTAAATTCTAATTCTAGGAAAAAGTGCGACTTCCTTCGGGAATATCTTCAGAAACTGCCATTTTGCGGCAAAGTTGCATCTTACAAATAATATAAACAATTTAATTAGCTAAAACTTTTGTTAGGACAATTATTAATTAGCTCTTACAGAGGTCGAAATAATCGAGAAAAAGCTAAAAGTGGTCTAAATTCTAATTCTACGGAAAAGTTCACTTCCTTCGAGAATATCTTGAGAATCCTCGATTTAGCGGCTAAGTTGCATCTCACCAATATTATAAACAATTAAATCAGCTACAGCTTTTGTTAAGACAATTATTAATTAGCTTTTACAGAAGTCGAAATAAGCCGGGAAAACCTAAAAGTGGTTCAAATTCTAATTCTACGAAAAAGTTCGACTTCCTTCGGGAATATCTTGAGAATCCTCGATTTAGCGGCTAAGTTGCATCTTACTAATATTATAAACAATTTAATTAGCTACAATTTTTGTTACGAAAATTATTAATTAGCTCTTACAGAAGTTGAAATAATGGGGAAAAACCTAAAAGTGGTCTAAATTCTAATTCTAGGAAAAAGTGCGACTTCCTTCGGGAATATCTTCAGAAACTGCCATTTTGCGGCAAAGTTGCATCTTACAAATAATATAAACAATTTAATTAGCTAAAACTTTTGTTAGGACAATTATTAATTAGCTCTTACAGAGGTCGAAATAATCGAGAAAAAGCTAAAAGTGGTCTAAATTCTAATTCTACGGAAAAGTTCACTTCCTTCGAGAATATCTTGAGAATCCTCGATTTAGCGGCTAAGTTGCATCTCACCAATATTATAAACAATTAAATCAGCTACAGCTTTTGTTAAGACAATTATTAATTAGCTTTTACAGAAGTCGAAATAAGCCGGGAAAACCTAAAAGTGGTTCAAATTCTAATTCTACGAAAAAGTTCGACTTCCTTCGGGAATATCTTGAGAAACTGCCATTTTGCGGCAAAGTTGCATCTTACCAATATTATAAACAATTAAATCAGCTACAGCTTTTGTTAAGACAATTATTAATTAGCTTTTACAGAAGTCGAAATAAGCCGGGAAAACCTAAAAGTGGTCTAAATTCTAATTTTAGCGAAAAGTGCGACTTCCTTCGGGAATATCTCGAGAATCCTCCATTTAGCGGTTAAGTTGCATTTTACCAATATTATAAACAATTTAATTAGCTACAACTTTTATTAAGGTAATTGTTAATTAGCTCTTACAGAAGTCCAAATACTTGGGAAAAACCTAAAAGTGGTTCAAATTCTAATTCTACGGAAAAGTTCGACTTCCTTCGGGAATACTTCAAGAATCTTCCATTTAGCGGCTAAGTTGCATCTTACAAATACATATTATAAACAATTTAATTAACTACAACTTTTGTTAAGAAATCTATTAATTAGCTCTTACAGAAGTCGAAATGATCCGGAATAACCTAAAAGTAGTCCAAATTCCAATTCTACGGAAAAGTTCGACTTCCTTCGGGAATATTTTGAGAAACTGCCATTTCTCAGAAAAGTTGAATACTACAATTATTATAAACAATTCAATTAGCTACAAGGCCGCAAAGACTCGATTTGGAATTCTTCAAATCGCCGATGAAATTAGCTAATTAAGCAAGTCTTGGCGAATCGAATTAAAATTTTGATGAAAGTAACTCGATTTCTCGATAGCAAATAGGGAGTTTGTTTTAATAGGTTTAGCAGGGGTCAAGGTGTTATATCTATTCACCCTATGCTGTAACCCCCATTTTAATCTGACGCCGTTTGATACCCTAGCCGCTATTGTACGAGAAATCGAATTCTTGCGATTCCAAAAGAAAAAGAAGTGTCACACCCACTGCGTTTAGAAAACGAATAATACCACGATGGAATTTAAAATTTATCTACTAGATTGAATATCAAAAGGAAAAATAATATGCAAAGTAGTAAATTCTCAAATGTGATTAGAATCTGTTTTCCATTATCTATAAAGTTGCATAACTAACCTAAGGAGTAGCCGTCGTCGAAGTAGATTAAATAAAAGTGAAATTGCAGAACATAAAATCATTACAGACAGGTAGTGTTTAGTTATTTTATAACATCGTAATGATAGCCTTGTCAAAGTTGCTCGAGAATGAACTGCATTATAAGATTCATTGCAGTTGCTCGTGAATTATTACTGCATTATTAAAGAATGTAATAAGAGGTTAAACTTCATCCGCAGTCAAATACAATAAATTTTTAGAAAAGAAGGAAACCGAAGTTGATGTTGGGTGTCATTAAAATAATTTTAAAAAATTGTTTCCTTTTCCTTTTATAAAAAATTGTATGTAATTGGTTTTCATATTTTATAGAACGAATTTAGAAATTTTTTTAAAAACGCTCTTCTCGTGGTGACGAGAAAGAGCGTTCCATTCAATTTGCACCCCTTTGAACTTTTTTTGCATTTTTCCCATCTCCCTGTTATTGGGTTACGAAAATTTTATCAATTACCTTTCAATTCGGTAACACAAAGTTCAAACGTTTTTTCAATAATTAGGGGACGAACGATTTACGCAAGTTACAGATGCTCTTTCCATAAGAAGAAATTATAAATTTTTTTTTCACGTTAGGCCTCGTATATCTCGGAAAACATTTTCTGGCTTGGTTGATTTCAACAATGAACCTTTTAGAAAGTAACTTTAAAAGTCGAAGCGAAGACGAATTGCGACATTGGGCGACGAAAACATTTTTGTAATATTTGGCACCGAAAAACGTTAAAGAAAACCTGTTTGAGACATTGGACCACGTATTATGAGCACTTATACGCCTAAAAGCCCCAATTTTCTCCTTAAAAACGCGCACTCAAATTCCTCTAATTATCATACAAATCCATTATTTCTTTAAAAAGTCGCCCTTAAATTCCTAAACTGACAACACCTGGATTTACACACCTCGCATAATAGATGAAGTTAGATAAAGATGGATGGACGGTTTATTCCGAATGGTAGAAGGTTGATTTAAAGCGTCAAGAATCTTTTGTGTACAACTTTTGGTAGGAAAAACACTTCTTCAAGCATAAAATTGCGTGCCCCAGGTGTCTGGTAATTGTGGACATAATGGGACAAATTGGACCCAAATAAATGTAGCCAAGTCGACTGTTTGTGTCGTCTATTTTGAATTGTCACCTTGTGCGAGTCGCTCATTGTTCCTCGTCGATATATACTGACGGCTGCAAATTGTTCCATTCATTCAAAATACACTAAATGCACGACCGGACCGATCAATTTGTGGGGTTAAAATAATACTGTTTACAAAAAATGCGAAACTAGGGCTAAAAATTAAAATTTATTGTACTTCGCAAGTATCTAGAAATGTTCAAGCCTGAAGTTTAAATCACGGAACAATGTGGGTATTATTATATAAGAGAAAATTGAATTAGAACAATGCCAAGTTGCAATTGAAACTGTCTTAGACGTTATTAAGAATGATGATCCTTCAGTCGGTAAGGGGCGACACTTGAGAAATAAAATGAAACTTAACAAGTCGATTGTATTTGCAGAATAAAATGTAAAGACAAATTTGAGTCAATAAGGGAGAGGATTAAATTACATTAAAAAGTCTAAAATGTTACATCTCTTATATCAATTGCTAGACATTTACTAATAACGTGAGCGTATCTTCGACGTTAATTAGGTTTGGTTGAAGAAATTGTCTGTTGCGGAATTGGACGTCCGCAATTCCCCTAATGCCGTTCTTATAAAATCCTTTTAATCTTTTCACTTTGTCCTTAAAAAAGTAAACAATTACATTTCGAATTGCAATTTCTCCCGATATAATAGTAAATTTAATTAACAATTTATTTTACATTGTTTAGTTTTGCTGTTTATTTAAGCTAATGTTGGAATTATTTAATTAAAACAGATAACGTAATTGTTGCTAGAAATTATTAATTTGAATGTGTATATTTGTTAATTCAATATTTACCCTTTTTAATAATTACAGACCTTTTCACGAACCTAATACCACTATTATAAGCTTATAGTCGAAATGATAATAGCGATAACTTCATTTATGTTGATTGTACGATAATTCTCGTTCCGAGTCAAGTTATAAATAATTTAATTGTCTATAAATTATGTTCATACAAAATTTTCCCTCCAGGTCATCAATTCTTAAATATTTCCTAAAAACCGCCAGCACTACCGATAAAAGTCAATTTGAGCCAATACTGCGATGATAACGTCACAATTTCAATCATTATACGGTAATTTTTTTAATGAGCAAAGTAACAACTTATGTATGTACAATTGTTCTTTGGCGGCCACCAATTCAGCCATAATTCCAAAAAAACCCGGGCACTATCGATAAAAGTCATTTTAAGCCATTACCGTGATGATAACGACATTTTAAATGATTTTACGGTAATTTTCGTAATGAGCAAAGTTGTAGAGAATTTAATTTTCTACAACTTATGTCTGTAAAATTTATTGCTCACAGGCACCAATTCAGCAATACTATTTCCAAAAAAACTCGAGTACCATCGATAAGAGTCATTTTAAGCCATTACCGCGATGATAAAGCCATTTTAAATGATTTTACGGTAATTTTTGTAAAAAGTAAAGTTGTAGAGAATTTAATTTTCTACAACTTATGTCTGTAAAATTTTTCTCTGGCGGCCACCAATTTAGCCATAATTCAAAAAAACCGGGCACTATCGATAAAAGTCATTTTAAGCCATTACCGTGATGATAACGACATTTTAAATGATTTTACGGTAATTTTTGTAAAGAGTAAAGTTGTAGAGAATTTAATTTTCTACAACTTACGTCTGTAAAATTTATTGCTCACAGGCACCAATTCAGCAATACTATTTCCAAAAAAACTCGAGTACCATCGATAAGAGTCATTTTAAGCCATTACCGCGATGATAAAGCCATTTTAAACGATTTTACGGTAATTTTTGTAAATAGTAAAGTTGTAGAGAATTTAATTTTCTACAACTTATGTCTGTAAAATTTTTCTCTGGCGGCCACCAATTTAGCCATAATTCAAAAAAACCGGGCACTATCGATAAAAGTCATTTTAAGCCATTACCGTGATGATAACGACATTTTAAATGATTTTACGGTAATTTTTGTAAAGAGTAAAGTTGTAGAGAATTTAATTTTCTACAACTTACGTCTGTAAAATTTATTGCTCACGGGCACCAATTCAGCAATATTTCCAAAAAAAACTCGAGTACCATCGATAAAAGTCAGTTTAAGCCATTACCGCGATGATAAAGCCATTTTAAATGATTTTACGGTAATTTGTGTAAAGAGTAAAGTTGTAGAGAATTTAATTTTCTACAACTTATGTCTGTAAAATTTTTCTCTGGCGGCCACCAATTCAGCCATAATTCCAAAAAATCCGGGCACTATCGATAAAAGTCATTTTAAGCCATTACCGTGATGATAACGACCCTTTAAATGATTCTACGGTAACTTGTGTAAAGAGTAAAGTTGTAGAGAATTTAATTTTCTACAACTTATGTCTGTAAAATTTTCCTCTGGCAGCCACCAATTCAGCCATAATTCCAAATAAAACCAGGCACTACCGATAAAAGTCATTTTAAGCCATTACCGTGATGATAACGACATTTTAAACGAATTTACGGTAATTTTCGTAATGAGCAAAGTTGTAGAGAATTTAATTTTCTACGACTTATGTTATGCAGAAATTAGCGCATACAGGCGCCAATTCAGCAATATTTGCGAAAAACCGTCAGCACTATCGTTTGACGTCATTTTAAGCAATTACGGCGATGAAAACATAATTTTTAATGATTTCCCGTTAATTTTAGATTTCTACATTGGATTTATAATAAATTAATAGAAAAATCGTTAAGTGTGAGCAATGATGACGTGATTAGTTAGCCAAATTTATTCAACTTTCCGTATTGGGCATTAGCTATTGACTACTAAAAAGAAAACTTTTGAAGCGAACTTTTCTTATTTTAATAACGCGCAAAAATGAAAAGTTTCTACTTTTCTGCTCTTTTAAATCGAACTAAAATTCTCACTTTTATAACATAAGAAGGCAAAAAGGAAAAGAATGTTGTGACTTTTCAAGTGGAAAACTGCATAGAAGCAGAGAGAGATATTTCTGGGCGTCGCAGTCCGCGCTAACCTTTTTTTCTCTATTCCTCTTCTTCTCTCTTCGGCCTTCCCTTTTTTTTCGTCCCCGTACTACTACACTAAACAAATAAAAAACGAATTTTGTGGAACTCGAAATCCAATAGCAAAAGACGATAAAATATAGCGCGCTTTAGATCCGCATTTACAAATCCCTCATAAATAACAACCTTTAGAAAAGATCCTTTGTCCAATCTTGCATGTAGGCAGCAGGAAACACATCACAAGCGTCTTCGAATCTCGAGGGATTTCGTGTAGCGAAAGACTTGTAAAGTCATATTTTTAAACAAACGAAGACAAGATGTTTATTACAGTTTATCTGCGACAATTTCTGTCACTTGACGTTATTCAAAAAAAATACCGATTAAATTAAGACACGAGCGAGTCCTTAATCCTTTGTGCGAAAATAAGCAGCGAGCCCTTAATTTAAAAGCAGTTCGTAAATTAAAATGCGAGTAAAATTGGAGAAAAATAGAGACCCTCTCTCTTAACTCTTAATAACGTTTATAAGCATTAGAGCGAAACGGATTATTTTTATAAGGAGGGAACGAGGTTTGATAAAAGAAGTGCAGAAGGCAGCAGATTGCCTGGATCGTAAAGTACTTTCTGATATTAGATATTAGTCCCTTATTTTCGTTATCGTAGGGGACGAATGGGTACTGGTAAATAGCTCGTGAATGAAACGCAAGTGTCTGGTACAATTGCGAGTTGTTTTGTAGTTTGATTTGATATGCGAGCGAGCTCTGCACAGGCGCCAGCACGCAAGGATATGGGATATCCTGATGGTAATAAATTATCCTGCTTCGGCTTACAATACGATAATGCGGAGGGTAAGTATTCATTTGAAACTTCATTTGTGCGATTGACGTAAGCGTTTGTCGTGCCATAAAAGATGTACAAGTAGATTTGCGAGCTAGAGATTAAATTAACTTCCCTTTTAGAGTTATTGCATTTATTTAATTATACAGTTGGCCGAGTTTTCCACCGATGTCATATTCGATAAATAAAAGGGGGTGTGTTTTGTGTGTTGGTTGTTATTCTTGCTAAATTTACGTCGACATACATTGGCCTCAACACACAACGCAATCTTCCAATTTGTATTTTCTTCTACCTCCCATAAATCTAAACATGAAATATGAAGTCGAGAGAGCCGCCAAGTCGTTCCTGCGTTGAAAATCTTATTTATTCAAAATAGTAAGTTTGGGTAACAAACAAAATTGGCTTTTCCCAAAGGGAGCGCTAAAATTGAGTTGGATCTGTAAAAATATCGCCCCTTTAAAGATTTACCTAAATCGTACGTTTTGGAAAAAATTTACAACGTGCAATAAAAGCGAGACGAACGCGTTAAAATTTGTTAACTTTTAAAAATCAACCCCCTTTTAACTGTAAATTTTTGCAAAATCCTTTCGCCCAATATAATTTTACAACGCCCAATCGAATTTTATTTGTTGGTGTTTGCGAAAGGTTTGCACACTAAAATACAGTTATAAAAATTTTTGCGAACCCTTTTTATGGAGTTACGACGTATATTGAAGGTGTTGTAAAATTCTAAATAGAAATTTTATTGCGGCACCCTTTTAAAACTCTATTCATAAAGCTACTTTGGCAAAGAAAAAAAATCAATTCCGCTTAAATTCACCTTGCAAAGTGTAAATTTTTATTACTTCTATTTACGAACGAGCAATATACACTCTTTGCTTGCTTACCACCCCTCGTGTATATTATATAAATTCCGCATCCAAGTTAACTCAAAAACCGCCCTCTAGACACCAGAATATTCCGTTATGATTAAAACAAGCCGCTTTCGAAATACTATAACTTTACGATACTTACGAGACCCTCTCAAATTTTATTTAAAAACAAAATTCCGACACCAAAATTTCACGACTAAAAAGGGGTGTGTATTTTCGCTAAAAGCGAGTCTGCAATTAATTTAATTTTTTTCTCGTCCTCCAAAAGCAATAAAAGTGACAAGACTGAGCCCCGGCACCAAGTTTGTTTCGAGCTCTGTTCGGGGGGTCGTCCATAAACGACACCAAAAACTAACGAGAGGAAGAAAAAACGAGTTATTTTGTATATTCAAAACTACAAAAGATCCTTTTATACAATAAAGTTGGTCTATTTCGGGAAGCAAATTTGTCACACAAGAAAACCAAAATGATAAACGACACTTTCCTAACTACTTATTTAGTTCTTGAGGGGTAGTATTTGCTTGTTATCCGGGCGTCCACGTCAACTCGATAAATATAAATTACAAAATTTCGTCAAAAATTTCTATCGACTTGACAGTCGTGCAAATTTCAATTACTTCTATTCAGTTTTTGGTTCTAACCGTGACCTATTATCCTATTATGGTATCGATTCGACGAAAAGGACTAAAAATTTACTTTTTAAATAAAATCATCGACTTTCAACAATTAATTTACTCGGAGGTAGTGCTTTTAATGAACTTCCTGTGTTTCACGTAGACTTAAAGAGGTAAGAGGAGATCTGAAGAGGCGATACGAGGTCTGAAGAGGCAATGCGAGGTCTGAAGAAGCAATGCGAGGTCTTAAGAGGCAACACGAGGTCTGAAGAGGCAAGAGGAAGTCTGAAGAGGCAAGACGAAGTGTAAAGAGGCAAGGCGAGATCTCAAGAGGCACGACGAGGTCTGGAGAGGCAAGACGAGGTCTGAAGAGGAAATACGAGATCTAAAGAGGTCAGGCAAGACAAGGTTTGAAGAGCTAATACGAGGTCTGAAAAGGACAGGCGAGGTCTGAAAAGGCCAGACGAGGTCTGAAGAGACTATGCGAGGTCTGAAGAAATAAAACGAGATCTAAATGGGCTAGACGAGGTCGAAAGATGCCAGACGAAGTCTTAAGAGGCCAGACGAGGTCTTAAGAAGCCCGACGAGGTCGTAAGAGGCCAGGCGAGGTCTTAAGAGAGAAGACGAGGTCTGAAGAGGCCAGGCGAGGTCCTAAGAAGGCAGGTCACTACAATTTGGACAAAATAGAAATGGGCTTGAGGCCTCCAACCAGCCATCAACGCCCTCCTTTGCATCAATAACGCTACGAATTAAAATGATCAACATGTACGTTCCTACTTGGAACCACGTCGTTTTCTCTACATCTCTAGCTTTATGAATTGGAGAATTTTCACTCACTCACTCCCGTAGAGTTGGTATCTTCTGCCTCTTCTACGAGAAGCTTCCCACATAACCTCATTTCACTTACTAACTTTAATGCGTTTAGTGAAGAAGTAGTAAATGATGAATAAATCATAAAATAACTAAAAGCACGCTTTAGCGTATCTCTTCGTTTGTTAATCAGATAAATCACTGCCTACTTTATCGATTTAGATAACACAAGCAAGAATTTCTGCGATTACCAATAAATGGCACTTTGAATCTTAACATCGTGTCTCGAGAAAATCGAGATAGGGAAGTTTGAAAACACGATTCGATATTTTTATTTTACTATTCGTCAATGACATATACACGCACAACTTGGAGTTCTTAGTTGGGAAAAATTTATTCGACATAAAAAAACTCTAACTCTTTTTTTACTTATTAAAAAAAGTTAAAGAATTTAAATGAAGAATAATTAATTTGATGGTTCGCTAGTATTTAAAAAGACTTTTTTTAATAACGATTAATTAAAAGTCGTCAAAAGTATTTTAATTATGATTTCAGTTTGTCGAAAGGAGGGGCAAAATCTACGCATTTCTATCGACTCGAAAACGTATCGGAGAACCGCAGTCCGTTTTACACAAATGAAACTCGTTTACTAACCCAAATTATCGGATAATTCGGATACTGAATGTAAATAAATCCGGATTAGCGAAAGTTCAGGACAGACTCTTCCTGAGCTTTCGCTAATCTGTAAGAAGTAAGGCGCTGCCTGAATGTGTACGATTTTGTCTGAAGAGGCAGGATCCTGCTGGAATAAGCAAGACACTGTCTGAAGAGACAAGGCACTGTCTGAAGAGGCAAGGCAAAGTCTGAAGAGGCAAAGCAAAGTCTGAAGAGATAATACGAGGTCCGAAGAGGTAATACGCGATCTGAAGAGGTAATACAAAGTCTGAAGAGGTAAGACCAGGTCTGAACAGACAAGACGAAGTTTCAAGTCTCATATGAAATCTGAAGAATCCAGACAAAGACTGGAGAGGCCAGGCGAGGTCTCAAACGGCTAAACGAGGTCACAAGAAGCAAGACGAAGTCTGAAGACACGAGACAGAATCTTAAGAGGCAAAGGAAAGTCTGAAAAGGTAATACGAGGTCTAAAGAGGTAAGACGAGGTCTGAACAAGCAAAATGAGGTTTGAACTGGCAAGACGAAGTCTCAAGAGGCAAGACGAAGTCTGAACAAGCAAGACGAGGTCTGAACTGTCCAGATGAGGTATGAAGACACCAGACGAGGTCTGAGGAGGCAAAACCAAGTCTGAAGAAGCAAGCCGAAGTCGGAAGAGGAGACGACGTCTGAGGAAACCATACGAGACGTGAAGAGTCCAGACGAGGTCTGGAGAAACCAGACGAGGTCCTAAAAGACCAGAAAAGATCTCAACGGGCCAGAACAGATCTCAAGAGGTCAGAAGAGATCTCAAGAGGCCAGAAGAGATCTCAATAGGTCAGAAGAGATCTCAAGAGACCAGAAGATATCTCAAGAGGCCAGAGGATATCTCAAGAGGCCAGAAGATATCTCAAGAGGCCAGAAGATATCTCAAGAGACCAGAATATATCTCAAGAGGCCAGAAGAGATCTCAAGAGGCCAGAAGAGATCTCAAGATGCAAGACGGGGTCTCAAGATGCAAGACGGGGTCTCAAGCTACAAGACGAGGTCTCAAGCTGCAAGACGAGGTCTGAAGAGGCAAGACGAGGTCTGAAGAGGCAAGACGAGGTCTGAAGAGGCAAGACGAGGCCTGAAGAGGCTAGACAAGGTCTGAAGAGGCCAGACGAGGTCTGAAGAACCAGCAGAAGAGGACTCAAGAGATCAGAAAGGGTCTAACGAGCCAAGACGGGCTCTTAAACTGCTAGACGAAACCTTAATGTGTTCGCGGCGATTTCTACTTTGGATTACCCTAGTCCAATACTTTCAACGTGATGACCCATATATCCGTAAAAAGTAAAAATAGTCTCGCAGATCGTCGCGAGTTGCGATCAGTCCAAAACTAGTTAACGGAGTCAAAGAGGACTTGCAATGCATTTCTTTCAATGCCGTAATTCTACTTCAAAGTAGCAACTTGAATTTCCCAAAAGAAGAAACTCATCCATTTCGCTATACGTTACGAAAATAATTTGGTTTCGGCGACGTAAAACGGAAAAATATTAATGAATAACTAAAAAGTAATCCCGGTGAGTTCGATCTATCATTTAAATGTGGAAATTTAATAAATTTTTTTTAATTACCTCGGAGGAATGTCCAAAAAAGCCGTACTACACAAATAATTTATTTAATACTCGAAATATAAATTGCAAATTTGTCGTTTGGAAGTTGCAATTACAACCTCATAATACCGTTCTCATCTCGTCTTCTCATTCAAACTTGAAAATCATCGTAAGGTTAAAATCGCTATAAGATCCCCTTGACCCTGATGATGGTTGTTGTTTGAAGAGTTTATAATAAAATAAAAAGAGTTATATACGCATCAGTATGTAAAAATAAGATTAATTTGTTATAGGTAAAAGTTAACTGTGTTTCTATTGTATAAATATAAATAACGCGGACGATTAATGATTGTTTTTTTGGTTTAACATCGACACCAATAAGTAATTTTATGCGGGTTGGGGGCTCCCGTACGGGTGTATGTGGCGAAACTGGCATTTGAAGGCCCATGAGGACACGAAAGAGGGATGAAGGAGTCGTTGTAGATTGTAACAGCACGTGTTTCTTTCAAAAAAAAGAGGTTGGAGCAGATGATGGACTGGAGATTAAGGAAAGTGAGAGCAGAATCGATTATGTATAGCGGACGATCTCGTTTTATTGTCGAAAAAAAACAAAATTCTCGACTGTTTATTTCTTGTTGTATTATAATAATTGTGTACCGTCAGAATCAAGATATCATTGACTTTGCGAACAATATAGTCGTTGTGTCATATCCAGTTACCCCTAAAGGTCACCTGTTCACGAGCGGAGATCACCAATCTGTAGTTCCCACAAAGTAACAAAGGCCGACTTCGGAAATATGGATTTATTGTGCATATCTCTTGTGGGTGGCAAACGTCATGCCCTCGCGAACGCGAGAGCGCACGATTAAGAAGCGTACAATTCGTGAGATATCGGCATTAGGCAACGACCCGCTCACGATCACGGTCACTGTAATTTGTTGAACCCAATACTTCGACTCGATTTAACCAGGTACTTGACGACTTCGGAAAAAAAATTGGTCCAATTTTCAATCGAATCGACGTTCGATTAAATTTAGGGCCAAGACTGTCGTCCAATCTTCTTAATGGAACACAAACAATGTATAAAGTAAGTAAATCCGATAAATTTTAGCAATTTGCAAATTGGCGCAAAGAGAAACCTGGGGGTTTTTGTCGAGTCTCCGAGAAGTCGCAAAGGCGGACACGAATTTATCCAGTTGGCGTAATTTATTACTGTTTGTGCGCGAGAACTCGCCATGGAAAAATCTCATAATTCATAATATCCACATTTCAAAAATTAATCAAACAGGTGAAAACGTCTCGAACAAACGTATCGGAATTGTAACTTTTAAAAAAGTATTCTTATACTAGTTCTTTTTGGTTGGCACCACTGGAACTTTTAGTCACTTACTAGTACCTAAAATGCAACTTTTCGGCGGTGGAGTTAAAAAAATAAATTTGTTTCGCTCCGCACTTGTGCGAAACGGTGGAATGGCTCGGGGTGCGAGATGGAGGCGACTTTTCAGCAAGAAAAGTACACTTACGGCGCTCATTTTTCACCCCTTTAAAAGGAAACGGTAGATGTTATATTATTCTTCCAATCAAAATTTATTGCCATACTAATGCTATTGGCATTTTACTTCGTGATTGTTTCCCATTTTTTTTATAATGCGAGCTAAACATGTTGGAAGTTTCGTACTAGAGCATTTACAGCTATTCTCTTCTTATATCTCGAGCAATCGTAATGTTTACAAAAGGTCACGACACCATTATTATTTTGTTATCAACAGTAGTCGATGAGTTGGGGGATTGAAAATTGGAATTCCGGGTTTTGTTAGCAAACCAAACCGCCTTCGTGCTCGTGATTTTGTGTACGTACTTAATATTATTTTTAGGTCACGTAAATATGGACTTCGGTATTATAGGAATAGACCCACAATTTTTTTTAAACCGACCATTACGAATTCAAAAAAAATTTATTGTTACATTTCGAAATTTTATGTATACGATTTTGGTTTTCTTTTATTGGTTATAAATTTGTGTCTTGACATTAATGGTTAGCAAAGATGTCAGTTTACAGTCTGAAACCCATTTCGTATGAAAAAATATTGTTATTCAGGTATTGAAGTGAGCCGTGTTAACGGTCTCAAAAAGACATTCGTTACTTTTTTTTCTTAAACTAAGGCCATTTTCAAAAATCTATTACTGTAATTTCAAACGTAAAACAAACTAGTCCAGGAGACAGCTAACACTTTTACCATAAAGTACAAAATTTTTGACTATGCAGGATGAAAGAACACTGCAGAGAAGTGTGGATTTGGGCTCATTTTCACTTATAACTTGAAAACTAAGCACTTTCTCAGAAAAGTTCTTCTACATAAAAATAAAGCACGTTAAATTTTCTACAAATGACATTTCTTAAGTTTTTTATCTCAGGTGCACGGTTTATTCGCTAGAGCGCGTTAAAGTTTGTAAAATAGCGAAAACTTGGCAAAAAAGTGTTTATGGTTTATCGCTTGTAACTCGAAAATTACGCACTTTTAGAGAAAAATGTTTTTATACAACAATAAAGTACATTCAATATTCTACAAATTATATTTCTTAGGTTTTTCCTGTCAAACGCACTGTTTAGGCGCTACAGCCCGTTAAAGTTTGACAAAAATGCAAAAGTTTGTCAAAAAATTGTTTCTGGTTTATCGCTTATAAATCGAAAACTAATGACTTTTAGAGAAAAATGCATCTATATAAAAATAAAGTAAATTCTATATTCTACAAATTATATTTCTTAGAATTTTGCTGTCAAAAGCACCGTTTAGTCGCTAGAGCGCGTTAAAGTTTGAGAACAATGTCAATAAATTGCCAAAAAACTGTTTTTTGAGTTATCGCTTATAATTCGAAAACTACGGACTTTTAGAGAAAAGTGTAGATATATAAAAATAAATTTAATTTAGTTTTCTACAAATTACGTCTATTGGATTTTTTTGCGAAACAAACAGTTGAAGTGCTAGAGCGCTCGAGTTTGATAAAAATGCGAGAATTTGCCAGAAACTGTTTTTGGGTTTATCGCTTATAACTCTAAAACTACGCACTTTTAGAGAAAATTGGTCCTATACGAAAATAAGGTACAGTCGATATCCTACAAATTACATTTCTTAAGGTTTTTACCCGGCGCACGGTTTAGACGCTAGAGCGCCTTAGAGTTTGATAAAAATGCGAGATTTTGCCAAAAACTGTTTTTGGGTTTATCGCTGATAACTCGAAAACTGAAGTATGTAAGAGTGGTTTAGAGGGTTAAAAGTTAAAACTAAACATGAAAAATTGTTATGCCAAAAAGTTGTATTGTTTTTGTAGTAGGCCATTTTAAGTGGTGGTAAACGCCTTTGAAGTTGGATGAGCGGATTTCGCGAGCGAACGAGAACGTTTTTCGCTTATAATTTGAAAACCACACACTTTATGAAAAAAATTTGTCTATACAAAATTAAAGTAAATTAAATTTCCTACAAATTATATCTCTTAAGTTTTTTTCGTAACGGGAACGATTTAGACGCGAGCGAGCGTTCAATTTAAAAATACAAAAATAGTTCCGAAATCGGTCAAAAAATCATTTTGTCGCTCATAACACCAAAACTACGCACTTTTAGAAAAAAGTATCCCTATATAAAAATAAAGTACATTCAATTTCTTACTAATTACGTCTCTGAAATTTTTACTACTCTGCCACCTCAACTGTTTGACTAAAATTGGAGCGAGTCGACTATTGGGTAGGTCGGCTCGAGAAAATGTGTCTAGCGACAACAAATATTTCCCGAGGGGCAAAACGGGCGCTTTTTTCAACTATTACTATGTACTTCCAGGCATTTTTGGGTGGTTGCAAAAATGGTGGGAGGAGAGAAAGAGATGCACAGGACCACCGTCCAAGTCGAAATTTTCACGCATAAAAAAGCCATCTTAGTGAGCCCTTAAAGCTGTTTTTAAGTGTGCAATTTGAAAAACATTAATTCGCCAATAAAAAAATCAGTTAAATGCCAATAGCGAAATTTATATTATAATACGACCTCTTGTCCTTCTAACAGTCTCAAAAGATAACGGTATAATAATATATAAAGCCTACAGACAACATTTTCATGCACAACAAAACAAAGTGGTGTTAAATGAATTTGTCCCGAAGCGACTTAAATTATAAGGTACAGTACAATTACAGCTTTAAACGATTTCCGTCGCTACCGAACTGATCATAAGTTGGATAAAACTTTCCTTCTCAAAAAAAAAAAATTAAAAATAAGAAGACGATCGATAATTAAATTTTTTTTGCAACAAATATCTCCACTCGAACAATTTTTGTGGTGCCGAACTTGTTGAAGCGAAAAATGTGTCCAAGTGCGCGGTTTGGGTTTTAGAATAAAAGAAAAATCGTTATACAGCACACTCGACACTCAACAGAGGTGAAAATTGCAACAACTCGTGTTAAGGTCTACGGAGTTAAATGTTAAACCGCAACTTTTTATATTTTTGTAAATAGAAAAACTCACCATAAAACAATCTGGTCCTTGAAGGCACATCGATTCTCCGTTAGGTCCATCGTTTGAGAACTGGAAAAAAAATTTTTAATTTAAAAAAATGAACTTCATTAAAGTTTTGTGTATTACGCCAAATTGTTTTACTGTGGCTGACAGTTTGGCTTAAGGCGCCTGTTTGTTTTACACGAATTTTTTTGCCGTCTCCCTTTAACAGAGGTAGCTTTAGGGCGAATAGATCAATTTTAGCTTTAGTTAGCAACTCGTAAGATGTAAGACTCTAGTAATCAATTTGAAATTGTAAATTGTTTGTAGCTAAAATTCGAATTAAAGCGAAAGCTTATAGATATAGGTGTAGGTATGTATAAAACGTAAGATGAAAGAACAACCTGGGGATTATAGAGATACCAATCTAAATGGGATGTAATACGTTAGGTCTCTCTAAATCGTGATTGCGCCTTGAATTTGGAATCCCTGTTCTAAGCTTGGCTTACAAAAGCTTAGAAATCCCGAATTGTTTTACTCGCGTATATACAGCGCACGAAACTTATATCAATACAAAGGAAGACAAAATGGGAAAAAAGGACGAAATGTGAAGTTTAGTATAGGACGAAAGAGTCGTAAACTGCTTCAACTGTAAGTGACATAAATATTATTCAAATACTCAAAATAAATTATTCAATTACATACATAGCAGATATATCAGTGCATACTTGAGCTCGAGTACAATGCTTGATAATCAAAGTGAATAAATTTCATTAGTGCATAGCTTCCATATGCAGGGTACTCAAAGGAATCCAGAAAACATTCCACGGAACGTGATACACATTTTTTTTCCTATTGTACGAAAATAAATCCTCCTTCCTTTTCATCTACAATTATACCTCGGTCGTACAAAGAAAATTAATCGTACAAGGTTAAACCAATTAAAAAGACACGACAAGTTTTAGATTTAATGCGCCTTGTAATGACATGCGCACGAACTGAATTGACACACGTGAGGCGACTATACTTTTCGTCGTTTCGAAAAAATTCTAAAATAACGTATATTTCGTAAATGTAAAACAATAATCGAATTTTTTTTATATTTTTTACCAAACAAATTGATTTCAGGTGTATACGTAGAAAGTGCCTCAGGATAAAGGCATGCGAACAGGTGTACGTGACGTACGTAATTGAAAACAAAACACCCAACTAGAAGGAGCCGTACACGTTTATTTCTCATGTTGGGAACAAACACAACTTTATTTTTAATTTTTTTAAAGTTATTATTTATAAATTATCCAGTCCACTCGTAATAGAAGGGGGCGGTTTTCCAACAAACAAACCCGTCCTTACTGACACTGAAACACGTTCGAGGGCCTCATATCTAAACATCAAGACGACTAAAACAGTAAAAAATCGTATTATTCAGGAGGGGAACCCCCAAATAGAATAGTGCACACCGAGCCATCCTCAGAGCCGGAGCCGGAAGACTCGCAGTTGTTTGAGTTTGTTTCTTCCAACAACTGTCGAGTAACCTTCGAATTTATTTTTGGCGCCCAACGGCAGTTTGGCCCGGCGCGAAAATTCGCATTACTCGGCACGCAATTGAACACCTTAACCACACTCTTTGACTAGCTACAGGGAGAAGAACTCGGCATTTTTTTAAATAAATTTGCATCGATACTCTAAAATTACGTTTGTTAAAATGTCGTTATTTGGTTACCGCCTCTAGCGACGGCGAGAGCCAACATATGGCCGTTCAAAATGCACAACACGCAATACAAACAAATTGTGGATTGTACGCGTCAATACGATTCGCATTACACTGTAACGCGCTCCACTAATTGTACTAACATTCATAAATAGGCAACGAAGTTGTAGCGTTCCACCCTAAACGAATCTTCAGGGAGAGCAGCGCTTAGAGGGGGTACTCAGTGGAGATCACGTTAAGCCATCGTGGCCTAAACCAAATAAAAAGTCCAGGCGTTCTTAGAAGCACCACGAGTTTCCATTAACTACGCCAGTCGATCGTGCCCATGGCCGTTAGGCCGCCAGTCCAGACTCTCGTTGGCTTTCGATGGCAAAGGTCTCCAACCCCCATTGAGAATCGTTTTTAAATGCGAACAGAGTCGGTAGTTCGAGCTCAGTGATTACAGTTCGATCCTCCACATCTATCCATATTCCTCACTCAAGCACAGTCGTCCGATGTCAGCAACACCGAAACTCGAAGTGATGACCCAGATATGGTACTGCTAGTTAGGTTAGGTTAGGTTAGGTTAGGTACAGGCGACTCTGATACCCGAACTTCAACCGTGGGTACAGAGGAAACACTGGGAGCTGACATATCATCTGACCCAGCTCCTCACTGGTCACAGGTGCTTCAACTACTATACACCTGATCAAAAATCAAGAGCACACCTTCTTCCTCTGCCTTCGATGAGAAAGACAGAGGATGGTGGCCTCCCTTGCGGTGGGCGAGGAACTGAACACAAGAGTCATGGACGGTAGTTGCTACCTTAGCCACTAACATCCTGGGTTTCTGGGCCCAGAAACCCTCGGCACTAAGCACTCCGAGCCAAGAGGTGATAGGCGCCAGTTGCGGAGAGGTGCTGCTGAGGAGAGTTAAACTCTGGCAGTGGTGTGCGGTGAAATGTATAAACGGTATCCCGTCACCATCTGCGAAAGATCCCCATGGAAAGTGGGCGATCAGAGGTGGTTTTAGTGAGTCGAAGTGAGTAGAAGTGTCTTTCTGAAGATTTCCACATCCATTAAACAAAACAAAACAAAAAAAAGGTTAGGTACAGGTAGCAGGTCGCTCTCGTACAAGGTTGGTAGTTCGAGCTCATTCCTCTATATCCGTATAAGTTTCTCCCTCAAATAAACTCCATGAGCACAGTCCCCCGATGTCTCCAGTCAGCAGGTCGCACGTTAGGCCGCCAGTCTAGGCTCTCGTTGGCCTTCGATGCCAAAGGTTACTATTGAAAATGCAACTGGGTCGGCAGTTCGAGCTGAGTGATTAGTGAGAAGAGCTCGATCCTCGATATCTGTCCAAGTTTCTCCCTCAAATCGACTTTATGAGCACAGTCGTCCGAGGTCAACAACACTGAAACTCGAAAGTGATGACCCCGACGTGATATGACTAACGGTTGGTAACAGGCCCTCGATGTCGAAATTACCATTGAGATTCATTTTTAATGCGAACCGGGTCGGCAGTTCAAGTTCAGTGGTTAGTATCTAAGAACAGTGACACCGAGTGATGACCCTGGCGTGATATTGCTAGTCAGCAGCGCTTACATTGACACGCCATGTACACCGTACTTAATGGAGAAGGCAGCAGGATCAACTACGCCTTTGGAGGGAGCGATCTTGTGCTCTTTTAAGAGCAGGATATTGCTAGCCAGATTAAGTTAGGTTAGGTCACAATTAAGAATTGTTTTTAAATGTGAATAAAGTCGACAGTTCGAGCTCAGTGATTAGAGCTCACTACTCGATATCTGTACATGTTTCTCCCTCGAATAAACTTCATAAGCACAGTCGTCCGTGGTCACAATTGAGAATCGTTTTTAATGCGAACCGAGTCGGCAGTTCGAGCTCAGTGGTTAGTGTCTTTCCAAGTTTCGCCCTTCAATAAGTGTCATGAGCACAGTGACACTCGAGTGGTGATCCCGACGTGATATTTCTAGTCTGCAGTACTTCTATTGACCCGACGTGTACACCGTCCTTCATTGAGGGCGCAGCAGGACCAATTACGGGTTTTGGAACAAGTGCTCTTGTGGGCTTTTAAGAGCAAGTTTACCGAGTGAGATAGAAACAGCACTAAAACGTGCACTAAAACAGCATTAGAATGAAATGTACGACAAATATAATAAAATTGCGCTGAACGGTTTTTAAGTGATTATAAAATGGCATTGTCGTAGTAAGCCAGTTGAGCTTGTCGTTCGTATTTCAACTTCAAATACGACCTCGATAAGTACCTATCGACAAAGGTCTTTCTCGAATATAAAGAAACATAAATCTCAAATTGCTGAAAATATCGCATAACAAATTGTGATATAGTGACCCAGTATAAGAAAATTCAATACTTGGCTCTTGCGAAAATTTCTCTTCTCTTTCTTTTCTCTTTCGCCCATCTTATAATCCCTCTAAACAGACTTATTGTTGTATATTAGTACTCCATAAATTCAAACTAAGGAAAACACTTAAAACTTATTAATACCGTAAATTTAATTAATTTTAATGAAATTATTGAATATTTAGTTACCTAAAATTTCCTTACGCTTTAAACAATCTAAACAGTTTTACCTTCCTTGCCTCTTCCACCGGCCCTCTCACTTTATCTCGAGAGAAAAACTTTTTGAGAACAAAACTTTCAAGTTTTATAATTTAGCAAAGCAGATCTGTGTATCTAAATAGAAGGAGGGGGTATAAAGGGGGCGTAGAGGGGTAAATAAATTAGGATTAAATTTAAAGATTTATATTACTTATTAAGATGTACAAAAACACCCAAATTATATGCGGGAAAACGTTTGCAAAAAAGGAGACGTGCGCTTTGCAGCTGGTGTAGTAGCGCGCGAATTCATTACGTTGACATTTTACACGCCCAAACTATTCCAGCCATTATGTATTGGAAGAAATATGAATGTTAATGTGACTTAAATTACCTTTTTTTTTCGAACCCCACATTTCCCCATTTCTTGTACACGTCTTTTTTACCATTTTGCAATTCAAATCGATACCAAGTCTGGCCTACAAAAAATTTGGTATGTTTAAACTTTAAACACAGACGCGGCTTGCTTGTAATCGGAATATTAAACTTAAACTCAACTTGTCCCAAAAACATTAAAAGATATATCGATAGTGTGATAGTGTGATATACACATTTGTTAAGCTCATTACCAATTCAAATTTACTTGTTTAAATGTAACTCGCTAGGTTTTGTTAAAATCCATTTTAGTCCCAACTAGTATAGTTTGCCATTTGGTTATAGCGAAATAGAGTTGCCACTTACAATTGTAAGTACCATTTAACTGTGAGGTTGCGCCCCATGAATTATTCACCTGACCTCATTTCTCGAAACGAATAAAAATATCTACGCGTACCTATACATCGTTTTTTAGGAATAGAATAAATCTCAAAGACGCAAAAATTACTACGCGTTTCTTTATCGATTGATACGTCGAGCTGCTCATCATAAGCAACTGATGGGTGGTAGTTCTAATGATGGGAATAACTGATGAAGAGACGCCAAATCAAAGAAAATAAGACTTAAAAAGAACTATTTTAAAACTAGACGCTGTTGTCTGTCCTAAATTAAGCATCAGAAGGAGTTAAGAGTTCCCAACATCTCAGAACACTCCCAGAGATTTTGTTCTAGCTCCTAATAACGGCAAAAAATGCCATGAGCAGCGTAAAAGTGCGGCACTATTAGCACCTAACATACCAGATTTAGGTGATTTTGAGCTCCGGGGGCCCATTTACAAGATAAGTCGCTAATTAGTCACGCTAATGATATGTCTTGCACTATAATGGCTCTCTCTTGATAGTGTCGCCATTAGCGTCAAAACCGCCAGGTTTAGGAGATACTTTTACTAAGGTTTTTTGTAGAAAATAATGTCTTCTTTAATTAAGCCATCTTGATATTTTGCGCTGAAGGCAACCATTTTCACGATAATTCGCTAAACAGTCATGCTAATGATACGACTTGCACTATTCTAGCTCTCACTTGATAGTTCCGTCATTAGCGCAAAAACTTTCAGGTTTCGGAGATACTTTTACTAAGGTTTTTTGTAGAAAATAATGTCTTCTTTAATTAAGCCATCCTGATATTTTGCGCTGAAGGCAACCATTTTCAAGATAATTCGCTAAATAGTCACGCTAATGATACGACTTGCACTATAGTAGCTCTCACTTGATACTTTCGTCATTAGCCCCAAAACCGTCAGGTTTAGGAGATACTTTTACTAAGGTTTTTTGTAGAAAATAATGTCTTCTTTAATTAAGCCATCTTGATATTTTGCGCTGAAGGCAACCATTTTCAAGATAACTCGCTAAATAGTAACGCTAATGATACGACTTGCACTATAGTAGCTCTCACTTCATACTTTCGTCATTAGCCCCAAAACCTTCAGGTTTAGGAGATACTTATACTAAGGTTTTTTGTAGAAAATAATGTCTTCTTTAATTAAGCCATCTTGATATTTTGGGCTGAAGGCAACCATTTTCAAGATAACTCGCTAAATAGTAACGCTAATGATATGTCTTGCACTATAATGGCTCTCTCTTGATAGTTCCACCATTAGCGCCAAAACCGTAAGGTTTAGGAGATACTTTCGCAAAGGTTTTTTTGTAGAAAATATTGTGTTCTTTAATTTAGCCATCTTGATATTTTGCGCTGAAGGCAACCACTTTCAAGATAATTCGCTAAATAGTCGTGCATGATACGACTTGCACTATAATGGCTCTCTCTTGATAGTTTCGCTATTAGCGCCAAAACCGTCAGGTTTAGGAGATACTTTCACTAAGGTTTTTTTATAGAAAATACTGTGCTCTTTAATTAAGCCATCTTGATATTTTGCGCCCAAGGAAACCATTTTCAAGATAATTCGCTAAATAGTCATGCTAATGATATGTCTTGCACTATAATGGCTCTCTCTTGATAGTTTCGCCATTAGCGCCAAAACCGTCAGGTTTAGGAGATACTTTTACTAAGGTTTTTATGTAGAAAATATTGTGTTCTTTAACTTAGCCATCTTGATCTTTTACGCCCCGCTGGCCCATTTCGTCGATAACTCGGTAAATAGTCACGCCAAATATATGAGTGTCGCTCAAATGGCTCTCTCTTTAAATTGAAATCTTGCCAAAGTGGACTCTCGCTTCTTAAAAGAGGCGATTTGCATGTTTTTTTGATCCCTCGCTATTTTTCCTTCATATTTCTAATAAATATTTTGATAGGTCTTGGTCTTTTTAGTAACTATGTATTTGTTTACTTTATAAACTGCTCGCATATGCAATTACCAAAATACCCCATTTTTGCACAAACTTACCCTCTAGTATCTCAAGGCAAGTGTTTCCATAAGATGATAGAAAATTCAAATACATATTTATGTTAACATAAAATTTCTAAAATAAACATTTACTATGGAATGCCGTTTTAGCATTTAATGCACCTATTTATGTTTTAAAAATTAATTCTGTTGCAACTCATTTTGCTTGTAAAAATTTTTAAAAGTGTCATTTTTATTGACTATCATAATAAATGGTCTCAAAAAAAATAACTGTTATGTTAAATGGCATCGAAATTTGTAAGTGTCATTATAAATGACTAATATTTTAATGTAGAATTTAAATCTACAAATTAATGTTTTGAAAATAATAGAGTAACAAAATATAAAGTATGATAATAATTGACTTTAATAAAAAATAAATCTCAAAATAGGCAAAATTGCGAGTGTCATAAAAATTAACTCGAACGTATGTCTGCACTCATATTTCGGTATTAGCGTATTACATATTAATATTTATACCAACAGATGCCGCATGCTACCATCTCTTTCCCATTTATCATTTAAAATACAAAGAAACGAAATTTTTGAAGGTCAAAAATTTATTGGTCTATTTACTTCGAGAGATTTTAAATAATATACCCTCCTTGGCTCCTTGTTGCTACCTGCTTGTTAAAGGGACCTTGCAGAACCTTGTCTCTTTATGTCATAAACAATAAACATCTAGATCTGGGAATACTTTTAAAATATCGTTAATTATTATACCTACTTGTTCGCATGTTTTGGCTCGATAATAATTAGATGAATTTTCAATTTCATTTTTGATCATGATAATTTTGTTATAATCATCTAAAAAATTTTCAAAATGGTATCATTGTTTTTCGCTTAACAACTTAACATTGATGAGATAAAAAAACAAGTAATTGGTAAAAATTAGAAGAGATCTGCTTATGTAAAAGTTCTTATGTTTGTGTATACAGCGTGTAGGTATACCGAAATTTTCAAAATCTTAATGAAACCTGAGTGAATCCGAAGTTTGTTCGTTCGCTATTCAAATAAATTTAAACACGACCAAACGAATTCGCTCTTTTGTAGTGTTTGATATAATAAATTTAAATGCATCATTGGATTTCTTTGTGGAGCTTAAATCTTAAATTAACAGTTTATAATTATAGGGAACAATTTAGAAATTTTAAAGGACAGAATAAGAGCTACAGTGCGAGATATCAACGAGTTAACTTAAAAAATGCATTTCGTTATCAAAAGAGCTGAATATAGTCATAATTTGATATTGTAATATTGTATCGAGTCACCAAATCGTTATCAACAAATTAATTCGGAGTTAGGTTAAATGGGGTATCCTATCATTTATCACACAATTTTTCGAGTTAACTCATTCTCTATTTGAGTATAATACTAATAATTAGTATTTGAGTGACATCACATTCTTTCTATTATACAGGTTGAGTCTAAAATGTTAAAAAATGTAAAAATATTAAAGAAGAAGTAAATTGAAATTTGGCAACATTGTACGGATGTTAATAACTGATGACAGATAAAAACATAAGTGACATAAGTCATCATAAGGGTAGTTTCAAAACATCGTTGCCACATATTTTTTTAACAACTTAATACAGAAATTTCGATATTCAAAATTAATTTTACAGGATAATAAAATGTTATAGGAGCATTTGTTTTTGCCTAATAATTAAAAAACACGTGAATTACTAGAGGACATGATGAAAAGTTTCAAAATTTGGCAGAATTCGGAGTTGAGTTCTCAACTTAACTTCTTCATTTCTCAACAAATTAGCGGCTGGGAATGTTTTTAACATTTTTTCTTTACTTCAATTATTATTCCCTACAACGTACTGGAGAGCTTATCCGCCATTTTAGACTCACCCTGTATATGTTCGTTTTGTGAGCAAGCATTCGCATTTTTGCTGACTTTTGTCATATTATAGCTGCCTTCAAGATTATTACGCTTATTATTTTGTTTTACCCCTTTCACAGTTAGGGGTATACAGCGGAGGTGTCAAGTGTGTGGCGCCCTGAAACCACCTCGACCCACCATTGAGAAAGCCGGCAGCGTATTAATTTTGTGTTACCCTTCCGCAAATTTTATTTCGCAGATCACCCTGCGCGGGTGTAACGTAACAAATTCTTAAGAAAATTTGAAAACTAATTTGTATTCTACAATCTACAACTAACTGATTGATTTGATTATTTCGTAATTCGTTCAAAAGAAAGCCCCATTTCATTATTTAAAAGCAGAGTCCCAACACTAATTTTGCATTAATCGCTCATATTAGTATAAAGTACTATTTACTATTAGGTAATATTAGTGGTGCTCAAAATGAATAAGCAATTTAGCAGGTATATATTTAACAGAATGCAACTAATATTTTTCTCAAGTTTTTACGATTATATTTTAAAGGGTCACTTTATTATAGTACTGGTTGTAAATAGAAGAATGAAGAGTTCCATTTACAAGACAAATACGAGGTGACGAAGCCCAAAGTGGTTTGATGACACAAATTTCATTTCCACAATTGTGTCGCCAAAAAATTATTTTAGGCAATTAAAATTTTAATTTTAATTTGAGCATAAGAAATTGATAATTGATAACTAATAATTACCCATACTCGTTAATTTTACGTCTGTACCAACATTATAATACATAGCTGTCCTTATGTATTACGCTCATGTACTAATAATAATTATTATTAATTATAATTCTAATTATAATTAGAAGTATAAATTATGCAAAAATTAACTCTTTCACTTATTAGACTTATCGCCAAAAATAACAATCCCCATGCTGTCTAATAGCTGAACTAGCCCTTATTTCTTATTTTATACAACGGTTAAATTATAAAGTTTATTTCAGAATACAGAAACCTGTAATACTGACTAACCTCTGAAGAAAGCTACGACATGCACGGACACGCGTTCTTTTTCATTTTTTATAACACTTGCCTTTTTTGAGACCATTGAGACTTATTTTTTATTAAAGTCAATTATTATGATACTTTATATTTTGTTACTCGATTTTTTTTAGAACATTAATCTGTAGTTTTAAATTCTACATTAAAATATTAGTCATTTAAAATGACACTTGCAAATTTCGGTGACATTTAATTTAACAGTCATTTTTTTTTAAACCATTATTATGACAGTCAATTAAAATGACACTTTTAAAAATTTTTACATGCAAAATGAGTTGCACCAAAATATATTTTCTAACCGTAAATACGTTACATTAGTTGTAAAAGTCTCATAAAAATTGTGTGTTAAAAGAAATGAAAATTTTTTTAAATATGTTATATTTTTGTGTCTCAGAATTTTGACCTTGAAAATAATTCGACATTTTCCTACACTGTTGAAAAAAATGTGCACCAAAACTCCAACTGTTATATTAATTCAGCTGTGCAACAGAGATACAAAGTACTCTCTTAAGGGACTTTGTATGTGTACGACTGAAATAACAGGCCTAAAGCGTCGCATTTTGCTCGTACGATATTTTAAATATCACATAAAAAAGGACTGTTATAATAATTCATTTTAATTTTAAATATATCATATTATTTCTTGTATTTCTTAAATTTTCTATTAAATTTAAAAGATTTAAAATAACACTCGCGCATTTACTGATTTTATTTCTAAACCGTAAATAGGTGCATTAAATGCTAAAACGGCATTCCATAATTTACGAAGTAAAACTCGCTCAAAAACAAGAATTTTATTTTTAAAAAAGACCCCACTTTTAAATTGAGTAAAATGTTTGCCATAAATGATTTCGAGTCTTTGATTATTCAAAATGAAACGAATAAAATTATAACGCACAGTTTATCAAAGTCTAAAAGTTAATATCTTCCACGTCATTTCCTATATAAACCAACCCCTATACCCCATAAACCGTTTTTTCGTCGTTTATTATTATTAAAATTCATTATAAGTTTCAACAATTTTTTTTCCCTATCTTAATACCAAAATTATTATTACTTCAAAGGGCGCCGCCTCTGAAATCACATTTAAATCAATAAAGCGAGTCAAGTGGGGTATTTTTTTAATTTACATACGATTTACTAGTAGTAGGAAGTAGGAAGTTTGCAAAAAAAATTTCGCCTTCTCCTTTTCACATACAAACAAACCGAATAAATCAATAAACGAGCACCACCTTCCTTCTTCGAACTTGGCGCGCGTTGGGCGCCTACATTTATTATTATTATTATTAGGTGAAGAAATTCACAAAATCACGACACTTTTACTTAAAAAAGTTTCACAACACCTATACACACGCAGTACTTAACGAAAAACTGGACAGCAAAATCTGATAAGAATTTTACTGTTTAAGACTAAATATAATGGATTAGTCTTGGAGGGAACTTTATTGGTAATTAAGTAATTAAGTTTTAGATTGCTTATAAATTATAATGAATTATATTAAAGTCTTGATTGTTGTGTGTTAACTAAACAAATAACCTAAGATCCGAATCTAATGATCGGTCTACTGTTCACACGCATAGATATAAAAATAAACTACACAGAGCTTCATATTACGTCCGTGAACTATTCCCCACACGAGCTTCCTCATATTGATCTTAGATTTTCGCACTTGAAGAACGCGAATATTTTGATTCTCGCTACGCGAGCCGAAGTCTTCCTCTCGTCAAATGATCCTGTTCTTCAGAAAAGCCAACCGAGAAAGGGTAGGTACCGAGTTCGAAATTGAATAGGCCCCCACGATCTTCTTCTCGCCTCGATGGAATAGAACACTCGGGCCACTTTAAAGAGAACTGAAGCTTAAAGAGCAGCTCAACTGTGGGTGGGTCTAACCTACAAGGTATTAGAGCAAGTCTCATCGAATCGAATCTTCGAAACTTTACCCTTCGGAGATTCAGATATGATCTCAGTATCTCGCACCATTGATGTGCGTGAAAGACGGCTACATTTCACTCAAATAATCGTGTTTTGATCCCTAATAACTCTACCACTTATACGGTTTAATCTACGTTAGCTTAAAATTAAATTACAAACCCAGCGACCGTAATCTTTAATCTACGCAACTAACAAGAATTGATCCCACGCTGTCCAGCATCATCGAACAGAGCACAAAGCCAAGCTTAGCGAGTAGATCTAATTAGTACAGGAACTGTATTAAAATTGGCTTATTATCGGTTGGGTTAAATAAGAAATTGAATTAAAATCAAATTAATGTCTGATAATTTCATCTTGTATTCAACTGTCTGTTTTTATTAGCCACGTACATCGACTATTAGTAACACCCTTTATATACGAAAATTGAATTAAATTCGAAGACGAATTGTCGACTCACAACCTCCCCCAGTGATACCAAAAAATTAAGTCCTGCCGTCTTGCAATTTTTTGGCGAGGGTCGTTTCGTCTCTAACCCTTTTTATAATAATCAAAATTGGATTAAACTTTTGTTTTGAATTAAAAATCGAGAGAAAAGTAAAAAAAGTTCAACCCCCATTCTCATTAGGAGCGCACAGATTTGATTTGAGATTTGAGTCGTGTCTTTTTATGATCAACAATGTTGGGTTGGTGTTTTGCAAAGACGCATTTTTTCGAAAAAATAAAATAATTTTTCCGCCACTAGAGAGAGGAGAGAAAAATTAATTTTGATTATTTACAAAATCATCACGTAAAAGAAAAGCGTAAGAAGAAAGTTGCGAATAATCGAGTTAATATTTTTCATTATGCTGTACACGTTTTTGTATTTCAAGGGGGTGTATTTGCTATAAGTTATAACACGAGAAGTTTTTATCTACCCCCAAAAATTTTTTTATTATTTTTTATTTAGATAAAAAAAAAGTTAATTTGCTATTAAATTTTTATACGTTGCAATTAAACTCGTTCATTCGAGAAAATTTATATCAACTTTAGGGTGGTATAAAATTTCTTAATTAAGAACTTACTATTAAAAATAAGAGGCCAATTTTTAGCTTTTATATACGCCTCTATGAGTATTATACTCATAGCACTACAACAATGCGAGTAGGGAGTCCAGTGTCCAATACTACGCGCTACCCTTATAATTCGGGAAGCAGCGAGCAGTTTTTAAATTTGTCACAACCCATTTTTTTGGTTTTTCGCTCATTGCTCGAAAACTACGCACTTTATGAGAAAAGTGCTTGAGTATGTAAATGCACTCCAATAAATTTCCTACAAATTTTCCCTGGAAGATTTTTACCTCAGACAAACGGTTTAGGCGCTAGAGCGCGTTAAAGTTTAAAACAAATTACAAAATTGGCCTAAAACTTTTTTTTTTGTTTATCGCTTCTAACTCGAAAACTACGCACTTCTAGATAAAAGTGTATCTGTACAAAAATAAAGGATATTAAATTTCCTACAAATTATATTCGAACGGTGTTTTCCTCAGACGAAAGGTTTAGGCGCTAGAGCGCGTTAAAGTTTAAAACAAATTACAAAAATTGGCCCAAAACTTTTTGTTTTGGTTTATCGCTTATAACTCGAAAACTACGGACTTTTAGCTACAAGTGTATCTGTACAAAACTAAAAGATATTAAATTTCCTACAAATTATATCTGAAATGTTTTTTCCTCAGACGAAAGGTTTAGGTGCTAGAGCGCATTAAAGTTTAAAACAAATTACAAAATTGGCCCAAAACTTTTTGTTTTGGTTTATCGCTTATAACTCGAAAACAACGGACTTTTAGATAAAAGTGGATCTGTACAAAACTAAAGGATATTTAATGTCCTACAAATTATATCTGAAAGGTTTTTTCCGCAGACAAACAATTTAGGAGCTAGGTTAAAGTTAAAAAAATCCAAAATTGCCAAAAAACTTCCTTTTTGGTTTATCGCTTATAACTCGAAAACTACGCACTTCTAGATAAAAGTGCCCTTATAGAAAAATAAAGGAAATTAAATTTTCTACAAATTATGTCTCTTAGCGTTTTTCCATCAAATGAATAGTTTTGGTGCTAGAACGCGTTGAAGTACAGAGGAGTGGGCTTGGGGATCGTTTAGTCAAAGTGCTCGCTGCCTCCCAAACTATTACTACGACTCAAGTTGCGAACCCAATCGGACCTCCCCCTTTAGGCCTTTAGGTACCATTAACTCATTACGTTTATAAAAAATTCAACTTCTTGCTTGAACTCGAAACTTGAGAGAAAAACTCGACATTATAAACAATATAAAATTTTTAACTTGAAGCCGAAGAAGTTTTCTTTATAAAAGTAGTTAATATTAACTCAAAGCAAGCATCTGTTACATTCTGAAGTTTCCATTTCACATTTCCTAGGCATGAAACTAAAATGTCTGTAAAGCTTTGTCGAGGAAAACTTTATTATTAAATTTTTCGTGTCGTGTATAAGCTCTCCTCTCATCTGACCCTATTAAATATAAAGCTGTTGTACAAATAGAGCAATAATTACAAATTTGTCCCCTCGTACTAGTTTCGTTTGTAATAGAAGAGATTTTTCGTTAATATTAAAAGTCATGTTCGAAACATAAACACTATTTTCGGTATTATGTATTTCCGTCGATATCGCGCAGAAAGTGTCATTTTCAACACGCGACGTATTCATCTAATGGTTAGTTTCCTTCGCCATATTGCCATAAAAGCAACCATTTTGAGAGTACTCCGTAGAAATAGCGCCCCACTAAATGCGACATAAAAGAAAATAGTCGGGAGGCGAATTGTTAAATAAATGCGAGCCCCTACAGTTATCTTGGAACGTTTGTACAGTTTCTATTTCGTTCTTCTTCTAGATCCCATCCGTTTTATTTTTTCTCTCTCGTAAAACTACCTCGTCCAAATTGCACTTTTTGGTGACAAATTTGGACGAATTTTAATATATGTAAACATAGAGATATTTTGTTACACAACAGTTTGAGCTTTAGGGGATGAAAATCGGTGGATGTGTTTGTGTGTGTGTGGGACACAAAGGATAATACGCATCTGTCGCGTTGCGCCTTTGATGATTTCCTATTCCATCGCACCCGCATTCGACCAAATATATAACGTGATAATGCCGAATGAAAAATATATAAACGCGCGCGTAAACGACGTTAAATTCTCCCCGTAATATCGAGCCCTTTTCAAAATATCCAACGAGCAAAAAAATAAAAAATCAAAGTCATATTAAATGCACAAGCGAACAAAATTGGATGAACAAGGATTATAATGAACAATCGACTTTTAAGTGTATTAGTTTCTCATGGTATAAAATTTACGCAAAAAAGGAGACAGCCTTATAATTAAGTGAGCTGAAATTGAAATTGCATTTTACGACTCTTGTAAAAAAAATCGAGAGAAGGTTAATTATCGGATATCAAAATTAACACACAAATCGTAAATTTGTTTTAAATAAGAAATTGCTTATTTAACATGATTTATGTTCCAATTTATATCCAGTTTACGACAGTTTGACTTGCTTTTACGACTTTATTAACATTTTAATTAATTAATTATCTTCACGAGATATTATTGCGTTAAGTTTTCGAAGGTAATTATTAAACCACCACCAAAAAATTCAAAATGCACCCATACGCAGAGGCAAAAGTTTAATTTTAACAAAGCTCGTCGACGGGCACGTTAAGCCGTCTCCACACACTAACTGTAATTGGTACAAAAAAATAGTTTCAGTTTCAATTAACGAAAACATCCATTAGTGTTGATTTCATAATGGGCAATTTTATTGCATTTTCCTATCGTGGATCAAAAAACTTTTATGGAGCTTGCAAATTAGATGAACGAACATTAAAACAGATCTCAACGCCTAATTGCATCTATGCCATTAAAATTATGCACATTAACATATTCTCATTAGTTTTTTCATTTCAGATTGCCAATCTGGAGCCTATTAAAAGGCTTTCTTGCAGAAAATTTTATGATCCCCAACTTTAATTTCTCATTACAGATTGCTATTTCGAGGATGCGTATTATCTGACGATAACTTTAGCAGTAGTAGCGCGACTATTTTGACCTAAACTTCAACTAATCGACACGTCAGTTATCATTAGTCGACCATAAAAAATATTTGGAGAGGATAATCCATATACGTGACGGGTGTACTCGCGCTAAACCGCTTTTTTTTAAATTTGATATTACACGTTGGATTAACATGCCATTAGCACCAAAACCACCAGGTTTAGGAGACACTTTTACTGAGGTTTTTTTGTAGAAAATAGTGTGCTCTTTAAATTAGCCGTCTTGATATTTTGCGCTCAGAGCGACCATTTTCAAGAAAACTCGCTAAATAGTGAAGCTAATGATATGACTTGCACTCGAATAACTCTCTTTTGATAGTTTCGCCATTAGACCAAAAATCATCAGGTTTATGAGATACTATTACTAAGGTTTTTTGTTTTTTGTAGAAAATAGTGTGCTCTTGAACTTAGCTATTTTGGTATTTTGCGCTCAGGGCGGTCATTTACAAGATAGATCGCAAAAGAGTCATGCTACCGATATGGCTTACAATCTAATGGCTCTCTCTTGAGAGGTTCGCGATCAGCGCCAAAACCGTTAGGTTTACAAGATACTTTTACTAAGGTTTTTCGTAGAAAATATTCTGCTCTTTAATTTGGCCATCTTGATATTTTACGCTTAGTGCAGCCATTTTAAAGATAATTCGCTAAATAAATACGGTAGTGATATGACTTGCACTCTAATGGCGCTCTCTTGATAGTTTCGCTATTTTCACTAAAACAATCGAGTATAAGAGTCAGTTTTACTAAGGTTTTTTTGTAGAAAATATTCTACTCTTTAATTTAGCCATTTTGATATTTTACGCTTAGTGCGTCCATTTTGAAGATAGTTCGCTAAATAAATACGCTAATTATATGACTTGGTATCTAATGGAGCTCTCTTGATAGTCTCGCTATTAGCACCAAAACCATCAGGTTTAAGAGATACTTTTACTAAGGTTTTTTTGTAGAAAATAGTGTGCTCTTTAATTTAGCCATCTTGATATTTTGCGCTTAGAGCAACCATTTTCCAGATAATTCGCTAAATAGATACGGTAGTGATATAACTTGCACTCTAATGGCGCTCTCTTGATAGTTCCGCTATTAGCACCAAAACCATTAGGTTTAGGAGATACTTTTACCAAGGTTTTTTGTAGAAAATAGTGTGGTCTTTAATTTATCCATTTTGATATTTTGCGCTTAGGGCGGCCATTTTCAAGATAAAGTCGCTAAATAGATACGGTAGTGATATGACTTGCACTCTAATGGCGCTCTCTACATAGTTTCACTATTTGCACTAAAACCATCGAGTATAGGAGTCAGTTGTGCGAAGGTTTTTTGTAGAAACTATTCTGCTCTTTAATTTAGCCATCTTGATATTTTACGATTAGTGCGGCCATTTTGAAGATAACTCGCTAAATAGATACGCTAATGATATGACTTGGTATCTAATGGAGGTCTCTTGATAGTTTCGCTATTAGCACCAAAACCATCAGGTTTAAGAGACTCTTTAACTAAGATTTTTTTGTATAAAATAGTGTGCTCTTTAATTTAGCCATCTTGATATTTTGCGCTTAGGGCGGCCATTTTTAAGATAATTCGTTAAATAGATATGCTAGTGCTAGGGCTTGCACTCTAATGGCGCTCTCTTGATAGTTTCGCGATTAGCGCCAAAACTATCAGGTTTAGGAGATACTTTTACTAAGGTTTTTTGTAGAAAATAGTGTGCTCTTTAATTTATCTATCTTGGTATTTTGCGCTCAGAGCGGCCATTTACAAGATAATTAGCTAATTAGGCACGGTAATAATGACTTGAACTATAATAATGGCCCCCTTTTTGTAGCTTCGCTATTAGTACCCAAACCACCAGGTTTAGAGATACTTTTAGTAATTTTTTGTAGAAAATATTGTGCTCTTTAATTAATCCACTTTGATATTTTTGTGTAATGCCGCTACATTATTGATATTTAATTTGTCTGTTTTAGAGTAGCCGATTGTAAAAGAAAATCTAGTTTCATTCTTTCGACTCGAGAATCGAGAATAGCACACAAAAGTAAAAAGTTGTTATTTCGTTTCGAACAATTTTAGTCATTTTATTGTTTGAAAAATAAAGAAAATAATTATATTTCTTAAAAAGAAGCAAAGTTTGTTCCAGAGTAGATTTTTCTCTAGTTTTATACCTCATCAAGCACGTCATTTGTTAACTTTACATTCGTTTTTACAACAACTGTTGTAATTAAAGTTTATATAAATTGTACGCCGAGAGGAAAATTAAAGAAAAACTTTATGTCGGCAATAGTTAACTCACACAACGCCTATATCCAAGCGCTTGGAGAAAATTAAAGTCGGGGCGTTTATTTGAGTGTTATTCGGTTCAATTTGTGTTTATCTATACAGATATGGTTAAATACGCATTGTCAAGTAGGGGAAAAGCGGTAGTAATTCTCATCGGGTGAGTATTTAAAGGAATTTAGATTAAAGCAAGTCTGGTGGCGAGTTCGTGCCAAACATAAAGTCGTCTGCGGTACTTTACATGTCGAATTTACAGAAAGTTTTCGGTAGGACCGAAATGGTAGCGCATGTTGACGTTAAATTGTGTGACATTCCGTTGTATCATTAACATTTAATGGGAATTATACTAACGTAACCGCCATATTTTAGTTCACAAAAGGAACATGTGTTCGGCTTGTTTTGTTCAGGTACTTACAATGTTTCAATAGCGCCGTTCTTTGCATTTAAATGTTGTTTACTTTCAGCGAGTTTAATATTAACGGGGCTCCGTTTATGGAGGTCGAGAGCGCTAGTAAATATAAATGGTGATGCGGTGATGTATTCGGCCATTTTCATTAGTGGGGTTCAGTTTTCGGATCTCGTGGGATTTAGGACCACTGTATGATAAAATCCTGTTATCCGTTTCCATGGATACGCTCGGTAGTTCTGTCCCCAGGATAATTCGGTTACAGGTCCTGCACTCCCGACAAGGGCAACCCAATACTCGTTTCGTTAGAATAAACACTTGTGACGTGACAATATTGATGTAAGTTAAGCTTTCGATGATCGGTACGTACGTCGGAGTGTATTTAGTCGAGATTTTGTTTACAATAGTCGAAGCTTCGCGCAATCGACGACTCGGTTGGCGACGACTTAACGGCCAACTCGCGCCGCGTCCACAAGCGATTTCAATTTATCTTGAATTTTGAGACACACGCGGTGCAAAACACACGGCGAAATCGTTCGCGTTATTAAATTGGCCAAATGCCAATAATTTTCTTTTAGTCCATATTACGAAATGATGCAGCATGTGCTTCAGTGAGTCACGACGAGGCAACGAAATTATATTCGCACGGTCAGTTACCCTCGGAGTAAAGCTCAAAGGGCACATTTTAGAGATCCCTAGTTACAAACAAACATGCACCCAACGAAATCAAAAAGCATTACTAAGCCGCTTTGATTGATGGCATTCTTCGTTACGACCAAACTAAAGCTACGTCGCCAAAGAGAACAATACAAATCATTGATGTATAAGATGGACAAAAATTAACAAAAAAATACTTTTGATCAAAAGGTACGTGTTTTCCGCTTAATTTTGCGATATATACCACGCGGATGCCGGCACGTAATTTTTAAAACAGCCATTGTTACCGTCACTTCACTTAATTTAAGACTTTACGCCGGATCGAGACGCGACAAATCGCAACTTTCGCCCGAAAAAAAAATTTCGACACCAAAACAAATCAAATTTAACACTTCCAAAGAGAGAGACTTCCAAAGTATACAAACAAGAAACTTATTTAATCGCCCCACCACCTCATTCTCTCAGATGAAATTTTGAACTTCGACTTTCCCAAAACAAACAACCCAAAGGTGTGATGAAGTTCCGGAAAATCAATACAAAGTTAGACAACAACGCAAGAGCCAACAACCAACAACAAAATTTAGTCTCCTAATTAACAATTACACACACACGTAAGGCATAAAGTATCCAAATGCAACTATAACCCATCTCGCTCTTATAGTTTGGCAAGCCACATAATTAGCGAGTTGCAGCGCAAACATTAAATTTACGCCACTTTCGCAACAAACTCGACGTCGAAATTTGTTGCGAGTCTTCTCCTTTTCTGCCCATTCTTCCTTGCGAAACCATTAAGTTTGTTATTTTTATTAAAAGAGGCAAGCTTTAATTTACATGTAAAGAATGTCGCCGCACAATCGACCCATAATTACGAGACTTTGCTATTAAACAACATTCTGTCCAAACATAATTCAGGTGTGTTGTTGGACGCAGTGGCGTTTCCATTAACATGCTAATCCGCCTGAATTAATTATAAGCGCCTCGAGCCACCAAATGTGATCCTACGCCAATGGCTATATATGTAAAAGCCAAAGTAAGAAATGGCGCAATTATAGGATGTAATAGAAATTGCGTGTAAGTGGAAAACTGATTTCAATTCTCCGTCTCGCTCTTACCATTTAACATGGTTTTTTGATTGGAGTTACATGTTTTGTTTAAAGAGAAACCGCAACAATTTATAAGTACATGCACTTTTAAAGTAATGAGTACGTAGAAAAAAAAATTACATTATAGTTCTAGTTTTAGTTTCGAAACACAATCGAGTAATCAACTTTACGTACTTGCATTGAAAATTACATGCGAGAAATTGTGAGAATAAGGACAAAAACGCAAAGTTTTCTCAACAATTTAAACGTCTGCCAAAAGTTACGCGAGTTATCTCAAAAGTAGTTTTGGAACGGAATAACACGGGTAGAAGAAAAATAAAGTAGATGCTGATAAAGCCTAAACTAAGCAAGAAGCGCTCAAATGCAACTGACTGGCGCGAGGTGAACATGGCGACCCCGACGTGATAGTAGTGCACTCATTCGTACTCTTCAACTCGCACGCTCGCCGCCCTTTTGTCTCTTCGCCTCACCATTTTCAAGATAGTTTGCAAACTGGCAATCAGCTCCCTCTTCCTAATTTCGCCATTAGAACCAAAACCATCAGGTTTGCGAGATACTTTCATCAAAATTTCTTGCAGAAAACACTATGCACTATAGCCGTCTTTATATTTTACGCTCAGGTCGGCCCTTTTCAAATAATTGGCAAAATAGAAACGCCAAACTACATAATCTACAGTCTAATGGTTCTCTCTTGAGAGGTTCGCTATTAGAGCCAAAACCATCAGTTTTAGGAGATACTTCGACTAAGGTTTTTTGTAGAAAATATTGTAATCGTTGATTTAGCCGTCTTGATATTTTACGCTCAGGTTGGCCCTTTTCAAGATAATTCGCAAAATAGGAATGCCAACTATATGTTCTACAGTATAGTGGCTCGTTCTTGATAGTTGTGCTATTAGAGCCAAAACCATCAGGTTTAAGAGGTACTTCGACTAAGGTTTTTTGTAGAAAATATTGTAGTCGTTGATTTAGCGTCCTTAATATTTTACGCTCAAGACGGCCCTTTTCAAGATAATTCGCAAAATAGGAATGCCAACTATCTGATATACAGTCTAATGACTCTTTCTTGAGAATTTTGCTATTAGCGCCAAAACCATCAGGTTTAAGAGGTACTTTGACTAAGGTTTTTTGTAGAAAATATTGTAGTCGTTGATTTAGCCGCCTTGATATTTTACGCTCAGGTAGAGCATTTTCAAGATAATTCGCAAAATAGGAATGCCAACTATCTGATATACAGTCAAATGGCTCTTTCTTGAGAATTTTGCTATCAGCGCCAAAACCATCAGGTTTAAGAGGTACTTTGACTAAGGTTTTTTGTAGAAAATATTATAATCGTTGATTTAGCCGTCTTGATATTTTACGCTCAGATCTGCCCTTTTCAAGATAATTCCCAAAATAGGAACGCCAAACTACATGATCTACAGTCTAATGGCTCTCTCTTGAGAGTTTCGCTATTAGCGCCAAAACCATCAGTTTTAGGAGATACTTCGACTAAGGTTTTTTGTAGAAAATATTGCAGTCGTTGATTTAGTCGTCTTGATATTTTACGCTCAGGTCAGCCCTTTTCAAGATAATTCGCAAAATAGGAATGCTAATAATATGATCTACAGTGTTCCCGTGATAGTTAAGCAATTTGGGCCAAAACCAACAGGTTTAGAAGATACTTCTACCAAGGTTCTTTGTAGAAAATATCGTAGTCGTTGATTTAACCATTTTACGCTCAGGGTGACCCTTTTCAAGATAACCAAATAGGAATTCCAACTACATGATCTACAGTCTAATTGTTCTCCCTCGATAGTTGAGCCATTAGCGCCAAAATCATCAGTCTCAGAAGATACTCCGACTAAGGTTTTTTGTAGAAAATATTGTAATCGTTGATTTAGCCATCATGATATTTTTCGCTTAGGGTGGCCCTTTTCAAGATTCGCAAAATAGGAATGCTGACCCTATAATTTACAGTCTAATGATTCTCGTATGATAGTTGAGCTATTAACACCAAGTATGATAGTTGAGCTATTAACACCAAAACCATTCAGTTTACGAGAGGCTTTCATAAAACTTTTTTTTAGAAAACATTGTAATCTTTGATTTAGTTGTCTTGATATTTTACGCTCCGATAAACCCTTTTCAAGATAATTAAGAAAATATGAATGCAACCATTGGTCTACAGTCGAAGGGCTCTTTCCGGATAGTTTGGCTATTAACACCAAAACCATCGAGTTTGCGAGATACTTTTATTAAGCTTATTTGTAGAAAATTTTGTAATCTTTGATTTAGCCGCCTTGAGATTTTACGCTCAGGTAGACCCATTTCGAGATAATTCGCAAAATAGGAATGCTAACCGTATAATCTACAGTCTAATAGTTCTCTCTTGCTAGTTTAGCTATGAACACCAAAGCCATCGCGTTTGTGAGCTTTTGGTATAAAATAACTGAAGGCAGTGTGGCGAACACTATACCTCGACTCGCCTCCTACTACAACAAGTTATGGTAGGTCCGCTCCGTAAAGTTGTCGGTAACTTTACCACCAGCAGAGAGGTACAATAATGAATAATCTCTTTCTATTCTATTCTTCTATTGATTGTATTGAACCTCTCTGCTGGTGGCGTAAGTCAAAAAGAACTTTACGGAGCGGAATTAGAATACGCAACCGTGTCTTCAATTTCAAAAAGAGGGTGCACTCTGAGCTCGAAGAACGTAAAGGCATCACCTCATTTTAGTCCCTTAAAATCGTTTTTCGATTTCCATCCCTTAGGTTAGTCCCTAAGTGGATCAAGAATCGGCGGCAATAAAAAATGGCCATTTGAGTAGACAACGGACGCCTGAAAAGTGTCAAGTTTCAGACACCAACAGTGTGGAAGGGCGCCCTTCAGTCTAGAAGAGACAACGTCGTTTTCAAAAGTAGATGTCGCTCAACTCTAATTTATGAAAAATCCAAATCTAGAAAGCTTCGAGATCCATCTCCTCCAATTATAACTTCACGTAAAGTTAAAATACGAAAATACTTTTTTCCCTGCCCTGTCAGGTTAACGCGCACAAAAAAACTTTTTACCTATATATATTTTTAAGGGCTCGTTAACTTAATTTATTCGTTTCATATGTTTTAAAAATTGAAACGTCAACAAGTATTCACGACAAGCTGCTCTCTCTCAAATGCCAATTTATTTCGAGAGTTTCCAGTAACTTATTGGGGTAGTTGATGGTCGTTTGGTTTTTTAATCGTTTGACATAAATTAAAACTTCTTATACGACTTCGTTGTGGTCGATTTTTTTTCCTTTCTCTTACGTCTTTCGATAAATCCGAGTCGTTCTTTGTCTAAGTTGGAAAAGAAATCTTATCTGGAACTATTTAAAAATAGTTTCTCAAACCATTTATTTCGGTCCTTGGTTATTTTATTGAACGAGGAGGAATCGTTTCGTGTGTTGTAGATCTGTATTATTTCTTAAAGACTTATCAGCCTTCTAAGCTAATGAACGGCCTGTCGTTTAGAGGTTTTAGCTTACCGTTTTTTATTCTCTTTTCTCAAAGTTAAAAGATAACAAACTTTTTTTAACGTTTTAAATGGGGAAGAGGATCGGTTTAGATTATTTCGGGTATTTGTCAAAGTGGTTATTGGTCGTCGAAAGCCGAAATCAGCGTTGGCGAGTTTGTTTTAATTATGGTTTTTGGAATGCGGAGGATTTTTTTACGTCATAGGTGGAGCCACGCATTTTGGGAGAAAGAGAAGGGGGGAAACGAGTCGTTTTATAGTTGTAGTAGTAATAAAGAATGAATAATAACGATGCGAGAATTTTACGGAGCGAGTAACACATGGTTTGAATTTTTAGGCGCCTTATGTTACCATAAGGAGACCATAAAGTTTCCTGTCACCGCCTTAGCTTGGGTGTATCTTAATTGGTGAGACGAATCAAACGACTTCTATTATAACTAAGCCCACCTTGTAAATTCACCATTGTCCTTCACACTTAAATAATTTTCTATTGTCAGTTCTAACGTACTATTTTGACCCCTTACTTTTGGATAAATCGTCCCAATCGAGCATTTTGATCCGTGCGAGTCTCGTGGAGAGATTATGATTGCGTGCCGGCTTTTCCTTACATAAATTTTCCTCATTTTCCAAATTATCATCGTGTAGCAGTACAAATATAATACCGAACAACGACTAATTTAAACAGACTCGAAATTTAAACTCCCTCTCATTTAATTTAATTTTTTTTCTCCAACTGGAAATTCTCCAAATATTTCGCTTCTATTGTTTTCCAAAATACTTAACACTTAAATTGTTTTATTTATATTCTCTTTCGGTATTTTCGTTTCATTGTTTTTAAGAGGACAAAGGGAGCCCTAAAGAGAACAACATCTTTTCATTTGGGGATTTGTTACAAAATAAAATTCGTGTTAGTGAATTCATATTCATGAAGAGACCCCAATAAAATAAGGTGTATTTAACGTTGTGACCTCGCAAGATTTATGTATCGCGAATTTTCCCTGCGATCGTGTTCGTTCCGAGATGTATTGCATTCAATGTAAATCAGCTCTGAAGAATAATACTGATTACCTCGCCGAATAATGTCATTGTTTATCATTGCGTTTAAAATTAATTTTAAGTCTCTCTTAAAAAGGCCCAAAAAACCTTCCAAATACCAACAATTCGAAAGGTGAATTTATGTTTGAGAAAAAAAAAACTCTGTTCCTCCCGGATAATCGCGTTGGGAAAAATGTAAATTGGAAAACTTTAATGGAAATGTTTAAAGTATGGTAACAACCAACTGGTGTATTAAAAGAATGACAAAATGAGCACTTTGCATTTTAAAATTCTAATAAAATTTGCACTTTAGATAACTTTGATGATAATACATTACTTCAAAAATTGGGATATAAAATAAAATTACACGCTCCGCCCGTTTACGTTTTCTTTCTTACTCCAATTGGCCATTTTTTGGCTAGTTTTTTATCCAAGATCAATACACTAAAGCAAGTTACAGGTAACAAAATTGCGCCTCACTCCCCCACACGATGTTATGCGATGCGAAAAGGTATTTTTGAATTAATGGGCGCGATTCTACTATATTAAAGCTCTTTTCACGACAAAAAATCGACGCTTTTTATTACCAACAAGGTCCTTTTATCAACCGAGCTATACATTTCAAGAAAACTCGTTATATAAAAGCAACTTTTTCCATCTTTCCCAATACGTAACAAACACCCTTGTTAAAGATCACAAAACCGAGTAACCGAGGCACTTCTTCTCGACGCGGTTATTATTTAATAATTACCACCGATTAAGTTACCACCATACTATCAAGTGCACATTTTTGCCACTGCGCGCGCTGATGAATAAATTATAAGTGTTAGTTCAACAACAAAGCTTCTTCTTTCGAGTGAAAAGGCCCAATAATGGACGATGGACGAATTGAGGTAGAAAACACAAACTAATTACCGCCCTCATTTAAGTAATGCCGTGACGGATACATTGGAGTAAACGAATTGTTTACTAGCGACCGCGTGATTGTAAAAGGGCCTTTTTGGGAAAATTTCAAAAACTCGCCTTAGGTAGTTTGAAGACAATCAATAACAAGCAAGAGCAGTTCATTCGTCTTAAAATGATGCAGTTCGCAACTGACTAATGCAGTCGCATCAACTACTTTCAAATATCGTGAGTTTTTATAACCCTTTTCAATAGTATTTTACACTGTTCGTTTTTGTTTCAGGCTAGTTCTAGTTGCAGGCACTAATAAGAGTTAGACGGAATACCAACGTCACCGCGGCCGTACCGAACGCTAACAGTCCTATCAACGGTTCTTGCAAATCTTTTCTTTTATTAAAATTGTTGTCAGACGCTTTTGAGCAGAATTTAACGCACTTTCTTTTTGTATAGGGGTCAGTTTAAGCTGAAGACACTAATCGGGGAGTTATTAAGGGAAGAACAAGGCCCAGTCGTCTGGAAACGCTGTCGTGACAAAGCTACAGTTTCAACAACTGTTCTCGAAAATCTATGGTCTTATTAAAATTGTTTTTAGGCGCTTTTGTGCAGAATTTAGCGCACTTTCTTTTTGTATAAAGGTTAGTTTAAGCCAAAGACACTAATAAGGGAGTTATTAGGGAAATAATTAAGTCCAGTCTTCTGGAAACGCTGCCGTGCCAACGCTCTAATTGCAACAACTGTTCTCAAATTTTATTGATTTTATCAAAATTGTTATCACGCACTTTTGTGCAGAATTTCGCGCCCTTTCTTTTTGTATAAAGGTTAGTTTACGCTAAAACCACCAATAAGGGAGTTATTAAGGGAATAACAAAGTCCAGTCGGCTTAAAATGCGCCATACTAACGCTACAGCTCTAACAACTGTTCTCACATTTCTTTGCCCTTATTAAAAAATTTTCCTGGCACTCTTATGCAAAATTTAACGCCCTTTCTTTCGGTATAAAGGTTAGTTTGAGCTGATGAAGGCACTAGTAAGGGAGTTATTAAGGAAATAACAAAGCCCCGTCGTCTGGAAACGCTGTCGTGCCAACGCTACAGTTGCAACAACTGTTCTCAAAGTTTATTGATTTTACTAAAACTGTTTTCATGCAATTTTAGGCAGAATTTAACGCCCTTTCTTTTCGTATAAAGGTTAGTTTGAGCTGAAGTCACTAATAAGGGAGCTATTAAGAACATAGCAAAGCTCCGTCGTCTGGAGACGCTGTTGTGCCAACGCTACAGTTGCAACAACTGTTCTCAAATTTTATTGATTTGATTAAAATTGTTTTCATGCAGTTTTATGCAGAATTTAACGCCCTTTCTTTTTGTATAAAGGTTAGTTTGAGCTGAAGGCACTAGTAAGGGAGTTATTAAGGAAATAACAAAGCCCCGTCGTCTGAAAACGCTGTCGTGCCAACGCTACACAGTTGCAACAACTGTTTTCAAATTGCTTGATTTTATTAAAATTGTTTTCATGCAGTTTTATGCAGAATTTAACGCCCATTTTTTTTGTAAAAAAGTTAGTTTTAGCTAAAAACCTTAATAAGGGAGTTATTAAGCAAATAACGACGTCTACTCGTTTTAAAACGCTGTCATGCCAACGCTACAGTTGCAACTGTTCTCAAAAATCGTTGCTCTTATTAAAATTGTTTTCAGACATCTTTGTGCAGAATTTAACCCCCTTCCTTTTGTATAAAGGTTAGTTTAACCTAACGGCACTAATAAGGCAGTTATTGAGGCACTTTCCCGCAAACGTGTCCAATTCACCTGCAGAAATGGCAAAATTGCATCGACTACTAAACAGTTCGATTAGAATTTGTGAAACGAAATAAAAATACACGTACAAGAAACTCTGGAGGCACTTTTAGCATAAAATGCGCCGTTTAACGACTCTTTAACAAACAATACGCTACGTTTAGAGAAGTTTAAAATAATCGGGAGGTTATTAACACGTACTTTATTATTTAATATTAATTTAAAGCGTGATGTAATTAGTATTAAAGTGAACGATTCTATCTGAACGGCGTACGTGGTTTGAAAAGGGGGGTTATATATCTACGTGTGTGTGGTGATAGTATCGACAACTGAATGGAAATAAGAGTAAGTGCAATCGATGGTCGATAGGTGCAGGGGTAATGACAGATCTGGTCTCAATAGCTGTAAATTGTAACTAGCGTGCGACAGGTAACGTCCGTTTTGAACTTGTAATGGGTAGGTTTGTGAAGGAGTACAGTCAGATCGCGTATTGAACCACGACATAACATACAAAACGCATTAGGTACAAAATCTCGTAACAAAGAACTGCGACGGTATAGTGTAAATGACTTGGAAAAAGAGATGGTCGTTAGAGTTAACGATACGATAAGGAAACTTTAAAAAAAAGAATACGTATATAGGTGGGTTTTGCTGTGAAATTGTAAAAGAAACACGGCAGTAGTCTCATTTAACAGATAAACGGATCAAAATAACGATATTCCTGCTCCTTAAAGGATAATTTGATTTGTTTTACAACGTTTGTTAAATGACGGTAGTTTATCGACGCGTTAGGATCGAATAGGGAAAAAATGGAGACCACACAATGTCTTTTAAAAAAAGGTATTTTGATCGTAGTATTTTAGTGGAATTTTTGTACGCAATTCGGGAGCTTCTCCTAAGCGGGTGGTCGATTTGCTGCTTCCACAACACATCTCATAACGATCAATGGCCTCGCATCGTATTGGCGAAATTAAAAAAAAAATTAATTTCATCAGCGGATTTTTACAAAAAAACGTAAATTAGCAACAATGAGAAGCGCTGGGGTAGTTTTGTTTCAATTCGAAGCAATTTAAAAGAGACGAGGGTTGTAATTTTCTAATAATATCGATTGTTAAAACTAAAACACATAGGCACAAACCGAGAACATACAATTACATCCTTTCTAAAACACTTCCGATTATAGTAAATCGAAACCAAACACGAAATTCTTGCCACCTAAATGGTTTGGATCTGTCGAATAGTTTTGGGCTTACGCACCCCGAAACCCGTAAAAATACAACTGGAATACCAAACAGATACGCGCGCACAAATTGAATTTGCCAACACACAAAACTTTTGTTGTTATGAATTGTTTTAATCGAAACTAAACTCAATCTCAATATACTAGCGGTACACACGGGAGGGTTGTGGAAAAGTTGAGAAGAGAAAATTTACGTTAATTGTTAATATTAGACGGAACTGTATAAAATAAAGATTTATCCAATATTTGATGGCCCGAAGGGTAAAAAAAAAGAAAAAGCTCCTCATTACTATTCTACGACCATACTCAAAACGACACGTTTGGAATATAAAATAATTTCTCTTTTGTAACATCAGTCGACCTACACGAAATAAATCATCTATTATGCTACCAAATACGTTTTTACCAATAAACTTAAACGTCCTCAAAACTGCTCCAAAAATGATAACTACACCAGTCTCGTCTTATTCGAGAAGAAGCGACCACGCCTCGCGACTCGTAAAGTTTGTGCAATCAACTCGCACAAGTGAACCGACTTAGATGATAATCCATTATAAAATGTACACGCGAGTAACATAATTTTAATTTATTAATAATACATGAAAGATACGTAAGTAACGATGTAGTTTAGTTCAATGACCACAATTTAATAGTGCGTTTATACAACAACTTCTTACGTCTTTACAGGCCCGTCGTGTCGTCCAAAATGCCAAAAAGCGCTTACCTGAAACAAAAGAAACAAATTAGTGCTATTTTCGTTTAATTTTGATACTTTGCAAATGCAAAAAAATTTGATTGAATACACACACACCGCCGTTTTAAATACAATGAGAGAGAGAGAGACAGTGTTGAAAAATTAATTCAAAAGAAGGGTGAATAGATTAAAATTGTCCCAATCTATATCCCGGAGTACTTAGTGACGAGTTAACATAAAAGGAAATTAATTGCATTTTGAGATGAACAAAAATGTTTTTGTAGTAGTTAAAAAAATAAATTTAATTAAATTGTGCAGTAGATTTGATAATTACTATTCATTATTCCTTGATTAAGAGTCGAGTATTATTCTTCGTAAAGAAAGTGAAAATTACCAAACTTTTTCCAAACGAAAAAATTTGAAAAACTACTCATCGCCCAAAAATAACTCTTAAGCCCAGATTAAAGTAGTCTTAAGCTCTGATTAGCATGATCTCAAAGATCGATTAAGACGTTCTCAAACCTCGATTAATATTGTCTTAAGCTCCTATTAAAAAGTCGTCGGCTCTTCGACAACGACAGTCACTTCAAGTTAAGCTTACGCTCGGCTACAATTAATTCAGGCTTAAGCAGCCTGCTGAGAAGCTTCAATTTCGATTACAATAATCTCAAGTCTCGATTAATACGTTTTAAGCTACCGTTAAGAAAATATGAGAAACTCCGGCTATGAAGTCATAAGCTCTTCTGAAGCTTTTATTATAAATCTCGAGCTATTGATAAGCTTAAGCTTAAATGATTACAACAGTCTCAAGAGTCGATTAATATAGATTCTAGCTGCGGTTAAAAAGTATAAGACACTCTAAAGCTCCAACTCCAGTTACGAAGTCATAAGCTCCTCTGAGCAAGTCATACGCTCCTCTGAAGCTCTTTTTAAACTCTCGAGCTATTGAGAAGCTTAAGTTCTGATTACAACAGTCTCAAGCGTCGACTAATATAGTTTCAAGCTGCGGTTAAGAAAGTATAAGACACTCTAAAGCTACAACTCCAGTTACTAAGTCATAAGCTCCTCTGAGCAAGTCATACGTCCTCTAAGCAAGTCATACGCTCTCGAGCTATTGAGAAGCTTAAATTCTAATTACAACAGTCTCAAGCGTCGATTAACATAGTTTTAAGCTGCGGTTAAAAAAGTATAAGACACTCTAAAGCTTCAATTCCAGTTATTAAGTCATAAACTCCTCTGAGAAAGTCATACGCTCCTCTGAAGCTCTTTCTATAACCCTCGAGCTATTGAGAAACTTAAATTCTGATTACAACAGTCTCAAGCGTCGATTTAGATAGTATTAAGCTGCAATAAAAAAGTATAAGACACTCTAAAGCTCCAACTCCAGTTACGAAGTCATATGTTCCTCTGAACAAGTCAGACGCTCCTCTTAAAGCTCTTTTTAAACTCTCGAGCTATTGAGAAGCTTTAATGCTGATTACAACAGTCTCAAGCGTCGATTAATATAGATTCAACCTGCGGTTAAGAAAGTATAAGACACTCTAAAGCTACAACTCAAGTTATTAAGTCGCAAGTTCATCTGAAAGAGTCATACGCTCCTCTGAAGCTGTTTTTATAACTCTCAAGCTATTGAGAAGCTTAAATTCTGATTCCAAAAGTCTTAAACCTCGATTTATATAGTTTTAAGCTGCGATTAAGAAAGTATAAGACACTCCAAAGCTACAACTCAAGTTATTAAGTCATAAGCTCCTCTGAGAAAGTCATTGCTCCCCTGAAAGAGTCATATCGCTCCTCTGAAGGTGTTAATATAACTCTCGAGCTATTGAAAAGCTTTAATTCTGATTACAACAGTCTCAAGCGTCAATTAATATAGATTCAACCTGCGGTCAAGAAAGTATAAGACCCTCTGCAGCTCCAACTCCAGTTATGAAGTCATACGCTTTTCTGAGAAAAACATTCGCACATCTGAAAGAGTTATACGCTTTTCTGAAGCTGTTTTTATAACTCTCCAGCTATTGAGAAGCTTAAATTCTGATTACAACAGTCTCAAGCGTCGATTTAGATAGTTTTAAGCTTCGGTCAAAAAAGTATAAGACACTAAAGCTCCACCTCTCTCACCTTCTTGACCAATTTTTAAGCCTGTCTTGACCATTTCGTAAGCCGGTCTTGAATAACTCTTAAGCCTGTCTTGACCAACTCTGAAACATGTCTTTACCAGGTCTCAAGCTTGTTTTAACCAATTCTTAAGCCTGGGTTAACCAATTCTAAAAACCGATTGTCATGCTCATCTTACCCTACCGTTAAGTCTGTTTAAGCCGATTTTTTAAGCTTATAATATGGACTAACCCTTAAGACTGTCTTAACCGAACCTAAAAACTGTGTAACGAAGCTCAAGGTTGTATATTAACCGGAGCTTAAAATCGTCTTAGCTAACGCTCACGACTGTGTTAACTTTTTAATCAAAGCTTAATCGTGACTGAGCTAGAGCTTAAATTTTTTCGCCCATCCTGCTTTACGATGATTCAGCCTGAGCTTAAAAGATGTAACCGAGCCTTAAAACTAACGTAATCGAAACTTAATACTACCCGAGCCAGCTTTAGAAGTCCTTTTTGGCTGTATGTGGAAAATTGAACAGTTCACCTAGGCGTCCAATATTACTATGGCGCTTGGTGCTTTATTCGTAGAATAATTTTCATTTGAGCGCTCGCATTTCTAACAATAACCTAGAAACTTCACATACAGTGTAAAAATCATCAACTTCTTTATTCAACTTGTGCGACTCGCGGCCTTAAACTAACTTTTTTTTTCCCTTTTGGATGAAATATCTTTCGAGTCGAAAAGTTTTGTAAAGAGAAGAAAAGTAACTATACAAACTTCGCTATTTTTGCAAGTCATGATAAAGCTTTTCCAATTTGTTACTTATAACTCTTATATTTTTTTTAAATTTTGGCTCTTTTTTCTCCCCGATTAATAAACAATTTTTTTGTTTAATTCGGCATTAGTTTGTTTAGGCGGATTTTCAGATATATATTTTTAATGATTTCCTCTCGAGTTACTTTTAACGTTAAAAGTGTTGTTTAGTATGTAAATGTATTCTGTCGTTATAAATTTGAATATTCGCATGTTTGGTGTGTTATAATGCATGCAATTATTTTTACATTGCAATTAAGTATTTTCATTAAAAATTCTGTTTACACAGTAAATTTATGTTTTATACATTTCGAATATACTACCTTTATTAACGTTTTCTTCGCTTCGTATTCTTATTCTCTCTTATATGTCGCAGGGTATTATGCAGTCTGTCTGTTGAAATAAAATTGCTTTGTTCAAAGAGCAAATTGCGTTACTCGTATTAAGATTTTCTAGAGGCGTTCACATTTTAAACGTTCGGTCTTCTGCTAAATTAATTTCGAATTTACAAGTGAGTACCCTCTAGTTCTCCTCGCTTACTTCGCCGCCTGTGTGCCGCTTTATCTGTTTTAAGGCAAAACGAGGGAGCTTTCGCAATACTTAACTTTCTTCCCTTCACAGTAGTACTATATTAAAGGCAGGGACAGAAATTGCATGTTACGTTGCGTAATTGCCAAACTTCATAAGAAAAGTACATAATATATTTACGTAGCGAACACGCTAAACTTAGCGAATGTCTTGTATTATTTATTTCTTAACTTCCACCAACTAAAATTCTACCCCTTGTTACGTATCCCCGTATCCCCTACCATACTTACTATACATACCTACATAAAGTTTGTTTTACGTTTGTGCGAGTATATAAAATAAAATTTCATATATGCAGGCTTTCGAAGATAAAATCAGCTATTTTTCACATCTTGTTTCAATAATCGATTTCGAATGACAGAAATACCTGTTTTGTTACAAATTTGTATTGATACATGTAAAAAAATTCGTAACTTAATACTTTATATAAGTCACTCCTTTTTTTTTGTCTCTCCTCAACGTTACATAAACTCGTATTAGGTATTTTACGTTTACTTCTACCTGCGTTAATTTATTATTATTGAATTTCGTTTTATTAAATCACTTATCTATAGCTAAAATCGTTCTTGCATGTAAATTTAAACATTTCCACGTCTTGTTTCGTACAACCTCACCTATCTCTCGCCTCTCACCACTCACCACACCGACGAACTATAAAATCAAAATCCCCAATTAATTTCTATTTATGCGAATTGTGAGACTAGAGCCGAAAGGGGCGACTCGCGAGCTTACAAATTATAATGGGGGTAAATTACTAGGCTCTCCTCCCTATTTACGGCTAAACAAACTGCTCGTTTCCGACAATAATTAATTCGAGTCTGCTCCGCAATATACGATAGTGCAAGTGCAGTGTCATAAGACTTAATAGTACCTTTAAGATGTTCATTACACCCCCTTAAGACACCCCAAGTAAATTTTGTATCAAGCAGCCGGGGTCGTTAATGAGCTCTAATTAACCCGTCCGAACGGATAACGCGATTAGTCGCTCTATGAGCGTTTTGCTTCAGTCGCAAAAAATTATTAGCATCCTCCGCGAATAGCGACTACTTTTCTTTATAACTCACTTATTAGTGCCTTTAGCTTAAACTATCCTATAAACAAAAAGAAAGGGCGTTAAATTCTACACAAAAGTGTCTGAATACAATTTTAATAAAAGCAAACTTTTTCGAGAACAGCCGATGAGACTGTAGCGTTTGGCGTGGGGGCGCTTCAAGACAACTGACGTTGGTATTTCCGCAATAACTCCCTTATTAGTGGCTCTAGCTTAAACTAGCTTTTAAACAAAAAGAAAGAGCGCTCAATTCTGCACAAAAGTGGCCGGCAATAATTTTAACAAGAGCAAAGATTTTTGAGAACAGCCGTTGGGACTGTAGCGTTCGGTGTGACGGCGTTTCGAGATAACTGACGTTGGTATTTCCGTAATAACTCCCGTATTAGTGTCTTTAGCTTAAACTAACCTATAAACGAAAAGAAAGGCCGTTAAATTCTATACAAACGTGTCTGAATACAATTTTAATAAAAGCAAAGTTTTTCGAGAACAGACGATGAAACTGTAGCGTTCGGCGTGGCGGCGCTTCGAGACAACTGACGTTGGTATTTCCGCAATAACTCCCTTATTAGTGGCTCTAGCTTAAACTAGCTTTTAAACAAAAAGAAAGAGCGCTAAATTCTGCACAAAAGTGGCCGGCAATAATTTTAACAAGAGCAAAGATTTTTGAGAACAGCCGTTGGGACTGTAGCGTTCGGTGTGACGGCGTTGCGAGATAACTGACGTTGGTATTGCCGTAATAACTCCCGTATTAGTGTCTTTAGCTTAAACTAACCTATAAACGAAAAGAAAGGCCGTTAAATTCTATACAAACGTGTCTGAATACAATTTTAATAAAAGCAAACTTTTTCGCGAACAGCCGATGAGACTGTAGCGTTTGGCGTGGGGGCGCTTCAAGACAACTGACGTTGGTATTTCCGCAATAACTCCCTTATTAGTGGCTCTAGCTTAAACTAGCTTTTAAACAAAAAGAAAGAGCGCTAAATTCTGCACAAAAGTGGCCGGCAATAATTTTAACAAGAGCAAAGATTTTTGAGAACAGCCGTTGAGACTGTAGCGTTCGGTGTGACGGCGTTGCGAGATAACTGACGTTGGTATTGCCGTAATAACTCCCGTATTAGTGTCTTTAGCTTAAACTAACCTATAAACGAAAAGAAAGGCCGTTAAATTCTATACAAACGTGTCTGAATACAATTTTAATAAAAGCAAACTTTTTCGCGAACAGCCGATGAGACTGTAGCGTTTGGCGTGGGGGCGCTTCAAGACAACTGACGTTGGTATTTCCGTAATAACTCCCTTATTAGTGTCTTTAGCATAAACTAACATTTAAACAAAACTAACGAGCGCTAAATTCTGGTAGAAGTGTCTGAAAACAATTTTAATAAAAGACTTACAGCAAACGGAATAGACGGAGTAGAGCTGCTACGCGCAACGTGCAAGATTCTTCCACGCACCATTCATTTATTATTCCGAGCCAGGCTTAAATTTTTCTATTTATAAAATTAAAAATTCAATCTATCAATTTATTTATTTATTTTTAATACTAAAAAAGGCATGTTTAATTAATGACTGTAAGTGTAATTAATTCATTTCGAGTCGAAGAAAATGTCTTCTTCCTTATATGCGTTCGAGTTATTAAAGCTCTAAAGTTATCGACACGAATGAAAAGGAACTGCCAACTTATACAACAAATTAAGATTTTTTTGAAAATAATAATAATATAGATGGTTATATTGACGTTGAAATTTTTATAGACCTGTTCAAGTACTCCCTTGTTACATATATCAGGATATTCTATTCAAATTATGCAATTCTCGGCAACATAACAAAAATTGGAATCGCCATTTGAATTTCAAAAGTTAATAAATCATGCAGGATTATAGCAATAACAATATAAATAAATTTGAGATTAAATATTTTACGTTGATTGAATAATTTCGTAAAATTTCGCGTGTGATTTTTTTATAATTTAAAAATTTAAAAAAAACATTCTAGTTAATAGCATGACTAATTTATTTAGTTATCGATATTTGGGTGAATGTTCTCTAATGGGGTAAATTTTATCTTGTATATCAATCTGTTTAGTCGAATATGCAAATTGGATAATAATATAACAGGTACGTAAAGTTACCTTTTTTAAAGGTTTTCAAATTAAATATTCTAATTTTAAATTGGTTTAAATCGTCGAACATCAATTTATTTATTTTTGGCTTTTAATGACGAGCCCATTTGATTAAGAAGTGCCTCTTTTAGAGATGCGACGCACGCCTTCATTCATCTATATCAAGGTCCTCATATTATCAGTTAACGGGAGTTGGAACTTTAGAGTTTCTCACTTTTTGTAATCGGAGCTTAAGTCAATATTAATCAAGGCTTGTGGAAGGAAGCTTCTCAATAGCTCGAGAGTTACTAAAACTACGCTTCAGAGGAGCGTATGACTCTTTCCGATGAGGGTATGACTTTCTCGGAGGAGCTTATGATTTCATAACTGAGGTTGGAGCTTTAGAGTCTCGTATACTTTTTTAAGCGCGGCGTAAAACTATATTAATCGACGCACGCTTGAGACTGTTGTAATCAGAATTTAAGCTTCTCAATAGCTCGAGTTATAAAAACAGCTTCAGAAAAGCGTATGACTCTTTCAGAGCAGCGTACGACTTTCTAAGAAGAGCTTATGACTTCATAACTGGAGTTCGAGCTTTAGAGTGTCTTATACTGTCTTAACGGCAGCTTGAAACTATACTAATCGACGCTTGAGACTGTTGTAATCAGAATTTAAGCTTCTCAATAGCTCGAGAGTTATAAAAACAGCTTAAGAGGAGCGTATAACTCTTTCAGCGAGTCATACTAAACAAAAGCTTAAGAATTTGTCAAGACTGGCATTAGAATCAGTCTGTTAGTCTTTAGATGTTTATCATATAATGAGTCTTAAAAGTCGGCCGAGACCAGTTTGAAGGGTCAGCCAAAATAGTCTTAACGAGAGACCTTTAGTCTTAAAGGTCGATCTTAACGGTAGGCTAAGCTTATATCAGAGAAGATCAGTCAAATCAGTTTTGAGGACTGCCTATAGTCTTAACGGCCAACCAAGTTAGTCTTAACGGTCGACCAAGTTAATCTTAAAGGTCGCCTAAGACAGTCTTAAGGGTCGGCCAAAAAAAGCTTAAGAGTAGCCCTTCAGTCTTAAAAGTCGACCAAGACAGGCATAACGGTAGATCAAGACTGGCTTAAAGATCGGTCAAGACAGTCTTAGAAGTCTGTCTCGAATCTTAAAAGTCTGCCAATACAGTCTTAAGGGCTAGCCAAGAGAGTTTTATCTTATGTCGATCTTAACGGTAGGTCAAGATAGGCTTAAAGAGCAGCCAAATCAATTTTAAGAAAGCCCTAACGGTCGACCAAGTTAAGTTTTAAATGTCGTCTAAAACAGTCCTACGGGTCGACCAAGATTAGGCCTTCAGTCCTAAAGACCGGTCAAGACAGGCATAGCAGTATTAGATCAAAACGGGCTTAAGAATCAGTCAAAGCAGCCGAGATAATAAAGATCGACAATAATAGCAGTCTGACGTGTCGGCCATAATAGCCTCAAAGGTATGTCTTCAGTCTTAGAGGTCGGTCAATGTGAGCTTAACGGTAGGTCAAAACAAGTTTGACAAGCTTAAGGATTAGGCTAATCGGTCTTAAAGACTGTCTACAACAGTCCTAATGATCAATCACGTTTTAAAGGTCGACTAAGTTAGTCTTAAAGGCCGTCCAAGACAGTCCAAAGAGTCGGCCAAGAAAGCTTAATAGGTCTTAAGTCTTAAACGCCAATCAAGACATGCCCAACGGTAATGGCTCAAGACAGGCTTAAGGAACGCTCAAGACAGTTATAGTTCTGCCTCGAGTCTAAAGATCGACCAAAGCAGTCTTGTTGTTGTTGAGTTGACAAAAATAGTTATAAGAAGATACCATCGGTCTTAAAGGTTAGCCAAAACGAGCTTAACAGCAGCTCAAGACTTACGTCTTAAGGGACTGTCTAGAGCTCTAGAGTCTTAACGGTTGACCAAGACAGTCATAAGGGCCGACAAGGCTAAGTTAAGACTTAATTAAGAGTTAATTAAGACTTAACGGTACATCAAGCCAGGCTTAATAGACAGTTTTTACTAACCGATTTTAGCCATAAGAACGGCTTAAACTAAACCTCCCTATGAATGCCCATTTTTTGACGCTACAACGATAAGTTAGTACTAATTAGTTTTTTATTTTTAAGCTTTGGAAACACTGTCTGACGTATTGTAAGTCGTTTTTTCACGAAAGCCTTAAATATCGATTGGAATGTTAGTCGAATATTATTAGGGTTAGTATAGAGTAGAGTGCCCACAAAAAGACCATATAAAGACCTCCCAAGTCAAGCATCAAACAGGAATTTTTATATACGTCCAATTCTTCAACTAATTACAGTGTGATGTTAGCCATCTTGTTGCAAAAAAAAACATGGCGTTTTAAAAACAGACGCAATGCCTTTCACAGATGTGAACATGTGCAATGTGCATATTAAAATATACGCGTATCTAATTTTCTATTAATATTTTTTATTTATTAAAATATAATTTTAATCGTAAAACGAGCATGCAGTAAAGAAACTATCACACGTCGAAAAAATGATAAAGAAACTGACGTATACCATAACACTTAAAAACACACTACTTACTTTTAGTACTCGACTTATTAATTAAACAGTTCTTATTCAACCACACACATAACAAACTCAAGTATAATTGTTGAAAATCACTCCAGAGAGTTGACATTTAAAGAAAACCATGAAGCATACAAACTTTTTTTTAATTTCATTAAAAAATACCCAACATTCAAAGCCTGGATTATATTGCAACTTGATTCAATTAATTTAAACCACATCAAGTGTAAGTAGATAAAATCTTGTGCTAAATATATTTTTTCTCTTTTTTAATCTACTGACCTTACCTTTGGGTGTAGTCAAGTTTACTACGAGGTTTGGTCTTGACTCGTAGTAGCTTTGGGCTATTTTATATTATATACACACACACAAGCGGTTACTTCATGGATTTTAGTGACCCGTCTACCTGTGAAATAAAGTCCGAGAATGTGCTGCCGCTTGTTGTTTTTAAAATTTTTTTATTAACGCGCAACCTTTCGCATTCAAACAAAAAAATTAAAATTGCACACGATGAAAATCGTTATCAAAAAGATCAGTTAACTAACTTTTAAAGTCGTACGTTTGATAATATCGAATAACGTTTAAGTAGTAACTAATAGATATGTGTGGTATGAGGAACTAGTTATAAAGTTGCTGAAACTTTGAGCATCATATACGCCCTAATCAGCAAAAACAATCAATTAGTACAGTTATGTAACTCTTGAATTTATACTTGGCCACCGTCTGGTATAGCGTAACTTGGCATGGACGTAAAAACTAACTACTACGAGTTCAAGTTCGGCAAAAATGACCACTGATAAATTAAAAGAGGATAGGAAGGCCCACAATCCAATAATGAATCACAAGCAATCATTAGTGTGGTGAAAAAAATCCGTTTAAAGGGCCAAATCGACTTTGAGCCTCATTAGAGCACGAACTAGAGCAATAAGTATCTCCTCGAGCAGTTAAATGAGTGAAAAGAGTCCTAATGGGCCTACTATCGAATAATAAATTACAACAAATACATTGGTGTGGTATAAGAAATCCGTTTTACAGTCTAACGTAACTTTGAGCCTCAATTGAGCACTAACTGGAGCAATAAGTATCTCCTCGAGCAGTTAAATAAGTGAAAAGAGTCCTAATGGGCCTACTATCGAATAATAAATTACAACAAATACATTGGTGTGGTATAAGAAATCCGTTTTACAGTCTAACGTAACTTTGAGCCTCAATTGAGCACTAACTGGAGCAATAAGTATCTCCTCGAGCAGTTAAATGAGTGAAAGAGCCCTAATGGGCCTACTATCGAATAGTATATTACAACAAATACATTGGTCTGGTATAAGAAACCCACTTTACAGTTTAACGTAACTTTGAGCCTCATTTGAGCACTAACTGCTACTAACTTCGAGCAGTTAAATAAGTGAAAAAACCGAGATGGGCCTACTAGCGAATAATACATTACAACAACCACATCTGGGCCGTATAAACAATCCGACTCACAGCTTGACTTAAGTTTTAGCCTCATTTGAGCACGAACTGGAGCAATAAGTATCTCCTCGAGCAGTTAAATGAGTGAAAAGAGTCCTAATGGGCCTACTATCGAATAATAAATTACAATAAATACATTCGTGTGGTATAAGAAATCCGTTTTACGGTTTAACGCAACTTTGAGCCTCATTTGAGCACTAACTGGAGAAATAAGTATTCCCTCGAGCAGTTGAATGAGTGAAAGAGTCCTAATGGGCCTACTATCGAATAGTACAATACAACAAATGCATTGGTCTGGTATAAGAAATCCGCTTTACAGTTTAACGTAACTTTGAGCCTCATTTGAGCACCAACTGCCACTAACTTCGAGCAGTTAAATAAGTGAAAAAACCGAGATGGGCCTACTAGCGAATAATACATTACAACAACCACATCTGGGCCGTATAAACAATCTGGCTCACAGCTTGACTTAAGTTTGAGCCTCATTTGAGCACGAACTGGAGAAATCAGTATTTCCTCGCGCAGTTAAATGAGTGAAAGAGCCCTAATAGACCTACTATCGAATAGTACATTACAACAAATACATTGGTCTGGTATAAGAAATCCGCTTTACAGTCTAACGTAACTTTGAGCCTCATTTGAGCACTAACTGCCACTAACTTCGAGCATATAAGTAAGTGAAAAAGCCGAGATGGGCCTAGTAGCGAATAATACATTACAACAACCACATCTGGGCCGTATAAACAATCCGGCTCACAGCTCGACTTAAGTTTGAGCCTCATTTGAGCACATATCTGGTGCGTTGTACATTTAAGAAGAACACTGAGCTCGTAAGCTCGCGTGGTATCAGTAATTAGTCTCCTCGACCTTTGAGCGCTATTTACGGCCCAGTTTTGGTAAAACTGACTTATCTGAAACCAAGTGACCTAATTCTCGAGTTGAAAGTTGTAACATGAAACAATAAAATTTAACTAATAGATAAGTGTGGAATGAGAAACCAGTTGTAAAAAAAAGATGAGTTTTCTTGTTCTCAACTTTCTGCCTCCGTCTGATTACATTATAAGCGAACAAGTGCTTTTAGTTTATTATAAGCTAATTTTAGAATTATATCATGGGTTGTTACAATTATAGTGATTAAGGGTCAAGCTCAATAAAAATGAGTTGTAACCACGTCCAACATTAAAGTTCGAACACTTTGAACGCAATAAATAACCTTTAAGATAGAACCATCTTTACATGTTGTAATTTAAAATCAATTGATAAATGAATTATCGATCGTGAGTAATATTTTTCGTTTTTATTATTATTATTTTTTTGAAAGCGCCGTAACTTCGTGTCTAATACGAAGGCACAAATTTAGAATCATTAGATGATTGGAGCTCTTAAAGATAATTAAGAAACAAAAAGGCCTTAAATGATCAATTCGGAACTATAAACGTGTCAAAATTAAATAAAATTGATTACTAAAATATCTCACCTTTTATCCAATCATTTTTTCGACAAAACCTACAATTTGATCCGCCTCGTATAATTAAATTAACATATTTTCGTTTCTCTTCTAAAATAATAATTATACGTAATTTTCATCAAAATGTATACTCTTTTCATGCTCACACAAATTTGCACGGATCATAACGTTTTTCAACCCTTTACGTCTGCCTGGTCGACTGTTTTAATAAAATACTCGTCTATGAATCCAATTAAGTTAATTCGCGGTTAGGCACAAACCTAAACATCTAATAAAAATCACGGCAATTTTTATAAAACAAACGGTTCAATTCGAAAAACACACATAAATTAAATTTCCGCTAAAAAACACCTTTTTTTTCTTCAACTCGTAAAAGCGTGTCCATCCATCAAGATAAAAAAAAATCTAATATGTACCGTACAATGATGGATTAGTAGATAATATTTGTTTCTAGATATGCTAACTCCATTTATTTTAAACTGTTACAACCGCCCACACAAAAACAAAATCAATACAGAGATTTTCGAGTCGAAATTGTACTCGAGGCTGTTGATATTTTTTTTAACACTAAAAAAGAAAACTGGGTCAGTTTGTGTTTTGCCAAGACATCAAACAAGATAAACTTAATTAATTCTCTAATAAGTCATCGCTTCCTCGTTAATTTACGGCAGACAGAGAGAGAGTAACCAAACACAAACTTGTATACTTACCTTTAACAAGAAAAAGGGGGTAAGATGAAACCAATTTTGGGATGGGTCTCGAGTCTCGATAAGATCTTATTTAAACTCAAGTAATACGGGCTTAACTACGATAAATTGAAGGATGGGTCGACACAATGCACTTGAAAAATGTTCGGATACGAGAAAAAGGTGACGGTTGCAACGAAGATGTACGGCTGAAAAAATAATTATTGGCCACAACACTCTCGATTTTTACGCCAGTCTCTGCTTAAAAGTATAGCAAGAGCGCCTAATAAATTTATCTGCGACTGTACTCTCAGAGTATTTCATTTGGAGCACTTTAGCAGTTCTAAGACGATTGGGACTACTCGTAAGTGGAATAGTTTAGTAGTCGACTTCGAAACTAGGGAACTCCTTCATCAATTACGAATAAACGAGGCAAGTGCTCATAGTAGAAAAAGAATAGAATGGTCAATATGCCACTATATGAGCTCTAGAGAAGTATAGCGACTTGCAGGGAGAGCTTTCGCTTATGGAGTGGACAGTTATTAGTATAGAAGACACTAAATTTAAAGTTTCGTCGAGGCTCTGGAAGACAAGCAACCAGTATCGAGTATTAAGATGGAAGGGGCTGAATTTGAGACGACGCACGTGGAGTAATGACATGGAAGACACTAAATATGAGGCCTTGTAGAGACTGTGAATGACAACCAACCAGTACCGAGTCATAGCAGCGGACCAATACCAAATAATTGCTGTAGACGGATCTGAACAGTTATTAAGATGGAAGGGTCTGAATTTGAGACGACGCACGTGGAGTAATGACATCTAAGACACTAAATTAAGACCTTGTAGAGCACATGGATGATAACCAACCAGTACCAAGTCATAGCAGCGGACCAATACCAAATAATTGCTGTAGACGGATCTGAACAGTTATTAAGATGGAAGGGTCTGAATTTCAGACGACGCACGTGGAGTAATGACATGGAAGACACTAAATTAAGGCCTTGTAGAGCACATGGATGATAACCAACCAGTACAGAGCCATAGCAGCGGACCAATACCAAAAAATGCTGTAAACGGAGATGGGCAGGTATTAAGATGGAAGGAGCTGAATTTGAGACCACGCACGTGAAGTAATGCCATGGAAGATACTAAGTTTGAGGTCTCGTAGAGGATCTTGAAGACACCCAACCAGATGAAGACATATCAGCGAATCAATTCCAAAACATTGGACATTGTTATTAAGATGGATGATGCAGAATTTGAAACCACGCACGTGGAGTAATGCCATGGAAGACACTAAATTTGAAGTCTCGTAGAGGCTGTAGAGTACAACCAACCATTATCGAGCCATATTAGCGGACCAACATCAACAAATTGCTGTAGACGGAGTTGGACAGACCACGCACGTAGAGTAATGCCATGGAAGACACTAAATTTGAGATCTCGTAGAGGCTGTAGAGAACAACCAACCAGATGGAGCCTTAACAGCGGACCAATACCCAAAAATGGCTGTAGAAGGATCTGGACAGTTAATAAGATGGCAGGTGCTGAATTTGAGACCACGCACGTAGAGTAATGCCATGGAACACACTAAATTTGAAGTCTCATAGAGGCTGTAGAGAACAACCAACCATTATCGAGCCATAACAGCGGACCAACATCAAAAAATTGCTGTAGACGGAGTTGGTCAGACCACGCACGTGGAGTAATGCCATGAAAGACACTAAATTTGAGATCTCGTAGAGGCTGTAGAGAACAACCAATCAGATGGAGTCTTAGCAGCGAACAATCACCCAAAAATGGCTGTAGAAGGATCTGGACAGTTCATAAGATGGCAGATGCTGAATTTGAGACCACGCACGTGGAGTAATGCCATGGAAAACTAAATTTGAGATGTCGTAGAGGCTCTGGAAAACAACCAACCAGATGGAGTCATAGCAGCGGACCAATACCAAAAAATAGCTGTAGAAGGGGCTGGCCAGTTAGTAAGATGGAAGATGCTGAATTTGAGACCACGCAGACCACGCACGTGAAGTAATGCCATGGAAGACACTAAACTTGAGGTCTCGTAGAGGCTCTGCAAGAAAACCAACCAGATGGAGCAATGTCAGTAGGGCCAATACTAATAAACAGCTGTAGAAGGAGCTGGACAGTGGGGAATTTGAGACCAGGCACGTGGAGTTATGCCAGTAAACCGTCAATTTGAAATTGAGCTCAGGGTGGCCATCTAGAACCTATTTTGAATATGTATGAGATTGTTTAATGTATTAATTAAGAATATTAGCAACTTTTTGTTAATATTAACTGTAGAAGAATTCTTTGCGTTTTGGTGGAGAGAAAAAAAAAGTTAAAATTCTTTAAGAGCTCTTTTGTAAATGATTGGGTTTACAAAAAAATTTGTATCTTAAAAGCCTTAAACTGAAATTTTAAACTCTGATCGATTCACTTTGATGGCCTTAGTCAGCTTTATTTTTAGTTTTAAAGACAGCTTTTATTCACTCCACTTCAATTTGTTGTTAACCTAACGAAAAGTAACAATAGACTGCCTTTAAGAGATTATTGAATTGAGACTCGGGGGTATTGAAAAGTGAAAATCTGATGATAGATTAATGGATTTTGGTTATTGCATTATATTTATTATGTTGTATAGGTATAAAAAAGGCCATTATTAGAGTAAGAGCCACATAATTAGGATAAGCAAAAACAGTTTTGTTGCGCTTGAGAGAAGAAACCAAAAGTCATCATCTGTGACGGATTCAACAAAAACAATATATATATAATGTTGAATAACAAAAAATAATTATCTTTTAAAGGTGGCAAAAAAAGGCAAGTCAGAGATGCATGACCAATGCATAGGCGTAATATCGAAATTGTTTTACCAACAAGAACCGACCCTAACAAGCTCATATTCAACCACTAAAAGAAAAAACGGTCTAGTCATCTCCAATATATATTCAAATTACGAATCTCCCTTATACCGTACGCTCCCTCCTTGTTAAAAAATGCATTTTATTCTGCACGAAATACAAAGATCAATCAAGAGCCTTAAAATTAAAAGAAAAAAGAATGTCGCGTCGAATTTGTTGCGGCAATATGAAATTTTTACCTGACGACTGACTAAATTGCCTCCGAGCTAAACTATTACGAACCCAACGATTAAGTCAATTTGGATTGGAACTAAACGAAATGTAGAAGAATAAAAAAAACCTAAATCCAATTTCGTACAACCCGACCTAAAAAAGACCAAAAACTTTTTTTTAACTCCTGCCAATATAGGTACACAAACAAAAAACCTTTTTCGAAATAAACTACACCTGCAACACTCGCATACTCACAAAATTCACTCGACAGCATACCGATTCTTAGATACTTAATTCAATCTTCGGCCATTAAGTAAATTTATATTCCTGATTCTCTAGTCATTAAATGATGACTGTTAAAAAAGTTCTAACTATAATACACGTAAAAAAAGTCGACTACACGATATATTAAAATTCATTAAATTAAAATTGCACAAGGCATGTTCAAATTAATTGACTTAAATTTACAAAAAAAATTGTATTATGTACTAGCGTAGCGCAGCAATATTTATTGGTTTAAAAAATCCTTACTTTAAGACGTAATTAATTTCTAAAAATGTATACGCAAAGTCCACTTGGCGAGAATAGCTCGGCGAGCTCGAGTGAGTTCCTAAAAGTCGGAACAACTTCGCCGTCTCGCCAACTTTAATAAAATTTAGTTCTGAAGAGGAAAAAACAGTATAGTAAACTCGACAAGCGAGTTGAGCATTCAGGTACATAACAGGCGTAAAATTTCCCTTTAAAGAACTCACACCACGAGTGAGTTTCGAGTAAGTAGAAGCTTGCTCATTTTGAATACGACACCCAGTGTATACTGAGGCATTTTTGGAAAATACTTTTCAAATCGCGTTCAGGTACATAACCGTCAGAATGAGTTCCCTTAAAAGAACTCACACCACGAGTGAGTTTCGAGTGAGAAACTTACCCATTTTGAACAGACGCCCTGAGTATACTAGGACATTTAAAAAACGCAAATGGCGTTCAGGTACGTAACAGCCGAATGATTTCTCGTTTAAAAAAACTCACATCGCGAGTGAGTTTCGAATGAGTAGAAACTTAATTTTAAAAATAGAAGGCCCAGTATACACTAAGGTATTTTTCAAAAACACTATTTAAGTCACGTTCAAGTACATAAGAGTCGAATGAGTTCCCTCTAAAGAATTCGCACCTCGAGTGAGTTCCGAGTAAGTAAAAACTTCCCCATTTTATATAGAAAACCCAGGGTGAACTGAGGATTTTTTGAAAAATACTTTAAGTGACATTCAGGTTACAACAGTGGAATGAGTTCCCTTTAAAAAAACTCGCATCACGAGTGAGTTTCGAGTAAGTAGAAACTTCCTCACTGTGTACACTGGTGAATTTTTGACAAATACTTTTCAACTCACGTTGAGGTACGTAAGGTCGAATGATTTCTCCTCAAATAACTCGCACTATACGAGTGAGTACGGTAACGCTGGGTCTCCTCAGTGGTAAACAAATTCAGGATCTCAACAACCGTTAGTTCGATTTTAATAATATTTAGTCCTGGAGAGAAGCAAAGTGTAGTAAACTCGACAATTATTTCGGCGGCGGTGTTGCCACGTTTACCAATTTCCTACAAACTTCCTCATTTGGAATAGGACACCCTGGGTATACTGGGGCATTTTTGAAATAATTTTTTAGGCCACGTTCAGGTACGTAACAATCGAATGATTTCTCTTCAAAAAACTCGCACTATACGAGCGAGTTTCGAGTGAGTACAGTAACGCTGGGTCTCCTCAGTGGTAAACAAATTCAAGATTTCAACAACCGTTAGTTCGATTTTTAAAATATTTAGTCCTGGAGAGGAACAAAGTGTAGTAAACTCAACAATTATGTCGGCAATGTTGCCACGTTTACAAATTTCCTACAAACTTTCGCATTTAGAATAGGATACTAGGAATAGGTATACTGGGGCATTTTTGAAAAATATTTTTTAGGTTACGTTTAGGTACGTAGCAGTCAAATGATTTCTCTTTAAAGGACTCACACTACACGAGTGAGTTTCGAGTGAGTACAGCGACACTAGATTACCACAGCGTTGATCAAATTCAGTATGTCATCAAATATTTGTTCGGCTTTAATTGTATTGCTCAGTATACCCAACAATACCGTGGGCGGTGTTGCCACGTTTACCCTTGTTTTCTAATTTTTAGAAACCCTCGAGTACAAAATTTTATGAAAATTACGCGTTTAGTTACCGATATACTGATTTATTTCTTACTTTTCGCTTCGAAGTACCCTGTATTGTCGTATTATACACACCTTCAATCATCAACCGCGAAACCCATCATTAAGTGTCATTAAAACTAGATTTTCCTACTAATATCACAAAACCATTACAAAAAAATTTAGGCAATTCGAGTACAATTATCGAAACAAAGCTCACCAAAATTTACTCACAATTTTTATAAATGACACCTGCAAAAAAATATAACATACCTCTCAGCTCAGTCACTTACTAGCCGAGATAAACTGTTCAGACGGCATTGAAATTAAACAATGACCAATTTTGACCTCAAAATAAATTGTAAACCACAGAAAATAATAGTTTTTGGGAAGGCGGTTAGTTTCACAATACCTACGGATCTTTTTTAAAAATTATCACGTCCTATAAACGCATTAGGGACTCCTTGAAAGCCGAAATTGCAACTCATGCCTAAAATTACAACCAAGTTCAATTATACGAGAATTACAACCAGGACTCGAGTCTCAGTGACCCGAGACGGTTTCAAGAGCTGATGCGTCTAAGTTGGCCAAAATGTTTGTAAGTAACTGGGGGGTTGATATAAACGCTTTCCAAGCATACCCCTGTTTGACTAAGGCCGTTTCGCCCATTTCGTCATCCCTTCTATGGGACTCCATTTGCAAACACTTCCCACGTCTTTATGCCATGGTTTGGACTCGAGGCTTCCGTTGTGCTGCTCAAACTGGCGCGTATGGCAGCATTTTTAAAAATTAGCGACAAGCTCCTTGAACGTTTTCAAGGGCTCGACTGCTTCGTAACGGAAGGAGAGTTTGTAATTTCGAACAAACGACTGGAATGTTACGAGCAACAAAACTGAACTAGGACCACTTTTCTCTTTACTTTGACCACCCGCAACCTAAAATCATGTACCTCGGTCTCTAACATCGCCATAAATACATTTTTTATGTTATTATTCACCGCATCTACTTTACAAACGATTTTAATTTATTTTATAAATTATTATTTAAGCCTCCCATTGTTTTAACAAAATTAAAACACATCACCTACTTTCGAAGGAAGATTGAATTAGAATATATTATTGTTATCGCGAGTTCCTCGTAACATAATAAGAACAGACAGGTATGAGAAATTGCTTAAAGTTTACGAATTAATTGCGTACGGCGCAAAAAAAATTAATTTTTTTAAGTGCAAAACGCGGCCGTGGAACGCTCGAAAGAGCAAAGAGGATTCCCGTCCGTGCGCGGCCAAGATTCTCGAGAAGTTAAGGTTGGGCCGTTGGGGAAATTTCGGCCAGGCCTCGGACGACCATCGGGGAATTTGTTATTTTGAGCGTCGCACAGCGGGCGTTCGCACTGTATAAATTTATGGAGTTAATTATTTGCGCGATTACTATTTGTGAACACCCACGTTATAAAAAATCGCGGTATCTTCCAATTAATAGAATCAATTTAAACAGTAATTGCTTGCGATCAATTTAAAAAAAAATTAACGGGGCGTAGTTATCTTCTCACTTCGATAAATCACTTTTCTCATTTATAGATGTACAATCGAGTGTAAAATTAGTTGGAAAACGCCATAAACATTTAATGCAATTTGTCCGGAAAATTTTTCAATTTGAGACCGTTTACTTAAAGACGCGTTTTTAACCGAAAAAAAGTCGAAAATAAAAATGCACGCAATTGGTGCCCCCATTATTACGCCTTTAAACAAAAAGTACCATGCAAAACGAGTTATTTCGTACCTACAAATTACGTTCATATAAGAGTCATATTATTAGCAGAGTGCCGCTTAAAAACTCAAAAATTTTTCCCAAAGCCGAAAAGTGTTGAACGTAAGTTAGGATAACCCAAATTAGTAATTTATTAACACGCATCCGTCCCGATTGAAAAGTTTTGCCCATCAACACGAATCAAAAATTTTTATTTTACAGTCCACTTAATTACTTTTGCATGCATAAAAGGCGGCAAGCTATAAATTTCACGTTTTACAAGATAATTGCAAATAAATGCTTTAATTGAAGTATAATAAGGTGGTTGTTTTAACGTTTTTCTTTCAAACCTTTTCCACAATTTTAATTATTCGTGTGTGTGTATGTGTGCCTCGTTCACTTGCGTGTGTTGAAACGCATTACACGTGAAAGCAACTCGGAATTTATTTCGTTAAGTTGCATTAGGCTCAATTCCATTTGAATTATTCCTTTGACGTCTTCTCGTGTTTGTTAAAATATATATATCCACCAAACTATTCACTTTAAGAGGGCAAAAAGACAAACTTTTACGAGTTTGTTTTTATTGTTGTCGAGAAATTGGGCTTTAAAAAGAAATAAAATAAATTTTTATAAAAATGGTAGTACGTTATTGTTATTAGAAACGGAATAAAAATGTCTATATGCATCCACTTCGAAGGACCGAGAGCTAGCTTCGGAGAAAGATATCGAAATTCCCATCCGTCTCGAGAGAAAAATAGATTATTATTTCAAAAACATGACTCTCTATATTTTATTTTCGAGTTAAGTACGAGATAAAATACGAATTTGAATTTAGGAAACCATTAAAGTTGGATTTAACTCGTCGGAGAGTGAGGTAAGTAGTGGAGCTTCGTTAATAACTTCTTCAAAGTTTATATTATGCTCTTTATGAGCAACTTACGACCTCAAAGAAAAACAAGTAACGATCACACATTTTAGAACATCCATTACGTTCCTAGGAGAAATTGCGAAAAGTAAAAAAACGGTAATTAGAGCAAATTATTAAAATTTGGCGCACTTTTCACCAGTTCCGAGTAGACTTCTATAAAAACTTCAAGTGACACGCTAGTGAGGAAGCTTTAAATCCACAAAAATACACAAACGAAGACCGAATGCAGACAAAATAAATTACAAGAGCCTTCTTTTGTATTCTAAATGTAAGAAAATCCAATTAAATTCATCAAAAGATAAGCAAATGAAGACGAATTATACCTCAAAGTTTAAATTATCATTTTAAAGCAATACAGAGTGTTTTTGTTTGTTTCGGAAACTGTTTGTTGAAGAAAAACAAAGGAAAATTTTATCCGTGCTGTACTCTGCACAAAATGTTTTGCTTTTCCTGTTGTAGTTGTAGACTTACATTTTTGAAAAACTTAAAAATTGTAAAAACAAAGAATTGGAGGGCCTGCGCGGATAAGCTTTATTAGTCGACTTAAAAACAAAAGCAAGTGAAGATAGGCAAGCACAAACTTTTCATCTTCTCCTGCAATGATGAGCGAAGCTTTCCAGTTTTGGAAAATATAAAAATCGCAAAAACAAATTGGGGGAGGGCGATTACCTCTACGCTGTGCTGCACGATTAAGCTACCGATGACTTAAAAACAAAAGTAGGCGAAGAACGGCTTGCACAAACTTTTCATATTCTCCTGCAATGATGAGCGAAGCTTGACATTTTTGGAAAATATAAAAATTACAAAAACAAACAACTGAAGGGTGATTACCTCGACGCTGTGCTGCGCGATTAAACTACCGATGTCTTAAAAACAAAAGCAGGTAAAGAACGGCTTGCACAAACTTTTCATCTTCTCCTGCAATGATGAGCGAAGCTTGAGTTTTGTAAAATATAAAAATTACAAAAACAAACAATTGGAGGCCGGTTACCTCGACGCTGTGCTGTGCTATTAACTTCCGATGGTTTAAAAACAAAAGCACGTGCACAACGGTTTGCACAAACTTTTCATCCTCTCCTGCAATGATGAGTGCAGCTTTACATTTTCAGAAAATATAAAAATAGCAAAAACAAACAATTGAAGGCCGATTACTTCGACGCTGTGCTGCGCTATTAAACTGCCGATGACTTAAAAACAAAAGCAGGCGAAGAACGGCTTGCACAAACTTTTCATCTTCTCCTGCAATGATCAGCGAAGCTTTCCAGTTTTGGAAAATATAAAAATCACAAAAACAAACAATTGGAGGTCGATTACCTCTATTACGCTCTGCTGCGCGATTAAGCTACCGATGATTTAAAAACAAAAGTAGGTGAAAAACGGCTTGCACAAACTTTTCTTTTTCCCCTGCAATGATGAGCGTAGCTTTCCTGTTTAGGAAAATATAAAAATAGCAAAACAAACAATTGGAGAGCGATTACTTTCACGCTGTGCTGCGCAAGTAAGCTACCGATGACTTAAAAACAAAAGCAGGTAAAGAACGGCTGCACAAACTTTTCATCTTCTGCAATGATGAGCGAAGCTTTCTAGTTATTTGGAAAATATAAAAATGGCAAAAACCAACAATTGGAGTCGATTACCTCCATGTTGTGCTGCGCGATTAAAATACCAACGACTGATAAACAAAAGCACGTGAAGAACGGCTTGCACAAACTTTTCTTTTTCCCCTGCAATGATGAGCGTAGCTTTCCTGTTTAGGAAAATATAAAAATAGCAAAACAAACAATTGGAGAGCGATTACCTCCACGCTGTGCTGCGCGAATAAGCTACCGATGACTTATAAACAAAATCAGGTGAAGAACGACTTGCACAAACTTTTCATCTTCTTCTGCAATGATCAGCGAAGCTTTCCAGTTTTGGAAACTATAAAAATCGCAAAAACAAATTGGGGGAGGGCGATTACCTCTACGCTGTGCTGCGCGATTAAACTGCCGATGATTTAAAAACGAAAACAGGTGAAGAACGGTTTGCACAAACTTTTCATCTTCTCCTGCAATGATGACCGAAGCTTTCCAGTTTAGGAAAATATAAAAATGAAAAAAACAAACAATTGGAGAGCGATTACCTCCAACCTCCACGCTGTGCTGCGCGGTTAAGTTACCGATGACTTAAAAACAAAGGCAGGTGAAGAACGGCTGCACAAACTTTTCATCTTCTCCTACAATGATGAGCGAAGCTTGCCAGTTTAGGAAAATATAAAAATGGCAAAAACAACAATTGAAGGGCGATTAACTGTACACGTATACTGAACAATCTCTAGTTTCTTCGTTTGGCCATTTCTAAACCGCAAAGTAAACAAAAGAAGTCCAATAAAATCGAAATCAGTTGATGAGAGACAATAAAAATGAATTCATTAAATTGTTCTCGTACATCTATCGTATAACTGGATATTGGAACAAAAACTAACTAAAATCGGCCATAAAAGAACATTTCTAGTTCAAGTAATTTGAAAACAAAAGCAAATTTTGGCCCGGAACATTAATTGGGTAATGTTTTGGTAGTTTCGTGAGAATTTTGAGTTTTATCGAATTAAATAATTTTATACGGACGTATTGAGCAATTTAAATTAATGGAAGAAGAGTTTACCTTAATAATACTGCAATTTACTTATCGCTGAATCATAGTAAACAAAACAGGTGCATTTTAGCCACTTTAAAATACAATAATTTTCTTTGTTTCCACGCTTTGTAACACTTTAAAAGTGTAAGAAATTTCAACAATTGTAATTTCGAGCTGCATTAAAACGCTGACGACCACTTTACTTCTTATAACGGATGTACTTCGCCAACTTACATGCAAAATTTTTCTCAAAAAATTAACTTTTGCACATTTAACGCGAGCTCGCATTTTGCATTTGGTGGGAAGAAATGGAGAATTCCATTAAACATTGTAAAAAAAAGTCTACCTTTCTCGGTTTATATTATTTATAACAAAAACGATTATATATACATTACACTCCACAGTCCCAAAGTGAAGAACATTAAGGTAAAAGCTATTATTATTAATATATCACATACGAGTAGGTACTGGTGTACTATCTGATAAAGTACAAAAAAAATCAATACTTGGGCAAACTTTAATTAATAATCGCCCCTCTCAAGCCACACACCACTCCATTTTAGATTTAAGAAAACAAAAGAAACTTTTTTAAATTTGGCCTACAAGCTTCCATTTCTCTGAAACTTATCTTAAAATCTTCGCTCGGGACGACATAAAACTATCGCGATAAGGGCAAAACTTTTTGTCAAGATACATTAAAATTTACGTGCCTCTTTTTGTATATTCAGGTAAAAATCAGGTCACCAACAAAACCTTAACAGAATACGAAAAATTTAATATTAAAAGAGAAACTTGCAGTTTTAAAAAAAAACATTGGACTTAAAAATATTCCGTTTCACGAGTTGATTATTAAATCGATAAAGTGATTGATGACGGGTATTGATCATTAAATAGGCCTCGATAAACATCTCATTTACTTTTTTTATATCTGTATTAAGTTTGGACAAATTGTTCAACCCTTTCAGGATGGGGTCACAGGTTATTGTTAAATAATAAACCCATTTCGGACACTTTTGGCTCATTGAAGAGCACACTGGCGAATATTGTGAGGATTTATCACAGGCTTTGTGCGAGACACTCTTGCCACTGCTATCTACTCGAGCGCTTCTCGAAAATTCGTTAAAATAAGCAAGAAGTGAAAGAAAATTTTTGAGCCGAGAAACTTCTAAAAATTAGTGTCTGTGACCGGTCTTCCACAAAGGACATTATTAAACGTCGCAATCCGATTTTTCGAGACAACGTTTTTGGGAATTATCACTGTGACGTACTCAAACGATTTTTTTTAATTCGCAAAAACAAGTGAGTTAGCTAAGCGAGAAGTGAAGGGAAATTTTTGAGCCGAGAAACTTCAAAAATCAGTGTCTGTGACCGGCCTTACACAGAGGTCATTGTTAAACGCCGTAATCTGATTTTTCGAGACAACGTTTTTGGGAATTGTCACTACGACGAACTCAAACGATTTTTTTTAATTTGCAAAAACAAACGAGTTAGCTAAGCGAGAAGTGAAGGAAAATTCTTGAGCCGAGAAACTTCATAAAGTAGTGTCTGTGACCGGCCTTCCACAAAGGTCATTATTAAACGCCGCAATCTGATTTTTCGTGACAACGTTTTTGGGAATTTTCAGTACGGTGCACTTAAATCATTTTTTTTAATTTCCCAAAAATAAGTGAGTTAGCTAAGCGAGAAGTGAAGGAAAATTCTTGAGCCGAGAAACTTCAAAAATTAGTGTCTGTGGCCGACCTTCCACAAAGGACATTATTAAACGCCGCAATCTGATTTTTCGTGACAACGTTTTTGGGAATTGTCAGTACGATCCACTTAAATGATTTTTTTAAATTCGCAAAAATAAGTGAGTTAGCTAAGCGAGAAGTGAAGGGAAATTTTTGAGCCGAGAAACTTCAAAAATTAGTGTCTGTGGCCGACCTTCCACAAAGGACATTATTAAACGCTGCAATCTGATTTTTCGTGACAACGTTTTTGGGAATTGTCAGTACGGTGCACTTAAATGATTTTTTTTAATTCGCAAAAACAAACGAGTTAGCTAAGCGAGAAGTGAAGGAAAATTCTTGAGCCGAGAAACTTCATAAAGTAGTGTCTGTGACCGGTCTTCCACAAAGGTCATTATTAAACGCCGCAATCTGATTTTTCGTGACAACGTTTTTGGGAATTTTCAGTACGGTGCACTTAAATGATTTTTTTTAATTTCCCAAAAATAAGTGAGTTTGCTAAGCGAGAAGTGACGGAAAATTTTTGAGCGGCGAAACTTCAAAAATTAGTGTCTGTGGCCGACCTTCCACAAAGGTCATTATTAAACGCCGCAATCTGATTTTTCGTGACAACGTTTTTGGGAATTGTCAGTAGGTGCACTTAAATGATTTTTTTAAATTCGCAAAAATAAGTGAGCTAGCTAAGCGAGAAGTGAAGGGAAATTTTTGAGTCGAGAAACTTCAAAAATTAGTGTCTGTGGCCGACCTTCCACTAAGGACATTATTAAACGTCGAAATCAGATTTTTCGAGAAAACGTTTTTGGGAATTGTCACTACGACGTACTCAAACGATTTTTTCTAATTCGCAAAAACAAGCGAGTTAGCTAAGCGAGAAGTGAAGGAAAATTCTTGAGCAGAGAAACTTCAAAAATTAATGTCTGCGACCGGCCTTCCACAAAGGTCATTATTAAACGCCGCAATCCGATTTTTTGAGACAACGTTTGTGGGAATTGTCACTACACTGCTCTGATTTTGATTTTTCAAAATTCGCTCAATAAAACGAGCTACCTAAGAAAAATTGAGCGACCAAACTTAAAAAATCGCTAATATCTGTGCCGGCATGCGACGAACTTAATTGCAATTTTTTTTGAAAATTCTTCCCTCAACTCATACATACAACATTTGAGAACGCCAATGCGAAAATTCGTCGAAAAAAGCTCAAAAATAACAAAATGTCGATCTTTTTAAGTCGTCGACCGCGAGAAGGTAGGTAGGCAACCCGCCCGACATCGTAACGGAATTACGAGGCACACGCGTGATTTGTGACCCAACAAAAATGATCGTTCGAGTTGTAACTTTTGCTACGATGGGTTGTCGTTTTGGTGGTCATAGAAAATTTTAAATTATAATTTCGTCAACCGCAAAGAACTGTCACACGCACTTCATTCTTCCTAGATCGAAATAAACACTTTTTTAATTTTAACCAAACCCGGGTGTTGATTTTAGTGAATGAATTTAATTTTGTGTTTGACGTGAAGAGTTTTGTCGGCGTAAAATTGTTGTTTTGATAGGGAGGGGAAGCTTTTATAGTTTTTTTCTCTAATCTTAAATAAATAAAAAAAAAAGGTTTGTTTAGAAATTATTTAAAGTGTGTAACCATTCATGACAAATTAATGTTATCAAAGTATTTAAGGAAACGAGGCTTATCGTCAAATTTCCGCTTATTTATTTACAAATTTTGCAATTGCCATAGACGACAAGTTGATGGGAACAAATTAGGGCTTGTTGGGATAATAAATTTCAGAAAAGGGGGTGGGTTTGAAATTTAAATGGTGCGATTTATGTTTCAAGATTTTTACGGCCTTCTTCGCACGTCAAAATAGGTCGTAAATGATCATTTTCGCCAATTTCGTGTGGGTCCGGTCAGAATTTAATTTAGTGTCAAAAACCCGCTCTTATCGGGTCCAATGCGGGAAAATGATCGAAGGCGCTATTTTAAGATTTTTGCGATTTTTGGCAAAACTGAAAATTTGCGTCGAAATCTAGCGATTTGAAGGGCAATCGACGTCTTTGAAAATAATTTTCAAAGTTTGGCAAATTCGTCGAGAAAATTAAGAAATGCAAAAATTGCGTAATTTTAGTAGTAATTAGCGCTAAGCGCAATTTAAGCTCACGGACGTAATTTTTAAGCCGAGCTAATCATTACTTAGGAGTTCGTCGACCAGTAATTTATATTTTCGAAAATTCAAGTTGGGCAGCGCTTCGTAAATTTTGTTAAATGCGCGAAATTCAATTACAAGTCCAATAGCGAATTTTGAGAGCGAACTGGCGATTTTCCTCGGAGACGCGCCAAATGTAATTTTGGGTGTAAAAAGAGGGTAAAACTCAAAACTTAATGAATTTAGGTCGAACAAATCTAAATCATCGAAGTTTCGTCGTTGGATGAAGAAAAATGTAACGAATTCCCCAAAAACTCTACACATAAATTTTCACTTTCTCATCTTGGGAAATCAATTCTGAAAACAATCTGTAAGAAAAATGAGGGCGAGAAAAGTCTTACATCCGTCCAAAATCTCAATATTTAACTTTTCTCTCGATTTACCTTTTATAAAAACTTTTTCGAACGAACGAAGACCGCTCTCGAACAAAACGGCCGATTTTCGCGATGGGAAAAGTTTGTGGGTGGTGAAAAAATTTGAGTGAATAACTTACCCTTTCTAAACAAGTGGCCCTACATTGGGCCACTCTCAATGGACTTCCAACGTCTTGTTCGCCTCGAATCAAAATAACCATCGAAGACAAAATTGTGACGAAACAAAACACTGAACGCCAAAAAACCGCCATGTCGCAAAAAATAATTCAACACAAAATCGTCGCTTATTATAAACTTGACGATAAAATTAAAAACACATTAAACCAAAAAAAAAACCTTCACAACATGCACTAAAAAAATTAAAATCACAACCACAAAAACTCAAAATTGGCCCAAATTTTTCTCTTAGACAAACACGTACGGATTAAAAAGGGTTGACATCCGTTTTATCTCGCATGCACCGAATAAACGCGACGAACAGCTCAGAGAGACACACAGCAAACCTTCCACGACGAGGCTTTCAACTGAACTGGCGCAGAAAGTAAATCTCGATCTCTTCCATCGCCAAAACGTAGACGGATACGGGTAACTGAGTCGAGTTCGAGTTCAAATCGGCTGCTCGTTCGGTCACAAACGGATATTTTGGAGTGGGGGAATTGCAAGGGGTTGCACTCGGGTTACATTTACAATACCTCCCTTGTACTTTAACTCCATAACTTGAAATACCCCTCTCGAGTCACCAGTCAGCAATATAACTGCGGGTATTTTTGCAAAAAAAATTTTCCGCGATCGAAAACGCACCCCTTTCCCCTTTAGAAATTTTTTTACCAACAACTGTACGTATACTTTATGTACTTTCAAAAATTCTAATTAATCGCCCATCGAATTGGTTGGGTTAATTTTTATCTAAATAGCTAAAAAGATTAAAATCCCGTGATGAAAACCAGTTTTTGGGCCGAAAAATTAACAAATTTTCGTCGAGAGAACAGAAATCTTAACTTTTATCTTAGTAATTAAAACTAATTAGCCGATGCGTTAATAATAAATTTGGACAAAATTTTAATTTAAAGACATACCTAAAGTATTTTATTACGAAATTAAATAAAATCAAAATTTCTATGGCCACATTAAAAGCCACCGTGTGCTAAAAAGTAAAAACAGAAGGTAGGACTTCTACACTCACTCAAAATGAATCGGCGACAAGTTTACCAAAATGTCTAGACTACTGTGTGGTCGCACAAGGCATAGAAAACTTGTTCGTTAGTAGGTATTAACGTAGTATAAGATACGTAAAAAGGACTCGAAATTTAAATAACTAGACTAGACCGGCGGTTCTCAAGTTTAGTTTCTAGTTATTGCTCAATTTCGGTGAAGTTTGCAGTTTGACGCTAAGTTTTGTAAAAACACACACGGTGTGGTGCACGCATAAATTTGCAGCTTTACATAGAATTGGCACGGAAAGGAATAATTGCGAAATACTTGGAATTTATTAAAGAATTGAACTTTTAAGTTTACGTTCGAAGACGTCATTTATTCGGTGCAGGCATATACGGGAGGATAAAATAGAAAATAGAAGAGTATGTTCCAATAAACTCACTGCCACAGCCAAATAGGCATCTCGCCAAAACCCGAGAATAGTCACCCGTATATGAAGACGAGAAAAAGCTCTTCCCCGTATAAGTCAACATAAAAGTCAGAAGTTAATAGAAAAGAATTTTCAGCAAACTGACGTTACGATCGACGCTATCGACTCATGTAGCGTCAAAAGGACAAGTCTAAAGAAAAAATGATAAAGGCTGATTTTGAAAAGAATTTAATTCTCTTTATCTTCTTCTGCGGTCAAATTCTCATATAAGTCAACATTAAAGTCAGAAGTTAGTAGAAAACGATTTTCAGCAAACTGACGTTACGGTCGGCGTTATCAACTCATGTAGCGACAAAATAACGAGTCTGAAGAAAAAAATGATAAATACCAATTTTGTAGAGAATTTAATTTTCTTTATCTTCTTCATAAGTCAAATTCTCGTATAAGTCAACATAAAAGTCAGAAGTTAGTAGAAAACAATTTCCAGCAAACTGACGTTACGGTCGGCGTTATCAAGTCATGTAGCGACAAAAGAACGAGTCTAAAGAAAAAAACTGTAATGACCGATTTTGTAGGGAGTTCAATTCTCTTTATTTTCTTATTATGTCATATTTCCGTATAAGTCAACATGGAAGTCAGAAGTTAGAAGAAAACAATTTTCAGCAAACTGACGTTACCGACGACGCTATCAACTCATGTAGCGACAAAAGAACGAGTCTAAAGAAAAAAACTGTTAAGACCGATTTTGTAAGGAATTCAATTCTCTTTATTTTCTTATTATGTCATATTCCCGTATAAGACAACATAGAAGTCAGACGTTAGAAGAAAACAATTTTCAGCAAACTGACGTTACCGACGAATTCCAATAAACTCACTGCCACTGTCAAAGAGCAAAGAGGTATCTCGCCAAAACACGAGAATAGGAAATCGTCCGTGAACACGAGAAAAAGTCCTTTTCCTCCACACACCCCTTCTCAAGTTAAGAAACGCCAGCGGCAAATTTGCGCTGAGCAACAAGAAAGAAGAAATGAGAGCGAAATCTACTTAAAATCAAATAACACCACCGTTATAAAAATTTTAAATATCCGAGATATCCTTCCATGCAAGCAGTAGGTAACCCAAAACTCTAATTTAAATTTTAAATAAATACAAACCTCTGGTAATGTTTTAAACATAACCTTATCGATTTTATTGCCTCACAAAAATAAGTAAAATAAAAGAAATTGTAGACAACGCATAAATAACGTTTGATTATGTTTTATTTTTATTTAATTAACGATTAAAAAGCAATAATCGACAATCGGCGTATTCGAGTTGAATTTTCGGGACCTTTTCTAAATTGTGTGGGATGCAGAGGACTTAACGAGATGTCGGTTGATTTTGAACTTTTTTTCTTACGAAGTAGCGAGTAGCGGCTCAGGCGACGTTGCAATTCCACCCTAGCCTAATTTAACTAGCGTAATTTGCGCTACCCTCTAATAACAGTACAGTAGTGGCTTCAACCGTGTGGATGACACGAGTTAGGGGGTTTGAGGGGCACCAATAACTTAAAAGGTCCCTGTGGCGAGTGGCGGCTCCACTGTGGTTTAAACCAACCCTACCGCCAAGAGAATTACGAACAACCTCCAATATTGTAAGGGTAGCCTCAAAGCGCCGTAGGGCCAAATTCAAGAAACAAACTCAACTTACACTTACTGAAGTTTTTGCTGGCTCCGCCCAGTTACCAAATTTGCGAAAGCTAAAGTTGGCCCTTGCTAAGCCCTACTTAAGCTTAGTATCACCAGCATGAGCCCCACGTACTATTTAAAAGTCCCGCTATCGTATTATAAACTTTTAGGAAATTTCTTATTCTTATTCTCTCGATAATTTCGAACGGTAAAGTTTTAAGTTGTAAATACCTATAAGAGAATAAATGTTTATGTAACATAATACGTTTCGAGACTAGAGACCAGTAGTAAATATTTCTCTTTTTCCTTAAAAAAGCGTTAATTTCGTTAGCGTTTGTAACTTTCTTTGAGTAAAAAGATAAATATGTAACTGTAAATTAGTATTATTCGAGTAATTGAAAAGATATGCAAATTAAACACGTATAAAATTTTAACAATATAATTTGTCAAACAAATTCTTATCTATCACCATCAAACAGTGACGGAGTGAGACACGAAAATAAAGAGTTAATAAATATTTCTAAGTCGGGAGAGTCAAAATTCTATTCGCTTTAGAAAAAAATTGGGAATATCTCTATCTTTTTATTAGGTCAGATTCCCGTACGAGTCAAAGTAAGTTAGTCAGAAGTAGAGAAGTCTGTTAGTATAAAACAATTTTCAGCTTACTTACTTTACCGTCGACGCTATCAACTCTTGTAGTGACAAAAGGACAAGTCTAACAAAAAAACTTATAAGAGGCGATTTTGTAGAGAAATTAATTCTCTTTATTTGCTTACTAGGTCAAATTCTCATATAAGTCAAAGTAGAAGTCAGAAATTAGTATAAAACAATTTTCAGCAAACTGACGTTACCGTTGACGCTATCAACGCCTGTAGCGACAAAAGGATACGTCTGACAAAAAAAATATAAAGACCGATTTTGTAGAGAAATTAATTCTCTTTATTTGCTTATTAGGTCAAATTATTGTATAAGTCAAAGTAGAAGTCAGAAATTAGTATAAAACAATTTTCAGCAAATTGACGTTACCGTTGACGCTATCAACGCCTGTAGCGACAAAAGGATAAGTCTGACGAAAAAAATATAAAGACCGATTTTGTAGAGAAATTAATTCTCTTTATTTGCTTACTAGGTCAAATTCTCATATAAGTGAAAGTAGAAGTCAGAAATTAGTATAAAACAATTTTCAGCAAACTGACTTTACCGTTGACACTATCAACTCCTGTAGCGACAAAAGGACAAGCCTGACGAAAAAAATTATAAAGACCGATTTTGTAGAGAAATTAATTCTCTTTATTTGCTTATTAGGTCAAATTTTTGTATAAGTCAAAGTAGAAGCCAGAAATTACTACAAAACAATTTTTAGCAAATTGACGTTACCGTTGACGCTATTAACGCCTGTAGCGACAAAAGGATAAGTCTGACAAAAAAAATATAAAGACCGATTTTGTAGAGAAATTAATTCTCTTTATTTGCTTATTAGGTCAAACTCTCGTATAAGTCAAAGTAGAAGTCAGAAATTAGTATAAAACAATTATCAGCAAACTGACGTTGCCGTTGACGCTATCAACGCCTGTAGCGACAAAAGGACAAGCCTGACGAAAAAAATTATAATGACCGATTTTGTAGAGAAATTAATTCTCTTTATTTGCTTATTAGGTCAAATTCTCGTATAAGTCAAAGTAGAAGTCAGAAATGAGTATAAAACAATTTTCAGCAAATTGACGTTACCGTTGACGCTATCAACGCCTGTAGCGACAAAAGGACAAGTCTGAGGAAAAAAATTATGAAGACCGATTTTGTAGAGAAATTAATTCTCTTTATTTGCTTATTAGGTCAAATTCTCGTATAAGTCAAAGTAGAAGTCAGAAATTAGTATAAAACAATTATCAGCAAACTGACGTTGCCGTTGACGCTATCAACGCCTGTAACGACAAAAGGACAAGCCTGACGAAAAAAATTATAAAGACCGATTTTGTAGAGAAATTAATTCTCTTTATTTGCTTATTAGGTCAAATTTTCGTATAAGTCAAAGTAGAAGCCAGAAATTAGTATAAAACAATTTTCAACAAATTGACGTTACCGTTGACGCTATCAACGCCTGTAGCGACAAAAGGATAAGTCTGACAAAAAAAATATAAAGACCCATTTTGTAGAGAAATTAATTCTCTTTATTTGCTTTTTAGGTCTAATTCTCTTATAAGTTAAAGTAGAAGTCAGAAATTACTATAAAACAATTTTCAGCAAACTGACTTTACTATTGACACTATCAACTCCTGTAGCGACAAAATGACAACTCTTTATTTGCTTATTAGGTCAAACTCTCGTATAAGTCAAAGTAGAAGTCAGAAATTAGTATAAAACAATTATCAGCAAACTGACGTTGCCGTTGACGCTATCAACGCCTGTAGCGACAAAAAGACAAGTCTGACGGAAAAAATTATAAAAACCGATTTTGTAGAGAATTAAATGTTCAATTTAAATGTTCAATTTTGAGTGGCGAAATAGACTATAATATACCGCCACATGTGATGACGCTACGAAACTATTAAATTTGTCAACAGTCGTAGTGACTTAAAACTTAATAAAAATACTTAAAATAAATACACGTTAATTTAAGTCAACATATCCTTATTGATAAACTCGTATCTGTGTTTGATTGTGCAACATAATAAAATTAAACGATCTTCTACTCCAAATTGATTTGTAACTTCAAAATTTCCAATTTAAATCGAGGATAAATAATTTACACTTAAGACTTGGTCATTAACGTTTGTTATAAATAATTCATGTATTCTTTAATTAGCGATTAATCGTGAATATAAATAACTTCTTTATATTTACGATAGCACAAAAATGAAAAGGTTTAATAATTTGAGAAACAAAATCGTTTAAAAATGTAAAAATTTAAAATTCGAAACCATCGAAAAGCATCCGTCCAAATCAAACCAGCGAAACTAGTTTATATAATAAATATATTTATATAAAAGGAGAAACATTCAAAATAATCTAGATTATGGCCAAAGTAACATTTATATTAAAGGCTGACACGATATTCGCATTACTATCACAATACTTAAAAATAAGACCTGTCCGTTCTTTATTGTGTTAAATTCATCACATGACTTGCCTTGTTTTGTCGAGGAAAAATTAGGTAGCCCAAGTTCGTGTCCACTTTGCATTTCTGATAAGATATTGGGTTGATCGTAAAAACAAGAAACCATTCAAAGAGTTGAGATTATTCAATAGAAAAAAAAACAAGACGAGATTAACTAACTATAAACTTTTAAAAGCTTTCGAATTCGGCGCGTTCTTGTATCGTCGACTAATTAACAAAACGACGAATTTGATAAAGTTAAGTAAATTGCGTTTTTTTGTTGAATATGGCTCAATCGTTGAGAATATCATTGTCATTGTGTAAGTTTGTCGTTTCTATAATACGCGAAATAGATCGATGCGCCATCTATCGTAACGTCAATTTAACGAGCACCATCTACAAAACGAGCTCTCCAACAAAAAGCAATGCAAATTGAAGGTGTAATTTGTTACACGTCCACGATATTCGAGTAAACAATTAATTACGAAGTTTTTTGCTAAAATATGCAAATACGTTTATTAAATAATAAAATAAACAATAATTTTTCATTATTTTATTTTTATCCAAAAAGTAGACAAAAGTTACGGCGCTTAATTAATCGTTTAATAAATTGTATTTATATTAAAACAAATTGTTTTTTTATAATTTTCGTATGTAAATAACTATCATTTTATGTTTAGATGTATTTAAATTTATTCTCGAGTTAAAATTTTATTGGTAATTATTATTTTAAAAATTTAAATTTATTAACTAATGTTTTAGGATAAAGATATATAAATTTGTACGTTGAAATTTAACAAAAAATGCGGCATTTTATTGATACACCCATACGTGTATATAAGGCATTAACAATTAACTTTTAATGGCACCGTCAATATTCGTTCAATTTATTAAACATTCTTATACCACTCTTGTAAGTTTTTAAAAATCAAAATTTTTGCTTTTAGCAATAAAATAAGTCAATTTGGATTTACGATAATAGCGACAAGCAGGAAGTCGAAATTGCATGTTTAAGAACTATTGGTTAAATAATAAAGTAATGAGGTGCACTAGCACTAGAAAGAGAAGAAATGAAGAAAACAACAAAAAGGGTGTGAAAAGTGCTATCAGGAGGCAAATTACAAAGACACTGTATAGTCTCTAGTTTGGTGCCTCCCCCTTCGTCTAAGTAACGTGTAAGATCAGCAAAGGCTCGAAAGAGCGTTTCATCTACAAGGGCACGAACGACCTAGAAGCAGTTTGTAAGTCGAGCAGTAAGTTGGTAATTTACTACATCCTCAAAAGTGACCAGTGAACGTCCTGGTGCACATAACTGCGAGAAAATGTGGCCTAAAACCGTGAATTTAATAGCGTTGTTTCAATAAAATATCTCTCAAGGTTCGTCTACACTAATAGCAGTTGGTAAGTATCCGGTAAGTCGGTAATTTTCTACTTCCTCCTCAAAAGTTGCCAGTGAATGGTTTGGAGCAGGTAATTTCGAGAAACTGTGCGCTAACCGTAAACTGAATTGAGTTGTTTCAATATAGTAAGTCTTGAGGCTCGTCCACACTAGTAGCAGTTCGTAAGTCGAGCGATAAGTCGGCATCTATCTACCTCCTCCTCAAAAGTTACCAGTGAACGGCTTGGTACAGTTAAATGCGAGAAACTCTGCCCTAACTAACTGAATTGAGCTGTTTCAATTAAGTAAATCTTAAGGCTCGTCCACACTAGTAGCAGTTCGTAAGTCGAGCGATAAGTCGGTAACTATCTACCTCCTCCTCAAACGTTACCAGTGAACGGCTTGGTGCAGTTAAATGCGAGAAACTGTGCCCTAACCATAAACTGAATTGAGTAGTTTCAATATAGTAAGTCTTGAGGCTCGTCGACACTAGTAGCAGTTCTTAAGTCAAGCGGTAAGTCGGTAACTTTCTACCTCCTCCTCAAACGTTACCAGTGAACGGCTGGGTGCAGTTAAATGCGAGAAACTGTGCCCTAAACGTAAACTGAATTGGGCTGTTTCAATATAGTAAATCTTAAGGCTCGTTCACACTAGTAGCAGTTCGTAAGTCGAGCGCTAAGTCGGTAATTATCTACCTCCTCCTCAAACGTTACCAGTGAACGGCTTGGTGCAGTTAAATGCGAGAAACTGTGCCCTAACCGTAAACTGAATTGAGCTGTTTCAAAATAGCAAGTCTTAAGGCTCGTCAACACTAGTAGCAGTTCGTAAGTTGAGCGATAAGTCGGTATCTATCTACCTCCTCCTCAAAAGTTACCAGTGAACGGCTTGGTACAGTTAAATGCGAGAAACTCTGCCCTAACTAACTGAATTGAGCTGTTTCAATTAAGTAAATCTTAAGGCTCGTCCACACTAGTAGCAGTTCGTAAGTCGAGCGATAAGTCGGTAACTATCTACCTCCTCCTCAAACGTTACCAGTGAACGGCTTGGTGCAGTTAAATGCGAGAAACTGTGCCCTAACCATAAACTGAATTGAGTAGTTTCAATATAGTAAGTCTTGAGGCTCGTCGACACTAGTAGCAGTTCTTAAGTCAAGCGGTAAGTCGGTAACTTTCTACCTCCTCCTCAAACGTTACCAGTGAACGGCTGGGTGCAGTTAAATGCGAGAAACTCTGCCCTAACTAACTGAATTGAGCTGTTTCAATTAAGTAAATCTTAAGGCTCGTCCACACTAGTAGCAGTTCGTAAGTCGAGCGCTAAGTCGGTAATTATCTACCTCCTCCTCAAACGTTACCAGTGAACGGCTAGGTGCAGTTAAATGCGAGAAACTGTGCCCTAACCGTAAACTGAATTGAGCTGTTTCAAAATAGCAAGTCTTAAGGCTCGTCAACACTAGTAGCAGTTCGTAAGTCAAGCGGTAAGTCGGTAACTATCTACCTCCTCCTCAAACGTGTAGCAGTTCGTAAGTCGAGCGGTAAGTCGGTAACTATCTACCTCCTCCTCAAACTAATCGTAAAATTAATTGCGTTAGAACCATTAAGGTTCGCTCACAGCTCACATTAAGAGCAATTGGTAAGTTCTCCGATATACGCTCCCAAATCTGAACGAGCCTTTAGAGAGAGGTTAGAGAATCAAAAGCAGAAAGGAATACGAACGAAAGTATTGAGAGTCAAAAATAAAAATTAAAGGAAAACAGAGACGTACAATAAATAAAAAATTTGCAGGAAATGAGAAGAAATGAAGAAGTGCACCATGTAGAGTTGCCAAGTGAAAATTGCAATGCTCTCGTTTTGCAATGGCGAGCGAATTAAAGTAGAAAAAGTAACATTTTGTGAGTTATGATGATTGAATTAAATAACTTAAAGTAAGTAAAATAAAACTCGAAACAAAAAATTGTAATTTTCAATTTAAAAGGCGTCATGTCAAAGTAATAAGTATATGGCGGAGCCCATTAATTTGTATGATGGCTTTTCGTTTTTGCTTCGCAACGCTGAAATGATAATTTTCTCTCCTTTTACATTTCTACTTGCAGTGCTAAATTTGATGTAAAAAGCTATCCCAACGCGTAATGCCTTGATAAATATATAAAGGCAATAATACATAACAGCGTGAGTTATCGTAGTTATATATCTTAAGTGCGGTTAATTAAGTTATTTAATTTTGCATTCAATTTAAAATAATTACTTTACTGAAAACTGACACTATACAAATAATTAGTTGTAATAAATTTTCAATTTAGTGTAAACTAAAACTATTAATTCTTTAGTTTTTGTTAACAGGAAGTATAAATAATAGCCTAGTTGCATAGCACATTGACGTATACAGAACGCGCCGTAGGCAAAAAGAAAATCATATTGTAGACAATACCTTTGTCTTCCTATTAGGTCAAATTCTCGTATAAGTCAACACAAAAGTCAGAAATTAGTAGAAAGCAAATTTCAGCAAACTGACGTTACAGTAGGCGTTATCGACTCATGTAACGACGAAAGGGCGAGTCTGAAGAAAAAAATTGTAAATGCCGATTTTGTAGAAAATTTAATTCTCTTTATTTTCTTATGAAGTCAAATTCTCGTATAAGTCAACATAAAAGTCAGAAATTAGTAGAAAGCAAATTTCAGCAAACTGACGTTACTGTTGACGCTAGCAACTCATGTAGCGATAAAAGGACGAGTTTGGAGAAAAAAATTGTAAATGCCGATTTTGTAGAGAATTTAATTCTCTTTATTTTCTTATGAAGTCAAATTCTCGTATAAGTCAACATAAAAGTCAGAAATTAGTAGAAAGCAAATTTCAGCAAACTGACGTTACTGTTGACGCTAGCAACTCATGTAGCGATAAAAGGACGAGTTTGGAGAAAAAAATTGTAAATGCCGATTTTGTAGAGAATTTAATTCTCTTTATTTTCTTATGAAGTCAAATTCTCGTATAAGTCAACATAAAAGTCAGAAATTAGTAGAAAGCAAATTTCAGCAAACTGACGTTACTGTTGACGCTAGCAACTCATGTAGCGATAAAAGGACGAGTCTGAAGAAAAAAATTGTAAAAGCCGATTTTGTAGAGAATTTAATTCTCTTGATTTTCTTATGAAGTCATATTCTCGTATAAGTGAACATAAAAGTCAGAAATTAGTAGAAAGCAAATTTCAGCAAACTGACGTTACTGTTGACGCTAGCAACTCATGTAGCGATAAAAGGACGAATCTGAAGAAAGAAATTGTAAAGACCGATTTTGTAGAGGATTTAGTTCTCTTTATGTTTTTATTAAGACATATTCTCGTATAAGTCAACATAAAAGTCAGAAGTTAGTAGAAAACAATTTTCAGTGGTCTTACGTTACGGTCTGCACTATCAATTCAATTTAAAATAATTACTAGCCTGAAAACTGGTACTGTACAAATAATTAGTTAGTATATATAAATAACTTTAATGTATAATGGCAAGCACCTCGGGCGTGCAGGACAGGGCTGGCCTAGAGTTTCCAAATGCTAAATTTGTCTCTGAGATCGATTTCGGACAACTTTCGGCCGATTCCACAAATTTTTACAGTTTTTTTAAATAAAATTAGGGCGCAAACGGCGATCGTAACGTAAAGATATAATTTAACGTAAATAAAATAACGGCAAAATATATCATCAACGAGCATTAAAGAAATTATTCACAAGCGCGATGATCCGAACAAAAACAATGCCCAATATATAACTGTACTTTTGATAAACACACACAAATTCGATTCGACTTTCGCCCTCTTTGTTTTATAATACAAAATTTGACCGATTTTATTCTCTTAACTGTTATAAACAAACAAAAATAAATGTTAACTTTTAACTTATTTACATACATGCACTATGTATGTTATTTTCAAGACAACCTTGATTTCTTGCCTCACGGGGATGTTTACGACATGCTAATAAATGCGAGTGAATTTCTTAAACTACTACAAAGTTGGAAGCAAGATTTTAACTTGAGAAACTTGTACGCTTGGCGAAAATTTTAAATGTTTTATTGTAATAAATAAACGAAAACGATAAATACGTTAAGGGGCTTGGCGAATTTTGCGCAAGGGCGACGGCTCGCTTACATAAACGACGCGGCGCATCGGACGGGGACATCGGAGCTTTTCCGCTACTTTGGCGTCTTTTTAAGTGATGACGTCGTCGAGATTCAGAACCAGACAACCCTTGGCATCCAAGGACCATGTGAAGAGACCCAAATTTGTTCTCCAAAAAGGGCAAAGAGCCTAGATCCGTAAGTCCAGCCCATGTAACCGTAGGGTCGCAAATTTTCCAATCCTAAAGTTGATCGGCACACTTTTGCGATTAAAATGATACGATTTATACCGCATCCCGTACAAGGACCGGCCTCCTCATTTTAAAGGGCGCAGTGCGCATCCTTTCGTTCACAATGAGTTCCACCACCCTCACACGCCATTCCTACATTTATTAAATGCATAATCAACGACACCTCGTATAATCGCCCATATTATTGTCTTTGCATCATGTAGAATAAACTCTCGACTTTTGAGATACAATTACAATAAGCGTAGATAATGTAGCAAAAGGAAATTAAAAATTTAATTCGTGCTCGAACAAACAATACTGTCAACATTTAAAAGACAATCTCTCACCCATTATAAATGAATTATTTTGTTACGAAACGAGCAATTTAAAAGTGTTTAAGAACACAAAACCCGATACACTTCAGAGAAGCCGAAAAATTAATTCTCACTAAATAGTTGAGGTTTGAAAGAAATGTATAATTTTAAAAGGTGTTACACTTTAATTAACGGCTGAAAAAATTGCATTGTGAAAATAATGCGCGCCTACCTGTAGAAGAATCACTTACGTATTAATACGAGTTTGCGAATCCTTTGTTTGGCGACATAACTCCAGTAGTTACCTTGTAATAATTGTATGGTTCGGAACGGCTCATTTACTGTCGAGTAGTGTGGTCAATTTTAGACTTTTTAGGTCATTTTGATCGAGTTGTTGAACTTTTTACAAAAAGCGCCTTTGAAATCGCGACGTCTTCACATTTTTCTTAATTTTCAACTTTCTAATTGCCACCTTTTCGAGTTTACTTGGAAATTTGCGAATACACACTAAAAGTTTAATGCACTTAAACTGTTCGTATGAAAAAAAATTTAAGAAACATAATTTGTAGGAAATTCAATTTACTTTATTTTTATACAGATACACTTTTCTCTAAAAGTGCGTATTTTCGGAGTTATCCAAAATCCAAAAAGAGCGTTTGGGCCAATTTAAAAATTTTTGTTAAACTCCTTCTAGCGCATAAAGTGTTCCTTTGAAGAAAAAACCTAAGAGACTTATTTTGTAGAAAATTGGATGTAGTTTAGTTTTGTATAGACAACCGTTTTTCTAAAATTGTGTATTTTCCGAGTTATAAGCGCAAAACTAAAAAAGCAGGTTTTGGACCAATTTTGAAATTTTTATCGAACTTTGAGCCACTCTAGCGTCTAAACTATTTCTTAGAAGAAAAAAACCTAAGAAACCAAATTTGTAGAAAATTCGATATAGTTTAGTTTTATATATAAAACCGTTTTTCTAAAAGTGCGTATTTTCCGAGTTAGAAGCGAAAAACTAAAAAAGCAGGTTTTTGACCGATTTTGAAATTTTTGTCAAACTTTGCACCACTATAGCGCCTAAACTGTTTTTTGAAGAAAAAACTTAAGAAACCTAATATGTAGGAAATTCGATGTAGTTTAGTTTTGTATAGAAAACCGTTTTTCTAAAAGTGTGTATTTTCCGAGTTATAAGCGAAAAACTAAAAAAAACAGGTTTTTGACCGATTTTAAAATTTTTGTCAAACTTTGCACCACTATAGCGCCTAAACTGCTTTTTGAAGAAAAAACTTAAAAAACCTAATATGTAGGAAATTCGATGTAGTTTAGTTTTGTATAGAAAACCGTTTTTCTAAAAGTGTGTATTTTCCGAGTTATAAGCGAAAAACTAAAAAAACAGGTTTTTTACCGATTTTTGTCAAACTTTGCATCTCTCTAGCGCTTAAACTGTTCTTATGAAGAAAAAACTTAAGAAACCTAATATGTAGGAAATTTGATGTAGTTTAGTTTTGTATAGAAAACCGTTTTTCTAACAATGTGTATTTTCCGAGTTATAAGCGAAAAACTAAAAAAGCAGGTTTTTAATCGATTTTGAAATTTTTGTCAAACTTTGCACCACTCTAGCGCCTAAACTGCTCTTCAGAAGAAAAAAACCTGAGAAACCTAATTTGTAGAAAATTTGATGTAGTTTAGTTTTATATATAAAACCGTTTTTCTAAAAGTGTGTGTTTTCCGAGTTATAAGTGAAAAACTAAAACAGTAAGTTTTTGACCGATTTTAAAATTTTTGTTAAACTTTGCACCACTCTAGCGCCTAAACTGCTTTTCAGAAGAAAAAAACCTAAGAAACCTAATTTGTAGAAAATTTGATGTAGTTTAGTTTTGTATGGAAAGCCGTTTTTCTAAAAGTGTGCATTTTTCGACATATAAGTAAAAAACTAAAAATAGAGGTTCTTTACCGATATTATAATTTTTTGTAAAACTTTACCGCACTATAGCGCCTAAACTGTTCCTCTGAAGAAAATATCTCAAGAAACGTAATTTGTAGAAACTTTAATGTAGCGGAGTTTTATGTTGATGCACTTTTTTCTAGAAATGTGTATTTTCCGAGTTATAAGCGAAAAACCAATAAATCGTCTTTTTGACCGATTTTGGAATCTTTGTCAAACTGTACCGCATTTTAGTACCTAAACCGCTTGTCTGACAAAAAAACCTACGAAATATAATTTGTTGCAAATTTTATGTAGTTTATTTTCATACAGGCGCCCTTTTTTTATTAAGTGCATAGTTTTCAAGTTATAAGCGAAATACCGATAAAGAGCAAACATCCACTCTTCTCGAGCCACCGCCAAGTTAATGCTGCCGTTTAGGAGTGGCAGACGGTCGGTTTATTACTAATTTTCAACGTTCTTTCAGTGGTTAAAATCGTTAAACATTTTGTACTTTATCGTTTGATAAAAGTACACGCTGCCTTCCCTAGAAGGTGACATCGCGCAAAGTCGATGTAGAAGGCAACCAATCGCGCTATAACTCGAGGGTGGACGTATAATATAAAAAAGAAATATGTTATCGAAGAAAATTTGAGTAAAAAAGTTTGTCGAATTTAATTAAAAAGTTTGTTGATTAAAAGTTTATAAAGTGCAATTTTGTTAATTATGTTACATAATGGCTTAAGAAAAATATAAAATAAACGAAGCTCTTCATTTTCAAGTTTTTTAATAGAAATCGAGACAATAATTTTAAGAATTATTGCCGTAATAAATAAAGGTATAGGGTTGCTTATCTCACTTATCAAACGATATTTCCTTTAAAAAAATCCCATTTTTCTGTTTTTTAATTTAACGCTTTATATTTTGTACTAAAATGATAAAAAAAATAAGAACAAAACAACAAAATCCAGAATAAAAGTTTAACGTTTAACTTAATTTAAAAAAATGTTTTTAATTACAAGATTGGAATGTCACATTAAAATTTTAACAAGGTATTTAATATTTACGCTTACTTAAACAATGTCATTTCGTTTTATTTTTGACGGAGAGAGGAAGAAGAGAAAAAAATGCAGATAAATTTTAATCTTCCACACTGCTACTTAAATCGTTAAGATTTTAAAAAGCATGACACGCGTATGTTAAGAGTTAAGAGATTTTGCGGCTTAAGTTCTCCCTAAAAGTTTATTTTTTTAAAACTTTTTAACAGATTAACTTGGCTCAACTATTAAGTGACATGCTCCAAAAGAGATTATTTTAACGATTTTATTTTTGAGAGTGGGCGGAGTCTGAAGAAAAACTAATGTTTTCTATCTTTGTTCGATGAAATTAAATCGGTACGGGGGGCCCAAAATAAAGGGGGTATTGTGCAGTATTTATACTCGGCTATACGTTAGTACACATCGGCCCTAATTGAAAAAATAGCTTTTCAAATTTTTAAATTCCAAATGGTGGCTAGTAATAGCCAGTATAACGATTGTCCCATTTTCTAGTTTTTTATTTATAACTTTGGAGATAATTATTATTATAAAAATCTAAAAACAGGAATAAATAGGCAAAATATAGGGCTTTAGTTCTGTTAGAGTCGATTTTTAAAATAATTTCAAAATTGGCTACATTTAAAGGCCTAAAGTTTAATAAAATTTTAAAACAGATTTTCACAAAATCGGCGCCGGCCATTATGTTGATATGTTGTACATATCGAAGTTCTTAATTAAACACCGTTGTTTGGTTCATTTATTATGACCAGATTCGGAGCTACGATTTTTTGAAGGTCACAATTTCAAAAATTTATAATTTCTTCTGTAATTAAAATTTATAATTGCAAGTTGGTATATTAATTTAGTCCATAAAATTCTATTATTTGTTACAATTGTTATTTAAAAAACACTTCCGGTTAAACCGGAAATTAGCCAAACAAAAGGAGTTTTTGAAAACACTTTGTATATTTTATGATTTTTTAAAACATCGTAAGATTGGCTGTCCAACGATACCAAACATGTTAAATTTGAATTTCCGGTTTAACCGGATTTTCTATTTTAAATACAACACCTTGTATATTTTAAGTAGTTTGGAAGATTGTAAAATTATCTATCTAGTGATACCAAACATTTAACATTTTTCCTTCCGGTTCAACCGGAAGTGAGATTAGCTCCCTAATTCAAATAGACATGCTCCATAAAATTTTAGTTTTTTGTAATCAGGGGGAGCTTCTGAGCATACTATTGTTAGGTTAGGTACTATTTCTGATATACGAAAAAGCCCTGCTATGGCCACATCAGCCGTTTTTTCTGAAGAAGCAAATTAAATTTCGCTCGAATTTAGAAAAACCTCCAGCAAATTTTAATAAGATTTGCGTTTTCCATTTTATTTAAAATAATTTAAAAAAATTTTCTCTTAGAAGGGCAATTGAATTTAATAATGAGGTTTTAACGTATAAAAAAACAATTTAACGTGCGTTTTAAGTAGAAAAAATTGAAGGGGATGTTCCTTACTTCCGTGGCTTATTTTAGGTAACGAAAGTTTCCATGGACTTCATAGGCGGTTTTTGAGTTCTTGCACTTTTCTTATTAAAAATCACCTAATCGCCTCGTTATACTACTGTGCACTCTTGGAAGTATCTTGCTTTATGAAGTTATAGTTGTTGGTTGTTAGAATAATTATTACACGAAAGCGTTTCTTTTCTAATAAAAGTAAGTACTAACTTGTTTAGTAAATGTAAATGCAAGCAATAATGTAATTTGAGAATTATTGGATTATAAACGCATAATGTCACGTTTTAAATGCATAAAACTACAAATGGGACATAAATAACCGCGTTTATAATACTTCATACAGCTAAGTATATCGTAAAATTTTAGGTTTAATACGAAGACCGCCATTTCATTTAGAAAATAAATTTATCAAGGTAAAGGCTTATCAATTTACCGTGGAAAGCCCACACCAATTTCATAACCGTGTGTTGCTAAATACCATTATACAATGGGAAACTTTGTAACTTGTAACTTCCTTGAGATTGCATTCCTTCTATTTACTTTTATCTTTTATACACTAACAAAGATATCAGTTAAAAGGTCCAAATATTCCCAGATTACAATGAATTAATAAACAAAGAGCATTTAGGTATCCGATTTCTGGTTGCAATCTAGACGGTGACTGCGTGAAAATAAATATAAAAACGTATCAACCACACAGCGTAATTCGAGGAAATGTATCATCGAAGTGAATAATTTCGAATCTAAGTTTACGTCCTGTAATCAATTTCAAAAATTATTTCTGATCGGTATCGCGCAATATTTATAGGCGATGCATTTGAAATTAAATTCGAACGTACTTAGTTACTAAATTGGGCAGGAAATGACTTGCCGGCAGCTTGGGAGAAAAATATTTTATAAATGAAAATTTTAGATAGCGGCGAATAAAAAAGAAGTTAATAATTTATTGCTGTTCAAGTTACAGGTTGCTAATGAAGTAGTCAAGTCAAGCGGGAAAAATATGTTTTTAATAAAAATTTTTGATAGTTTGGTAATTAACAAAACCTGTAATTAAAAAGATGTGTTCAAAATCATAGGTGAGACCTAAACTTACGGAAACAGTTGCGAGTTCGGCTTTGAAGACTCGTACAGCATGAAGTCATGGCTTTAGAAAATTATTTTGTGTACTAAAAGGGAAGGCCATTTAATTACCTACGCGTCTAATTTACAAAATTAGGCATTATCACACTAATTCTGAATCCTGACCGTAATAGACGCACAGAAGTTCCCTCACTTTCAAAATTTCTGATCGGGAATCGGGATAGGGATTGATATTTAAGTGCACTGGAAATTAAACTCGAATGCAGTTAGTTACCAAATTGGGCGGGAAATGACTAACCAGCAGCTTGTAAGAAAAATAATTTACAATTGACAATTTTAGATGGCGGCTAATAAAAAAGAAATCAATATTTTTTGCTGTACAAGTTACAACCTAATGAACTAGCTAACTGGCAATAATATAATATGTAATAATAGTATAACACGAATTATTATAATAGTGATGATTTGAGAAATTATTGTTCTTACAAAAACGATCGCTATTGTAATTGGCCGTAAGTTAAATTTACAAAATTAGTCATTCTCACACTAATTCTGAAAGAAGAGACACAAAAGTGCCCTCAAAGAGAGACAATATTGTAAGTTCAATTTTGAGTGCTGATACTGTCTTAAGTAGTGTCTTTTGAAAATAATTTTGTGTGCAAAAAAGGAAGGCCATTTAATTACCTACACTTCTAATTTACAAAATTAGTCTTTACCACACTAATTCTGAAAGATAAGACACAGGAGCGCCCTCAAATAGAGAATTTAAGGAGGGTGATTGTGAGTTCAACTTTGAGCACTGATACTGACTAAAATAGTGGTTTTAGAAAATAATTTTGTGAACAGAAATGGTAGACAATTTAATTAAGTACACTTGTAATTTACTAAATTAGCCAATATCACGCTAATTCTGACAGTAAAGTCACAGGAATGCCCTCACAGACAGAATTTACGGAGGGCGATTGTGAGTCCAACTTTCAGTACTGATACTGCTTAATATTGTGACTAGAAAATATAGTTCTTCACAAAAATGGTCGACAATTTAATTATTTATACGTCTAATTTATAAGATTAGTCATTATCACACTAACTCTGACAGTAAAGACACAGGAATGTCCTCAAACAGAGAATTTAAGGAGGGCGATTGTGAGTTCAACTTTGAGTACTGATACTGCCTAAAGTGGTAACTTTAGGAAATAATTTTCTTAACAAAATTGTCTACAATTTAATTATCTATACGCCTAATTTATAAAATTATTCATTACCACACTAACTCTGACAGTAAAAACACAGGAATGCCTTCAAAGAGAGAATTTAAGGAGGGCAATTGTGAGTTCAACTTTGGGTACTGATACTGCCCAAAGTTCTGACTTTAGGAAATAATTTTCTACACAAAAATTGTCGACACTTTAATTATCTATACGCCCAATTTATAAAATTAGTCATTACCACACTAACTCTTACAGTAAAGACACAGGAATGTCCTCAAAGAGAGAATTCAAGGAGAACGATTGTGAGTTCAACTTTGAGCATCGATACTGCCTAAAGTTGTGACTTTAGGATTTAATTTCATGACAAAAATTGTCGATAATTTAATTATCTATAAGCCTAATTTATAAAATTAGTCATTACCACACTAACTCTGACAGTAAAGACACAGGAATGCCCTCAAAAAGAGAATTTAAGGAGGGCAATTGTGAGTTCAACTTTGAGCACCGATACTGCCTAAAGTAGTGACTTTAGAAATTAATTTTCTTTACATAAATGGTAAGAAATTCAATTACCTAAACGTTTAATTTACAAAATTAGTAATTATCGGACTAATCCTAAAGTCAAACGCCAAGCGCCCTTTTTAGAATATTTTTCGAAGAATAATATTTTTTAAATAGTGATACTGTCTGAAGTGAATGCTTTTGACAAACATTTTAGTAAATTTAATCGTGTACTAGTTGACCCTAAGTGCAATATTATTTTTTAATTTGTAAGTTTTTATATCATCGTCAACGGAAGCGCGTACTAGTATTGATACGGCTACTAAAACTTTAAATAAATCATCTAAATAACGGTGATTAAAACTAACATTTTATTCAAAATAGTCGTTAAGTTATAATTTTTAGAATTTATTTTTATAAATAAATTAATAAATGTCAATAATTTATCTAATAAATAAAACAAAAATTATAATGTTATCACTTCCAATCAAATTCTTTTGTGCGGTATTGTAAATATAATTTTTTTTGTTGTATCGGGAAGGTTATGTATATTATGTAATATTAGAAAGATTGAAAAGATAAAATATCTATGCTAAAAGCAAATGTCAGAAAATGTTAAATAGCGTTTAGATAGTGTAGGTTGACGTTGAATACTTACCTGCTGCGTTTAAATATTGTTCAGCTAATTACTAAAATACTTAACAATTTGTCCACCTTAATTGATTTATTTTCCCACCATTTCGAAATAAATTTAATGCAAAATGTCTAGCTACCTACGACTATAGTGGTTTACTTGAGGGTGCTCGTTTAAGCTTCCTCTATCTCGCGTATAGTTTTAACGAAATTTTGAAGTAATTTCAAAGTGCATTTAATTATTAAAGAGCGTTGTAGTATTATCTGGATCGGTATAGAAGAGACGAGTATTTTGTAAATAAATAATTAGAGGATTTGGCAAATTTTATCCCGGAAGTTAGTTGTGACTTCCTGTTGTTAGTAGGGGTAGTGAATGTATAATCCGACCATGCTCCTCTGCTCGACTGCAATTTCCATTTCAAAATTAAACCTGTTTGATAAAGATGGATAATTTTAAATTGGTCACTGTTTGCCGAAGAATCGTCTAACTACATAATCACATACCAATTTGAACTGCGGATTAATTTATGTTTAATCACACGAAATTTGAGAGCACTCAATTATTAATTAAATAAGACTCGCATAATTACAAAAGCTTGTTGCGCAAACGACGCTGCATAATTGTAATTTTAATTTCCTAATGAATACAGACGGTGTCATTCGAGCGTATACATAAACAAGATTTCGAACTGTTCCAATTCTGTAGAAGAGTGTAGAGTGTAGATGATGGAATTAGACAAAAAAATTTACGTGAACAAAAGTCGACGCTTTTTATACGTTTATTTTTAATGTAATTCGACTCTCGACTAATTTGCATACTTAATTAAATGGAATTAATCCAATAAATCGTAGTTTTTCTGCAATTTTAATTTAATTAATTAAAAATCTAGTTTGTCTTTTATTTGTTTTTGCTCCATGTTTGCCTAAAATCGCTTAATGATGAGAGTGTTTGAATGAAATTATTGAAAAGGTGTTGATTAATTAACCACTCCGATGGGTTCAATTACAAGACGAATTAAGGCTCCAGGACCAAATTAATACAGAAGTGGGTTAATAAAATAGATACGGCAACGTCGCATTTAAATTAATTTAAAGACAATTTTAAAACGACGAATCCAAGATGGCTGCTGGTAGTTTTCCGACCTTTTTACGTTTTGTGTTACGTTCTCGAATCGGTGTATGAGTTTGAGAGGCTTTCCGTGAAGACAAATGGCAGTTCCAAGATGGCGGCTGTTAATTTTATCTTTCTTGGTATTCTAAATTACTACCAATTAACTAACTTGAATAGACGTGGCAACGTGGACCTGTAAAGAAAATTAATAGAGAACAGGCAGTACAGTCGTACACAAGTTAATGGCAGCAGGAAACGACTTATTTACGAATCCAAACTTTAAGAATTAATTTGGTTTTCTTTATCTCGAGGTTAAAATTAATTTAGAAATGGCAAGTTGGAAAATTTCGACTTCTTTGCGATTACAATAAGTCTCATCGCTCAAAAAATGATAAATACGTGTAAGATAAGTTAATATAAAGTTTTTGGTCATTCCTATCTTTTTCGTGATAAATCACATAAAAATATAAAACGTTTGGCCATAATGGCCATTATGTTATAATGCCTCACATTTTCCCAACTCCTCTTTTTTATCTTAAATAAAATGACAAAAATATGTAAAACTTTTATTTCCGGTCTCATCTCTAATCTGATTGTTTCTATTGCATGCAATTCGTACGTGTAATAATTAGTGATATATTAGTTGAATGCGAGCCAATAAAAAATAAATATATATACAATTTTTAGCACTGGTTCTCTATTTTTATGTATTACTCGCAAGTGCTAAAACTTCTGTCGACAATTAATAGTAGAAGTGGACGAATGTGCATTCAACGCGAGTGACTGGGTAACACCGCAAGTGCCGAAACTTCTATCAACAATTAATAGTATAAGTAGACAAGTGCTAATACGAGTGCATATTCAACACGAGTGACTGGGTAACACTGTAAGTGCTCAAACTACTGTCGACAATAATAGTAAAAGTGGACAATTGCTCATTCAACACGAGTGACTAGGTATCCCCACAAGTGTTCAAACTTCTGTTGACAGTAGTATAAGCAGACGAGTGCTAATACGAGTGCATATTCAACACAAGTGACTGGGTATTACTGTATAAGTGTTCAAACTACAGTCGACAATAGTAGAAGTGGACGAGTTATTCTCATTCAACACGAATGACTAGGTGACCCCGCAGGTGCTCAAACTTCTGTCGATTGTAGTATAATCAAACGAGTGCTAATACGAGTGCATATTCAACACGAGTGACTGGGTAACACTGTAAGTGCTCAAACTACTGTCGACAATAATAGTAAAAGTGGACGATTGCTCATTCAACACGAGTGACTAGGTATCCCCACAAGTGTTCAAACTTCTGTTGACAGTAGTATAAGCAGACGAGTGCTAATACGAGTGCATATTCAACACAAGTGACTGGGTATTACTGTATAAGTGTTCAAACTACAGTCGACAATAGTAGAAGTGGACGAGTTATTCTCATTCAACACGAATGACTAGGTGACCCCGCAGGTGCTTAAACTTCTGTCGATTGTAGTATAAGCAGACGAGTGCTAATACGAGTGCATATTTAACACTAGTGACTAGGTAACACTGTAAGTGCTCAAACTACGATCGACAATAGTTGAAGTGGGCGAGTGCTCATTCAACACGAGTGATTAGGTAACCCCGCAAGTACTCAAACTTCTGTCGACAGTAGTATAAATAGACGAGTGCTAATACGAGTTAATAGTCAACATTAGTGACGGGGTAACGCTGTAAGTGCTCGAACTACGGTCGAAAATAGTAGAAGTGGACGACTGGTTATTCAACACGAGTGACTAGGTAACCCTGCAAGTGCTCAAACTTCTGTAGACAGTAGTATAAATAGACGAGTGCTAATATGAGTGAATAGTCAACATTAGTGACTTGGAACACTGTAAGTGCTCGAACTATGGTCGACAATAGTAGAAGTGGACGAGTGCTCATTCAACGGGAGTGACTTGGTTGCTAGTACAATGTCCCAGAGTTGTACACCAAAATTCTAGATCTGCCTCAATAGCAGCCCAATAGGCAGGTCGAGTGCAAAACTTAGTTCTGCCCTGGTGATTACGAGTGCAGTAATCGACACAACTGAGAAAGTTCGACGGTAGGTAGGTATTATAAGTTATAAGTACAAATTTTTGAATAAACAAAAATATTTTAAAGCTGCCATTTAACGATTCGTTAACATTTAAATAATAAGATAATTGGAGTGTTTCAAAATGCAATTATGTTGTTAAATTTTAATGTATTATTTTTTACTTGTAAATGATAAAAATGCAATTTCGGATTTAAGTGGTACATTTACAGTAGCATAATGCAGTAGGTATGTCTTGAGGCAAGGAATTACAGCTATATGTATATTATAATTGGTGTCAATAAGTAGTCCAATACAAACTACTAATTATTTTAAATAATATCAAGCGAATACACTTCATTATGCCCAAAAATTTACATGAAAGGTTCATATTTGCATGAAAAATACCTAAAAACCGTTAAAACCCCCCTTGCGCTAAAAAAGTACAAACTCTTAAGACATTTTCGTTTTTTTACAATATTAAAATTTATACACCGCGAAATTATGCTTTATTTTTTTGAAAGTTGGCTTATTTTAAAAATTAAAATTTTTATTACAATGCTGTCATTAAAACAATGTTCGAGATGAACGGAAAAATCGGTGTCCGACGCATAATTACGAAAATTATATATTTTTGATCAAGATAAGGACTAAACAAGCAGCTTTTTTATATTTTTGCCCTTTTTAAAATCTAAAGTTTCCTAAATTATGCGAAAGATATAAAAAATAATCAGTGCCTACTTTCGCTCTTAAATGTAAAAATGTTGAAACGGCCACTTATTGAGTTTTATTGGGAAGAAAAAAATTTGTGTAAATAAAAATGGCTACTCATGAGGTGGCATGGGGTTGCCAAACAATAACCTTTAAAATATTTTATATTTTATGCACTCGTAAACGCAGATGGGGATGAAACGAGTGATGAAATCGGAATAAGCAATGCGAGTTTCACAAGTATAGCTGATGGCGAAAAACAGCTAAGGGCGTTATTTTGGAAAATCTTTGACCCACAGTATTTATACTAGGCTATAAGTTAGTACACATCGACCCTAGTTCAAAATATACCTTTTCAAATTTTTAAATTCAAAATGGCGGCCAGTATAACGATCGGCCCATTTTCTAGTTTTTTTGTTGTAACTTTGGAGATAATAATTATTATAAAAATCTATAAACAGGAATATATAGGCAAACTATAAGGCTTGAGTTTTGTTAGAGTCGATTTTTGAAATAATTTCAAAATTGACTACTTTTAAAGAGCCAAAGTTGACTAAAATTTGAAAACGGATTTTCCCCAAATTTATTATTTTTTTTGCAATTTCTGAGTGTACTATTGTTTGGTACTATTTCTGTTATGGCCACATCAGTTGTTTTTAAGTTGAACATAATGGGCCCCCCTGATAGGAGGGGAGTGAAAAATACTTCGATCAAGTTTAGAGTCGATAAGGACTCCCAATACTCTCCTTGACTTCTTCAGTTAACATTTCAAATAATTTCCCCCTGTTTACCCCCCCCCCCTCCCAAGGCGAGACTTAAACACTTGAGAAAACACTAGAAAATTGGCAACAAACTAACAACGGCAATAATTCAGTCAACGTTATTGAACTTTATGGTATTACGACGCCGTTTACGCTTGAAACGCGCGGATTAAATTAATTATTTGAAAGTTAACAAGCGAATTTGTGCAATTATAAGATGCAGTGAAGTAATTTAGTGTAAAAACATCATTTTAACTAAAGTAATCCGAGTGTATAAAGCGTAACTTAATTTTTAGAAGAAAAACTTAAAAATGTTTCCTGTAACGAAGGCCGTGCTGGTGACAAAACGTAACGATACGATTGAAATCGACTTAGAAATTCTCGTGTATACCGTGTATACTTCAAATTGTTATTAAATACCCCTCTCGAGTAGTACCTCGAGCTCGTGGAGCTCGAGAACCCAATTAGTCTACATTTTGTCTTATTTCATCCGTCATTGTGGGTGGTGTATAGTTTTGTGGTAGGTTTTTTTATTCTTAAAGATACAAAAAAGTTTTTGGTGTAATAAAGAATAGTCTTTGACATAAAGAGGTAATTAGCAGTCTGAGTTTCTGTCAAGTAGCTCAGTTTTTTCAAAGCTTCCTTTGTACGTAGGAAACAGAATAAGAAAAAGAAGCGAGCTCCAACTAAAAATTTTCTTATACGCGGACTGTATTATGACGAGTTTAGAATTTTTTTTCGACCCAAACAAATTTATTTTTGAGACGTAACATGTGCACAGCAAACTAACTGTGAATCAATTTGTATTGCTTAATTAGCCGAATCAATTTTATAAAAAAAATTGTTAAATGGGTATTTAGTTTGACCATCGATTGTTACTTAATTTTGCGGTTATTCTTAATCGATAAAATGAAGGTTAAACTAGGGTATTGATGAGAGCGTTGATTTTGAAAGAGATTCGAAGTATTGTTAGTTGTTAATAATAAATCGGCGTAATCGAGTCGCTTTTAATTTGTTATTGTGCAAAAAGAGCTTGCTGAAAAGTATGCTCATTTTTTAACAAATAAAATAGAGCGTTGTTTGTCTTGGTGAACTACTAAAATATAAAAGTAGGTCTTTGGGTAATTTACGGTATTATAATAAGTCCTCTCACTTACAATTCAATTTATTTCTTAACGTTCGACGGTATTGTTTGAAGATGAGTCTCATTGCAACAGTTTATTTGTAAATAATTATTGTATTTTTGTATAATGAGGTCGAGGTGGCCCACCGGTGCGCCGCTGGACTGCGAATCTATAGATCCACGGATCGAATCTCCCGGTGCGTTGCTAATTTCACGTCTACAGGTGGATGGATACGCATATACACGGTGCAGGGGTCTCCAATTGAATATATTTGGCCTCATCTACCAAAACTTTTAAATGAGTAATAAAACCGACCGTCTGCCTGTTAAAAGTGGCAGCATTAACTTGGGGAGAGGCTCGAGAAGAACGAATTTTAGTTCTTTTTTAGGTTTTTCGCTTATAACTCAAAAACTACGCACTTTTTGAGAAAAGTGTTTCTATATAAAAATAAAGTAAATTAAATTTTCTACAAATGATATCATTTGAGTTTTTTTCTCAGACAAACGACTTCGGCGCTAGAGTGCGTTAAAGTTTGGCAAAATTCCAAAAAACTGCTTTTTGTGTTTATCGCTTATGACTCAAAAACTACGCACATTTTGAGAATAGTGTTTCTCTATAAAAATAAAGTAAATTAAATTTTCTACAAATGATACTTTTTAAGTTTTTTGCTCAGACTAATGACTTAGGCGTTAGAGTGCGTTAAAGTTTGGCAAATTTCCAAAGAACTGCTTTTTTTTGTTTATCGCTTATAACTCAAAAACTACGCACTTTTTGAGAATAGTATGTCTCTATAAAAATAAAGTAAATTAAATTTCCTACAAATGATATTATTTGGATTTTTTTCTCAGACAAACGACTTCGGCGCTAGAGTGGGTTAAAGTTCGGCAAAATTGCAAAAAACTGTTTTTTTTGTTTATCGCTTATAACTCAAAAACTCCGCACTTTTTGAGAATAGTGTTTCTGTATAAAAATAAAGTAAATTAAATTTTCTTCAAATGATATTTTTTGAGTTTTTTTCTCAGACAAACGACTTAGGCGCTAGAGTGCGTTAAAGTTTGGCAAAATGGCAAAAAACTGTTTTTTTGTTTATCGCTTATAACTCAAAAACTCCGCACTTTTTGAGAATAGTGTTTCTGTATAAAAATAAAGTAAATTAAATTTTCTACAATGATCTTTGTTGAGTTTTTTGCTCAGACGAATGACTTAGGCGTTAGAGTGCGTTAAAGTTTGGCATAATTCCAAAAAACTGCTTTTTGCGTTTATCCTTTATAACTCAAAAACTACGCACTTTTTGAGAATAATGTTTCTATATAAAAACAAAGTAAATTAAATTTTCTACAAAGGATATTTTTTGTGTTTTTTCCTCAGACAAACAACTTAGGCCCTAGAGTCCGTTGAAGTTTGGCCAAATTCTAAAAAAGATGTTTTTTTGTTTATGGCTTATAACTCGAAAACTACGCACCTTATAAGAATAATGTTTATATATCAAAATAAAGTAAATTAAATTTTCTACAAATTATATCTCTTAGAATATTTTCGTTAAATAAACAGTTTAGGTGCTATAGCGCGTTGAAATATGAAAGTGAATAGTTTTCGAGTTATAAGCGAGAAATTTAAAAAAGAGCCAAAATCCACCCTTTGCGAGTCTCCCCAAAGCCAATGCTGCCACTTTTAACGGCAGACGGTCGGTTTTATTACTCATTTGTAATACCCTTTCATCTTCCATAGTAAAAAATTTTGTACTTTATGGTTCAGTAAAAGTAAAAAGTGTTCGCTCGTTCGCTGTCTTCCGGACTACACTTTTGGCGATGCTTTCTTCAATCCCGCGAATTTGAGGCGATACCTCAAATCGCCGCGTTCTTTCGAAGTAAGTGCCAACCCGGACCTCTTTAAAGCAATAAACATATTATAATCGTTTTGTTGTTTGTGTGGCGATTAATTAGCGTCGTAAAATAGTAATTAGAGAAATAGAAATAAAAGGGTGTAAATTAAATGGAAACAATAGACGCGAGAGAGACGTAGTATTATTTACGGCATTGTTGCTTTTATTGCGTACGTTAATTGGCTGTTTGATAGACGAAAATTTTAGTGTTACTCCACGTAATGTACTCCTAAACGGCCTTAAACAATATTTTATATTAACGAGCAACATTAATGTTTCGTGTGTGTTTTGTTTATTACAAACTGTATAAAGTCTTGAGGAAATGATAAAAAAAATAGTAGAATAATTTTTACTGTTTTGTAATAAATTACTCGAGAAGAGAGTATTAAAGTTAAATTTTAAAATTTTTGTCATATGTAAATTACATTTCAATTAACTTGTAAGTATAAAGTACATGAAATAAATTATAATATTTTGCATCATAATGTGAGTTTCTTCCCTATTACCTGTAATAAATCATATTTTCTTCGTTCTTTTATAAGTATATTAATGTTAAGTGAGTTTTGCATTTATGTGCGTACGTTTTCTTTTAATAAAGTATTTAAAACATAGTAAACTTTAGTGTAATTTCGTAAGCAACGTGCACTTATCATAATTTACATCATAAATTAACTATTATTAGTTTTAAACATTAAATTAAATTCAAGTAAATTCCTCTAATTTATTTGAAATTATCTTTTTAACTTCATGTAAAGTGCGCTTCTTTATTAAGTCCTGATTTATGCAACATATTTATATTTTTTACGGGGGATTTCCCCCCAGTCACTTTAGTGCAAAAATGAATACGAACAATAAATTTAGGTAAACGAGTCGGGGATTGTGCGCTATAGATAAACCAATTTTTGTAACTATTAAAAAGGAATTAGGCACTTAGATGTAGAATTTAATTGTCTTCCGTTTTGCTTTATGTAGTTATTCACGAAAAATCAGTCGTTTTAGAGTTATCAGGCAAAAATGAAGAGAGACGACAATTACGCTTCTTTTGGTAAATTCGGGCGCTTTTCTTCCCCATTAAATTAGCTACTTTTTGTTAATGTTCAAAAATAAGTAGACACTTCGATGCAGGAGTTAATTTTCTTCATTTTTACCGTACACAGTTACGTACGAAAAATCAGTCACTTTAGAGTTATCGGGCAAAAATAAATAGGAACGACAATTATGCTCCTTTCGGTAAATTCGGTCCTTTTGTTCCCCATTGAATTAGCTACTTTTTGTAAATATTCAAAAGTAATTAGACACTTCCATGCAGAATTTAATTGTCTTCCTTTTTACTTTGCTCAGTTACACCCGAAATATCAGTCATTTTAGAGTTATCCGGCAAAAATGAATAAGAACGGCCATTACGTTCCTTTTGGTAATTTCGTACCCTTTTGTTCACTTTAAATTAGCTACTTTTCGTACATATTCAAAAGTAATTGGACATTTCGATGCAGAATTTAATTGTCTTCCTTTTTACTTTGCTCAGTTACACCCGAAATATCAGTCATTTTAGAGTTATCCGAGTTATGAATAAGAACGGCCATTACGCTCCTTTTGGTAATTTCGTACCCTTTTGTTCACTTTAAATTAGCTACTTTTTGTACATATTCAAAAGTAATTGAACATTTCGATGCAGAATTTAATTGTCTTCCTTTTTACTTTGCTCAGTTACACCCGAAATATCAGTCATTTTAGAGTTATCCGAGTTATGAATAAGAACGGCCATTACGCTCCTTTTGGTAATTTCGTACCCTTTTGTTCACTTTAAATTAGCTACTTTTCGTACATATTCAAAAGTAATGGGACCTTTCGATGCAGAATTTAATTGTCTTCCTTTTTACTTTGCTCAGTTACACCCGAAATATCAGTCATTTTAGAGTTATCCGAGTTATGAATAAGAACAGCCATTACGCTCCTTTTGGTAATTTCGTACCCTTTTGTTCACTTTAAATTAGCTACTTTTCGTACATATTCAAAAGTAATTGGTCATTTCGATGCAGAATTTAATTTGCTTCATTTTTATAGTTCACAACTATGCACAAAAATCGTTCATTTTAGAGTTATCGTGCAAAAATGAGTAGCAACGGCAATTACGCTCCTTTCGGTAAATTCGTGTCCGTTTGTTCACTGTAAATTAGCTACTTTTTGTAAATGTTCAAAAGTAATTCGACACTTCCCTGCAGAATTTAATTGTCTTCAGTTTTACTTTATAAAGTTATTCACGAAAAATCAGTCGTTTTAGAGTTATCAGGCAAAAATGAAGAGAGACGACAATTACGCCTCTTTCGGTAAATTCGGGCGCTTTTCTTCCCCATTAAATTAGCTACTTTTTGTTAATGTTCAAAAATAAGTAGACGCTTCGATGCAGGAATTAATTTTCTTCATTTTTACCGTACACAGTTACATACGAAAAATCAGTCACTTTGGAGTTATCGGGCAAAAATAAATAGGAACGACAATTATGCTCCTTTCGGTAAATTCGGTCCTTTTGTTCCCCTTTGAATTAGCTACTTTTTGTAAATGTTCAAAAGTAATTAGACACTTCCATGCAGAATTTAATTGTCTTCCTTTTTACTTTGCTCAGTTACACCTGAAATATCAGTCATTTTAGAGTTATCCGGCAAAAATGAATAAGAACGGCCATTACGCTCCTTTCGGTAATTTCGTACCTTTTTGTTAACTTTAATTTAATCTAGCTACTTTTCGTACATATTCAAAAGTAATTAGACATTTCAATGCAGAATTTCATTTGCTTCATTTTTACAGTTCGCAGTTATGCACGAAAAATCAGTTATTTTTGAGTTATCGGGAAAAAATGAATAGAAACGGCAATGACGCCTCTATCGGTAAATTCGAACTCTTTGGTTCGCTGTAAATTAGCTACTTTTCGTAAATGTTTAAAAATAATTAGACACTTCGATGCAGAATTTAATTGTCTTCATTTTGACCGTACACAGTTATCCAGGAAAACTCAGTCATTTTAGAGTTCTCTGGCAAAAATGAGTAGCAACGGCAATTACGCTTCTTTGGTAACTTCTGTGCCCTTTTGTTTACTGTTAATTAGCTACTTTTCGTAAGCACTAAAAAGTAGTTCGAGACTTCGATGCAGAATATAATTGTCTTCATTTTTACCGTGTACAGTTATTCACAAAAAATCAGCCATTTCAGAGTTATGAGGCAAAAATGAATATGAACGGCAATTACGCCCCTATCGGTAAATTAGTGCGCTTTTGCTCACTGTTAATAACCCAATTTTGGTAAATATGAAGAATCAACTAGACACTTTGATGCAGAATATACTTTTCTTCATTTTTACTTTGTAAAGTTATTCGTAAAATGTCAGTTATTTTAGAGTTATTGGCTATTGGACCAAATTGAATAATGAACGGTAATTATATGTACATAATTTGAACAATTTAAAAAATATTTTAACATAGTAGATCGAGTGGCGTATGAGTCTACTCAAATTCTATGAAGGTTATTGTTTTATGTAATTAAAAATATATTTTTGAAAAAATACCCTACACCACGCAATTATAAGGCATTATATTTGTTACTTTAAATTCTAATGGGTGAGCAAACAATTACAGACCTTGCTGAAGGCAATTTTTTAATAGCATAATGAGGCATAAAATATATAAATATAATACAAGTAAGTATAAAAAGCTGCTACTTTTTTTTATTTTAAATAAATTTAATATCCGAAGGAACTTTAGAAATTGTTTAATTAGAATCGTCTAGACTCGAACAATATAATAATTTTTTTGGATAATACAAAAGCAAATTTTTTCACTCTTACCTGTAATTTTACATGCATAATTCTATTTAGCATATTTTATTTATGCATTTTTTCCCAACAAACATACACAATTTATTTAAATTGAGCGTAATACCTCAAAAATTGTTAAAATTTGTTCCATCTCGAAAAATTGTGGAATTTTAATTTGTAAATTCATAAATAAGTTCAATAATACGTTTCTAAATTGCGGACAGCTTCATTAAGTATTAATTACAAAATAAGTTACAAAAAAAATTAAATTTATATGTTAATTCGACGGTTTAATCGATAAATTGATAGAATCTATAGCACCCCGTATCCGAGCGTCATCAAAATAGGTTATAAAACTATTACAAATAGTAAAACGACTATAATGATGCCTTTGGGATATAATAGAAAAGGTGCACAGGTAGATTTCTATTTTATTTTGATAGCCCCAACACAAAACATCCATCAGAACGTAGGTGTAACTTTTCAATTTGAAACTTTTGAGCGTTTGAGATTTGTAATAAAATTTCGAGCGCGCCACTGAATCCAATTATAAAAATTTTTTGATCATCTGTCAAGTAATTATCATAATTGGTACAAATGCCTACCCTTTGCTCTATAATTTACCATTTTGTTTTTCTTATGCCGACAGTAATGCACAGTAATTTTAATTAAATTGGATATTTTTTGAAATTTGTTTAAAAGGAACCAGCCATTTGAGATAAAACTTCGAGAGAATTCAACTTTGTTGAGTTAAAGTTGTAAAGTTGTTATAATACTTTAAAAATTTCCCTCTCTATTGATTTAAAAATATTTTTAATAAAAATACTTTATCCATTGCTTCGGCTCCAGAGAGCCGAAATTAAATTAATAAACTTAATTTAAATAAAGCAAGTATTTTTGTTAAAAATTAAGAAATTACAATTTTACGAGCGGCTGCGTAGGCTAAACAGTATGTTAAATTAGGAAAATAGCGTAATTTGCACGGTTGGTACAAAATGGCCCATTTTACCCGTACTAACGTAATTAGGTAATTACCCTTACGCATCATTTTTTGGTTAATAGCTGGCACATTGCGAGTGGCAAGAAAAATAAAAGAAACAAAATACTTAACAGGGTTATTTGAAAAAAAAAGAAAAGAAGTTAGGTTAGGTTAAGTTTTTTCCAATAGGGAAAACCTTCATAGGCACCTCCACCTAATACGGTGGAAGCAGTGAGGGACTTCCCCGAGAGTATCCTCCCAGGCACATATCCACTAAAACCCCTATTTGAGTTGTACCTCTTTGGCTTCTCCCCATTTGCCCGCTGAGGGAGTCTGTTAGGTTTGGTTAGGTTAAATCAGGGGGGGGGGGGGCTTAGGTTACGTTAGATTGGGTTAGGTTAGAGTAGGTTATAAACGGGATCATCGACAAAAGACAAAGCCTATCCGGGAATCAATTCGGCTTTAGGGCAGACAGATCAACTATCGACGCTCTCACAACAAGAAAATACTGCCTCATCATGACGTTGAACTGCACGGCATGGAGATGACTCCTTGAGACCGTCAGGGAAATGGTCGTCCAACCAGGTCTTTTCAACATCTTGTCCTCTTTCTTGCCTTACAGGAGGATAAAGTCAGACGCAAGGAGGAGTCGCCCGCGATGCAAGTGATTAGTGGAGTTTTGCAGGGCTCGGTTCTCGGGTCCACTTGATGATGTCTTGAGACTGACTCTGAGAGGCGGTGCTGTACGGCTTCTTAGACGATCTTACTCTGGTAGTTGCCCCCAGAGAGAAGGAAACCTGGTGAGGCGATCTTGCTCGGGACAAACGAGAAAGGTCCCGAAAAACTTGAAGGCAGTAATGGTTTACGGAACGAGACGAGTTAAGTTGTAGCTGACATCCAACTTCAGGACTCCGCCAAGGTGCTCGGCGTGATAGTTGAGAAACGCCTGAAGCCAACCATGATGAGACGAAATACCACAAAAAGGAGACTGCTGAGCACGATCGCGAAGTGACGCACTGGTCCACGACCTAAACAGGACCGGGATACTTAGATCCCAGCGGAAGATAGCACTACGAATAACATTTTCATACCATAGCATTTCGATAGATGCGGCGTTAGTAGTGGCTTCTCTTCCCCACCTGTTGACCTGCTTGCCATGAAAAGAGCTACATTCAACAACCCGTGCCGATACCATGGCGCAGTGGCAGCACTGTGGACAAGTACTCTACTCAATCTCCAGCCATGAGCTGAAAGTAAACACGGAGAGCTTAGCTACCATATTACCAGCTCCTAACCGAACACAGATGCGCCATCCATTATAAGTACCGGATTGAGAATTTAGCCACCCCTAATGCAACTACTGCGATCACATCAATACGGCGGAACACGCGCTTTTCAAGTGTAATCGATGGGAATAGAAGAGAGTTGTGGCATTTTTTAAAGTGGGACTGGCCCTGAGGGTCGACAACATCATCGACTCGACATAATGTTCAAAGGGCAAGAAGAATGGACGGCATACTCGAGTTATCATAGATAGGAGATAGAGCGGCAGCAGCAGCGTAAAGTGAAGCCCTAAAGCCCTGAGCACTAAGTTCTCTGAGCTCAGGATGTAAGGGCATCGCCGAACAGACTGCGATACGCCGACTGAACGAAGCACTGGCAGAAAGAAGTACTAGGATCAAACAGCGGGCAAGGTCTGGTGAGAAAAACTGAAAGTAATTTTAACGCAGAGCCCCAGTTTTTACGTAAGTGGAGATTCGGATGTGGTTTTAGTGAGTCGGTCAATTTTACAGAAAGTAGGGGTCTTCTGAAGATTTCCACATCCGTTAAAAAAATGTTGGGTTAGGTTAGGTTAATTAAATTTTTTTTTTCAAAATTTTCAGGCGATGATTATCCATTTTTTTCATTGTAAAAATAATCGCCAATGATTTCTTTATAGTAGCTACTTAAATACCAAACGTTAAACGACGTCTCCTTACTGTATATTAGCCAACGTATATTGCATCACAATCAAGTCACCATTCCTCGATTAAGATCGCCTAGTGATTTTCTTCAGATAGCTGTACCAGTGGAAATTTGAAATTGAAATCTATTAGTTCCCTTTTGGTGCGTACCCATTGCAAGCAGTATTTTCAAACTGGACCCGTTGAGAGGCTATACAAAAATAAAGTACAGTTTTTGCTTATTTAAATGAAACTGAACACGGCACTGTTTGAGAAAGCTCACAAACTCACCAAGGAAGTCTTGGGAAAGTGGAATCGGCTAGCTAAGTAATGACGATTACGCCGAGATGATGACTATCTGGAAATGAAAAAAAAATAACAAAATTATAGGGCGCACATATTGAACCCTAACAGCTAAGAGTGCGTACCAATAATAAGCATAATCGTTCCGTCGTAGACTCTCTTCTAGCGGAACTCATCTTTCATGTAATACCCACTAACAAAATTTTCTTAATTATGTTTTCTTATGGTAATGTAACGACAAACGACACCCAAGCGTTTTACACTAATTTCAAATAAAGACCAGTGTGGTCTAGCGCAACATCCTATAATTATTACGGCGAGGTAGGTAGAAATAGGACAATTTACCTACAACTTCCTCTTTTTATACGCTAATGATAGGGGATTTAAACGAAAATAATTCAACAGAAAAATTTGTAAGACAAAAGAAACCGACAATTAAATAGCTTTTGATGATACTTTTCCTAAATAATTGCATTTAAATGCTCATTTCGTATCAAAAAGATTTTAGACGTCGTTTAGAGCGAAGTTAATTATTTGATTTTATACAGGGCCACTCTGAATCGAATTGAATAATCAGATTTAAAGAGCATTGCAAATTATTCTAGTAATACAACCAACCGTCTGCCTGTTAAAAGTGGCAGCATTAACTTGGGGGAGGCTTAATAAGGGTGGATTTCGACTCTTTTTTTGGTTTTCACGTATAATTCGGAAACTACGCACTTTATGACAAAAGTTTATCGGCATAGAAACAAAGTACATCAAATTGCCCACAAATTATATTCCTTAAGTTTTTTCCTCAGGAAAACGGTTTAGGCGCTAGCACGCATTAAAGTTCAAAAAACTTTCAAAAGCGATCAAAATTGCTCAAATTGATCAAAGTGCTCATAACTCGAAAACTACGCACTTTTGGAGAAAAATATATTTATACAAAAATAAGGCAAATTTAATTTCCTACAAATTATGCCTCTTACATTTTTTTCGTCAAACAAATAGTTGAGGTGGTAGAGCGACTTCGATCCAAAATTCATCCTTCTCGAAAACTTTCGTGTATTCTCGTTTCTCGCTAGCTCGCTCTGCAAAACCACCCATCAAACTTCAAAGACGTTTTCCACAACGAAGACGGAACTTAAAACGGTCTACTAGAGTATATATTATATAATTTACATTAAAAATGCGATTTATTAATACAATTTTTTTTTAGTTTTACCTCCAAAACCACTCTACATACTTCAACGAGCTCTAGCGCCTAAACTGCTTATTTAACGAAAAAAAATAAAAGACATGATTAGTAGGAAATTGAATCCACTTTATTTTTGTATAGAAACACTATTCGCTAAAAGTGCATAGTTTCGAGTTATAAGCGAGAAACAAAGAAACAGTTTTTTGGTAAATTTTCGAACTTTTGCCAAACTTTAATGCACTCTAGCTCCTAAGCCGCGCGTTTTAAAAAAACCGTTAGAATATAATTTGAAGGATGTTAAATGTACATTATTTTTGTAAATAAGACTTTTCTCTAAAAGTGTGTAGTTTTCGAGTTATAAGCGATAAAGCAAAAACCAGTTTTTTGGCAAATTTTTGAATTTTGTTAAACTTTAACGCGCTCTAGGTCTTAAACCGTGCATCTTAGAGAAAAAATTTTGTAAATATAATTTGTAGGGTATTAAACTTACTTTATTTTTTTATAGAAACGATTTTCTCTAAAAGTGCGTAGTTTTCGAGTTATAAGCAATATACCAAGAACAAGTTTTCAAATTCTTGTCATGGCGCCTCTAGCGCCTAAAACGCGCGTCTGAGAAAAAAACCGAAGAAATGCGATTTGGAGGATATTGAACATACTTTATTGTAGTATAGAAAGAATTTTCTCTGAAAGTGCGAGGTTTTTGAGTTATAAGCGACAAACAAAAAAGAATTTTTCTTTTTAATTTTACCAAATTTTACCGCATTCTAGCGTCTAAGTCGTTTGTCTGAGGAGAAAACCTTTCAAATATAGTTTGTAGCAAATTTTATCTAGTTTATTTTTAAATAGATGGACTTTTCTCAAAAAGTGTCTAGTTTTGAAGTTATTAGAGAAAACCTGAATAAAGAGCAAAAAGCCACCCTTTTCGAACCTCCCCCAAGTTAATGCTGCCACTTTTAAGAGACAGACGGTCGGTTTTATTACTCACTTGCAATGTTCTTTTAACCTGCACTGGTCAAAATTAAAAATTTTATATTTTTATATTTCGCTTTTTTGCCTCCCGGAACACTATGTCCGATATACTCTCAACTTCAACGTGCTCTACCACCTCAGCTGTTAATTTTACAAAAAAAATCTAAGAGGCATAAATTGTTGGAAATTGAATGTACCTTATTTTTGTATAAAAACACTTTTCTCTAAAAGTGCATAGTTTTCGATTTATGAACGAATGAAAAAATTTTTGGTCAATTTTGGAAGTTTTTTAACTTTAGCGCATGCTAGCGCCTAAATCGTTTACCTGAGAAAAAAAATTTAAGAGATATAATTTGTAGAAAGCTTTATGTTCTTTGTTTTTATGCTAATCAACTTTTGTCATAAAGTGCGTAGTTTTCGAGTTATACGCGAAAAGCCCCAAAAAGAGCCGAAGTCCACTCTTCGCGAGCCTGCTACTTTTAACAGACAGACGGTCAGTTTTATTACTAATATGCAATGCTCTTTCATCCTGCATAGTCAAAAATTTTGTACTTTACGCTTTCGCTTGATATGTATTTATAATAGATGAGGGCTGAGGATTACAATGTCAAATCAAATTTTAATGTTTATTCGCGAGCAGGATAGAACAGAACCATCGAATCGCATAATCGAATCAAATCGAATAATTAGGTCGAATTCGATTGTTTTTCATTTTTTGCACTCGAGTAGGAAATTAATTAGTAATTTCGTAATTCGTTAACCAAACTCAGTTAAGAACAATAAATGTTTAAGTAAAAAAAAAACTTTTTAATTTTTACGTCGTTAGTGTTGGGTATAATAAATTCGTATTAAAACCGAAACGCATTGTAAAATTTATGATACCCCAATTTTGGTTAAAGTTTTGTTAACAAAAAGGTACAATTTAAAATACGATTATACTAGAATAAACTTTTTAAGGTTTTGTTTTAAATAAATTTGTGCGTGCGTTGCTGGCTGCCGTTCGTCCCTTTTTTTTATTCTTTTAGCACACGTCGACTTCACCAGCTTGTTCTTTATTAGATAAGTTTGATAATACTAAAAAAAGTTTTTATGTGAACAAAGTACAAATATAGTAACGTATAACGCATAACGTGTTCTATTAGAAAATAATGAATTTTTATAAATGGAAGGCTGGGCGGTAGATGAAAGTCGAAACCAATTAGCGTTATCAAATTCTCTTTCAGCTTGAGCTATTTACTCTTGTTTCGTTTTTAAAAGGATGCCGACAATCTTGGTATCAAAGTGGCAGGTGCCTTACGGTCATAACGCTCGTAGAACCAGAAAGTTAGCAATCTTGTAAGTAATACATCTGGTCATATCGTACGTTCGCCGATTGTAAAATAGACGCTCTGGAGCCTTTTAGAGAAAAATTGAAAAGTAAGTGTCGCAAAGTTTTCATATGCTAGCGCCTCTCGGGCCGCTGTGGCCTCTCGGAAGATGTTTTTGTTCTTTGCCACCATTTGTAATCACACCACCGAACTAAAAGCCAAATAGATGGACAACGCATTGACCGTTCCGACGAAACCGGTCTTACGTTAAATCAAAGACCGTCTAATATTACGTTTATTTAGATAGTATTTGGTTAAATAGGCCCACAATAAACCTAGAGGGATTGCTCGCTCTTTACATTTAGACTAAAACCATTTCCGAATGCTCAAAATTGTTTATGTAGGACTATAATATTCAGAAAGTTAAATCGTATTATGCGTAGGTCTAGAAGTAGAATTAGCTGAAGTAAAAAGTTTTTAGAGATATCTGGGTAATGCCAACTCCCAGAGCACCGTACGAGTCAAATTACAGCAGTTACTGAAAACGAATTATCGAATTATCTATAGAACGAACATTTCGAAGTATTGATATACGAGTAGTATCGAAAATATTTTAATTATCAGTATATTAAAATAACACTGCCCCACGTTGGGCGCCTAATTAACGTGGTCAAGCAGATTAATGCACGTGCTATTATTATTAGGTTAGGTTAGGTTAGACTAAGTTAAGTTAGGTTAGGTTAGGTTAGGTTAGGTTAGGTTATGTTAGGTTAGGTTAGGTTAGGTTAGGTTAGGTTAGGTTAGGTTAGGTTAGCTTAGGTTAGGTTAGGTTAGGTTAGGTTAGGTTAGGTTAGGTTATGTTGGGTTAGGTTAGGTTAAGTTAGGTTAGGTTAGGTTGCTAAGAGTTATCCAAGAATACCGCACTGTCTCGGCCGAAACGGCGACGGTGCTAACGTTTATGCTGCTACTAGATCTTTTAGCTACCGAAGGAAACAGCAGCAGGAGTGAAAAAACGATAAACAAATGGCAAGCTAGATATGACACCTAATAGAAAGAAAAGTGAGCCTACAAAATGATTCCTGACATAAGGAGGGATGTGGACAGCCAGAAAGTACGGACAACCAAACTCTCTCTCCAATCGTGATGGCGGACGCAGCGGTATTACCAGGAATGGATTAGCACTAGAGAAAGAGAGATTTCCCTCTCTTTCTTTCGGGTTTTAACAGGTCAGAACATCCAACCCTGTACAGTTGCCGGGAAACTAGATTTTATCCCCGGTGCAGTTCCAGAAGAGAGTTTTCTAAACCCCTTCTATAAAAAAAGGTTAGGTTAGGTATCACCCATTTATCAACTTTTACGTCGAAACGTAAACCTTTTCGGAAGAGTTTAAAAGTGAAAATTTAAAAAAATGGTTAACTGTCGAGTATTTCTGTTAAGAAATTTTCGGTTTGTATTCCAATTTATTCGTACCCTTTTCCCCTCTCCCCATTCCCTCCTCCTAGTGACTAGTTACGCTACTGATTTAGAGACCCACGGACTAGTATTGAAAAAAATAACGAACAAAAGTTGACCGAACACACTCAGTAAATATGACGCAAATAATGAAAAATTAGAAATATTGAAAATAAACTTTTTTGTAAATAAAAAATGATTTTATGTGAAAACACTAAAACAGTAAACTGTAAACTTGACGTCTTGTATTACAAGCGTATTTATAGGTTAGGCCTTTAGTGCATAAGTAAGTTCACGTAAGGTTATGTTTAAAAATCAAAATCATGAGGAGCGTCTGATTTTACCATGTACATCTAGGGCGTCTGCTTGAACTATTTTCTGTTCTTAAGGTCTGAAGGTGCGAGAGGCGAGAGCTCAGCTTGGACTTAATTCGGTTTCAACCCAATAAACACAGCTACGTTTATTATACATAACGTCTGTGTGGTGTAATATACGTATCTTGTATAGTTTTTAGACGTATATAATTGGTATTTTTTTAAACGTAGCAATTTTTACATTTACTCTAGGTACGTAAGTTCTACGTCGTATAATAAACGTAATTAAATAACGAGTAATATATGGAAATGCAAAATATGGTTTATGACCAAAGGTAGTTAAAACTTACAGTTCTTATACGTTTTTACGACAACGTATATTAAATGGCAAAAATATACGTATATTTGACGTCTAAATTAATACTTGAAATAAATAGATTTTAAGTACGTATAATATACGTTTAACATACCTCTAAAACAACCAATCGTAATTTTGTAAATAATTTTTTTTATAAAAATACATAGGTAGAATAATTATTGTTCTTATTTACGTATTTATTTAAAAAACTGCTAGCACTTTTTTAACCGAATATCTACGTTTATTAGACGTATTTTTATACCGGATAAAAACCAAAGCTCAACGGTTTAAAACTACGTTATAAAGAGCGACATCAGCTCTTTTTAATCAAAATTAAATATACTAATTAGTAACGTTAGGTATTTGAACATTTTATACGTATAATATACGTATAACTGTGTTTATTGGAGAGAGCGCAGCTTGGACTTAATTTGATCTCAACTATAACCGGGAAGACTTTTTCCGAAGAAGTTGGAGGCGCGAAGTTGTCTTGGCTTGCTAAATGAAATGTTATAGAAAATATCTTTTCGTTGGTTGTAAAGATTTATTCTTAAGACGTAAAATGTGTGAAGCATTTATGTTTGCTCTACTGATTTTTCCTGATCGGCAATAAAGAACAGATTACACTTAACAATGCCTTTAAATACCCAACTGCTTTAGAGCTCGACTAATAAATATTTTATGTATTTCATGTAAAACACCTGCCTGATGGAGATTGATTTAAAATGAGCTACACGTCCTCTATAACAACTGCAACGAAATAAATCTACAAGTTTGTGCTCGAAATTTAAAAATTTGCAATATTTTGCCCAAGTACACGAAAAAAGGAGGTAACTTTTTGGTGTAATAAGAACAGGTGAAATGAAACCAATTAGTTGCATTGATGCCCTAATCATGACAAGTACTACTACTTACGATTCGTTCTACAATACAACTGCTCGGTTTATTAGTAATAAACCATCATTAGCTTCAGAGTGTACTTTACTTTAATTACGTGTTGTTATTTTCGCCGGATGGATACAAGACGAATTGCACGCGAGTTGAAAGAATTGAAATTTTCGTCAGTATTGAGGCATTTCGGAAAAGGGCGTACGTACGATTTGTAAGGCGGAAGAAAAACTTTTTGTGTCGACATTTAACGTAAATAAAATGGCACATTTGGAATCGAAGACTAAATAGTTATTAGTACTTTACGGCATTCTAGCGCCACACTCGAAGGAGACGTCTAGAAACGCCCAAAAACTTGTCGGCACTTCTTTTAAAACTTCAAATTGACCCTCGTAAAGCTACGCTCGGTTTTAATAAGCGGTCATAATTTTTTCCGTGCTCTTGTTTACTTTAAAATAATTTTTTTGCCCAAGTGTTTATTGCGCGCGGATGCGGATGTAGAGAAAAAGCTATTGATCTGGTGTAGGTTGTGGCTCGATTCTGGTGCAAATCTGAGTTTATTTCCAACATAGACAATATCGCCCCAAGAGAGCCCTTGTGGATGATTGCGGTTAGGTCCTACGTCCTACCACTACAACATTGTCGTGGTAAGGTGGTAGAAAGAAAATTATAGTTTCAAAACGAGCGTTTTTGGTTACCTTTGAAGCGAACTTCCAATTTTTCTGTTTTGCGAATCTGAAAAATATTTTTGTTCCCCACAATGACGCAATAAAAATAGTTGAATTTAAAAAAAACGTAAAAATATGCACCCACTCGATAAATATCAAAACTTTCCGAAAGACATTGAAGTCTTAAAACCACTGCAGACATTCAAACGAATATAGATAGACATTCACAAGCCGTCGTTATTAATATTTGATGATGCCGATTGAAGAGTTAGGTAAGCCTTACACATTTTCGGTCTCTCAGGTTGAATTGCATTTGCATGTATATAGGATACAGCAAAATATATTCCCAATAGACCTATATTCCAATATTCCCACCCTTTTTTTTTCCTTTTTAACTCAGATACAACTAAAACACGAACGTCTAAATTTGATATGTGAAGACGATAAAATTTTACTTTTGATTTAATCCGAGAAAGACAATTTGAAATTTAAATCTTACATGAGAGCGATTAAAAATGCAAGAGGTTAGTGCACTCTAGAACTACTGTGAAGTAGTAAATGAAATTTTATGCAATGCACACGGACGATGAAAAGTCTGCTACTAAATAGAGTTTGGTGACTGCTCTAAGCTCCAAAGCGCACGAAAACTCGAAAGCAGTTGTTAGTTGTAGGTACAGCTTCGAGAAATCTATGTAAATGCAAAAGTAGCTTTGTGTGTGTAAAATGATTAGCTAACGTGTTAAAAACTGAAAAAAAACTCGGTGGAAAATCTGTAGTACTGACCTCACTCCTATTTTCACCAAGAAATGCCTCAAAATAAAAAAGTCCGGTAATTCCTCTAAGTACAAAAATATTTCAAATAAAACAAGATAACTTTAAAACGCGGGGGCTGTACCAAAAAATATTTATTTAAAAAAATTTTTTTAAATATTAGGCTCGTTACAGTTACTCCCCATAATTTAATGAAAAGTAGAAAACATTTAAATTAGAATAAATAGCCCCGAAGAAAAGTTTTAAGCGGAACGTGTTATGACTTTCTTATGCTTAAAGTGACAGTTACGTGTAATGCCCCCCCCCTCTCTACATTTTTCAAACCTTTTTGCATAACTTTTTCAATAATTTCTTACGATTCCGTTCTCGGGTGGCCAGGAATCTACACAAAAAGTTTAATTTTATTGCATTTATAGTGCTTATCGAAGAAGGCGAAGGAAAATTCTTCTAACCCCCTCCCTAGGCGCTCGCTTTTATCGTTTTTTTATTTTTTACAATCGGGACGTTAGTTAACACTCGGGTCTCTTTATTATTGTTAATTTTCAAATGTTTTCGAAGAAATTTATAATTTCGAAATTGGTGTAGGGGAAGAGGGATAAAAAGGGGGTAGTACAAAATTTCATTTATTTTTACCAGTACCTTGCGGTTCCTTTCTCGTGTCTACAGAAGTGGAAGGATCTTTGAATGGGGGAGCAGAAAGTCTAAGTTGTGTACGAAGTCAAATTCCTATTTTTTGAACTAAGGAGGTGTAAGTAGCGGAAGGTTACACCTCCTTGTTCAACTTCGTTTACCAATACTTTGCGGTTCCGTTATCGTGTCGTCTGTATTTCATATAGAAGAGAACATCAAGATATAAAGATTTTGAACTAGAAGATACGTGGAAATTGATGGGGGGGGGATTTATATCCCCCCCCAATCGAATTTATTTTTACCAGTACTTTGCGGTTTCTTTCTCGTGTCTACTACAGCAGTGGAAGGATCTTCGAATAGGGATCAGCAAGTCTAAGTTGTGTAGGAAGTCGAATCCGCGTTTTTGGAACTAATAGTCTACGGCAAGGGAGTGAATGAGAGAGTTACGTCCCCTTGTTTAACTTCGTTTACCAATATTTTGCGGCTCCGTTATCGTGTCGTCAGTATTCCATATAGAAGACGACATCAGGATACGAAGATTTCAAACTATACGATATCGTCAAAGCAACGGCTACTCATACCGCCGTTAATCAAAATACTCGGCACTTTAGACAACGAGAGTAGTCTGCTTTATCCTGATAAACTGGTGGGTTTGAACCCTAAGGTTTCCTAAAGTCTGAAGAATAGCACTATAACATGGTCAACCCTTGGCAGAACACTGGAAGCACAATATACACAAAGGTCTCCCCTGGTTTCAATTAAACGGGACGACTTGAACTGATGCCCCACGTTGGGCTCCTAATGTAGAAATGAAAACCTTAAGGATAGAACTATAACGTGGTCAACCCTTGGAAGAACACTGGAAGCTCAATACACACAAAGCTCTCCCCTGGTTTCAATTAAACGGGACGACTTGTACTAATGCCCCACGTTGGGCGCCTAATTTGAATAAAAATAATATTTATATTTTTAAAAATTAAAAGTAATTTCTTGATAAGACTGATTTCTCAGTCTAAGACTGATTTCTCAGTCTTATTAAATAATATAAAAATCAGGTTAAAATAATTATTGTAATGAGAGACTAATCGCAAGCTTAACCCCTTTCAAGTCAAACCTGGCTTACGTTTTAATTTTTTTATTAAAAATTTTTTTTTAAATTGAAAACATACTAAATTTTTATTAGACCATCTAAAGCTGTAGTTCCCGTCTCTAATCGTAAAGGTAAATCTCGATCGGGTGGAAGTTCCACGATGTGTAATCTGAGTTTGGTATTGTATTACGTAAATAAAAATAAAGAAAGACGCGATTTTTCGTGGATGCCTCGTAGAGAAAGCTTTTAACGAATTTGAAAATTTGATAAACTTGCTCCAGTCCCAAGCATTTCCCAGAGGTATCCAACTTTCTAATTGAATCCATCTATTTGATTTCTTTTTATTGCGAAGTGAGAACTCGACTTTTTCTTTTCTTTTCCGTGTGCACAAACACTTTTTTTGTGTGGCACAATCTCACTAAATGAAATCAATAATTAATTCTCGTATGAAGGAGCGTAAAAAGAAAAGCTTAAAAATGTATGCAATTTTTTACATTATTTGTCTTTATACGACTTCTTTATTACTTAAATAGAACGAAATAACATAGGTCACAAGTCTCGGGCGTCTTGTAAAAAGCTACTTTTAACCAAACGCCAAAAGAAAATGAAAGAAAAAAATAATAAATTTTGTATACACCGGTAGCACGAGTCTCATCCAATAAATCATTCGTACATGACACCAAAATAAAACGAAAATAAAATTATATTTCACCTGCTATAATTCTTTTAAACCTTTTATGTATTTCGACATTTTGCTTTTGCAGCAAAGCATACGTAATTTAGATCTAGGACTCGAAATTTATCAAAATTCCATTGAAAACTAAATGCCTTTACACAAAACGCTATAATGCATTTAAGTTATCGTTTTCGCGATGAAAAGCAAGAGAACACTTACGTCAAATATTCATATCATTTATGTCACGAACAGGGCAAAAATTAACTGCTCCGAACTTCAACTTAAGGCTCCTTCTTTCCACATTTAGAGATCCTATTAACTTCCGAGACGTATAGAAGTTAAATATAAATTTATTACTTAATACCTCCTTTCAGATTTTCACTCCAGTTCAAGATATTACTTTGTATTAATTAGAAATGTTTTACACTACAACAGTAGTGTAACTTTTCCTATTTTGTTTGACAAATAATAAAAAGTAGTGGAAAAAGTTCTATTTCTGAAAACCCTAAGAGTCCACTCGAATAGTAGTTTGGCGGGAAAATTATTGATTTTTTTTGCTATCGTTCTTTATTTATATTGGGATGCTGAATCCAAATTTTAACTTTTCCACCTCGTTTTGGGAAAATTACGAAAAACCTCAAAAAATTATAGTTTTCAGTTTTTTGTTTATAACTTGACAAATACGCACTTTATGAAAAATGCACTTCTATACAAAAATAAACTAAATGAAATTTTCTATAAATTATGTCTCCTAGTTCTTTTTCTTTTAATAAACGTTTTAGGCGTTAGAGCGCGCTAAAGTTTTAAGATATTCCAAAATCGGCCCAAAAACCGTTTCTTAGTTTTTAGCTTATAACTCGGAAATTACGTACTTTTAGAGAAAAGTTTATCTATAAAAAAATAAATTAAATTAAATTTGCTATAAATTATGTTTCATTTTTTTTTTTGTTCAAACAAATAGTTTGGACGATGAGGGCTTTAAAAATTCACAAAACTCCAAAATCGGCCTAAAAACTGTTTTTTAGTTTTTCGCTTATAACTCTGAAACTACGCACTTTAAGAGAAAAAAGTTTAACTATAAAAAAATAAATTAAATTAAATTTACCATAAATTACCATTTCTATTTTTTTTTCTTCAGACGAACAGTTTAGACAGACGATAGAGGGCTTTACAAATTCACAAAAACTCTAAAATCGCTCCAAAAACTGTTACTTAGGTTTTTGCTTATAACTCAAAAACTACGCACTTTTAGAGAAAAGTTTATCTATAAAAAAATAAATTAAATTAAATTTGCTATAAATTATGTTTCATATTTTTTTTGTTCAGACAAATAGTTTAGACGATAGAGAGCTTTAAAAATTTACAAAACTCTAAAATCGGCCCAAAAACTGTTTTTTAGTTTTTCGCTTGTAACTCTGAAACTACGCACGTTAAGAGAAAAGTTTATCTATAAAAAAATAAATTAAATTAAATTTACCATAAATTACCATTTCTATTTTTTTTTCTTCAGACGAACAGTTTAGACGATAGAGGGCTTTACAAATTCACAAAAACTCTAAAATCGGTCCAAAAACTGTTATTTAGTATTTCGCTTATAACTCGAAAACTACGCACTTTTATAGAAAAGTTTATCTATAAACAAATAAATTAAATTAAATTTGCTATAAATTATGTTTCAAATTTTTTTTTGTTCAGACAAATAGTTTAGACGATAGAGAGCTTTAAAAATTTACAAAACTCTAAAATCGGCCCAAAAACTGTTTTTTAGTTTTTCGCTTGTAACTCTGAAACTACGCACGTTAAGAGAAAAGTTTATCTATAAAAAAATAAATTAAATTAAATTTACCATAAATTACCATTTCTATTTTTTTTTCTTCAGACGAACAGTTTAGACGATAGAGGGCTTTACAAATTCACAAAAACTCTAAAATCGGTCCAAAAACTGTTATTTAGTATTTCGCTTATAACTCGAAAACTACGCACTTTTATAGAAAAGTTTATCTATAAAGAAATAAATTTAATTAAATTTGCTATAAATTATGTTTCATATTTTTTTTTGTTCAGACAAATAGTTTAGACGATAGAGAGCTTTAAAAATTTACAAAACTCCAAAATCGGCCCAAAAACTGTTATTTAGTTTCTCGCTTATAACTCTGAAACTACGCACTTTCAGAGAAAAGTTTATCTATAAAGAAATAAATTAAATTAAATTTCCTATAAATTATGTTTCCTATTTTTTTTCTTCAGGTAAACAGTTTAGACGATAGAGGGTTTTAAAAATTCCCAAAACTCCAAAATCGACCTAAAAACTATTTTTTAGTTTTCCGAGTATAACTCAGAAACTACACACTTTTAGAGAAAAGTGTAACTATGTAAAATTAAAGTAAATTAAATTTTCTACAAATTACGTTTAATAGTTTTCACGTCAGATATACGGTTAAGGCCTGGTGCGGCGTTAGAGCGCGTTGAAGTTCAGTGTAATATATCGGTCGTAGCTACTAAGCTCTCGTGGTAAGCTCTATATTTAAAGCAATTCACAAACTTAATAGACATTTTTAAGTAGATCACATACATATTTGTCCTTTTTTCCTAACTCAAAAAATAAGGAGATAAATTAATAAAAAATACAAAAGTTAATGAACCAGCCATAGCAAGACGACTAAGCGCCATTTTCAAAAATGTGATTTATCATGTGGTACAGTTTGGAGTAGTCCACCTGATGAAACACCCTGTATAAACTCTATCATCTAATGTCAACGTGTCAGTTAATTTCATAATTATGACTGATTATGACGAACCCAAATCGCCGCATGAGGTGCTTGTTAAATTTTTAGCTCCTCTAATTTGTAGGTATAAAAGATACGTATGTGTTTAACGTCCACTAGCGCCATTAAAAAAATATTTACTTGTAAATTTTTTTTATTAGAAAAATAAGGTGCTCTAACTTCATCTTGCAATATTAACTTTTTATGTTAAAAAAGTAATTCTTTTCACCAACATCGTCAATTTTGTAATAAATTTTTACGACTTAAAAATACACTTCCCAAAAGAAAAACGAAGAAAAGTAATTTTTCTTTTGTATTTTAAAACGTAATTTACAACCTTTTTTTTATTTTAAAATAATTACTACAAAAGTGTGGCTCGAAAGACCATAATCGTCCGGAAAATGCAAGTATATTCATGAGAATTTTTCTGAAGACGTCGGAAACGAGTTAACAAAAAAAAGAAAAGTCGACGGAAACGGTAAACACGGCGCGGACCCCCATTAAGTTTTCTGTTCGAAATGCCTAGGCTAGGATTCACGGATTATAATATGGAAACTCAAGAGGAATTTGTCTTGTCTCGGTGTGAATTATGCAAATGCAAACCGCTAACGTGGAAATTCGCCTTTTAAATTGCATTTCTACGGCTATAAATAAGAGCTTTTCCTTCAAATAATGAAGCAAAATCTTAAGAAATCCTTACTTTTTAAAGATACAAAATTGAAAAGAGCTTTTTTTGTATATCTCTAGTTAGTTGTTAAGTTGAGTGCCGCGCAATAAAATAATAAATTCCGGCGCGCACCAATTTAATTCGGGATAGAAACCATCTTCGTGCGGTTTATATTTTATACGGTGGTAAATTGTTGATAAATGTTGTACCGAACAAAACAAGTCCCTTGGTCTAAAAATTGCCACTAATTATTATTATTTGGCCTCGAGGTACATTTTTAATGGTTTATACGGAATAAAATAATAATGGTCGGTCGAGGGCAGCCATGTGACGCGTCCGATCATGCGTGCGTTTGTGGTTCGCTTCTTTTTTAAATTAAAAATTTTTGTAGCCATTACGTGACATTATCTCGTGAAATGTGAGTAAATATAAAACGTACGTACACACGAGATTTAACGTGACTAAAAAATTACCACCAATCGTGTTTTTATACAGAGGGGCCACTGCTCACTAAGTTACTAACAACTACAACTGTAACAACCAGTCATTTGTTTGCTCTTGACAAAAATGCGATACTTTTAGATGTAAATTACTAAATTACGCTCAAAAAAGGTGGCTGGACTGGACTGAAAGCTACATAAAAAGTCGAATTAACGAATAAATACGAAAAAGGCACTCCAGACATTAAAAGACACTTAGAACCAGTATTTAAGCCACTGAATAATCGATAAAAAGTTCAATTGGCGATTAGATACAAACAAAACACTTCAAGTACTAAGATCCGCTCTGAAGCGGTGGCTGGACTTACTGAAAACTTCATGAAAAGTCCAATTAACGAAAAAATACCAAAAAGACACTCCAGAGACATTAAAAGACACTTAGAACCAGTATTTAAGTCACTGAAAAATCCATGAAAACTCCAATTGGCGATTAGATACCAAAAAACACTTCAAGTACTAAAATACGCACAGAAGCGGTGGTTGGACTTACTGAAAACTTCATGAAAAGTCCAATTAACGAGTAAATAGCAAAAAGACACTCCAGAGACATTAAAAGACACTTAGAACCAGTATTTAAGCCACTGAAAAATCCATAAAAAGTCCAATTGGCGATTAGATACAAACAAAACACTTCAAGTACTAAGATACGCTCTGAAGCGGTGGCTGGACTTACTGAAAACTTCATGAAAAGTCCAATTAACGAAAAAATACCAAAAAGACACTCCAGAGACATTAAAAGACACTTAGAACGAGTATTTAAGTCACTGAAAAATCCATAAAAACTCCAATTGGCGATTACATACAAAAAAATACTTCAAGTACTAAAATACGCACAGAAGCGGTGGTTGGACTTACTGAAAACTTCATGAAAAGTCCAATTAACGAGAAAATAGCAAAAAGACACTCCAGAGACATTAAAAGACACTTAGAACCAGTATTTAAGCCACTGAAAAATCCATAAAAAGTCCAATTGGCGATTAGATACAAACAAAACACTTCAAGTACTAAGATACGCTCTGAAGCGGTGGCTGGACTTACTGAAAACTTCATGAAAAGTCCAATTAACGAAAAAATACCAAAAAAACACTCCAGAGACATTAAAAGAGACTTAGAACGAGTATTTAAGTCACTGAAAAATCCATGAAAACTCCAATTGGCGATTACATACAAAAAAATACTTCAAGTACTAAAATACGCACAGAAGCGGTGGTTGGACTTACTGAAAACTTCATGAAAAGTCCAATTAACGAGTAAATAGCAAAAAGACACTCCAGAGACATTAAAAGACACTTAGAACGAGTATTTAAGTCACTGAAAAATCCATAAAAACTCCAATTGGCGATTACATACAAAAAAATACTTCAAGTACTAAAATACGCACAGAAGCGGTGGTTGGACTTACTGAAAACTTCATGAAAAGTCCAATTAACGAGTAAATAGCAAAAAGACACTCCAGAGACTTTAAAAGACACTTAGAACCAGTATTTAAGCCACTGAATAATCGATAAAAAGTCCAATTGGCGATTAGATACAAACAAAACACTTCAAGTACTAAGATACGCTCTGAAGCGGTGGCTGGACTTACTGAAAACTTCATGAAAAGTTCAATTAACGAATAAATACAAAAAGACACTCTAGAGACATTAAAAGACACTTAGAACGAGTATTTAAGTCACTGAAAAATCCATGAAAAATCCAATTGGCGATGAAATACAAACAAAACACTTTAAGTACTAAAATACGCTCAGAAGCGGTGGCTGGACTTACTGAAAGCTTCACGAAACGTTAAATTAACGAATAAATACAGAAAAGACACTCCAGAGACATTAAAAGACACTTAGAACGAGTATTTAAGCCACTGAAAAATCCATAAAAAGTCCAATTGACGATTAGATACAAATAAAACACTCCAATGACTAAATTACGCTCAGAAAAAAGGGCTGGACTTACTGAAAACTTCATGAAAAGTTCAATTAACGAATAAATACAAAAAGACACTCCAGAGACATTAAAAGACACTTAGAACGAGTATTTAAGTCACTGAAAAATCCATGAAAAGTCCAATTGGCGATGAGATACAAACAAAACACTTTAAGTACTAAAATACGCTCAGAAGCGGTGGCTGGACTTACTGAAAGCTTCACGAAACGTTAAATTAACGAATAAATACAGAAAAGACACTCCAGAGACATTAAAAGACACTTAGAACGAGTATTTTAGCCACTGAAAAATCCATGAAAAGTCCAATTGACGATTAGATACAAATAAAACACTCCAATGACTAAATTACGCTCAGAAAAGGGGGCTGGACTTACTGAAAACTTCATGAAAAGTTCAATTAACGAATAAATACAAAAAGACACTCCAGAGACATTAAAAGACACTTAGAACGAGTATTTAAGTCACTGAAAAATCCATGAAAAGTTCAATTAACGATTAGATACAAATTAAACACTCCAATGACTAAACTACGCTCAGAAAAGGGGGCTGGACTTACTGAAAACTTCATGAAAAGTTCAATTAACGAATAAATACAAAAAGACACTCCAGACATTAAAAGACACTTAGAACGAGTATTTAAGTCACTGAAAAATCCATGAAAAGTCCAATTGTCGATGAGATACAAACAAAACACTTTAAGTACTAAAATACGCTCAGAAGCGGTGGCTGGACTTACTGAAAGCTTCACGAAACGTTAAATTAACGAATAAATACAGAAAAGACACTCCAGAGACATTAAAAGACACTTAGAACGAGTATTTTAGCCACTGAAAAATTCATGAAAAGTCCAATTGACGATTAGATACAAATAAAACACTCCAATGACTAAACTACGCTCAGAAAAGGAGGCTGGACTTACTGAAAACTTCATGAAAAGTTCAATTAACGAATAAGTACAGAAAAGACACTCCAGAGACATTAAAAGACACTTAGAACGAGTATTTTAGCCACTGAAAAATCCATGAAAAGTCCAATTGACGATTAGATACAAATAAAACACTCCAATGACTAAATTACGCTCAGAAAAGGGGGCTGGACTTACTGAAAACTTCATGAAAAGTTCAATTAACGAATAAATACAAAAAGACACTCTAGAGACATTAAAAGACACTTAGAACGAGTATTTAAGTCACTGAAAAATCCATGAAAAATCCAATTGGCGATGAAATACAAACAAAACACTTTAAGTACTAAAATACGCTCAGAAGCGGTGGCTGGACTTACTGAAAGCTTCACGAAACGTTAAATTAACGAATAAATACAGAAAAGACACTCCAGAGACATTAAAAGACACTTAGAACGAGTATTTAAGCCACTGAAAAATCCATAAAAAGTCCAATTGACGATTAGATACAAATAAAACACTCCAATGACTAAATTACGCTCAGAAAAAAGGGCTGGACTTACTGAAAACTTCATGAAAAGTTCAATTAACGAATAAATACAAAAAGACACTCCAGAGACATTAAAAGACACTTAGAACGAGTATTTAAGTCACTGAAAAATCCATGAAAAGTCCAATTGGCGATGAGATACAAACAAAACACTTTAAGTACTAAAATACGCTCAGAAGCGGTGGCTGGACTTACTGAAAGCTTCACGAAACGTTAAATTAACGAATAAATACAGAAAAGACACTCCAGAGACATTAAAAGACACTTAGAACGAGTATTTTAGCCACTGAAAAATCCATGAAAAGTCCAATTGACGATTAGATACAAATAAAACACTCCAATGACTAAATTACGCTCAGAAAAGGGGGCTGGACTTACTGAAAACTTCATGAAAAGTTCAATTAACGAATAAATACAAAAAGACACTCCAGAGACATTAAAAGACACTTAGAACGAGTATTTAAGTCACTGAAAAATCCATGAAAAGTTCAATTAACGATTAGATACAAATTAAACACTCCAATGACTAAACTACGCTCAGAAAAGGGGGCTGGACTTACTGAAAACTTCATGAAAAGTTCAATTAACGAATAAATACAAAAAGACACTCCAGACATTAAAAGACACTTAGAACGAGTATTTAAGTCACTGAAAAATCCATGAAAAGTCCAATTGTCGATGAGATACAAACAAAACACTTTAAGTACTAAAATACGCTCAGAAGCGGTGGCTGGACTTACTGAAAGCTTCACGAAACGTTAAATTAACGAATAAATACAGAAAAGACACTCCAGAGACATTAAAAGACACTTAGAACGAGTATTTTAGCCACTGAAAAATTCATGAAAAGTCCAATTGACGATTAGATACAAATAAAACACTCCAATGACTAAACTACGCTCAGAAAAGGAGGCTGGACTTACTGAAAACTTCATGAAAAGTTCAATTAACGAATAAGTACAGAAAAGACACTCCAGAGACATTAAAAGACACTTAGAACGAGTATTTTAGCCACTGAAAAATCCATGAAAAGTCCAATTGACGATTAGATACAAATAAAACACTCCAATGACTAAATTACGCTCAGAAAAGGGGGCTGGACTTACTGAAAGCTACATGAAAAGTCCAATAAACGAATAAATACGAAAAAGACACTCCAGAGACATTAAAAGGCACTGAGAACCAGTATTTAAGCTTCTGAAAAATCCATGAAAAGCCCAATTGGCAATTAGATACCAAAAAACACTTCAAGTACTAAAATACGCTCAGAAGCGGTGGTTGGACTTACTGAAAACTTCATGAAAAGTCCAATTAACAAATAAATTGCAAAAAGACACTCCAGAGACATTAAAAGACACTTAGAACCAGTATTTAAGCCACTGAAAAATCCATGAAAAATCCAATTGGCAATTAGATACAAAAAAACACTTTAAGTACTAAAATACGCTCAGAAGCGGTGGTTGGACTTACTGAAAACTTCATGAAAAGTCCAATTAACGGATAAATAGCAAAAAGACACTCCAGAGACATTAAAAGACACTTAGAACCAGTATTTAAGCCACTGAAAAATCCATGAAAAGTCCAATTGGCGATTACATATAAACAAAACACTTCAAGTACTAAAATACGCCCAGAAGCGGTGGTTGGACTTACTGAAAACTTTATAAAGAGTCCAATTAACGAATAAATACAAAAAAGGCACTCCAGAGACATTAAAAGAGACTTAGAATCTGTGAATGCTCTTGAATGCGCAATACGATACTTTTCACAAAAAAACTTTTTGGAATTACGTCCTGTGTGACATAGGCCATTTAAAAACGATTTCGATGTTATTTTCGGTAAAATCGGTAGCGATATTTCTAGTAAAAGCCGAGAGGAGCTCATATTATGAAATTCTAACTGCCCGTTGGTAGGAAAATTGGTCGATTTTGTGGAACCCAATCTCTCTGGTTTGAAATGTAATTCGAATTTACATCGTAATGTTATATAAAACTACTTATTAACATTTTCAAACTGGTTTAAATTAAAAAATAATATTTATATACCGTCGTCTTTTTTTTAATTGTTTAGAGATTATTAAATATTTTTAATGTTCATAATTTAATACAAAAAGTTAATTTACTTTTAATATATTGCGCTATAAAGTAAACATAAACATAGGACGTTAATAGAATTCAACCTTTAAAAGATATATATTTTTTTATTCTTGTTTCTCATTTAGTTAAACTACCTTTTATAAAAATGTAAATTTCAAAATTTAATCCATAAATTTTTTATTTTTTATCGAGTCAAGATGGGCTATTATAAAAGATTGATATCTATGCCAAAATATTTTGTGCAAAAAAAAGAACCTAATTTTGTTTTGAACGAGACACACTCAGACCGGGGGTGTATTGAGCTCGGCCAGTGGCATACGTGTAATTAAAAGACACAAAAGCGAATTTTAATTGAATAATGAGAGCATCGCAGGACGTTGAGGAATCGTAACGATTAAAGAGTCTCTTCTCAGTAGGTATCGGCTCAAGAAAGTCGCGCCACTGCCCACTGCCCACTGCGGAGAGTAACCTTTAGGCTTTTTCAGGGTGTCCGTGTCGCCCCAAAATCTTGAGATGTTGACCGGGCTCGTCGAATTCTTCCAAAATTATAGCGATTATAACAGCTAATAGGATACGTACACCCTAATACACGTAGAGTACGGAGAATTAATTTCGAGACATACAAAAGTTGTATGTAATTGCTTTGACTGCACTACCATTTCTTCACGTGTAATTATGTATTGCATACGCTTATATCATTCGCTTGAAAAAACGAATGACACTCAGACTCGCCGAGAAACGCCCAAAAAAGTGGTCTCGATCAAAGAAAAGTTTTAATAAACGACAAGGTGCGACCATTACGCTACAAGCATAAAAAACGTTAAATTAGGCTCCTTTAATGTTATATAATTTTATAAAAGGGTGGTCTTGATCATGTGAGGGGGACAAGCCGAGAAGTTAAAACATGCTACCTGATTACCTACCCACATTGTGATCAGATCCTACACTAAGAATATAAAAAAAACATAACGGGCGTTACAATAGTGGCCTGTTTGTAATGAACCTAACATGCTTTAGCTACCTTTAGTTGTCGACAATCATTAATCATCGATTCAAAAGATTAAGTCACATTTTTATCATACAAAATAAAGATCCTATGAATGAACACGAACATTTCCACCCATTTATTTTGTTAATTTGTGTATTGTATACGTATTTTGAAATATCAAAAAAAATTAAAGATTCTAACTCTATCAATCAGCAATGATGTTCGTAGTTTATGCGAGCAATCCGAATTTTGAATTTCCAGACACGCATATATAATTAAAATAATTTATGAACATCTGTCACTTTTGTAAAGGGTTGATTTCCCAATTACAATAGCAATTTAGAATTCCATACATCTTAGTGTTCTTAAGACTGCCCAGGTAGGATGAAAATCACATTTGTCTAATTGTGATTTATACCGTCCTTTGTTCGAGTCTGTTGATGTTAACTTTTATTTCTTTTACAGAACCGTACTTGCTTTAAGTATTTTTTATTTCTTTATTTTTAAATAAACTCGTCTTTATTCAACATACAGGTGACATACAGGGTGATTGTCTGATAGGCGACCTATTTCAATTGAAGGTTTCGGGTAGTGGATACTATAAGCTTTGCTTCCGAAAAATCCACACCCAACAGAAAAAGTTTTAACGACTCTCATAAAGTCGGGGTAAGTGGGTGTCAATTGCATCTTGCGGTTGAAGGCTTCTTATCTGCTTATGCGCATCGCCTAGCAGCTTCAGAAAGCATAAGAAGGAATAAATGGATGTTTTTAAATAAAATAGTAATGAACTAAAGCAATAAGGCATTCAGAAGTCAGAACCTGTGTTTGGGCTCACTAAAAACTTCATGAAAAGCTTAATAAACGAATAAATGTAAAAGTGGCTCACCAAACATTAAAAGACACTCAGAACAAGTGAGTGGACTTACTGAAAACTTAATAAAAAATCTAATTATCGAAAAACATTAAAAGACACTCAGAATCAGAGGATGGACTTACTGAAAACTTCATAAAAAGAGTAATTAACGAATAAATGCAAAAGAGACACCCCTAACATTAAAAGACACTCCGAACCAGTGAATGGACATACTGAAAAATTTATGAGAAGTTCAAGAAACGAATATGTTTGAATAAGGCACTCCAGACATTGGAAGACACTTAAAGCAAACTGACTGGACTTTCTAAAAACTTCATGAAAAGTCTAATTAACAAATAAATACAAAATAGACACTCCCAACATTAAAAAACACTCAGAGCCAGTGAATGGACTTACTGAAAAATTTATGAGAAGTTGAATAAACGAATAGATTTGAATAAGGCACTTCAGACATTGGAAGACACTCAGAGCCACTGACTGGACTTACTAAAAACTTCATGAAAAGTCTAATTAACAAATAAATGTAAAATAGCACCCCTAACATTAAAAGACACTCAGAGCCAGTGAATGGACTTACTGACAAAGTTATGAGAAGTTGAATAAACGAATAAATTTGAATAAGGCACTCCAGACATTGGAAGACACTTAGAACCCCTGGCTGAACTTACTGAAAGCTTCATGAAAACAGTAATTAACGAATAAATAGAAAATAGACACCCCTAACATTAAAAGACATTCAGAACCAGTGAATGGACTTACTGAAAAATTTAAGAGAAGTTGAATAAACAAATAAATTTAAATAACGCACTCCAGACATTGGAAGACACTCAGAGCCACTGACTGGATTTACCAAAAACTTCATGAAAAGTCCAATTAACAGATAAATGTAAAATAGACACCCCTAACATTAAAAGACACCCAGAGCCAGTAGATGGACTTACTGAAAAATTTATGAGAAGTTGAATAAACAAATAAATTTAAATAACGCACTCCAGACATTGGAAGACACTCAGAGCCACTGACTGGATTTACCAAAAGCTTCATGAAAAGTCCAATTAACAGATAAATGTAAAATAAACACCCCTAACATTAAAAGACACTCAGAGCCAGTAAATGGACTTACTGACAAAGTTATGAGAAGTTGTATAAACGAATCAATTTGAATTAGGCACTCCAGACATTGGAAGACACTTAGAGCAAACTGACTGGACTTACTAAAAACTCTAATTAATTAAAAAAATTAATTAAAAAAAAGTCTAATTAACAAATAAATACAAAATAGACACTCCCAACATTAAAAGACACTCCGAACCAGTGAATGGACTTACTGAATAATTTATGAGAAGTTGAATAAACGAATAAATTTGAATAAGGCACTTCAGACATTGGAAGACACTCAGAGCCACTGACTGGATTTACCAAAAGCTTCATGAAAAGTCCAATTAACAGATAAATGTAAAATAAACACCCCTAACATTAAAAGACACTCAGAGCCAGTAAATGGACTTACGACAAAGTTATGAGAAGTTGTATAAACGAATCAATTTGAATTAGGCACTCCAGACATTGGAAGAGACTTAGAGCAAACTGACTGGACTTACTAAAAACTCTAATTAATTAAAAAAGTTAATTTTAAAAAAGTCTAATTAACAAATAAATACAAAATAGACACTTCCAACATTAAAAGACACTCCGAACCAGTGAATGGACTTACTGAATAATTTATGAGAAGTTGAATAAACGAATAAATTTGAATAAGGCACTTCAGACATTGGAAGACACTCAGAGCCACTGACTGGATTTACCAAAAGCTTCATGAAAAGTCCAATTAACAGATAAATGTAAAATAAACACCCCTAACATTAAAAGACACTCAGAGCCAATAAATGGACTTACTGACAAAGTTATGAGAAGTTGTATAAACGAATCAATTTGAATTAGGCACTCCAGACATTGGAAGACACTTAGAGCAAACTGACTGGACTTACTAAAAACTCTAATTAATTAAAAAACTTAATTAAAAAAAAGTCTAATTAACAAATAAATACAAAATAGACACTCCCAACATTAAAAGACACTCCGAACCAGTGAATGGACTTACTGAATATTTTATGAGAAGTTGAATAAACGAATAAATTTGAATAAGGCACTTCAGACATTGGAAGACACTCAGAGCCACTGACTGGATTTACCAAAAACTTCATGAAAAGTCCAATTAACAGATAAATGTAAAATAGACACCCCTAACATTAAAAGACACTCAGAGCCAGTAAATGGACTTACGACAAAGTAATGAGAAGTTGTATAAACGAATCAATTTGAATTAGGCACTCCAGACGTTGGAAGAGACTTAGAGCAAACTGACTGGACTTACTAAAAACTCTAATTAATTAAAAAAGTTAATTTAAAAAAAGTCTAATTAACAAATAAATACAAAATAGACACTCCCAACATTAAAAGACACTCCGAACCAGTGAATGGACTTACTGAAAAATTTAAGAGAAGTTGAATAAACAAATAAATTTAAATAACGCACTCCAGACATTGGAAGACACTCAGAGCCACTGACTGGATTTACCAAAAACTTCTTGAAAAGTCCAATTAACAGATAAATGTAAAATAAACACCCCTAACATTAAAAGACACTCAGAGCCAGTAAATGGACTTACTGACAAAGTTATGAGAAGTTGTATAAACGAATCAATTTGAATTAGGCACTCCAGACATTGGAAGAGACTTAGAGCAAACTGACTGGACTTACTAAAAACTCTAATTAATTAAAAAAGTTAATTTTAAAAAAGTCTAATTAACAAATAAATACAAAATAGACACTCCCAACATTAAAAGACACTCCGAACCAGTGAATGGACTTACTGAATAATTTATGAAAAGTTGAATAAACGAATAAATTTGAATAAGGCACTTCAGACATTGGAAGACACTCAGAGCCACTGACTGGATTTACCAAAAGCTTCATGAAAAGTCCAATTAACAGATAAATGTGAAATAAACACCCCTAACATTAAAAGACACTCAGAGCCAGTAAATGGACTTACTGACAAAGTTATGAGAAGTTGTATAAACGAATCAATTTGAATTAGGCACTCCAGACATTGGAAGACACTTAGAGCAAACTGACTGGACTTACTAAAAACTCTAATTAATTAAAAAAATTAATTAAAAAAAAGTCTAATTAACAAACAAATACAAAATAGACACTCCCAACATTAAAAGACACTCCGAACCAGTGAATGGACTTACTGAATAATTTATGAGAAGTTGAATAAACGAATAAATTTGAATAAGGCACTTCAGACATTGGAAGACACTCAGAGCCTGACTGGACTTACTAAAAACTCTAATTAATTAAAAAAATTAATTAAAAAAAAGTCTAATTAACAAATAAATACAAAATAGACACTCCCAACATTAAAAGACACTCCGAACCAGTGAATGGACTTACTGAATAATTTATGAGAAGTTGAATAAACGAATAAATTTGAATAAGGCACTTCAGACATTGGAAGACACTCAGAGCCACTGACTGGATTTACCAAAAGCTTCATGAAAAGTCCAATTAACAGATAAATGTAAAATAAACACCCCTAACATTAAAAGACACTCAGAGCCAGTAAATGGACTTACGACAAAGTTATGAGAAGTTGTATAAACGAATCAATTTGAATTAGGCACTCCAGACATTGGAAGAGACTTAGAGCAAACTGACTGGACTTACTAAAAACTCTAATTAATTAAAAAAGTTAATTTTAAAAAAGTCTAATTAACAAATAAATACAAAATAGACACTCCCAACATTAAAAGACACTCCGAACCAGTGAATGGACTTACTGAATAATTTATGAGAAGTTGAATAAACGAATAAATTTGAATAAGGCACTTCAGACATTGGAAGACACTCAGAGCCACTGACTGGATTTACCAAAAGCTTCATGAAAAGTCCAATTAACAGATAAATGTAAAATAAACACCCCTAACATTAAAAGACACTCAGAGCCAATAAATGGACTTACTGACAAAGTTATGAGAAGTTGTATAAACGAATCAATTTGAATTAGGCACTCCAGACATTGGAAGACACTTAGAGCAAACTGACTGGACTTACTAAAAACTCTAATTAATTAAAAAACTTAATTAAAAAAAAGTCTAATTAACAAATAAATACAAAATAGACACTCCCAACATTAAAAGACACTCCGAACCAGTGAATGGACTTACTGAATATTTTATGAGAAGTTGAATAAACGAATAAATTTGAATAAGGCACTTCAGACATTGGAAGACACTCAGAGCCACTGACTGGATTTACCAAAAACTTCATGAAAAGTCCAATTAACAGATAAATGTAAAATAGACACCCCTAACATTAAAAGACACTCAGAGCCAGTAAATGGACTTACGACAAAGTAATGAGAAGTTGTATAAACGAATCAATTTGAATTAGGCACTCCAGACATTGGAAGAGACTTAGAGCAAACTGACTGGACTTACTAAAAACTCTAATTAATTAAAAAAGTTAATTTAAAAAAAGTCTAATTAACAAATAAATACAAAATAGACACTCCCAACATTAAAAGGCACTCCGAACCAGTGAATGGACTTACTGAAAAATTTAAGAGAAGTTGAATAAACAAATAAATTTAAATAACGCACTCCAGACATTGGAAGACACTCAGAGCCACTGACTGGATTTACCAAAAACTTCTTGAAAAGTCCAATTAACAGATAAATGTAAAATAAACACCCCTAACATTAAAAGACACTCAGAGCCAGTAAATGGACTTACTGACAAAGTTATGAGAAGTTGTATAAACGAATCAATTTGAATTAGGCACTCCAGACATTGGAAGACACTTAGAGCAAACTGACTGGACTTACTAAAAACTCTAATTAATTAAAAAAATTAATTAAAAAAAAGTCTAATTAACAAATAAATACAAAATAGACACTCCCAACATTAAAAGACACTCCGAACCAGTGAATGGACTTACTGAATAATTTATGAGAAGTTGAATAAACGAATAAATTTGAATAAGGCACTTCAGACATTGGAAGACACTCAGAGCCACTGACTGGATTTACCAAAAGCTTCATGAAAAGTCCAATTAACAGATAAATGTAAAATAAACACCCCTAACATTAAAAGACACTCAGAGCCAATAAATGGACTTACTGACAAAGTTATGAGAAGTTGTATAAACGAATCAATTTGAATTAGGCACTCCAGACATTGGAAGACACTTAGAGCAAACTGACTGGACTTACTAAAAACTCTAATTAATTAAAAAAATTAATTAAGAAAAAGTCTAATTAACAAATAAATACAAAATAGACACTCCCAACATTAAAAGACACTCCGAACCAGTGAATGGACTTACTGAATAATTTATGAGAAGTTGAATAAACGAATAAATTTGAATAAGGCACTTCAGACATTGGAAGACACTCAGAGCCACTGACTGGATTTACCAAAAGCTTCATGAAAAGTCCAATTAACAGATAAATGTAAAATAAACACCCCTAACATTAAAAGACACTCAGAGCCAATAAATGGACTTACTGACAAAGTTATGAGAAGTTGTATAAACGAATCAATTTGAATTAGGCACTCCAGACATTGGAAGACACTTAGAGCAAACTGACTGGACTTACTAAAAACTCTAATTAATTAAAAAAATTAATTTAAAAAAAAGTCTAATTAACAAATAAATACAAAATAGACACTCCCAACATTAAAAGACACTCCGAACCAGTGAATGGACTTACTGAATAATTTATGAGAAGTTGAATAAACGAATAAATTTGAATAAGGCACTTCAGACATTGGAAGACACTCAGAGCCACTGACTGGATTTACCAAAAACTTCATGAAAAGTCCAATTAACAGATAAATGTAAAATAGACACCCCTAACATTAAAAGACACTCAGAGCCAGTAAATGGACTCACGACAAAGTTATGAGAAGTTGTATAAACGAATCAATTTGAATTAGGCACTCCAGACATTGGAAGAGACTTAGAGCAAACTGACTGGACTTACTAAAAACTCTAATTAATTAAAAAAGTTAATTTAAAAAAAGTCTAATTAACAAATAAATACAAAATAGACACTCCCAACATTAAAAGACACTCCGAACCAGTGAATGGACTTACTGAAAAATTTAAGAGAAGTTGAATAAACAAATAAATTTAAATAACGCACTCCAGACATTGGAAGACACTCAGAGCCACTGACTGGATTTACCAAAAACTTCTTGAAAAGTCCAATTAACAGATAAATGTAAAATAGACACCCCTAACATTAAAAGACACCCAGAGCCAGTAGATGGACTTACTGAAAAATTTATGAGAAGTTGAATAAACAAATAAATTTAAATAACGCACTCCAGACATTGGAAGACACTCAGAGCCACTGACTGGATTTACCAAAAGCTTCATGAAAAGTCCAATTAACAGATAAATGTAAAATAAACACCCCTAACATTAAAAGACACTCAGAGCCAGTAAATGGACTTACTGACAAAGTTATGAGAAGTTGTATAAACGAATCAATTTGAATTAGGCACTCCAGACATTGGAAGAGACTTAGAGCAAACTGACTGGACTTACTAAAAACTCTAATTAATTAAAAAAGTTAATTTTAAAAAAGTCTAATTAACAAATAAATACAAAATAGACACTCCCAACATTAAAAGACACTCCGAACCAGTGAATGGACTTACTGAATAATTTATGAAAAGTTGAATAAACGAATAAATTTGAATAAGGCACTTCAGACATTGGAAGACACTCAGAGCCACTGACTGGATTTACCAAAAGCTTCATGAAAAGTCCAATTAACAGATAAATGTAAAATAAACACCCCTAACATTAAAAGACACTCAGAGCCAGTAAATGGACTTACTGACAAAGTTATGAGAAGTTGTATAAACGAATCAATTTGAATTAGGCACTCCAGACATTGGAAGACACTTAGAGCAAACTGACTGGACTTACTAAAAAGTCTAATTAATTAAAAAAGTTAATTTTAAAAAAGTCTAATTAACAAATAAATACAAAATAGACACTCCCAACATTAAAAGACACTCCGAACCAGTGAATGGACTTACTGAGTAATTTATGAGAAGTTTAATAAACGAATAAATTTGAATAAGGCACTTCAGACATTGGAAGACACTCAGAGCCACTGACTGGATTTACCAAAAGCTTCATGAAAAGTCCAATTAACAGATAAATGTAAAATAAACACCCCTAACATTAAAAGACACTCAGAGCCAATAAATGGACTTACTGACAAAGTTATGAGAAGTTGTATAAACGAATCAATTTGAATTAGGCACTCCAGACATTGGAAGACACTTAGAGCAAACTGACTGGACTTACTAAAAACTCTAATTAATTAAAAAAATTAATTTAAAAAAAGTCTAATTAACAAATAAATACAAAATAGACACTCCCAACATTAAAAGACACTCCGAACCAGTGAATGGACTTACTGAATAATTTATGAGAAGTTGAATAAACGAATAAATTTGAATAAGGCACTTCAGACATTGGAAGACACTCAGAGCCACTGACTGGATTTACCAAAAACTTCATGAAAAGTCCAATTAACAGATAAATGTAAAATAGACACCCCTAACATTAAAAGACACTCAGAGCCAGTAAATGGACTTACGACAAAGTTATGAGAAGTTGTATAAACGAATCAATTTGAATTAGGCACTCCAGACATTGGAAGAGACTTAGAGCAAACTGACTGGACTTACTAAAAACTCTAATTAATTAAAAAAGTTAATTTAAAAAAAGTCTAATTAACAAATAAATACAAAATAGACACTCCCAACATTAAAAGACACTCCGAACCAGTGAATGGACTTACTGAAAAATTTAAGAGAAGTTGAATAAACAAATAAATTTAAATAACGCACTCCAGACATTGGAAGACACTCAGAGCCACTGACTGGATTTACCAAAAGCTTTATGAAAAGTCCAATTAACAGATAAATGTAAAATAAACACCCCTAACATTAAAAGACACCCAGAGCCAGTAGATGGACTTACTGAAAAATTTATGAGAAGTTGAATAAACAAATAAATTTAAATAACGCACTCCAGACATTGGAAGACACTCAGAGCCACTGACTGTATTTACCAAAAGCTTCATGAAAAGTCCAATTAACAGATAAATGTAAAATAAACACCCCTAACATTAAAAGACACTCAGAGCCAGTAAATGGACTTACTGACAAAGTTATGAGAAGTTGTATAAACGAATCAATTTGAATTAGGCACTCCAGACATTGGAAGAGACTTAGAGCAAACTGACTGGACTTACTAAAAACTCTAATTAATTAAAAAAGTTAATTTTAAAAAAGTCTAATTAACAAATAAATACAAAATAGACACTCCCAACATTAAAAGACACTCCGAACCAGTGAATGGACTTACTGAATAATTTATGAGAAGTTGAATAAACGAATAAATTTGAATAAGGCACTTCAGACATTGGAAGACACTCAGAGCCACTGACTGGATTTACCAAAAGCTTCATGAAAAGTCCAATTAACAGATAAATGTAAAATAAACACCCCTAACATTAAAAGACACTCAGAGCCAGTAAATGGACTTACTGACAAAGTTATGAGAAGTTGTATAAACGAATCAATTTGAATTAGGCACTCCAGACATTGGAAGACACTTAGAGCAAACTGACTGGACTTACTAAAAACTCTAATTAATTAAAAAAATTAATTAAAAAAAAGGCTAATTAACAAATAAATACAAAATAGACACTCCCAACATTAAAAGACACTCCGAACCAGTAAATGGACTTACTGAATAATTTATGAGAAGTTGAATAAACGAATAAATTTGAATAAGGCACTTCAGACATTGGAAGACACTCAGAGCCACTGACTGGATTTACCAAAAGCTTCATGAAAAGTCCAATTAACAGATAAATGTAAAATAAACACCCCTAACATTAAAAGACACTCAGAGCCAATAAATGGACTTACTGACAAAGTTATGAGAAGTTGTATAAACGAATCAATTTGAATTAGGCACTCCAGACATTGGAAGACACTTAGAGCAAACTGACTGGACTTACTAAAAACTCTAATTAATTAAAAAAATTAATTAAAAAAAAGTCTAATTAACAAATAAATACAAAATAGACACTCCCAACATTAAAAGACACTCCGAACCAGTGAATGGACTTACTGAATAATTTATGAGAAGTTGAATAAACGAATAAATTTGAATAAGGCACTTCAGACATTGGAAGACACTCAGAGCCACTGACTGGATTTACCAAAAACTTCATGAAAAGTCCAATTAACAGATAAATGTAAAATAGACACCCCTAACATTAAAAGACACTCAGAGTTAGTAAATGGACTTACGACAAAGTTATGAGAAGTTGTATAAACGAATCAATTTGAATTAGGCACTCCAGACATTGGAAGACACTTAGAGCAAACTGACTGGACTTACTAAAAACTCTAATTAATTAAAAAAATTAATTAAAAAAAAGTCTAATTAACAAATAAATACAAAATAGACACTCCCAACATTAAAAGACACTCCGAACCAGTGAATGGACTTACTGAATAATTTATGAGAAGTTGAATAAACGAATAAATTTGAATAAGGCACTTCAGACATTGGAAGACACTCAGAGCCACTGACTGGATTTACCAAAAGCTTCATGAAAAGTCCAATTAACAGATAAATGTAAAATAAACACCCCTAACATTAAAAGACACTCAGAGCCACTAAATGGACTTACTGACAAAGTTATGAGAAGTTGTATAAACGAATCAATTTGAATTAGGTACTCCAGACATTGGAAGACACTTAGAGCAAACTGACTGGACTTACTAAAAACTCTAATTAATTAAAAAAATTAATTAAAAAAAAGTCTAATTAACAAATAAATACAAAATAGACACTCCCAACATTAAAAGACACTCCGAACCAGTGAATGGACTTACTGAATAATTTATGAGAAGTTGAATAAACGAATAAATTTGAATAAGGCACTTCAGACATTGGAAGACACTCAGAGCCACTGACTGGATTTACCAAAAACTTCATGAAAAGTCCAATTAACAGATAAATGTAAAATAGACACCCCTAACATTAAAAGACACTCAGAGCCAGTAAATGGACTTACGACAAAGTTATGAGAAGTTGTATAAACGAATCAATTTGAATTAGGCACTCCAGACATTGGAAGAGACTTAGAGCAAACTGACTGGACTTACTAAAAACTCTAATTAATTAAAAAAGTTAATTTTAAAAAAGTCTAATTAACAAATAAATACAAAATAGACACTCCCAACATTAAAAGACACTCCGAACCAGTGAATGGACTTACTGAATAATTTATGAGAAGTTGAATAAACGAATAAATTTGAATAAGGCACTTCAGACATTGGAAGACACTCAGAGCCACTGACTGGATTTACCAAAAGCTTCATGAAAAGTCCAATTAACAGATAAATGTAAAATAAACACCCCTAACATTAAAAGACACTCAGAGCCAATAAATGGACTTACTGACAAAGTTATGAGAAGTTGTATAAACGAATCAATTTGAATTAGGCACTCCAGACATTGGAAGACACTTAGAGCAAACTGACTGGACTTACTAAAAACTCTAATTAATTAAAAAAATTAATTTAAAAAAAGTCTAATTAACAAATAAATACAAAATAGACACTCCCAACATTAAAAGACACTCCGAACCAGTGAATGGACATACTGAATAATTTATGAGAAGTTGAATAAACGAATAAATTTGAATAAGGCACTTCAGACATTGGAAGACACTCAGAGCCACTGACTGGATTTACCAAAAACTTCATGAAAAGTCCAATTAACAGATAAATGTAAAATAGACACCCCTAACATTAAAAGACACTCAGAGCCAGTAAATGGACTTACGACAAAGTTATGAGAAGTTGTATAAACGAATCAATTTGAATTAGGCACTCCAGACATTGGAAGACACTTAGAGCAAACTGACTGGACTTACTAAAAACTCTAATTAATTAAAAAAATTAATTAAAAAAAAGTCTAATTAACAAATAAATACAAAATAGACACTCCCAACATTAAAAGACACTCCGAACCAGTGAATGGACTTACTGAATAATTTATGAGAAGTTGAATAAACGAATAAATTTGAATAAGGCACTTCAGACATTGGAAGACACTCAGAGCCACTGACTGGATTTACCAAAAACTTCATGAAAAGTCCAATTAACAGATAAATGTAAAATAGACACCCCTAACATTAAAAGACACTCAGAGCCAGTAAATGGACTTACGACAAAGTTATGAGAAGTTGTATAAACGAATCAATTTGAATTAGGCACTCCAGACATTGGAAGAGACTTAGAGCAAACTGACTGGACTTACTAAAAACTCTAATTAATTAAAAAAGTTAATTTTAAAAAAGTCTAATTAACAAATAAATACAAAATAGACACTCCCAACATTAAAAGACACTCCGAACCAGTGAATGGACTTACTGAATAATTTATGAGAAGTTGAATAAACGAATAAATTTGAATAAGGCACTTCAGACATTGGAAGACACTTAGAACCCCTGGCTGAACTTACTGAAAGCTTCATGAAAACAGTAATTAACGAATAAATAGAAAATAGACACCCCTAACATTAAAAGACATTCAGAACCAGTGAATGGACTTACTGAAAAATTTATAAAAAGTGTAATTAACGAATAAATGCAAAAGAGACACCCTTAACATTAAAAGAGCCAGAGGATGGACTACTCAAAACTTAATGAGAAGTCCCATTAACGACTGTATTCTAGAAAGACCCTCTAGATATTTAAAAACACTTAGAATTAGTGTTTAAGCCATTGAAAATGTCCAATTGACGATTAGATTTAAAAAAAGATACTTCAGTTATTAAAAGACACTCAAAACCGGTGTTTAAGCTACTCGAAACTTCATGAGAAGTGCAATTAACGAATAAATACGTAAAGGACACTCCAGGTATTAAAAGACATTCAGAACAAGTAATTGGACTACTGTGAACTTCATGAGAAGTCTAATTATTATCGAATAACCACAAAGAAGACACTTTAGAAATTAAAAGACACTCAGAGCCAGTGCATGGACCTACTGAAAAATTGATGAGAAGTTCAATTAACATATAAATACAAAATAGACACTCCAGACATTAATGGACACTTAGAATCAGTATTTAAGCCACTAAAAAAACGTCATAGAAAGTCCAATTAACGAATAGATACTAATAAGACACTTTAGGCATTGGAAGCCATCTGCATCAGAGTCTAGAAGAAGAGGATGAAACTTCTCACGTAGGATTTTTATTTTTTACGGAAATTAACTCTCATTAAGAGCCGTCTTTTTTCAGTTTTCCACTTCCGAAGTTCACCTACAGTTGAAGGTTCGCTCCGAGGGTTTTCTTGAACTATACGAAAACCTCTAAACTAGTTTTAAAATATTGTCTAACCTTTCATGCCTCTCGCTGCAAAACTGTATGGCCCTGCACTGTGGGAGGCTTTCAAAGCACTTTCAACGGCCTCGAACCCTCTCTTGGGAAGTTCCCCTGTATTCGTTTCAGTTTGATCTAACAAAACATTGTGAAAGCTGGAACGGTCTTGAATTTTAGCAGGAGACACTTGAGAACAGACTGGAGACTGCACTAACCCACTAAATTCAACACTCCGCAAGAGTGATGGAGACTGTATTGGAGACCACAGGAAGTGCAAGCTGGACACACTGTATATGTGGTTATAAGCTTGATGAATACAAATCGAAAGCTCAGCTACTATATTGCCTAGTACAAAATGGCATTGACTCGATAAGCTGACAGCAGATCACGAAATAGATACTTAAAGTTTTTTTATCATTGCCAACAATGCGAAACTATTATTGCACTTTATTTCTGAGAAAAAATTCGCTTTAGTGTAGAATTACGTAGCTCGGGCAAAAATTTATTCTGCAGGGTGTACTTAATTATTATTAAAGCAAACCCGGATTTAATTCGAAAAGGTATTAAAGCGTTAAATGTACGTATTTAGTCCATTTAGGTGTGAAAAGTAACAAATAAAATGTCTCTTAGTGCATCGAAGGGAATATTGATGCGGAACAAAATTAAATTTTATACCTTCGTGCTGTTCTTTAGAAAGTCAGCCGGATGTGAGGTGTATTTAGTAATTTTACTATCTTTTACCTACAACACATCTCCACCTATCTACCTACTACCTTTACGTTACCTGGCGAAGTTGTCATTTATTCGCATAACTATATTCGCGTGTGCATTTGCTTCGTTGAACATTATTTTCGCATCAATTATAGTAGTTAAGAACTGCAGTTTCAAATCTACATTTTAAGTAAAATTCTCATTTAAAACGCATGCCCATAATTGGCGTAATTATTTATTATCTCTTCCAGATTTATAAATGCTACTTTTACGACTATGTTTAACTGCTTATTCAATTGAAAACTTAATTTGCTTAATAAATAAAGTCGTTAAGTGAACCCGACTGAATAGCCGAGAATCTTTTGTAACAATTCGTTTTAGGAGCGAGTACTCGAAAATTCGACATAAGTGCGCTTATATTTAAGATTTAAAGTGGCGTAGACAGTAGAGTGGGGCGCGAAGAGCAAAGCTTCCGTTAAAAAGCGCGAGTGTTGCGCCAAAATCGAAACTGAACGTAGAACAATCGACTCGACTCAATGGTAAGCCACGAAAGTTATAGAAAAGTCGCTTACAGCAATATCCTTATTTTTGGTGACCCTTGGAGACACGCCTTATATACCTAGAAACTAAATTTGAAAATTAATATTCACATGAGGTGTGAGAAACCGGGAGGGCGTACTGCGAGAGCGTTGAGAAGGTTCCGCAGGCTTTAAGGATCAGATACAGATTGGGTGCTCCATTGGTGCCCTTAAACTCCGCACTAGTGACTTTACAAACTAGGGGGTTATAGGATTCCTGTCAACACACTATCCAGGATCATCTGTAATGTCTGTAATACCGAATAGCCACTCCGAGACTCGAGACACTCTGAGGGACTCTTCGTCACTTTTTCACTTTTTTTGCGTATAACTCAAAAACTCGACACTTTATGACAAAAGTTCATCAGCATGAAAATAAAGCACATTAAATTGTCTACAAATTCTATTTCGTAATTTTTTTTCTCTGTAATGTCTGTAATACCGAATAGCCACTCCGAGACTCGAGACACTCTAAGGGACTCTTCGTCACTTTTTCACTTTTTTCGCATATAACTCAAAAACTCCACACTTTATGACAAAAGTTCATCAGCATGAAAATAAAGCACATTAAATTGTCTACAAATTCTATTTTGTAATTTATTTTCTCTGTAATGTCTGTAATACCGAATAGCCACTCCGAGACTCTAGACACTCTGAGGGACTCTTTGTCACTTTTGCACTTTTTTCGCGTATAACTCAAAAACTCGGCACTTTATGCCAAAGTTCATCAGCATGAAAATAAAGCACATTAAATTGTCTACAAATTCTATTTCGTAATTTTTTTTCTCTGTAATGTCTGTAATACCGAATAGCCACTCCGAGACTCGAGACACTCTAAGGGACTCTTCGTCACTTTTTCACTTTTTTCGCATATAACTCAAAAACTCCACACTTTATGACAAAAGTTCATCAGCATGAAAATAAAGCACATTAAATTGTCTACAAATTCTATTTCGTAATTTTTTTTCTCTGTAATGTCTGTAATACCGAATAGCCACTCCGAGACTCGAGACACTCTAAGGGACTCTTCGTCACTTTTTCACTTTTTTCGCATATAACTCAAAAACTCCACACTTTATGACAAAAGTTCATCAGCATGAAAATAAAGCACATTAAATTGTCTACAAATTCTATTGCGTAATTTTTTTTCTCTGTAATGTCTGTAATACCGAATAGCCACTCCGAGACTCGAGACACTCTAAGGGACTCTTCGTCACTTTTTCACTTTTTTCGCATATAACTCAAAAACTCCACACTTTATGACAAAAGTTCATCAGCATGAAAATAAAGCACATTAAATTGTCTACAAATTCTATTTCGTAATTTTTTTTCTCTGTAATGTCTGTAATACCGAATAGCCACTCCGAGACTCGAGACACTCTGAGGGACTCTTCGTCACTTTTTCACTTTTTTTGCGTATAACTCAAAAACTCGACACTTTATGACAAAAGTTCATCAGCATGAAAATAAAGCACATTAAATTGTCTACAAATTCTATTTCGTAATTTTTTTTCTCTGTAATGTCTGTAATACCGAATAGCCACTCCGAGACTCGAGACACTCTAAGGGACTCTTCGTCACTTTTTCACTTTTTTCGCATATAACTCAAAAACTCCACACTTTATGACAAAAGTTCATCAGCATGAAAATAAAGCACATTAAATTGTCTACAAATTCTATTTTGTAATTTATTTTCTCTGTAATGTGTGTAATACCGAATAGCCACTCCGAGACTCTAGACACTCTGAGGGACTCTTTGTCACTTTTGCACTTTTTTCGCGTATAACTCAAAAACTCGGCACTTTATGCCAAAGTTCATCAGCATGAAAATAAAGCACATTAAATTGTCTACAAATTCTATTTCGTAATTTTTTTTCTCTGTAATGTCTGTAATACCGAATAGCCACTCCGAGACTCGAGACACTCTAAGGGACTCTTCGTCACTTTTTCACTTTTTTCGCATATAACTCAAAAACTCCACACTTTATGACAAAAGTTCATCAGCATGAAAATAAAGCACATTAAATTGTCTACAAATTCTATTTCGTAATTTTTTTTCTCTGTAATGTCTGTAATACCGAATAGCCACTCCGAGACTCGAGACACTCTAAGGGACTCTTCGTCACTTTTTCACTTTTTTCGCATATAACTCAAAAACTCCACACTTTATGACAAAAGTTCATCAGCATGAAAATAAAGCACATTAAATTGTCTACAAATTCTATTTCGTAATTTTTTTTCTCTGTAATGTCTGTAATACCGAATAGCCACTCCGAGACTCGAGACACTCTAAGGGACTCTTCGTCACTTTTTCACTTTTTTCGCATATAACTCAAAAACTCCACACTTTATGACAAAAGTTCATCAGCATGAAAATAAAGCACATTAAATTGTCTACAAATTCTATTGCGTAATTTTTTTTCTCTGTAATGTCTGTAATACCGAATAGCCACTCCGAGACTCGAGACACTCTAAGGGACTCTTCGTCACTTTTTCACTTTTTTCGCATATAACTCAAAAACTCCACACTTTATGACAAAAGTTCATCAGCATGAAAATAAAGCACATTAAATTGTCTACAAATTCTATTTCGTAATTTTTTTTCTCTGTAATGTCTGTAATACCGAATAGCCACTCCGAGACTCGAGACACTCTGAGGGACTCTTCGTCACTTTTTCACTTTTTTTGCGTATAACTCAAAAACTCGACACTTTATGACAAAAGTTCATCAGCATGAAAATAAAGCACATTAAATTGTCTACAAATTCTATTTCGTAATTTTTTTTCTCTGTAATGTCTGTAATACCGAATAGCCACTCCGAGACTCGAGACACTCTAAGGGACTCTTCGTCACTTTTTCACTTTTTTCGCATATAACTCAAAAACTCCACACTTTATGACAAAAGTTCATCAGCATGAAAATAAAGCACATTAAATTGTCTACAAATTCTATTTTGTAATTTATTTTCTCTGTAATGTGTGTAATACCGAATAGCCACTCCGAGACTCTAGACACTCTGAGGGACTCTTTGTCACTTTTGCACTTTTTTCGCGTATAACTCAAAAACTCGGCACTTTATGCCAAAGTTCATCAGCATGAAAATAAAGCACATTAAATTGTCTACAAATTCTATTTCGTAATTTTTTTTCTCTGTAATGTCTGTAATACCGAATAGCCACTCCGAGACTCGAGACACTCTAAGGGACTCTTCGTCACTTTTTCACTTTTTTTGCATATAACTCAAAAACTCCACACTTTATGACAAAAGTTCATCAGCATGAAAATAAAGCACATTAAATTGTCTACAAATTTTATTTCGTAATTTTTTTTCTCTGTAATGTCTGTAATACCGAATAGCCACTCCGAGACTCGAGACACTCTAAGGGACTCTTCGTCACTTTTTCACTTTTTTCCCATATAACTCAAAACTCCACACTTTATGGCAAAAGTTCATCAGCATGAAAATAAAGCACATTAAATTGTCTACAAATTCTATTGCGTAATTTTTTTTCTCTGTAATGTCTGTAATACCGAATAGCCACTCCGAGACTCGAGACACTCTAAGGGACTCTTCGTCACTTTTTCACTTTTTTCGCATATAACTCAAAAACTCCACACTTTATGACAAAAGTTCATCAGCATGAAAATAAAGCACATTAAATTGTCTACAAATTCTATTGCGTAATTTTTTTTCTCTGTAATGTCTGTAATACCGAATAGCCACTCCGAGACTCGAGACACTCTAAGGGACTCTTCGTCACTTTTTCACTTTTTTCGCATATAACTCAAAAACTCCACACTTTATGACAAAAGTTCATCAGCATGAAAATAAAGCACATTAAATTGTCTACAAATTCTATTTCGTAATTTTTTTTCTCTGTAATGTCTGTAATACCGAATAGCCACTCCGAGACTCGAGACACTCTAAGGGACTCTTCGTCACTTTTTCACTTTTTTCGCATATAACTCAAAAACTCCACACTTTATGACAAAAGTTCATCAGCATGAAAATAAAGCACATTAAATTGTCTACAAATTCTATTTTGTAATTTATTTTCTCTGTAATGTGTGTAATACCGAACAGCCACTCCGAGACTTGAGACACTCTAAGGGACTCTTCGTCACTTTTTCACTTTTTTCGCATATAACTCAAAAACTCCACACTTTATGACAAAAGTTCATCAGCATGAAAATAAAGCACATTAAATTGTCTACAAATTCTATTTCGTAATTTTTTTTCTCTGTAATGTCTGTAATACCGAATAGCCACTCCGAGACTCGAGACACTCTAAGGGACTCTTCGTCACTTTTTCACTTTTTTCGCATATAACTCAAAAACTCGACACTTTATGACAAAAGTTCATCAGCATGAAAATAAAGCACATTAAATTGTCTACAAATTCTATTTCGTAATTTTTTTTCTCTGTAATGTCTGTAATACCGAATAGCCACTCCGAGACTCGAGACACTCTAAGGGACTCTTCGTCACTTGTTCACTTTTTTCGCATATAACTCAAAAACTCGACACTTTATGACAAAAGTTCATCAGCATGAAAATAAAGCACATTAAATTGTCTACAAATTCTATTTCGTAATTTTTTTTTTCAGGTAAAAAATTTAGGCGCTAGCACGCGTTAAAGTTAAAAAAGCTTCCAAAATCGACCAAAAATGTTCTTAATCGCTTACAGGTCGAAAACTACGCACGATTGGAGAAAACTGTCCCTATACTACAAAAAATAAGGTGTACATTCAATTTCCAACAAATTATGCCTCTTAAATTTTTTTCGTAAAACAAACAGTTGAAGTGGTAGAACGCGTTGAAGTTTAGAGTATATCGGACATACCGTGCCCGGGGTAGGTTTAGGCGCTAGAGCGCGTTAAAGTGTGACCAAAATTCCAAAATCGGCCAAAAAACTGTTTTATTGGTTATAACTCGAAAACTACGTACTTTTAACGAAGAACGTTTCTATACAAAAATAAAGTACATTCAATTTCCTACAAAGTGTAGGTATCTTTTATTTTTTTGACAAACGAACAGTTTAGGTGCTAGTACAGCGCCTCGAAAAAGCGGGTTTTGCTCTTTTTTCAGTTTTTCGCTAATAACTTCAAAACTACTAACTTTTTGAGAAAAGTGCGTGTATCTGAAAGTAAACTGAATAAAATTTCCTACAAACTATGTGGGAAAGATTTTCTCCTCGGACAAATGGGTTAGGCGCTAGAGTGCGGTAAAATTTGACAAAAATTCAAAAAAATACTGTTTTTTTTGTTTATCGCTTATAACTCGAAAACGACCCACTTTTAGTGAACAGTATTTCTATACAAAAATAAAGTACAGTCGATTTTCTACAAATTGTGTCTCTTAGATGTTTTTCGTTAAACGAACAGTTTAGGTGCTAGAGCGTGGAGAAAGGACGAATAACTAACTTTTTAATTTCGAAGCTAATAAATGAATCTTGAAGAGTTTGCAGTGAAACTAAAAACTGCTGACTGCAGTCTGCATGTCCATCAAAAAATTATTTTTATGTAAAATGTACAAAAAAGCAAAAAAGGGAAGTAGAAAGAGTTGAGTGAGTTGGGTAATTTTAATTGGCGCGCATACATAAAAATTTGCATTCTGATTATCCGACGAAATCCGCATATTAACAATTATTTAGGTAAAAATTAAATTATTATTTTAAGTGCACATATAGGTATACATACACCAAAAAGAATCATTAAAAAAACAAAATTACGTACAAGGTTCTGATTAAATAAAACGAGAAAGTGATAATTAGTAATTACACTGTGTCATTTACTTTAATTTTAATTCTTCCATTGAATGTAAAGTGTGTTAAATTGCAAATTGTGTTTTAAATGTTGTGTAATTATTGAAATATCTTTTTTCTTCATAAAAGATTTAGAAAGTGCGCCTTTTATTATCAAGTGACATTTGAAAATTAAAGGTAATCTATTAAACACGAAATTAAAGGCAAGTCCCATTTGTAATTGTATAAAAGTGAAACTGATATTAACAGGGGGAAATTTTAAATGGATGTAATTTTACTTTTCTTATTGCTTTAATTAAATTTTGTAAAATATAATGGCCGTTAATATTGGCCTTTTTTTAAAAAAAAATAGCAGGCAATTTCGGCGCTAACTATAAAACCACGAGTCTCCTCAATCAGAATTACGACCTAAAAATCAATTGCGTGCTATCATAAAGTAGCCAATTACTTACTCTATGGTGCTATCTACATGTGAAAGAGACGATTCTTGAGAGGTGGATGCGGAGGCAATCGGGAATTTATTTAGATATTTTTTGAGGCATTGGCACTCATGACCCACTTACCCATATAGCTACGCACTACCCGTCAATACACTGGAAGCTCTCTATTGGCTCAAAATTTGGCTCTATTTTAACTTTTAACCTTGAACTTTCTATTTTTTGCATGACTTCTAAGTATGTCCCAGTTTAAGATTTTCAAACTTTTACCGTGGTTAGTTTGTGGACCTGATACTTTGTACGATTTTATCGAATACGGTCCGATACAACTTAAAATGTTGTATGTGGTACGACTTATTCGAAATATTGATACTTTAGACCGTATTACTTAACGATACCAGGAGCCAAAAGTATCGAGGTATCGAAAGAATCGAGGTGTCGAAAGTATTGGGGTATAAAGTACTAAATGTATCGATAGTATCGCAGTACCGTAAGTATCAATATCGAGATATGGAAAGTATTGAGGTATCGAGGTTTCGAGATAACAAAAAACCGATGTATAGAAGGTATTGAGGTAGGTATTGAATGTATCGAGATTTCTAAAGTATCAAAGTATTGAGGTATCGAAAATATTAAGGTATCGAAAGAGAGTATTGAGCTATCGAAAGTATCGAGGTATCGAAGGAAAGTATCGAAAGTAAATATTGAGGTATCGAAAGTAAATATTGAGGTGTCGAAACTAACTATCGAAGTATCGAAAGAAAGTATCTAGGTATCGACCATAAGTATCGAGGTACTTAAAGTAAGTATAGAGGTATCGAAAGTAGCTATAGAGGTATCGATAGTATCTTGGTATTGAAAGTAAGTATCGAGTTATCCAAAGTAAGCTTCAAGGTATCGAAAGTAAGTAACGAGGTATCTAAAGTATTGAGGCATCGAAAGCGAGTATCGAGGTATCGAAAATATCGAGGTACCAAAAGTGTTACGTTACCAAAGTATCAAAAGTATCGAGGTATCGAAAGTGTCAAAGATACCAAGGTGAGTAAGTATCTAGATATCAAAAGTAGATATCGAAAGTAAGTATCGAGGTATTGAGAGTAAGTATCAAGGTATCGAGAGTAAGCTTAGAGGTATTTAAAGTAAGTATCGAGGTTTTAAAAATAACGAAGTATTGAGAATTCGACAGTATCGAAATAGAGTATTTAGGTATCGAAAGTATTGAGGTACCGAAAGTGGCAAGATACCAAGGTATTAAAAGAATAGAGGTACCAAGGTAAGTAAGTATCTAGATATCAAGAGTAGGTATCAAAAGTAAGTATCGAGGTATTGTGAGTAAGAATCGAAGTATCGAGAGTAAGCTTATAGAGGAACCTATTTAAAGTAAGTATTGAGGTTTCAAAAATAACGAAGTATCGAGAATTCGACAATCTCGTGGTATCGAAATAGAGTATTCAGGTATCGAAAGTATTGAGGTACCGAAAGTGTCAAGATACAAAGGTATTAAAAGAACCGAGGTACCAAGGTAAGTAAGTATCTAGATATAAAGAGTAGGTATCGAAAGTAAGTATCGAGGTGTTGAGAGTAAGATTCGAGGTATCGAGAGTAAGCTTAGAGGTACCTATCTAAAGTCAATATCGAGGTTTCAAAAATAACGAAGTATCGAGAATTCGACAATCTCGTGGTATCGAAATAGAGTATTCAGGTATCGAAAGTATTGAGGTACCGAAAGTGTCAAGATACAAAGGTATTAAAAGAATCGAGGTACCAAGATAAGTAAGTATCTAGATATAAAGAGTAGGTATCGAAAGTAAGTATCGAGGTGTTGAGAGTAAGATTCGAGGTATTGAGAGTAAGCTTAGAGGTACCTATCTAAAGTAAGTATCGAGGTTTTAAAAATAACGAAGTATCGAGAATTCGACAATCTCGTGGTATCGAAATAGAGTATTCAGGTATCGAAAGTATTGAGGTACCGAAAGTGTCGAAGATACCAAGGTAAGTAAGTATCTAGATATCAAGTGTAGGTATCGAAAGTAAGTGTCAAGGTATGAGATAAGTATCAAATTTCGAAAGAATCAAAGCTTAGAAAGTATCGAGATATCGAAAGTCAGTATTGGGGTATCAAAAGTATCTAAGTATCAAAAGGAAGTATTGAGGTATTGAAAATAAGTATCGAGGTATCGAAAGAAAGCTTCGAGGTATCTAAAGTAAGTAACGAGGTTTTTAAAGTGTCGAAGTATCGAGGTATCGAAAGAGAGTATTGAGGTACCAAAAGTGTTAAAGATGCCAAGGTATCGTAAGTGTACAGGTTTCGAAAGTAAGTTGTGAGGTATCGTAAATAAGTAAATATCTAGGTAACGAAAATGAGTGTATTGGCATTGAAGGTAAGTATCGAGGTATTGAATGTGTTGAAGGTATACTTTGGATACTTTGGTATTTTTTGACTTACTTCGATACTTTCTGTACCTCTCGATACTTTCGATACGTCAATACTCTCTTTCGATACCTCAATACATTAAACTTTAGAAACCTCGATACGTTATTTCATTACCAAGATACTTACTTAAATACTTCGATACTTACGATTTTATGGTACCTTCGACACTTTCGGTACCTCAATACTTTTAATACCTCGATACTTATTTTCGATACCTCGATACTTACTTTCGGGACCTCGATAATTTCGATAGCTTGATACCTCGATACTTTTAACTTTAGAAACCTCGATACTTTATTTCGATACCAAGCTACTCACTTTAAATACCCCGATACTTACGATTTCATGGCACCTTCGACTCATTCGGTACCTCGATACTTTCAATACCTCGATACTTAGTCTGAATACTTCGATACTTACTTTCGGTACTTAGATACTAGCATTCGATACCTCGATAGTTTTGATACTGCGATACTTTCCGTACCTCAATACTCTCTTTCAATACCTCGGTACTTTAGACTTTAGAGACCTCGATACTTTCTTTCGATACCAAGATACTTACTTTAGATAACTCGATTACACGATAACTTCAATACCTTCAATACCTCGATACTTATTTGAGATACCTCGATATTTACTCTCAATACCTCAATACTTATTCTCGATACCTTGATCGTTATTTTCGACTTTCGATTCTTTCGATACTTTTGATACGTTCAATACCTCAATAGTTTCAATATTTCGATGCTTTCGACACTTCGATACATTCCAATAGTATTGATGCCGTTACGGTATGCATATACTTGATACCTGATTTATGGTTACGCCTAGCCCTAGTTCTTTATATCTTTAGGTCTTTTGCTTTTTGGTTTACTAATATTTTTCAAAAATTTCAAAATTTGGCAGCTTTTGAAAATATTTTGCTAAAGTTATCACATTCAAAATCTGCAGGAAGTCGCATTAACGTCGTTCCAACAATGTCTTGTTGTCCACGTGTTCGTTCCAGTTGTTAAAACTTATAAGAACTACCCCCAAAGGAAGCGGCGAAAGTTAAAAAAATTGTCTTCCCACTTTCTCGCCCCAAATTAAAATACTAAGGGGAAAATTTTTCGGGAAGTAAATATGAAATGCAAAGACTATCAAAATCAATAAACAAACTGAAAAATTTATGGCAATATTTTTTCCAAAATGTAAATTTATTATCAACTCCGTAGATAAATCTAATACGTCGGCGGTGTTATCAATAAATTAAACTTTAACACACATGAATACTAAAAAAATAATTTTTTCCCTAAAAAACTAGTCCCGATATTTTTACGGTTGAAATCATTTTATTGCGACCTTAATGGCCATCATTATAGTTATTTTAGACATTCAAACCGCCCCTATATAATATCCCCATGTCACCTCACCTGGGACTGTCCAAGATGTAAAATCTATTCAAGCGTTCTTTTATCCACTAGGTCTGGTTTGACAAATAGATCCAACAATGGATATTTCTTTTGTGCGAAAGTGTCGGAAACATAAATGGGTCGGAATGTTATCGTTTTCTTTAGGAAGTTATTGCTAGAAAATTGCAACCAAAATGTGTATGTGTGTGGTGTGTATGGTTGTAGTAGTATTTTAAGTCAATTCGTGTCACATTCTCACTCTAACTTCCCCACTTCCCCACCAATCACCCGTGAACAAATAAATAAATTTTAGATCAGAATTGGATCGATGTCAGCAGAGAGTTGCAATTGAACATCATCGTTAAATTACGTACATTAATGTTACTATTTGTTTGTCGTATAAGTTTAATTAAAAGCTTCGTAAAATCGATATTAATAGGGGCACTAAATAGTAGGTGGGCGCACAACGACGATTAAATTAATTGCGATTTTTTTTCTCTCGCGACTAAATCAAAAGTGGATACAAAAGGAATTCTCCAGAGTTTCGATTTTTAAATCGGGAAATATTTTAATGTCGGCCGGGAAATTAAAAAAAAACGTCGGGTAGTATTTCACTTCCCTTGTGACAAATAAAAGCTACTGGAATAAATTAAGTGGAAAAACTATGCCATTGTCTTAATCAAAGAGGTTTCGTTTATTTTTGATTTGTGCGACTATTCTAATATTGATCGTTCCGCAATTTTAAAGGATTAGTCTGAAACCTCAGATATTTTATTGGCGTCAATAGATGGTTGTCAACTTTTTATATTACGACATTGATTTTTCATGTTTTTCGATACCCTTAAAAATTGAAAGAACATTGCAAATGAGTAATAAAAGCAACTGTATGTCATTCTAAAGTGGCAGCATTAAGTTGGAAGCGGCTGAGAAGGGTGTGAGTGTGATCTTTTTTAAGTTATTCGCTTATAACTCGAAAACTAAGCGCTTTATGAGAAAATTGCTTCTACATGATATTAAAGTGCATTAAATTTCCTATACATTATATATTTTAAGTTTTTTTCTCATACGAACGGTTTAGGCACTAGAGCGCGTTAAAATTTGACAAAAATTCAAAAGTCGGTCAAAAAATTGTTTAATCGATTATAACTCAAAAACTAAGCACTTTGATCGAAAAATGCATTTATACAAAAATAAATTAGATTCAATTTCTAACAAATTATATTTATAGATTTATATTGGCAAACAAACAGTTTAAGTGCTAGAGCGCGGTGAAGTATAGCGTCTCGAGAAGAGTGCGTCTCTGCTCTTTTTTTAGTTTTTCGCGTATATCTTCAAAACGACACACTGTTTAAGAAAAGTGCTTATATATAAAAGTAAACTACATCAAATTTCCTACAAGTTATGTCTCAAAGGTTTTTTCCTCAAATAAACGGTTTAGACGCTAGAGCGCCCTGAAGTCTGACCAAAATCCCAAAATCTACCAAGAAACTGTTTTTTTTGGTTATCGTTTCTAACTCAAAAACTACACACTTTTAGAAAAAAATTTTCTATGCGCAATAAACTACGTTCAATATTCTACAAATCATATTTCTTCAGTTGTTTCTCTCAGACGCACGTTTTAGCCGCTACAGCGTGTTAAAGTATGAGGAAAATGCGAAAATTGTACCAGAAACCGTTTATGGGTTGCCGCTCTAACTCAAAAACTACGCCGTTTCAGAAAAAACAGTTTCTATACAAAATAAAGTACATTAAATATCCTATAAATTATATATCCTAAGTTTTTTCTCTACAACGCACGGCTTAGGCGCTAGAGCGCGTTAAAGTTTGAGAAAAATTTAAAAATCTCCCGAGAAACTGTTTTTGAGTTTTTCTCTTATAACTAGAAAACTACGCAGTTTTAGAGAAAAGTGTATCTATACAATAATAAAGTAAATTGAATTTCCTACAAATTATGTGTCTTGAATTTTTTTGTAAAACAAAGTGTTTAAGTGCTAGAGCGCGTTGACGCACAGCGCTTTGAGAAGGGTTGGTTTTTGGGTGTCAAATTAAACCGTAGGTTTATATGCCAAAAAATTGCATTTTTTGGTAGGTTTTGAACATATTCTGGCAGCTTATTTTAACTGCAGCCTTTCTGGTGACAAATGCCTTTGAAGTTGAAGAAAATTCGGTCGTCGGCCTTCAAAAATCGAAGTCATTTGCGGGCGAGTCTCAATTCTTATTTTTCGATTTAAAATACCTACTGAAATTACACATTTCTAATGCTGCTACTAGAATTCTCATCAACAATTTAAAATGTCTTAAAACCTGTACGTTTAGATGGCAATTTACTAACGAACAACAAAATAAAATACCGACAACTTATACAACAATTGACAGTTCGCCTATTGTTTTCGCTTTGATTATAGTCTCATATATGCGCAGAATTCTCAAGTTGTTTCAATACATCTATTTTGCATATTTTCTTTGAGGACGTTTTAAGAATATTTAATATTTTTTTGTCATCAGTCTACAAGTCACATTTAGTATAATATGTACCTGAGAAGCAACAAATGCGTTTAATACATTAATTTAAAAATGTTTTCCGTTATTATTACTCGGCTATGCCGGGAGACTTCTAAAAGTCTCTTTCCGTTCAAATAGCCGAAATGAGACGCTGGTAATGGGACGTGGGACGGACCCAGCCTTTAATTTTTTCTTCTGAAATGAATTTCACTTTCAGTTTCGACAGTAGCAGGCCACCAGAAGACACAGACCATCGTTTAGTTGCTCTTACAGCTCAGACGAACTAGTTATGTATGTTGAGTTTTGACTAATTTTATAACTCTCTGTGACCTCTTCTCTTTCGAAATGCCCTTTCAGTAGCTGATTTCGATTATTTCAGTATTTGCTACGTCGGTTTTGGATGGATTGGTGGTTTGGGCCACCTAGGCCAGTGCGGGTCTGTATGGAGACGAGGAAAAGTAAACTACATTTTGTGAGCTCAAATAAATATTATTTGATCGCTTGACTGATTTAAAAGAAAAAGGCAAAGTGACGTACAAGTCATTTGTTTGACCACATACTAATGATAGAGTGCGTAATAATAGACGTATCCGGTACGCGCATACAACAATACATAACATAAGAAGACACACAATTTGTCAACAAATGACATAAAAACCCGGACGTCGAAATGGAGAATAAATTGCCGAAAATCGACGCATTTCAGGTCCTAAAAATTTGAATCGAATTCCACACTCGTTATTTTACCCCAAAAAAGGAGAGAAGGCGGAATTTGGCAAACGTAACTTACCTATAGAAACGGAAACGTATATAGGTTGAATGGTAGTCACTATAGTAGTCACTAGTCAATTGCGTTTTGTTCTTATTGTTTACCTCGTAACCCACGTGCATGCCTTGGAAAAAAAAATCTGTCGGTTTATAACGAAAGCACGATTTATAACCATGCAATTGTGTCTACATGCCTTTTAGTATGTAAAAATGATATAGGGCGTATTCCTGAGCCACCGCATTTTTAGTTCGAACCGCACACAATGACATATTACAAGACCACCACCCAATTACAATTTTAACGAGTTTTGAATTCACCCCTCATATTTTTTCGCGTAATTTACTACCCATCTATAAATGAAATCAGAGTATCATTGTTCTTTCTATAAAATATATGAGCGACGTCCCAATTTTAATGGCCGGTTTCGGGGACAAATATATTTCACTCAACTGCACGTTGCAACTTTTTAAATATTTTGCTAGATGATTTGTCGAACAATGCTTAATTAAATGATACAAAGGCACTAACAACCCGAAGAAGTAGTCGATCACTAAAGTAAAGTTACGTAATAAGATAATACTGGTCAACTACTTAAAAACCGCTAAAATAGTTAAAAGTTGCCGGTTGCCGAAAACTAACAACGTAACCTGAAAGACTTTTTGAAAGTCTGACTGTTTGAGGGGTGTAGAAGCAACTACTACAATTGGATGGCGTCAGGGTCGCCACTTTGCTATAAGGTCACCGAGGGGGCTGCATTAAGTTTCTTCGTGGGAAAACCTTGGATCGGGAACAAGAGCTGAACTCGATTCACGTTGAGTGCTTTAACCACTAAGCTATCTAAAATTCTCTTACCAATGCATTTTAAGCAGTCGCCTAGCTTTTGTAGCACTGAAATAGTCTACTCGGGCTTCTCTGTTAATCGAGTAGCCTTCATCGAGAAGGCAAGACTCTTGGGTAGACCTACAGCAGGACTAGGATGTATAAGAAACCTTGTGGCTTGGCCAAAGAAGCCTGGGCTTTTATAGAAATAAAAAGATGAGGTATTACAGCTTTCAAGATGTGTTTGGGTGGTCTTCTAATGGGAACAAGAGTCAAACCTACACAACAAGGAGATATTATGGTGTTAGATCTAACGTCCTTTCCGAAATGCCAATTTGGAGACTAGATACTTTGAGGCTAATAATGGCACTGGCTTACAACTGTTCATTAAATTAAACGATCAGATCTGTCTGGTCTTGTGGTACGTTCTGATCGTCTTTATTGCCGATGGTAGTTACTTGGGTCGAAAGTGGTTACTGGTTATCGACGGTAGTTGCTCGTGGCTGACGGTAGTTACTCGTTGCTGGTTCTAGAAAGTGGTTACTAGTAGCCGGCGGTGGTCGCTAGTAGTTGACGTTAGTTGCTAGTAATCTACGTTAATTTCTAGTAGTCAACGTTACTTGCTAGTAGTCGACGTTAGTTGCTCCCTTTCAACGCTAGTTGCGCGTGGCCAACGGTAGTTGCTTGAGCTCGAGTGTAGTTTCTGGTGATTCAAAGTCGTTACTGGTAGTAGACGGTGGTTGTTTGTGACCGATAATAGTTACTTGTGGTTGACAGTGGTTGCTTGTAGTCGACGGTAGGTGCTCGTGGCCGATGGTAGTTACTTGTGGTCGAAAGTGGCTGCTGGTGACCGATTGTAGTTGCTGGTGTACTCCTAGTCGACGGTAGTTACTCGTGGCCGAAAGTAGTTGCTAGCGGACAAAAGTCGTACTGATACCGACGTTAGTTGCTCGTTGTCAACGGTAGTTGTTGTAACCGACAATAGTTCGATAGTTGTTTGTGGCTGTTCTCGAAAATGGTTGCTGATAGCCGACGGTGGCTTCTGGTAGTCGACGGTAGTTGCTCGTAGTCGTGACTTGTGGTCAAAAGTGGCTGCTGGTGACCGACAGTAGTTGTTGGTGGTCGAAAGTGGTTACTGGTGGCCGACGTTGTTTCCCGTAATCGACGTTAGTTATCGTAGTCGACGATAGTTGTTTCTAGTTGCTCTAAAAATGGTTGTTGATGACCGACAGTGTCTGCTAGTAGTCGACGGTAGTCGCTCCTGGCCAACGGTAATTGCTCAGGGCCGATGGTAGTTGATCGTGGTCGAAAGTGGTTACTGGTAGTAACCACTTGTGGTCGACGCTAGTTGTTAGTTGTGGTCGAAATGGTTGCTGATAGCCGACGGTGGTCGCTAGTAGTTGACGTTAGTTGCTAGTAATCTACGTTAATTTCTAGTAGTCAACGTTACTTGCTAGTAGTCGACGTTAGTTGCTCCCTTTCAACGCTAGTTGCGCGTGGCCAACGGTAGTTGCTTGAGCTCGAGTGTAGTTTCTGGTGATTCAAAGTCGTTACTGGTAGTAGACGGTGGTTGTTTGTGGCCGATAATAGTTACTTGTGGTTGACAGTGGTTGCTTGTAGTCGACGGTAGGTGCTCGTGGCCGATGGTAGTTACTTGTGATCGAAAGTGGCTGCTGGTGACCGACTGTAGTTGCTGGTGTACTCCTAGTCGACGGTAGTTACTCGTGGCCGAAAGTAGTTGCTGGCGGACAAAAGTCGTACTGATACCGACGTTAGTTGCTCGTTGTCAACGGTAGTTGTTGTAACCGACAATAGTTCGATAGTTGTTTGTGGCTGTTCTCGAAAATGGTTGCTGATAGCCGACGGTGGCTTCTGGTAGTCGACGGTAGTTGCTCGTAGTCGTGACTTGTGGTCAAAAGTGGCTGCTGGTGACCGACAGTAGTTGTTGGTGGTCGAAAGTGGTTACTGGTGGCCGACGTTGTTTCCCGTAATCGACGTTAGTTATCGTAGTCGACGATAGTTGTTTCTAGTTGCTCTAAAAATGGTTGTTGATGACCGACAGTGTCTGCTAGTAGTCGACGGTAGTCGCTCCTGGCCAACGGTAATTGCTCAGGGCCGATGGTAGTTGATCGTGGTCGAAAGTGGTTACTGGTAGTAACCACTTGTGGTCGACGCTAGTTGTTAGTTGTGGTCGAAATGGTTGCTGATAGCCGACGGTGGTTGCTGGTAGTCGACGGTAGTTGCTCTTGGCCAAAAATAGTTGTTGGTGGTCAATGGTGTTTTCTGGTAGTCGACGTAGTAGGAAAGTGGTGACTGGTGATCAAAGGTAGTAGTTGCTAGTAGTCGAAGTTAGTTGCTGTTGGTCAAAGATAGTTGCTCGGGGCCAACATTATTTTTGTGTGGTCGAGAGTGGTTACTGGTAGTAGACGGTGGTTGCTCGTGACAATGGTAGGTCCTGATACTTGAAGATAATTGCTCCTCGTCGACGTTAGTTGTTCGTAATCGACGGTAGTTCCTGATAGTCGAAGGTAGTTCTTCCCTACCGACAGTAGTTAATCGTAACCGAAAGTAGTTATTAGTGGTCGAAAGTGGTTACTGGTGGCTGACAGTGGTTTCTTGTAGTCGATGTTAGTTACTCGCAGTCGGCGGTACTTGCGAGTGTCTGTTGGTAGTTAATTATAGTCGAAAGTAGTTGTTAGTGACCGACGGTAGTTGCTGGTAGTCAACGGTAGTTGCTCGTGGCCGACAGTAATTTCTTGTGGTCGATAGTGGCCGACGGTAGTTGCTAGTGAACTATGGTAGTTCCTGATAGTCGAAGATAGTTGTTCCTGATCGACGGTAGTTGCTCGTGGGCAATGGTAGTTGATTGTAGTCGAAAGCGGTTGTTGGTGACAGTCGGTAGTTGCTGGTAGCCGACGTTAGTTGCTCGGGGCCAACGATAGTTGCTTGTGGTCGACAACAGCTCGTGGTCATTATTTGTAATCGGTTTTCATGGCTTGAATTAATGTGGAAACGCCTTGGTACTCGCATAGCACCACACCTAAAAAGCGTCAGCAAGTAGTAGGTACATGTGAGTTGACCCTAAAATGAAATACTTACAATTACTAGGGAAGTGTAGCTCTAACATCGACTTATACACCTAAAAAAATTGCTAGTTAAAAGTTGTCGCTCTTTTAATCTACTTAATGTTTACGAGTCGCTCTTAAAATAGTGCTCACCCTTTTAATATTTTTAATTAATAATTTTTTGACGTAATTAAAATTTAAATTTTGCATATTTTCTCCACTAAAGATTTTAGTTGTGGAATTTTTTTTACTATCCGTCTCTATTTTTAATAAAAAGAAGTTTAAAAACTTACAACCCTTTGAAAGATATACAGTAGCATAACATACATCCTTTGTGTATTAAATTCTTTTACCTGAGCTACTTTTATATTTACCTAAACATTTTAGTATACAATATCTTTATGCGGAGCACACAAAAGCGGAATTTTTTTTCCATAAATTCAATTTACTTTAAAGTTTGTGGGTTGTACTTATAATAAGGCACATTTCCTGTCTCTTCATCACCTCATTTTTATACAAACTAATACGAATAGTATCCGAGAGGGACTTTTTAAAATTCAACCCCTAGCCATATGAAACTTGAATACCTTTTTTCTCTTAAAAAAAGATTTTTTTATGCGAAGCTAATTCGATTTTTATACTCTAAAATTTCAAATCGATTAGGTATAGAGAAAATGTTGTTGTGTAACTCATCCTAATAAAGGCGCTTCTAGAATTACAATTAGTCGTTTCGTAAAAATGGATGGGGTGGGGGTTAAGCTCATCGTTGTATAGCGCAAAATATAAGCCGTCGATCTAGGTGAAATTGTAATAACTGGGAACTTCGATTAGCAAAATCTGTGAGGTGAAGAGGTGCTACCGCTACGTCACGTTTGGGAGTGCATAAGAATATCTGTTCAAATCTACCCCAAAACAAACACTAAAAGTACTACGGATGTGGCCTAATGGCCGATTGGAATAAAATTTAATTTTTTAACGCAGTAAGATCCGTCTTAATCGTCCTTTATAATAAATTACTCCGCGGGTAATAACTTTCTTATTATTTTTTTCGCAAAAAGTACGTTTCGAAAACGACAAGTTGATTTCAACTACTTTTTTTCCTTCTCTCTCTTTTGTTTGTATTAAAAAAAAATTTCTCAATTTGATTTCTATCAAACTTAATGCATTGCTGCACATGAAATAAGAAGCTCCTCATTGCCCATTGAACTGGAAATTTAATCTATGTGATTGTGACCAAACCTGTTAGCACTCAATTTCTTTCTCCTCTTTTTTTTTGAAAAATCAATAAGTAAATCACAATAATTATATAAATTACTCGTTTTAAGTTTTTTAACCTGCATTTGTTAAAATAAGAACAAGAAGAAGAAATTAGTATTTAAGGAAGAAGCTGTTATTAACTTATTAACTGGCCGATTGAAATATTATACTTTCAACAACATTTTTGGCAGTTGTTAGTGGAAGAAAAATGTTTTCCGAGCGCATACAAATGAATTTCTATAGTTATGGTAGTCAAGTAGTCACCCACGACGATTTCACAGAGATTCGACTAAAAAAACTTGACGAATGGAGCGTTTACCCCAACTCTAACCACAAATGCTTTCCTAAATAGAACAAAAAGTCACTAGTCATTAGAAAATTATTTTTGCACGAATTCGCTTGTTTTATCATCAACTTCGTAGTGCACAGCGTCCAACGCTACACCAGCGCTTTGCCAAACGTATAAAATTGCGATTTTTCAATAAAATCACTCCACTTTAGAGTTATTTTGATCCACCCTGTATATTTTGCTACATGAACCTCAATGGGTTGGTTGTATACCATGAAAAACTATCATGTAGTTTCTTCAAATTTCCACGAAGCTAATTTACGCCACACTGTAACACAGAACACATACCGATTATACAGGATGTCGGTAATATATTTTCGTTTTTCCAACAAAAGAAAGGTAGAATCGTTTTCAAAAGAGAAAAGAGATTTAACAAAGTAGCAAATTTTTCAATCCTTCAAATTGCTTTATAAAAATAAATACAGGAAGCACGTATTTAGCATTTTTTCAACAAAAAGCTCTTTTCAACTTTAATATAATTCAACGAAGCTTAAGCCGATTGTGTAGGAGCTTAAGTTTTTAAGGGAAAAGCCCAAACACTTTATACATCTTTTGGTGGTGCAATCGATGCGCGCGTTCAAATTTTAAAGCACTTTTACGTTATAATTAATAATTTAAGTTAAAGAAACAAACAAAGAGTAGGTTGGCGCACAAATGTGGAACTCCGTGATTTACCAGTATAATTCAATGCTCCACACTGATTTTCATGGGTCGTACGTCAAAATGGCCTTAATACTTTTTGTAGTTTATTCAATTCTAAACAACTTTTATTAGATTGAAAATTTCGGTAAGACTTGTCATTTTGCTGTAGCTGAGGCAAGTTCATCCGCGCGCCCTCGTTTGGACTACGTTTGCGCCCCGGCGCGCAATCGAACTTCCCAACGGTATTTTCTCAAAAACTGTTGGCCCAATCAAAATTTTGTACGTAACAAAATTGGTTTAAAATCGAATAAGGTTCAAAAAATGTGTAAATAGTTTTTACGTACAACTGACCCAAATTAGTGATATTTAATTAACACGCGTTTGGTAATTTCCAGCTCTTCTAACAGAGAGCGTGGCGCATCCTCCCTGTTCCTGTAGTCTGTTAGTCTGTAGTCAAACTTTGTGGCCCAATAACTGAACTATAAATCCCAATCAGTCCCATACTCATTATTCTCACCACCACTTTTATTAATTTACATTTTTGAAGAGTTTATTTATTCTAGACATCTAGACAAGGATGTTTGAGATAAAGTGGCCAAAACCAAAGTCTTTTTGAATTGTAAACTTTTACAACTCGTTTCCTTTTGGGGGAAAGTAAAAAAAGTACATTTCTCGAGTTCTTACCTGCGTATTAAAAATTTTATTAAGCCGGAAGTCCTTTTCCGAAAAAGAAATTACCTCTCGACCCTTTATAAATTGTCTCATTGCAAACCTGTCTCTACAGTCCAGTCGGTGTTTTGAATTTTGAGTGAAAGCAGTGCCCAAACCACGAGTGCGAGATGTTTGCAAAAATTCTATTTTTGATGTGCGGACTCCCCATATTGGTACAAACCAACGATCTGATCGAATTTGTTAAACCCAAATTAATTATAGGAAAATGTCGAACTACGTGTATACAAAATGTGAGTATTTTTATACAAATATTTGATTAGGAGGATCTCCTTTTTTCGAATTATAAAAGCCGACTATTTACATTTTAGATTTAAACAAAAATTTGGCGTTTTAAATTTTTTTTTCCTTCCTAAAAATCCGGCAGCTGGTTCATCACAATGTTTATAAATATTTGTTTGTTGAGGGCCGTTGTGGGTTTGTAGAGGATTTACGTACGCGACCCTTGCGTATTTTAACCCGAAAAAAAAACTTGAGAAAATCGCCTTTGGAATATCAATAAATTTTACATGGAAAAAAATCAATATTTTTTTTCTCTCGCACAAACCGTACTAAAAGGCGAGCTAGAAAAATTTTACAAAGTCAAACGCAAAGCGCAACTTTTAACAGTTTTTCAATCTGTATTTATGCGTTTTTTTGCTGAAAGCTCACGACTCAATTGTTTGCATAAAATATTAGCTCTTTTATTTCGGGCAAGCGTGATGCCAAGTATGAAATATAGCTAACCCTCCGGCCTTTTATTCGTTTGTAAATTGAAATCAAAAAACTTTTTTTTTCGCTGTTATTTTATTATAATATCGCAAAAAGTACTCACTATAGTGTGGTCAGTTTACCACTTTTTAATAAATTCCGCCATTCTGCGATTAAAACCGTCCTAACAAATTTTTTCCTCTTCAAATAATTCAATTAATGGAAAAACGTACATTTACATTTTAAGCAACAAAAGACTAGCCGTTACAAGGCATTTCGTTAATTAAAACTAGTGCAATTTTTAAACAAAGTTCGTTATTGATACTCTTTCAAGTGTTCGTCAGTTTGAGTCGCAAATGGGGAACTTTTTATCACCAAAACTCAGGTAAACGGCGTCCAAGTGGAACCGGCGCCAAAATTTTATTATTACGACTTCCTTTGGAAAACTTAGCGTTTACGATAATGTAAGTTTGTTGTACTAAACTACTAAACCATTCATAAATGTCCCTATACCGTCAAATAACCTTCAATGGACTATTTGAGCCAGTTGTAAAAAGTGTTGCCACAACTGTTTTTGAACTTGTAACTGTTGCAAACTTATCTTTCATTTGTGTATTATTTCCCGACATTATAATAGAGCGGCTGTGAAACGTCTCGTCAGGGCGACAGGCTCCACAAATACGTATACAGTGTAGCTAAAATGTTCTTTTTAATCTACCTTTAATTAATTACCCTTTATAACAACGGGAAAAGGTTCTACATTGGATTTTTAACCACTTCCGTTGGGTTCTCACAATTTTCACGAAACCCACAAATCCTACAAAGAAATGATTGCAATAAAATTTGTAGCTAATTAAGTGCTCTATAATTTGTTTTACGTAATTTTCGCTCAAAAAGTCCATATTAGTCGAGTAAATTACCTTCAAATAGAGAGAAGTTTACAATAAGTTATTTTAGTCACTGGCATTAATTCTCCTCAATTTCCACGAAAGTCAAAAATTCTACAAGCAAGTAGTTCCAATCACATTTGTAGCCAATTAAGTTCTCTATAATTTGTTTTACGTAGTTTTCGCTCAAAAAGTCCATATTAGTCGAGTAAATTACCTTCAAATAGAGAGAAGCTTACAATTAGCTCCTTTAGTCACTGGCATTAATTCTCCTCAATTTCCACGAAAGTCACAAATTCAACAAGCAAATTATTTTAATATAAGTTGTAGCCAATTAAGTTCTCTATAATTTGTTTTACGTAATTTTTGCTCAAAAAGTCCATATTAGTCGAGTTAATTACCTTCCTATAGAGAGAAGCTTACAATTAGCTCCTTTAATCACTGGCATTAATTCTTCTCAATTTCCACGAAAGTCAAAAATTATACAAGCAAATTATTCTAATATAAATTGTAGCTAATTAAGTGCTCTATAATTTGTTTTACGTAATTTTTGCTCAAAAAGTCCATATTAGTGGAGTTAATTACCTTCCTATAGAGAAAAGTTACAATTAGCTCCTTTAGTCACTGTCATTAATTCTCCTAAATTTCCACGAAATTCACAAATTCTACAAAAAAATTATTCCAATAAAAGTTGTAGCTAATTAAGTGCTCTTTAATTTGTTTTACGTAATTTTTGTTCAAAAAGTCCATATTAGTCGAGTTAATTACCTTCCTATAGAGTGAAGCTTACAATTAACTCCTTTAGTCACTGACATTAATTCTTCTCAATTTCCACGAAAGTCACAAATTCTACAAGCAAATTATACTAATATAAGTTGTAGCTAATTAAGTGCTCTATAATTTGTTTTACGTAATTCTTGCTCAAAAAGTCCATATTAGTCGAGTTAATTACCTTCCTATAGAGAGAAGCTTACAATTAGCTCCTTTATTCACTGGCATTAATTCTTCTCAATTTCCACGAAAGTCAAAAATTCTACAAGCAAATAGTTTCAATCACAGTTCTAGGTAATTCAGTGCTCTATAATTTGTTTTACGTAATTTTAGCTCAAAAAGTCCATATTAGTCGAGTAAATTACCTTCAAATAGAGAGACGTTTACAATAAGTTATTTTAGTCACTGGCATTAATTCTCCTCAATTTTCACAAAAGTCACAAATTCAACAAGAACATTATTCCAATAAAAGTTGTAGCTAATTAAGTGCTCTATAATTTGTTTTACGTAATTTTTGCTCAAAAAGTCCATATTAGTCCAGTTAATTACCTTCAAATAGAGAGAAGCTTACAACTAGATCCTTTAGTCACTGGCAATAATTCTCCTCAATTTCCACGAAATTTACAAATTCTACAAGAAAATTAATAAAAGTTGTAGCTAATTAAGTGCTCTATAATTTGTTTTACGTAATTTTTGCTCAAAAAGTCCATATTAGTCCAGTTAATTACCTTCAAATAGAGAGAAGCTTACAACTAGATCCTTTAGTCACTGGCAATAATTCTCCTCAATTTCCACGAAATTTACAAATTCTACAAGAAAATTAATAAAAGTTGTAGCTAATTAAGTGCTCTATAATTTGTTTTACGTAATTTTTGCTCAAAAAGTCCATATTAGTGGAGTTAATTACCTTCCTATAGAGAAAGCTTACAATTAGCTCCTTTAGCCACTGGCATTAATTTTTCTCAATTTCCACGAAAGTCACAAATTCTACAAGCAAATTATTCTATAAAAGTTGTAGCTAATTAAGTGCTCTATAATTTGTTTCGCGTAATTTTAGCTCAAAAAGTACCTTATTAGTCGAGTTAATTACCTTCCAATAGAGTAGAGAGAAGTTTACAATTAGTTATTTTAGTCACTGGCATTAACTCTGCTCAATTTCCACGAAAGAAACAGATTCTACAAGTAAATTATTCCAATTAAAAATGTAGGTAATTAAGTGATCTATAATTTTTTTGCGTAATATTAGCTCAAAAAGTCCGTATTAGTTAATTACTTTCCAATAATGTAAGTTTCGGTCAAAACTATAGAAGGTGTCGCCTCGAATGAGGCTCTATTTTTGTAATTACCTCGTAGATTACTACTATTTTTTCTTTAATTGCACTTAATAATACCTCTTTGTGTTGATTTCGTTAATATGAATATTATGTGAATATTAAAAAGAATCACTCCGGGCCAGCGAATTCGAACCTGTTCTCGTTACTGAGCAGCACTGCCGGTTGCACTTATTCAATATAGCAATTTTCAAATTGATTCCATGTAAACAATTTACCCTCGTTCGCCCCAAATTTTTAAAGCAATTAAATCGGCACAATAGACGACAATCAAACTTAATTGGTGTATGGGTACACATTTCTGCGGATGCTGCGAGAGGAGAGCTTAAAGCAATTTACAGCTTATACTTAGGTGCAATTATTTTGCATATTTAAGGTAAGAAGTGGAAGAACAAAAAATCGTTTATTGCAAAAGCGAAATTTGAATATTAACGGTTTTGTAGTTTAATACATAATTAGTAATTCTTGTATGTAAATTTCGAACTAATTCAAGCGGGAGCGATTTAATGCGTCGTTTTTTCTCTATTACATAAATACATTTCGGTGTAATTTTCTTCAATCACTTTGTTTGGGAGTTGGGAAAAGAACAAAACACATCTATCTAATGCACCTAGAATTTATAAAATGGATTTAAACATTAATCAATCCTTGACAATTTAACTTTTCTTTATTGTTCTAAAATTAATATTACTGTAAAATTTATTTCCTGTGTAGAGTCAATTAAGTAACGAAACAAAGGTAGACTAATAATGCAATATCCCGAGGAAAAAAGAGCATTAAGATTTTTTTTCTTACTCTTCTCGCGCATCTTCTCAAATTTATATTAACTCGTGAATGCAATTCTATCATTTTATAGTAAATTTGATTTATACGTTTAACCCACCTCTCTCATTCTTAACGCGTGACTTGATAAATGTTGCCCCTATCTCGCGTATATCGGTTTGGAACCGTTCTTGAAGTCTTTGTAATTACACAGCGTTACGATAGCTTTAAGTTGATTGAACGTACCCTCCGGGTTGAGGAACTAAACGTATCCCAGACACCCATCCAGGAAGAAATTTATAGTGCAATTTAAGGTTTATGGGTACCGATAGTGTCGCGTGTGAGAATAGATATTTTACTCAATTTAATACATTTAATAGTTTGTTTTTTTTGTTAAAAGTAACCGAACCGATTATAGGTGCTTTTAGTATTCATTGGACGACGATTTAATTTAACGTTTGATTGCCACTTTGTGTAAACTACAACTTTATATTTTACGACGCTTTGGGCGTTTTTAGGTAGGCGTCTTCTTAGATCTTGCTTGTGTTATTAAATTTAAAGAAAAATTATTTATTTGTTTTCTGTTTTATTTCTAACTGTTTATTCTATTTTAATCGTTTGCGCTAAGTTTCAAAACGGATTCCATCACACGAGGTGTAGAAATGTAAGACGACCTTTGAAGGTTTTTCATCATTTGCCTACACCTAAACTATTGATACACATACCACGTACGACGCAATTTCTATCCAGAGATTATTTATAAAAACCAAAGAACAACTCGAGTGATAACAACCACCATCAAAGCTGGCCATAGGGAATTGCATTGTTTTGAACGTTTCGATAATTATTGGGCACTAAAGTTCATCTATACGAATAATCCCGGTGTCAATACCAGAAGTCAAAATACTTGTTGGGTATCACCATGTATTACTAGACAGCTAATTTTACAATCTTTCATAACACTTAAAATATACAGGGTGTTGTATTTAAAATAGAAAAGCTAACCCCATCGCCCTAGCTAGCTATAGAACCTCTACCTCTAATTATTTCGATTCTTTTGGAAAACACATACTACTTGCAAGTAATTAAATAATAATCTACTTATTGAAAATTTTGGAAACTTGAGGCCATTTGAACGATATAAATGAAATTAACGTTTGCGCAATCGTTACTTTGAGTTCGAAAAATCCGTCTGCGGGCTTCAAAGGCGTCTGCGTCTGCCACAAGAGAAGTTGCACTTAAGACTTAAAACCGTCTGCCGCAATATATTTAAAATCTGCACAAAAATGCAAATGTTTGGTATCTAACTTTCTCGTGTAACGGTGTAACCCATGGTTTAGTTTGACTCCAAAAGCCCACCGTTCTTGAGGCGCTACACTTTAACGCGCTCTAGTGCCTAAACCGTGCGTCTTAGAGAAAAAATCTAGAAAATATCATTTGTAGGATGTTAAATGTACGTTATTTTTGTATAGAAAGATTTTTCTTACAAAGTGTGTAGTTTTCGAGTTATAAGCGATAAACCAAGAAACAGTCTTTTGGCATATTTTCGAATTTTTATCAAACTTTAATGCGCTCTAGTGACTGAACCGTGCGTCTGAGAGAAGAAACCTAAGAAATATCATTTGTAGGACGTTAAATGTACGTTATTTTTGTATAGAAAGACTTTTCTCTAAAAGTGCGTAGTTTTCGAGTTATAAGTGATAAGCCAAGAAACAGCTTTTAGCCAGATTTTAGAAATTTTGTCAAACTTTAACGCGCTCTAGCGTCTAAACCGGGCGTTTGAGAGAAAAGGCTAAAAAATATCATTTGTAGGATGTTAAATGTACGTTATTCTTGTATAGGAGGACTTTTCTTACAAAGTGTGCACGTATGTAGTTTTCGAGTAATAAGCGATAAACCATGAAACAGTTTCTTGGCAGCTTTTAAAATTTTTGACAATCTTTAATGCGCTCTAGTACCTAAACCGTGGGTCTGAGAGAAGAAACCTAAAAAATATCATTTGTAGGATGTGTAATGTACATTATTTTTGTGTAGGAAGACTTTTCTCTAAAAGTGCGTAGTTTTCGAGTTATAAGCGATAAACCAAAAAACAGTTTTAAGGCAGATTTTCGAGTATTTGTCAAACTTTAATGCGCTCTAGTGCCTACACCGTGCGTTTGAGAGAAGAAATCTAAGAAATATCATTTCTAGGATGATAAATGTACATTATTTTTGTATAAAAAAACTTTTCTCTGAAAGTGTGTAGTTTTCGAGTTATAAGCGATAAACCAAGAAACAGTTTTTTGACCGATTTTTGAATTTTTGTCAAACTTTAATGCGCTCTAGTGCCTAAACCGTGCGTCTGAGAGAAGAAATCTAAGAAATATCATTTCTAGGATGATAAATGTACATTATTTTTGTATAAGAAGACCTTTCTTACAAAGTGTATAGTTTTCGAGTTATAAGCGATTAAACCAAGAAACATTTTTTTTGCAGATTTTCAAATTTTTGACAAACTTTAATGCGCTCTAGTGCCTAAACCGTGCGTCTGAGAGAAGAAACCTAAGAAATATAATTTGTAGGGTGCTAAATGTACATTATTTTTGTGTAAAAAGACTTTTCTCTAAAAGTGTGTAGTTTTCGAGTTATAACCAATAAACCAAGAAAGAGTTTTTTAGCCGATTTTGAGATAATCCGTTTGAAAAATCCTTTAAAAGTATCCAATTTTGAAATTATTTTAAAAATCGACTATATCAAAGCTAAAGTCCTATATTTCACCTATACATTCTTGTTTTTAATTTAGGAGTTTAGGAGACCTCGCGCCCGAATGAATACCAATACGGTGCATCCAAATTTTTCAAGATATTTCGGCATTTCTGTTATTTCATGAGTTGGCCTTTCTTTTCCAATTCCACTCCTATTTAGTCGACTTTCTTCTACGTTGAGTAGTTGCGGTGTATTATACGTAAACGATTAGTGATACGGTGATACTTTGTTAACATATCTTATACTTATTTAATCTTCAAGTAACTTTTAACAAAGGCCATTTACTTTGCTAAATTGAAACCGCATATAATACAAACAATCGAATAGCAAGCAACTTCTAAGTCTCTATTTAATAATTTTTTCGTGTCGTCGTGTGTACCTTACAAACGAGAATAGATTAACCATTAGTTTTGACTTTATTTGGTTCGAAATGGCCTTCTTTTGTTTTACCTATATGTGTGTTTTACATGTGTAAGAACTTATTTTACGCCAAAGGTATTTGCATTGAATTTGTTCTTCTTCTTGTTAGCCTTTTGTTTGGTATGTTTAATGCATAAACGTCTTTATGTACGTTTTCGTATTTTTTTTTCTCTCTTTGTGCTCGTTGAGAAACTTTACAACCGAGATCCGAACGTATAATAAATTGATAAATACTAATTAAATAGGGCATATCTTGCATATCTTATCATTAACTCACCTGTTTAATTTTGGCACGCCCTTTAGTGGTAATAATCAGACCGAAACGCATTTATAACGATTACCATAAGATCTTCTTCTTTTGATTTTTTCGAGTTCCGCATTTCTGTTTCTCCGTCTCCGAGATGAAATATATAATTCTTTAGAATTTAATATGTAATTACTACTTTATCGAAATTTATAACTAAATAAATTGTTATCTAAACGTGCTCTCTCGTCGTAAACGAATGAAATAAAAATTAAAAAATGCTTTTGTTTCGTGATTTCATCTATAATTCCAATTAACGGTTTCTACTCTACAACCTGCTTGATTCATCATTTATCGTCTTTCATCTACTAATTTTTTAAACAAAAATAAACATAACGTTACAAAGGGCGATATGATGGATGAATAAACTTTCTTTACGTGTATAAAAATGAATAAATTAACGTATTTTACCCAAGCGACATCGTAAAGCAAAAAACTTATATTTGTACAGGGGTGGCCAAAAGTTTACGCAAAATTTGGCTCGCCTTCTTATTTCAAAAACGCCCACACTTTTAAATTAATTAAACTCGTTACTTTGGGGGTGCGCGCTCACCCAACAGCTTATTATTTAAAAAAAAAGTATAAGTAACAGTTGTTGTCAGGGACGTGGTGACCCCGACGTGATAGAAAAGTCGGTAGGGCTTTCTTCCACACCAACCCTTTTGTCATTTTTCCTGGAGATTCCAAATGACGGTCTCGGGAACGAAGAACACATCAATAGAGTAACGTTGGCAGGTCTGCTTCTACTTTGGACGAGATTTCTAAGTAGCCATTTTTAAAAAAAAACGCAAAAATGGCGATAGGCGATTGTTTATTAAAACTTAAATAGTAACAAAAGTAGAAATTTGATTTCACAACCTTTTGTGCAGCCCTGCATAAACGTGATTTTCATGCACAATCAACCATAACTATTATTTTCTATATTTTAACCTCGTTTATTGTGAGAGAATTTAAAATGCCCTTTTGATCTATTTTTATCTGATAAAAAATACGTTTTTTTTTTAAATAAAAATATAAAGCAATAAATTAAGTGACGATTAAAAAATCCACTTTAATTCATCCCCATTTTAAGCTTAATATATTAGAGTTATCTTCACATTCCCATATATTTAATCCGAATGAATTAGTAATAGGATCATTTACCTTGACAGTGTAAAAGAGCCATTGTATATCACCTATTCCCGTCACTAAAATATTTCAAATCCAAATACAACATCCAGTGTGGGGTATAAAATGCGTTCAAAAAGCAAATCGTAATATTACACATCATAACGTATATAAATACGCGACCGAAAAAAGTATTAAAAAAAGTCCCCAAAGGTACAAAAATTGTCATTATTGTCGTACGTCATCTGCTTTTGTGTGCGTTACTTCTTAAAGATTTTGGCTTATTAGGGTCGGGTCTTATATCACAAAGTACAGGATGTTTAGAAAATCCCAGGTATAAAAGTAAATTGTACCCAACTACTACACTTATGTCTTTGTGTGCTCACCTGCATTTCGGCTCCTTTTTTTGTGTACATTTTTGCAAGAATTGGAATAAAATTAAACTCGAGAATCGTACAGGGCGGCACAATCGTGAGACGACTTTGAGTGTGCTCTATATTAATCAACAATTCTAAAACTGTTAAATATAAAAATTACAGCAGTCTAAATTGATGACAAAAAGCATTATTTAGTAGATTATTTTGCAAAAGACAAACCTGCAGGCAATTAAATAGTAATCTATTTATTAAGAGTTTAAAAACTTAAGAAATATAATTTGTAGGTTATTAAATGTAAAGTTTTCTCTAAAAGTGTGTAATTTTCGAGTTATAAAAACAGTTTTGTTTGCAGATTTTCGCATTTTTGTCAAACTTTAACGCGCTCTAGCACTTAAAACATTCGCTTGAGAGAAAAATGATAATAAATGATTTTTGGAAAATTTGATTTAGATTATATTCATATAGAAACATTTTTGTTTTTAAATGCGTAGTTTTCGAGTTACAAGCGATAAACCAAAAAAGTTTTCAGGCAGATTTCCGTAGTTTTGTCAAACTTTAGCGCGCTCTAGCGCTTAAACCGTGCGTCGGAGAAAAAAAATGTAAAAAATATGATTTGTAGAATATTGAATTTACTTTGTTTTTGTATAGAAAAAGTTTTCTCTAAAAGTGTGTAGTTTTCGAGTTACAAGCGATAAATCAAAAACGATTTTTTGGAAGATTTTCGAATTTTTGTCAAACTTTAGCGCATCATAGCGCGCAAATCATGCGTCTGAGAGAAAAATGTTAAGAAATATGATTTGTTGGAAATTTGATTAGGTTTATAATCATATAGAAGCAGTTTTCTCTTCGTACATAGTTTTCAAGTTATAAGCGATAAACTAGAAAAACAGTTTTTTGGCAGATTTTCGAAGTCTTGTCAACCTTTAACGGGATCTAGGGCTCAAACCGCACGTTTGAGAGAAAAACGATAAGAAATATGATGCGTAGAAAATTTGATTTAGTTTATATTTATATCACGCACTTTTGTCTTAAAATGCGTAGTTTTTGAGTTATAAGCGGTAAACCAGAAAAGCAGGTTTTTGGCAGATTTTTGAATTTGTGAAAAACTTTAACGCGCTCTAGCGCTTAAAAACCGTGAGCCTGAGCGAAAAATAGTCAGAAAAGTGATGTATAAAAAATTTGATTTAGTTTATATTTATATAAATGCACTTTTGTCTTTAAATGCGTAGTTTTAGAGTTATAAACGGTAAACCAGAAAAGCAGGTTTTTGGCAGAGTTTTGACTTTGTGGAAAACTTTAACGCGCTCTAGCGCTTAAGCCGTGAGTTTGAGAGAAAAACGGTAAGAAATATGATATGTCGGAAAATTGATTTGGTTTATATTCATATTGTTTCTTGAATTGCGTAGTTTTCGAGTTAGTTCTGGCAGATTTTCGAATTTTAGTGAAGCTTTGACGCGCTCTAGCGCCTGAACCAGGCGCCCGAGAGTAAAAACATAAGCACAATAATTTGTAGGATATTTAATATACTTTATTTTTTACAGAAACAGTTCTCTCTTTAAGTGCGTAATTTTGGAGTTATAAGTTATAAGCGATAAACCAAAAATAGTTTTTGGCCAGATTTTTGAATTTGTGGAAAACTTTAACGCGCTCTAGCGCCTAAACCGTGCGTTTGAGAGATAAAACCCAAGAAATGTAATTTCTAGGCTGCTGTATGAGCTTTATTTTTGTTTAGCAAAATCTTTCTCTAGAAGAGCGTAGTTTTTGAGTTATAACCGATAAACCAAGAAACAGTTTTCTGGCAGATTTTCAAATATTTCTCAATCTTTAACACGCTCTAGCGCCTAAACAGTGCGCCCTAGAGAAAAAATCTAAGAAATATAATTTGTAGGATATTGAGCATACTTTATTGTAATATAGGAAAACTTTTTCTGAAAGTGCCTAGTTTTTGAGTTAGTAGCAATAACCAAAACTTTTGGTAGATTTTGGAATTTTTGCCAAACTTCAGGGCGCTTTAGCGCCTAAACCGTTTATCTGAGGGAAAAACTCACGAAATATAGTTTGTTGAAAATGTAACATACTTTATATTCGTATAGAACCACTTTTCTCCCAAAGCTCGTAGTTCTTGAGTTATAAGCAAAAAACTGAATAAAGAGCAAAAACCACCCCTAAGTTAATGCTGCCATTTTCTAGTTGCATTACCTCTATTTATTAGCCTGCATCGTTAAAAATTTTATCCTTTATCGTTTAGTTTATTTCTATGATTATGTAATGTAAGCGCACCCTATAAGTGTTGAATTAGCCCTATTAGTACAATTTTTGAATTTTTCCACGCCCTTCGCCCTTACACACAAAAAATTAATTTATAGGTGTAAGAGGAGCGCACATAAAAACTAATTTTCATGTTGAACTCGTAAAGTCTTGTTATATAAAGATATAATATAGGGGTTGTAATGACGCAAAAAAATATATACGAAACATCGCAGACGTGTTTTTGATATTTAGGGCGTCCTTATCTTTACGTTATTTCGTTTTATGCCTTCATTTGTATTATTTCTCACACTCTTAGCTTAAGGGGGTAAGCGACACGAAATAACAACATAAATTACAAACATAATATAAGTGGTAACGTAATAAGGGTGGTCTTGTGACTACTTGTCACTTGCGATAATTTATCTTTCGTAAAAATTTCAAAATTTCGTAAGCGCACAAAGAGCGGCTCGTTAAATTCTTGTCGAAAGTGACAAAAAGTACTAACCAACAAACCAAGCCGATTATTTTCCAAGAAGTACCCGTAACTTACTCTTTCCCAGTAGCACTTTTTTGCCCAATTATAGAGTGCTCGGACAATTAGGACCTCCCAAGTTACGCTCGTTAGATTTAATATTTATCATCCTGTATATATTTTAATAATTTAATTTTCACGCGTAAAGGGTTAAAAAAAGTCGTAACTTGTCGCTCGTCATAGCTCTTCGCTCTTCTTCCTAAGGGTCTTTACGAGATTTATAATTACTACACTCTTTTGACATTTAACAGCTCACATAAATAAATAAACATTAAAGTAGAACCCCCTTAAATAATTTATGTTTTTTTTTCTGACGTATAATATTTCTTTTTTGTTACGATATAGCTTTCAGCGCCGAGACGTCGTAAACTTTGACCCGTTTCACCCTAGGGGATGATTTTAACAGCGCACTTGTATCTACCGTACGCTACCAACAGTTACGCCGGTTGTACGCCAGTTACTTATTTTAAAAAACAAAAACTTTGCTTATAATTCGCGACACTAAACATTTTTTGGGCTTAATTTCCTTCACGAGTTGAAACGGCCCAAAAACAATGCAACAATGCACGCCAAGTATGTCGCGAATCGAGAATAGCTAGGTACTCGAAAAGTTCAAACGCACCGCCCCTCTTTAAATCCTTTGCTTCAATTAGAATTATATTATTTATTAACTTAAAGCGTTTTGCGAGTACACGGCCACCCAGGATAAATTTAGACTTTAAAACAACCCTCTTTAAATATTAACAACTTGTTTTAATATAAGAGGACCAATTAAAACCTTTCGAGGGCTCTTGGAGCAACAACGGAATTATTTTTTTATATAACGCCCGGTGTGAATTTTTTAAAAATTTTCTTGGATAAATATTTGTCAATTTACGGGCTATATTCTTATGGGTTGTTAAAAATCACGTTTCCAATTATCTCGTTTAATTTTAGACAACACTTCTTTGTTGAAAAAGTTTCTTTTTTATATTCCTAAAAGATGAAAAGATTTACCTTGTTAATACGCTTGGTAAATTTTGTTCTTTAAAGGAGGAAAAAAAGAGATTATAAATAGGTTATTCTTACAGGATTTAATTTCACGTTCTATTGCACTTCTTTTATTGAAATGCGCTATACTTTTCTTAAGCATTAAAGGCAATATTAGTTATGTTAAGACGAAAATTGGTTTATATTCGAACCGAGCCGCTTTCGCCACTTTAAAATATTAAAAATGTAACGTTTTGTGCCCAAAACGGCGCCGCTTAAAGGTTTTTTTTGGGGTAGATACCAATAATGTGCAGTCGGGGCCACATTCGTTGGCCACAATTTAAAAATAGGCCCAACTAGACTAAATAAGTGAGCAGAGTTGCATTTCAATAAATTAAAAAAAATTTCTAGCAATATAATTTCTCAAAATTACAATTTCCAATTTTTTTACTTTTTAATGTGCACAAAGGGCTCCTCCTCCGAGCGCGGCGTCGTCTACAACCTATTTTAATGTCAAATACGTGCCTGTCTTTTAAAATGAAGCAATAAACAATTTGAAAACGTAATAAACATGTACTGTGTGTACGGTATAAATAAAAGAAGTTTTTGTAAGGGAAGTAAACGAAATTAAAGATTAACTTAAACGGAAACAATGCATCAGTTTGCAACTGCATTTCTGTAGTATATACTTTTTCAAAATTATCGTCTCCTTTTTGTGCACAACAACAACTACTTATTTTACATTACGTTTATTTGCAAGTTGGCGAGACTGTAATTTAATTTTTTGTCGCTGTTTCAGTTCGCCGTACAAAATGGAGCCTATTTGGGGTGCTCTACCGAACAAAATTGGAAATGTAATATGGTAAGTAGTTTAACATATTATTTCATTGTATGTATTTAGAGATTTGTACAGATAAAAGTTAGAAATTGATATTTTATCGAGATTAATCGTGTGCTGCTATAATATAGCTATTGATTCGTTCGAGCCCTAAGGGTCGAGGTTCGAGGGACGTAATTACAAACGAATTGACAAAATCGTTGTATCCGTTTAATTTTTTAAAATAATTTTTAATGGTCGCAAAAAATTAATTTCATTACGCTTTGGCACGTTTTTTTGTATCTACTCGCCTTTCTTATTTTGGGCGAGTGGCAACCAGTATTTCCTCAAATTATTGTTAAATGTATACGCACAGTACCTATCATTTTATTACTCGTGCTGCTTGCTTCCATTATATCAGGCTAGTCAGAGATAGATGGACTATCTGTAGCGCTTTTTTTATCAATGCGGTGCTCTGCTTTGACTAAAATACCATTTTAATTACAAGCTCTTCATGTTGTGGCTCAGGATCGCCCTGAGAGGCCCATAGTTTAGTTCGACCCCCAAAACCCACCCTTCTCGAGGCCCCATACTTCAACGCGCTCTAGCACCCAAATTGTTGATCTAATGAAAAAACAGACAGACCTAATTTGTTGGACGTTTAATGAACTTTATTTTTGTATAGGCACACTTTTTTCTCAAAGTGCGTAGTTTTTGAGTTATACGCGATAAATCAAAAAGCAGTTTTTTGCCAAGTTTACGAATTATTGTCAAACTTTAACGCGCTCTAGCACCTAAACCGTTCGACGGACAAAAAAACTTACGAGACAATTTGCAGAAAATTGAACGCACTTTATTTTTCTATTAAAACACCTTTCTCTAGAGTGTGAAATTTGAGAGTTATAAAGCAATAAACAAAAAACCAGTTTTTTGCCCTACTTCGAAATGTTTGTCAAACTTTAACGCCCTCTAGCGCATAAACTGTTAGTCTAGAACAAATCCTAAGCTATATAATTTGTAGAAAATTGGATGCAATTTACTTTTATATAAAAACATCTTTTTCTCAAAGTGCGTAGTTCTCGAGTTATACGCGATAAACCAAAAAAGCAGTTTTTTGGCAGATTTTCGAATTTTTGTCAAACTTTAACACGCTAAACCGCCTAAACCGTTCGTCTGACAACAAAACCTATCAAACATAATTTATAGAAAATTGAACGCACTTTATTTTTTTATAAGAACACTTTTCTGTAGAAGTGTCCAGTTTTAGAGTTATAAGCGTTAAACAGACAACCAGTTTTTTCTTCTATTTCGAAATGTTTACCAAACTTTAATGCACTCTAGCGCATAAACTGTTAGTTTGAGGAGAAATCCTAAGCAATATAATTTGTAGACAATTGGATGCAGTTTACTTTTATATAAAAACACTTTTTTCTCAAAGTGCGTAGTTTTCGAGTTACACGCGATAAACCAGAAAAACAGTTTATAGGCAGATTTTAAAATTTTTATCAAACTTTAGCGCCCTCTAGCACTTAAACCATTTGCCTGAGAGAAAAATGATAAGAAATTTGATTTGTAGAAAATTTTATTTAGATCATATTCATATAGAAGCACTTTTGTTTTTAAGTGCGCAGTTTTCGAGTTATGAACATTGAACCCGAAAAGCAGTTTTTTGTCAAATTTTCGAATTTTTCTCAAAATTAAACGCGCTCTAGCGCGTAAACTATGCGTCTTAGAGAAAAAATATAAGAAACATAATTTGTAGGATATTAAATTTAATTTATTTTTGTATATAAGCACTTCCTCTAGAAGTGCGTAGTTTTCGACTTATAAGCGATAAATCATAAAAACAGTTTGTGACAGATTTTTGAAGTTTTTTCAAACTTTAACGCCCTCTCGCACCTAAACCATGCGTCTGAGAGAAAACACCTAAGATATATGCTTTCTAGGAAATTTAATGTAGTTTATATTCACATAGAATCACTTTTCTCGTTAAGCGCGTAGTTTTCTAGTTATAAGCGAGAATGTGCTCGCGGCCTCCTGGACTAGTTGGACCTCGCCTAAAGTAGAGACAGCCCTGTCAATCATTTTAATTCGTATTATTATTGGCGCCAAGCAAGCGTACTAGCGTTACACACATTTATAGGACGTTGCCTGATAAGAGAGGCCCCGCCTCCAGGACGTACTACTATCTACTTTAGACGAGGTCTAGTCTGTCACTTTTGTTACGAGGGCGCCAGTTCCAGTTCCTACATGTTTACAAAATACTAATGATTAGAAAAGTAAAACTATTGCGTTCCTGGGATTCCTGGGTCCTCGATTGAGTCCTATTTGCAACCTACCCGGTACCCCGGTATAGTCTTCAGTCTCCACATAACTCAAGTGGCCATTTCTTAAACAAATTAATGGTTAGACAATCGCCCATACTATTTTAGACTCGCGTCCCGCGTCCTTGATACTTAAAAAAACAAAGTAAGTGATTAAGTGTCTTACCTTTTTGTGTTCGATTATTATTATGTTAATTAATTATAATTATGTTAATAGCTCTCGAAATGATTATAGTTCGATGATCATTATAGTCCAACCTCTTTTCTAAATATATTCCCTCCCAGTAGGACTTCGTATAGTTTTTGTGCACAAACTAAAACGTAAAATAACGCCCTTTCTATAAAATTTCAATCTATTTCCAAAAATGAAATAAGTTCAAAGTGAAGTTAATTAAATTTGAGCCTTTTGACTTCTATTTAAGCTCAATTTATATATTACTTTATTTCGCTTTTATTTAAAATTTAAAGCATAAATAACAAAAAAATTTTTTGCGAAACCATACTCAACTGTAATAAAACATTGTTAAGAAATTTCCATTTTTATTACAATTTTAATGAAAAAGCACGTAGAGTGGATGAGATTCCATTAACTATAATTTGCTTCTATAAAAGTAATGTGTAGATTATGCGAAAAAATCTAAAATTGTATAAACAATCCACTACCAAAAACAAAAATATTTCTTTTGAAGCCACCGTTTTTGTCCATTTAATTTCAAAAAGTGCTAACAATTTTTACATCCATTAAAATGAGTGCACGAGTGGCTTTAAATGCGTTTCTATTTTCCCACACTACCGTTACCTTTACGGAGTCACTTGGATTTTCTTTTAGTGCTCTCTCGCTACGTAAGCCCTAAGTGACGACCCCGGCGTGTTAAGGCGAACGTGAACGGCGAAAAAGCCGTAGCTGAATTGAGAAACGTAGCTAGACTTACACTCCATTTTGTGGAAATTTCTCTTCTATTGATGATCTGACATAAAATAAGTACCTAACATGAAACAAAGATAATTAAATTCTCTACAGAAAACGTTCTTACAGTATTTCTTATGAAAACAATGGTTTTGCTTCAAGAATCGATTTTAGTTGGAACGTTGCTCAATTGAGAAACGTAGCTAAACTTACAGTCCATTTTGTGGAAATTTCTCTTCTACTGTTGATCTGACATAAAATAAGTACCTAACATGAAATAAAGATAATTAAATTATCTACAAAAAATGTTTCTACAGTATTTCTCATCAAAACAATCGTTTTGCTTCTAGAATCGATTTTAGTTGGAACGTTGCTGAATTGAGAGACGTAGCTAGACTTACAGTCCATTTTGTCGAAATTTCTCTTCTACTGTTGACCTGACATAAAATAAGTACCTAACATGAAATAAAGATAATTAAATTATCTACAAAAAATGTTTCTACAGTATTTCTCATCAAAACAATCGTTTCGTTTCAAGAATCGATTTTAGTTGGAACGTTGCTGAATTGAGAGACGTAGCTAGACTTACAGTCCATTTGGTGGAAATTTCTCTTCTATTGTTGATGTGACATAAAATAAGTATCTAACATGAAACAAAGATAATTAAATTATCTACAAAAAATGTTTCTACAGTATTTCTCATCAAAACAATCGTTTTGCTTCTAGAATCGATTTTAGTTGGAACGTTGCTGAATTGAGAGACGTAGCTAGACTTACAGTCCATTTGGTGGAAATTTCTCTTCTATTGTTGATCTGACATAAAATAAGTACCTAACATGAAACAAAGATAATTAAATTCTCTACAAAAAATGTTGCTACAGTATTTCTCATCAAAACAATCGTTTTGCTTCTAGAATCGATTTTAGTTGGAACGTTGCTCAATTGAGAAACGTAGCTAAACTTACAGTCCATTTTGTGGAAATTTCTCTTCTATTGTTGATGTGACATAAAATAAGTATCTAACATGAAACAAAGATAATTAAATTATGTACAAAAAATGTTTCTACAGTATTTCTCATCAAAACAATCGTTTTGCTTCTAGAATCGATTTTAGTTGGAACGTTGCTGAATTGAGAGACGTAGCTAGACTTACAGTCCATTTGGTGGAAATTTCTCTTCTATTGTTGATCTGACATAAAATAAGTACCTAACATGAAACAAAGACAATTAAATTTTCTACAGAAAACGTTCTTACAGTATTTCTTATGAAAACAATAGTTTTGCTTCAAGAATCGATTTTAGTTGGAACGTTGCTCAATTGAGAGACTGACTTTCAAGCAATTAAAAAAAATTGTACTTATTTCTTTTATGGTCCAAGTACCATCCAAACAAATTTTCTAGTTAATTTCCGATTTCAGAAGTGTGATACTTGCTATTTATGTGAATCGGCGTTAAAAGTTACGAAATTGTCACGTTAAAAAGTGTATAAATAAAAATAAAGGTCTCAATTAAATTTAATTCTTGTAATTTTTCAGTGCTGGGATTACTGCGACATGCTAATTCGGGACGAAACGAGGAATCAAATGTGCGTCGACAACATATGCGTAAGTGAATATTAAATTAAAACAGAATTTATAAACACGTCACTTCTAAATTTGTCAAAAACAAAATTAAATTGGAGCACTCAAAATAAATTTTGTCAAAGGAAGGGAGAAAGGCGTAGAGTCGACATGCGGTGGTTGGAGGTAGTTTTATGCAACGAAACAAAAACGCATCTATTTAATTAAAAAAAAGAGCAAGTTATTTAGATATAAAAATAGAGGTTGTTGAACAAACTTACCAACCCCATAAAAAAAACCTAAAATAATGAACCTCAAAATAGAATGTTTTCGACTCAAATTAAAGGGAGAGAAGGAGAAAGAAGATATTTTTTTTAATTTAAATTACCCGAACATTTCCGCGAGGAAAAATTCAAAAGCCAGTACTTGATAATAACCCCGGAAAAAAAACGAGAAAAGAGAGAGAAAAGTTTCTCGTTTTGTACAATACAAAATGGTTATTACTCTTAAGGGATGCATTTAAAGAATTTAGTGGTTACGTCTATGTACATCGTCTATTTTCTTTTTTAGTTGAAATCGCCCCCAATTTACCTTTTATTATCCAACAAATTGCACAAGAAACTAGAAACAGGGCAGCAACGGTACGATTAGAAAATTAATTTTCTTTCGAATTGACGAAACAAAGTGGCATTTGGTGGTTTTCCTTAGCTTTTCCGACAGACAGTACGGATCAATGTTAAAAATTGGTCCTAACCTCAGTTTTTATTACTAGCTTAAAATCTGTTCTGTTTGACATTCATAATCAGCGTCATTAGACGAGGTTTGAGTCGCATTTGTGCCAACTCGTCAAACTAAAACTATTGAACATTTAAAAAGAGATAAACCCATACAGTCGGGGAAGCACTGATGGCATTAATGCTACAGTTGGCTTTTAATAGATTCCTATATAGGAATAATATTTGATTTAGAAAAAAAAAAGCTTCACACGCTCAATGCAGCTCGAAACAAGACGTTTGATAAGGATTTTAAATTATTTTACTTCCTCGCCTGCAACTTATTATGCATAACGTACGTTAAAATACAATGATAAATGGTTTGAGAAGGGAAGAAATCAACAAGAATTTATAGTTGAATCAATCTTAATGTAATGACACCTACTAACAACAGGCCTGTAACATTAAATTTACACGCAGTTTAATGTTTAAAACATTAAGACGAACGGCTTTCTAGATTTCCTCTTCTTTTTTAGAATTCCTTAACGAGCATTTTTCAGGAAAAGTTTGTTTTCTGAAAATATGTCACTTTGTACAATATTTGTACGTTTATCTACTAGCATAAAATAAGCAAGAAAGTAAAGCGAAATTTTAAATTTTGGACGCTCGGTTTAACGGTTTAACCACCTACTCTACGCGCACGACGCAAAAAATTACCCAAAAACCGTCCGTAACCTCTTCAAAACCGCACATTTCACTTTTAGATCGAAGGGGGCCTTTTAACGTTAGAAGTGAGTTTTGGCTGTTTATATAATACGGACGAGAAAATTTTTGAAAGCCTATACCATTTTGCAAAGTTCCGTTTCTATCAATGATGGAGTGAGAAGTCAGTTTTATTTAAAAATAACTCAAATACGGCCCTGGCGATTTGAAAAAAATTTCACCAAAAAAGATATAAAACGCGATACGTTAATGTTGAGAATTAGTGACTGATAGTCATTCTCAAATGATTAATTAAATTATTTAATAAGATATTCAAAGATGTTTAATGTTAAAGATGGGAGGTGTTTAAGAGATAAGAAGAGAACCCAACATGTTTATTTCGTGTTCATTTTAATGCACAATCTTGTTGCTGTTACAATAATATTAATTATTGCGACTCGCGTGGATGTCTTTGAAAAATTAATTTTTTTTTAATTTAAAGGGTGGTTTTGCTTGTGTAGTAGATACTGTGTGTAGTACTGACGACTAACGACGATACCGAGTGGTTGCAGATGGAAGCTTTAAAATGGCCCTTTTGTACTATTCAAGGTGGGCAAAGTTGCAAAACGCTTTAAAACGCAATAATGGCCTGTGAGAAGCACTTCTAACGACACGAGAACGAAACCGCATGGCATCGAGCTCAATCATACATCAAAATTCGTATTACAACTACAACATTCGTTTCGTTGCAAAATTGACTAACAGTTCATTTGGTGAAAATTTCTCTTCTATTGTTGATCTGACATAAAAAGAGTACCTAATATGGAACAAAGATAATTAAATTATCTACAAAAAATGTTCTTACAGTATTTCTCATGGAAACAATGGTTTTGCTTCAAGAATCGATTTTAGTTGGAACGTTGCTCAATTGAGAAACGTAGCTAAACTTACAGTCCATTTTGTGGAAATTTCTCTTCTATTGTTGATCTGACATAAAATAAGTACCTAACATGAAACAAAGATAATTCAATTCTCTACAGAAAACGTTCTTACAGTATTTCTCATGGAAACAATGGTTTTGCTTCTAGAATCAATTTTAGTTGGAACGTTGCTGAATTGAGAGACGTAGCTAGACTTACAGTCCATTTTGTGGAAATTTCTCTTCTATTGTTGATCTGACATAAAATAAGTACCTAACATGAAACAAAGATAATTCAATTCTCTACAGAAAACGTTCTTACAGTATTTCTCATGGAAACAATGGTTTTGCTTCTAGAATCAATTTTAGTTGGAACGTTGCTGAATTGAGAGACGTAGCTAGACTTACAGTCCATTTTGTGGAAATTTCTCTTCTATTGTTGATCTGACATAAAATAAGTACCTAACATGAAACAAAGATAATTCAATTCTCTACAGAAAACGTTCTTACAGTATTTCTCATGGAAACAATGGTTTTGCTTCTAGAATCAATTTTAGTTGGAACGTTGCTGAATTGAGAGACGTAGCTAGACTTACAGTCCATTTTGTGGAAATTTCTCTTCTATTGTTGATCTGACATAAAATAAGTATCTAATATGAAACAAAGATAATTACATTATCTATAAAAAACGTTCTTACAGTATTTCTCATGGAAACAATGGTTTTGCTTCAAGAATCGATTTTAGTTGGAACGTTGCTCAATTGAGAAACGTAGCTAAACTTACAGTCCATTTTGTGGAAATTTCTCTTCTATTGTTGATCTGACATAAAATAAGTACCTAACATGAAACAAAGATAATTCAATTCTCTACAGAAAACGTTCTTACAGTATTTCTCATGGAAACAATGGTTTTGCTTCTAGAATCACTTTTAGTTGGAACGTTGCTGAATTGAGAGACGTAGCTAGACTTACAGTCCATTTTGTGGAAATTTCTCTTCTATTGTTGATCTGACATAAAATAAGTATCTAATATGAAACAAAGATAATTACATTATCTATAAAAAACGTTCTTACAGTATTTCTCATGGAAACAATGGTTTTGCTTCAAGAATCGATTTTAGTTGGAACGTTGCTCAATTGAGAAACGTAGCTAAACTTACAGTCCATTTTGTGGAAATTTCTCTTCTATTGTTGATCTGACATAAAATAAGTACCTAACATGAAACAAAGATAATTCAATTCTCTACAGAAAACGTTCTTACAGTATTTCTCATGGAAACAATGGTTTTGCTTCTAGAATCAATTTTAGTTGGAACGTTGCTGAATTGAGAGACGTAGCTAGACTTACAGTCCATTTTGTGGAAATTTCTCTTCTATTGTTGATCTGACATAAAATAAGTATCTGATATGAAACAAAGATAATTAAATTATCTATAAAAAACGTTCTTACAGTATTTCTCATGGAAACAATGGTTTTGCTTCAAGAATCGATTTTAGTTGGAACGTTGCTCAATTGAGAAACGTAGCTAAACTTACAGTCCATTTTGTGGAAATTTCTCTTCTATTGTTGATCTGACATAAAATAAGTACCTACCATGAAACAAAGATAATTCAATTCTCTACAGAAAACGTTCTTACAGTATTTCTCATGGAAACAATGGTTTTGCTTCTAGAATCAATTTTAGTTGGAACGTTGCTGAATTGAGAGACGTAGCTAGACTTACAGTCCATTTTGTGGAAATTTCTCTTCTATTGTTGATCTGACATAAAATAAGTATCTGATATGAAACAAAGATAATTAAATTATCTACAAAAAACGTTCTTACAGTATTTCTCATGGAAACAATGGTTTTGCTTCAAGAATCGATTTTAGTTGGAACGTTGCTCAATTGAGAAACGTAGCTAAACTTACAGTCCATTTTGTGGAAATTTCTCTTCTATTGTTGATCTGACATAAAATAAGTACCTAACATGAAACAAAGATAATTCAATTCTCTACAGAAAACGTTCTTACAGTATTTCTCATGGAAACAATGGTTTTGCTTCTAGAATCAATTTTAGTTGGAACGTTGCTGAATTGAGAGACGTAGCTAGACTTACAGTCCATTTTGTGGAAATTTCTCTTCTATTGTTGATCTGACATAAAATAAGTATCTGATATGAAACAAAGATAATTCAATTCTCTACAGAAAACGTTCTTACAGTATTTCTCATGGAAACAATGGTTTTGCTTCTAGAATCACTTTTAGTTGGAACGTTGCTGAATTGAGAGACGTAGCTAGACTTACAGTCCATTTTGTGGAAATTTCTCTTCTATTGTTGATCTGACATAAAATAAGTATCTAATATGAAACAAAGATAATTACATTATCTATAAAAAACGTTCTTACAGTATTTCTCATGGAAACAATGGTTTTGCTTCAAGAATCGATTTTAGTTGGAACGTTGCTCAATTGAGAAACGTAGCTAAACTTACAGTCCATTTTGTGGAAATTTCTCTTCTATTGTTGATCTGACATAAAATAAGTACCTAACATGAAACAAAGATAATTCAATTCTCTACAGAAAACGTTCTTACAGTATTTCTCATGGAAACAATGGTTTTGCTTCTAGAATCAATTTTAGTTGGAACGTTGCTGAATTGAGAGACGTAGCTAGACTTACAGTCCATTTTGTGGAAATTTCTCTTCTATTGTTGATCTGACATAAAATAAGTATCTGATATGAAACAAAGATAATTAAATTATCTATAAAAAACGTTCTTACAGTATTTCTCATGGAAACAATGGTTTTGCTTCTAGAATCAATTTTACTTGGAACGTTGCTGAATTGAGAGACGTAGTAGACTTACAGTTCATTTGGTGGAAATTTCTCTTCTATTGTTGATCTGACATAAAATAAGTACCTGACATGAAACAAAGATAATTGAATTATATATAAAAAACGTTCTTACAGTATTTCTCATGGAAACAATGGTTTTGCTTCTAGAATCAATTTTAGTTAGAACGTTGCTGAATTGAGAGACGTAGCTAGACTTACAGTCCATTTTGTGGAAATTTCTCTTCTATTGTTGATCTGACATAAAATAAGTATCTGATACGAAACAAAGATAATTAAATTATCTATAAAAAACGTTCTTACAGTATTTCTCATGAAAACAATGGTTTTGCTTCTAGAATCAAGTTTACTTGGAACGTTGCTGAATTGAGAGACGTAGTAGACTTACAGTCCATTTTGTGGATATTTCTCTTCTATTGTTGATCTGACATAAAATAAATACCTAGCATAAAACAAAGATAATTAAATTCTCTACAAGAAACGTTCTTACAGTATTTCTCATGGATACAATGGTTTTGCTTCTAGAATCGATTTTAGTTGGAACGTTGCTGAATTGAGAGACGTAGCTAGACTAGCAGTACATTTTGTGGAAATTTCTCTTCTATTATTGATCTGACATAAAATAAGTACCTAACATGAAACAAAGAAAATTAAATTCTCTACAAAAAACGTTCTTACAGTTTTTCTCATGGAAACAATGGTTTTGCTTCAAGAATCAATTTTAGTTGGAACGTTGTTGAATTGAGAGACGTAGCCTTTCAAGCATTTAAAAAATTTAAAAAAAATTGTATCTTATATTGCCCAATAAGTACAATCCACAAATAATTCTAATACTATGCCGAGTACTTGTATAATAAAACATTTTTTTTGAAACCGAAACAAAAAGAGTAAACTCCAGTCTTAATTGAACAGGGACGTCTTTAAGAAATTTTTTGAAAGTACCAGGCGACTTCGTCGAAACGAAGAATAAAGTTAAATCGAAACATTTGGGGGGTCCTTAAATATAAATTAAAGTACAAATTAAATTCATTTTTTTAATTAAAATCAAATTAAGTTCTTTGATGTCGTGATTTAAAAATTATGTGCATAATTTGCAAGTAAAATAAGTTTTGGATGATTTATAACGACACTTTTACAAGAAATACAATTTGTAATTAAAAATACTTGTATTTTCACATTTTTTTATATACGTAGTAGGTATATACGAGTGTGTATTTAAGAGGGTAATTTAAATTACGTAATTAAATTTGTTAACCAAAAACTCTAAAGTAAAACAAGCAAAACTAAAAGTAATTAACAGAATTTCATCCAGTTGTGTGGACTAGAAATTAGTAGAGGAAAACCACGGCCTGCTTTATTTACTAATTAAACATAAAGTAAAATGTATTTAAATGGCATTCAAGGGTAAGAAAACACGATGCCCTTATGTAAACAAAATTTCATTACGTACAAATTCTGTTGGGTGAAAAAAAATTTATTTTTTAAACAAAAATTCTTTTGTTTATTAATTTTTTTAACGGCGATTTATTGTTAGTTAATGCGAAGTCACGTTTTTCTTATTTTCTTAGCTTTTTCAAGTGCCATCTTAGAAGGCAACACTTCATTTCTATAATGTACTGGTGTGCTGTAAGTGCACCAACTTTTTATTTAATTTTCGGACCACTCGAGAAAATATTTTTTTACTTCTATTTTTATTTTAAATTTAAATTACCTGCATAAATCATATACTACTCTTCGTTCTTTTGTTTGGCTTTAAAATATTTACTAATTAAAATTTTATTGCAAAACGGTTTAAGTCGACTTTTCTTTCAATGCAAGACGGGCCAAATGCCTAATTTAGCGCCATTTTTCAACCATCCTGACATCCTCGTAAAATTTCGAGTCCTAATCTTGGCCACATTGCGAAAAAAAGCTACACGCCTTTGTCTTACACTCGAAGTGCCTCATTATTTGATAGAGGCACTTTGTTTTGGTTTAAAAACGCTTCCGGTTAAATCGGAGGCGCCTAGTTCCGCAGTCGCTTCCTACCGGCTCATTTTTTTAAATTTGAAATCCGTTTGGTATCAAAATTAATATAGAGATACTGTCGCCGCCCAGTAATGCCCCCCTTAAAGAAAGAAAATTCCCGAATTGTTGGTAACAAGCAAAAAACATTCTTGGCATGGCTACCTACAAATCGATGAATAATATAAGCATTTTTCAAGTTTAAAAAAATTCGCCGTTAATAATTTATATTACATATCTATAAAAATTAATAGCTTAATTTTTATTTATTTTTTTCGCCTATATTTTTTCCCTCGAAACCCCATTAAAAGTTTTTAACGACAACCTAATAAGTCATTAACAAGAAATTAATAAAAAATTCGTTTCAACAAACTTCCGAATTACACGTAGCAATAAAATTTAATAATTAACGACACTTTTTTGTTAACGTTTAAATTAAATTATTTATTGTGCAGTTAATTAAAAGAAAATAAATATACTTTTAAGGTGTACTTACACCTACTGCCTTTTTTTTTTTAATGTGCGCGATATGGCGCGCGCGGTATTCATTTACTACTTACTTATCCTCTCGGTAGTTGCAGATTTTCTTTTACAAGTGGTCGTTTGATCGAAAGATAGGAACTTGAGTTGTGTGTCCGAGCTTGTGGCCACCTAGGGAGTGTTAAACTGGCTGCTATTTGTCGTCGGATTTTATACGTTGTTTGATATTTATAACAGGGGCGTATTTAGTAAAACTTTGTTGTTGTATCCCATGAGAGAAATGTAACAAGGTTTTCATACAAAAACCATTTGTTTGCTTTTCAAGTTTCATTCGCTTTTCTCCGTTGTGTAGTATAAGAGAGTAGATTTGTTCGCTAAAACTTTTGGGTTCTGTCAACTTTGAAACTTGCTCGATACATCTTCTAGTTTTACTTGTTTATTTACTACCAAATGTAAACTCACGTTGTCCTAATTTACCACGCAGTAAACTAACATTATATTTTAATTACTTCCAAATTAGAAAATTCCGTCGGATTAATTCAATTTTTCTTAACTCGTACTACCGTGTATCACAACAACGAGCGACCCTATGGAAATATTAAATTAAACAAGTAACTATACCAATCGCTTTCAGAAGTAAATAGGCTATAATCTTCATGCGAGACAGTTCAGTGACAAACCACTACATGGAGTGGAGGTGGGAAACTTGGAACTTATCTACAGGAGCTAGTTATGCCAAATTGGCCATATATCAGCTAATAGTAGCTTTCTCGCTAGAACTCTTCCAGAAGCTTGAGACTATGTAAATGGGCTACAATTTTCATTTAAGACAGTTCAGTGAGAAAACACTAGCTGCCTTAGAAATCTGCGCTCGAAGTTGAGGTAGGAAACTTGGAACTTATCTACAGGAGCTACTTATGCCAAATTTGCCATATCTCAGCAAACAGTAGTCTGCTCGCCAGAAATCTTTCAGAAGCTTGGAACTATATAAATTAGCTACAATTTTCATCTGAGACAGTTCAGTGAGAAAACACTAGCTGCCTTAGAAATCTGCGCTCGAAGTTGAGGTGGGAAACTTGGAACTTATCTATAGGAGCTACTTATGCCAAATTGGCCATATCTCAGCTAATAGTAGCTTTCTCGCTATAACTCTTTGAGACGCTTGAGGCTATGTAAATGGGCTACAATTTTCATGTAAGACAGTTCAGTGAGAAAACACTAGCTGCCTTAGAAATCTGCGCTCGAATTTGAGGTGGGAAACTTGGAACTTATCTATAGGAGCTACTTATGCCAAATTGGCCATATCTCAGCTAATAGTAGCTTTCTCGCTATAACTCTTTGAGACGCTTGAGGCTATGTAAATGGGCTACAATTTTCATGTAAGACAGTTCAGTGAGAAAACACTAGCTGCCTTTGAAATCTGCGCTCGAATTTGAGGTGGGAAACTTGGAACTTATCTATAGGAGCTACTTATGCCAAATTCGCCATATCTCAGCTAATAGTAGCTTTCTCGCTATAACTCTTTAAGACGCTTAAGGCTATGTAAATGGGCTACAATTTTCATGTAAGACAGTTCAGTGAGAAAACACTAGCTGCCTTAGAAATCTGCGCTCGAATTTGAGGTGGGAAACTTGGAACTTATCTATAGGAGCTACTTATGCCAAATTCGCCATATCTCAGCTAATAGTAGCTTTCTCGCTATAACTCTTTGAGACGCTTAAGGCTATGTAAATTGGCTACAATTTTCATGTAAGACAGTTCAGTGAGAAAACACTAGCTGCCTTAGAAATCTGCGCTCGAATTTGAGGTGGGAAACTTGGAACTTATCTATAGGAGCTACTTATGCCAAATTCGCCATATCTCAGCTAATAGTAGCTTTCTCGCTATAACTCTTTGAGACGCTTAAGGCTATGTAAATGGGCTACAATTTTCATGTAAGACAGTTCAGTGAGAAAACACTAGCTGCCTTAGAAATCTGCGCTCGAATTTGAGGTGGGAAACTTGGAACTTATCAACAAGAACTACTTATGCCAAATTGGTCATATCTCAGCAAATAGTAGCCCGCTCGCCAAAAATCTTTCAGAAGCTTGAGACTATGTAAATGGGCTACAATTTTCATTTAAGACAGTTCGGTGAGAAAACACTAGCTGCCTTAGAAATCTGCGCTCGAAGTTGAGGTGGGAAACTTGGAACTTATCTACAGGAGCTACTTATGCCAAATTTGCCATATCTCAGCAAACAGTAGTCTGCTCGCCAGAAATCTTTCAGAAGCTTGGAACTATATAAATTAGCTACAATTTTCATCTGAGACAGTTCAGTGAGAAAACACTAGCTGCCTTAGAAATCTGCGCTCGAAGTTGAGGTGGGAAACTTGGAACTTATCTATAGGAGCTACTTATGCCAAATTGGCCATATCTCAGCTAATAGTAGCTTTCTCGCTATAACTCTTTGAGACGCTTGAGGCTATGTAAATGGGCTACAATTTTCATGTAAGACAGTTCAGTGAGAAAACACTAGCTGCCTTAGAAATCTGCGCTCGAATTTGAGGTGGGAAACTTGGAACTTATCAACAAGAACTACTTATGCCAAATTGGTCATATCTCAGCAAATAGTAGCCCGCTCGCCAAAAATCTTTCAGAAGCTTGAGACTATGTAAATTGGCTACAATTTTCATTTAAAACAGTTCAGTGAGAAAACACTAGCTGCCTTAGAAATCTGCGCTCGAAGTTGAGGTGGGAAACTTGGAACTTATCAACAAGAACTACTTATGCCAAATTGGTCATATCTCAGCAAATAGTAGCCCGCTCGCCAAAAATCTTTCAGAAGCTTGGAACTATATAAATTAGCTACAATTTTCATTTGAGACAGTTCAGTGAGAAAACACTAGCTGCCTTAGAAATCTGCGCTCGAATTTGAGGTGGGAAACTTGGAACTTATCTATAGGAGCTACTTATGCCAAATTCGCCATATCTCAGCTAATAGTAGCTTTCTCGCTATAACTCTTTGAGACGCTTGAGGCTATGTAAATGGGCTACAATTTTCATGTAAGACAGTTCAGTGAGAAAACACTAGCTGCCTTAGAAATCTGCGCTCGAATTTGAGGTGGGAAACTTGGAACTTATCTATAGGAGCTACTTATGCCAAATTGGCCATATCTCAGCTAATAGTAGCTTTCTCGCTATAACTCTTTGAGACGCTTGAGGCTATGTAAATGGGCTACAATTTTCATGTAAGACAGTTCAGTGAGAAAACACTAGCTGCCTTTGAAATCTGCGCTCGAATTTGAGGTGGGAAACTTGGAACTTATCTATAGGAGCTACTTATGCCAAATTCGCCATATCTCAGCTAATAGTAGCTTTCTCGCTATAACTCTTTAAGACGCTTAAGGCTATGTAAATGGGCTACAATTTTCATGTAAGACAGTTCAGTGAGAAAACACTAGCTGCCTTAGAAATCTGCGCTCGAATTTGAGGTGGGAAACTTGGAACTTATCTATAGGAGCTACTTATGCCAAATTCGCCATATCTCAGCTAATAGTAGCTTTCTCGCTATAACTCTTTGAGACGCTTAAGGCTATGTAAATTGGCTACAATTTTCATGTAAGACAGTTCAGTGAGAAAACACTAGCTGCCTTAGAAATCTGCGCTCGAATTTGAGGTGGGAAACTTGGAACTTATCTATAGGAGCTACTTATGCCAAATTCGCCATATCTCAGCTAATAGTAGCTTTCTCGCTATAACTCTTTGAGACGCTTAAGGCTATGTAAATGGGCTACAATTTTCATGTAAGACAGTTCAGTGAGAAAACACTAGCTGCCTTAGAAATCTGCGCTCGAATTTGAGGTGGGAAACTTGGAACTTATCAACAAGAACTACTTATGCCAAATTGGTCATATCTCAGCAAATAGTAGCCCGCTCGCCAAAAATCTTTCAGAAGCTTGAGACTATGTAAATGGGCTACAATTTTCATTTAAGACAGTTCGGTGAGAAAACACTAGCTGCCTTAGAAATCTGCGCTCGAAGTTGAGGTGGGAAACTTGGAACTTATCTACAGGAGCTACTTATGCCAAATTTGCCATATCTCAGCAAACAGTAGTCTGCTCGCCAGAAATCTTTCAGAAGCTTGGAACTATATAAATTAGCTACAATTTTCATCTGAGACAGTTCAGTGAGAAAACACTAGCTGCCTTAGAAATCTGCGCTCGAAGTTGAGGTGGGAAACTTGGAACTTATCTATAGGAGCTACTTATGCCAAATTGGCCATATCTCAGCTAATAGTAGCTTTCTCGCTATAACTCTTTGAGACGCTTGAGGCTATGTAAATGGGCTACAATTTTCATGTAAGACAGTTCAGTGAGAAAACACTAGCTGCCTTAGAAATCTGCGCTCGAATTTGAGGTGGGAAACTTGGAACTTATCAACAAGAACTACTTATGCCAAATTGGTCATATCTCAGCAAATAGTAGCCCGCTCGCCAAAAATCTTTCAGAAGCTTGAGACTATGTAAATTGGCTACAATTTTCATTTAAAACAGTTCAGTGAGAAAACACTAGCTGCCTTAGAAATCTGCGCTCGAAGTTGAGGTGGGAAACTTGGAACTTATCTACAGGAGCTACTTATGCCAAATTTGCCATATCTCGTCAAATAGTAGTCTGCTCGCCAGAAATCTTTCAGAAGCTTGGAACTATATAAATTAGCTACAATTTTCATTTGAGACAGTTCAGTGAGAAAACACTAGCTGCCTTAGAAATCTGCGCTCGAATTTGAGGTGGGAAACTTGGAACTTATCTATAGGAGCTACTTATGCCAAATTCGCCATATCTCAGCTAATAGTAGCTTTCTCGCTATAACTCTTTGAGACGCTTAAGGCTATGTAAATGGGCTACAATTTTCATGTAAGACAGTTCAGTGAGAAAACACTAGCTGCCTTAGAAATCTGCGCTCGAATTTGAGGTGGGAAACTTGGAACTTATCAACAAGAACTACTTATGCCAAATTGGTCATATCTCAGCAAATAGTAGCCCGCTCGCCAAAAATCTTTCAGAAGCTTGAGACTATGTAAATTGGCTACAATTTTCATTTAAAACAGTTCAGTGAGAAAACACTAGCTGCCTTAGAAATCTGCGCTCGAAGTTGAGGTGGGAAACTTGGAACTTATCTACAGGAGCTACTTATGCCAAATTTGCCATATCTCATCAAATAGTAGTCTGCTCGCCAGAAATCTTTCAGAAGCTTGGAACTATATAAATTAGCTACAATTTTCATCTGAGACAGTTCAGTAAGAAAACACTAGCTGCCTTAGAAATCTGAGCTCAAAATTGAGGTGAGAAACTTGGAACTTATCTACACGAGCTACTTATGCCAAATTGGCCATATCTCCCCAGTAGCCTTCTCACCAGAACTCTTCCAGAAGCTTGAGACTATGTAAATGGGCTACAATTTTCATTTAAGACAGTTCAGTGATAAAACACTAGCTGCCTTAGAAATATGTGCTCGAAATTGAGGTGGGAAACTTGGAACTTATCTATAGGAGCTACTTATGCAAAATTGGTCATATCTCCGTTAATAGTGGCCTTCTTACCAGAACTCTTCCAGAATCTTGAGACTACGTAAATGGGCCACAATTTTCATGTAAGACATTTCAGTGAGAAAACACTAGTTGCCTTAGAAATCTACGCTCGAAGTTGAGGTGGGAGACTTGGAACTTATCTACAGGAGTTACTTATGCCAAATTTGCCATATCTCATCAAATAGTAGTCTGCTCGCCAGAAATCTTTCAGAAGCTTGGAGCTATATAAATTAGCTACAATTTTCATCTGAGACAGTTCAGTGAGAAAACACTAGCTGCCTTAGAAATCTACGCTCGAAATTGAGGTGGGAAACTTGGAACTTATCTATAGGAGCTACTTATGCAAAATTGGCCATATCTCCGCTAATAGTGGCCTTCTCACCAGAACTCTTCCAGAATCTTGAGACTACGTAAATGGGCTACAATTTTCATGTAAGACAGTTCAGTGAGAAAACACTAGCTGCCTTAGAAATCTGCGCTCGAAGTTGAGGTACGAAACTTGGGACTTAGCTACAGGAGCTACTTATGCCAAATTGGCCATATCTCCGCTAATAGTAGCCTTCTCACCAGAACTCGTCCAGAATCTTGAGACTACGTAAATGAGCTACAATTTTCATGTAAGACAGTTCAGTGAGAAAGCACTAACTGCTTTAGAAATCTGCGCTCGAAGTTGAGGTGGGAAACTTGAAACTTATCTACAGGAACTACTTATGCCAAATTGACCATATCTCAGGAAATAGTAGTCCACTCGCCAGAAGTCTTTCAGAAGCTTGAGACTATGTAAATGGGCTACCATTTTCATCTGAGACACTTCAGTGAGAAAAACCTAGATGTCGTAGAAAATCGGATCTGAAATTGAAGTGAGAAGCATTAGTTACAAGTAAAGTATTTCCAAGTCCGCGTCTGTTAAATAGAAAACATCTCGAATAACATTTTAATCAGAAGTTATCCGTTAAATAATAATTAATAGGTAAGCTTAGGTAGCCGTACTTTTTCATGTGTACGTGTGCAATTATACATCTGGACACACGAGTGTGCGTAAAGTAATAAATAATGGAGCTTTTCGATAACCGAAAAATTTGTATGCCTAATGTTGATGTTGGTTATATCCTATTTTAAAGTGCGTGACTAGAATATTCAATTTTGAATAAAAAAATTCAAATAAATTGTGGTTATTTGTAATAAAAAGGAGAACGTTTTAAAATGAAGGTGCCAAAAATTTAATTCGAACGAAGACAAATCTGATATTCTTATTCTTACCTCAATTTGATGCATATTTAAAATCCAATCTTTTTTGAATTGTAAAAACAAAACATTAAGAGACAAATTGCTTTTATATGTAAATTTACAAAAAGAAAGGATAAACAACTCACATTAAGAGATGGATAGATAGACGTTTTCGAGTTGTAGGAAGTTTGTAATCAAAAATTTTTAGTTGCAAATTTGCAAGCTTTGCTTTGAAATTTTTGCTTCAATTTAGTTTACCTGTGCACTTGAAACCTACATTTACTCTCGAGTACTTTTAAAATAACGTAACATAAAAGTAGTTTATAAAATTTCAAAATAGTATGTAGGTACTTGTATGTACCTTTTTAGAAAATACAAAACTGACAAAATTGTTAAAATAAAAAAATTTGGGTTACTCGCAAAAATAAAATATAAAGTTTATTGTTCAAAGAAGTAGGTTTTGGACAATAAAATTCTAATCTCAAAAAGTATCTGTAAATAAACACCAAGTCTACCTACTGAACGAATTCAAGAAAAAGTAACCTTACAGTTCGTTAAATAAAAAAGTAGAGAACTAGATAGAAAGGTCAAGGACTTCCCTACAAAAAAATGTCTTCTCAAATTTTAGTCAGAACTTTGCTGAATTGAGAACGTAGCTAGGACTTACAGTTCATTTGGTGGAAATTTCTCTTCTATTGTTGATCTGACGTAAAAATAAGGACCTAACATGAAACAAAGATAATTAAATTCTCTACAAAAAATGTTCTTACAGTATTTCTCATGAAAACCATGGTTTTGCTTCAAGAATCGATTTTAGTTGGAACGTTGCTGAATTGAGAGACGTGGCTAGACTTACAGTCCATTTTGGGGAAATTTCTCTTCTATTGATGATCTGACATAAAATAAGTACCTAACATGATACAAAGATAATTAAATTCTCTACAAAAAATGTTTCTACAGTATTTCTCATCAAAGCAATGGTTTTGCTTCTAGAATCGATTTTAGTTGGAACGTTGCTGAATTGAGAGACGTAGCTAGACTTACACCTTACAGTCCATTTTGTGGAAATTTCTCTTCTATTGATGATCTGACATAAAATAAGTACCTAACATGAAACAAAGATAATTCAATTCTCTACAAAAAATGTTCCTACAGTATTTCTCATCACAGCAATGGTTTTGCTTCTAGAATCGATTTTAGTTGGAACGTTGCTGAATTGAGAGACGTAGCTAGACTTACACCTTACAGTCCATTTTGTGGAAATTTCTCTTCTATTGATGATCTGACATAAAATAAGTACCTAACATGAAACAAAGATAATTCAATTCTCTACAAAAAATGTTCCTACAGTATTTCTCATCACAGCAATGGTTTTGCTTCTAGAATCGATTTTAGTTGGAACGTTGCTGAATTGAGAGACGTAGCTAGACTTACACCTTACAGTCCATTTTGTGGAAATTTCTCTTCTATTGATGATCTGACATAAAATAAGTACCTAACATGAAACAAAGATAATTCAATTCTCTACAAAAAATGTTCCTACAGTATTTCTCATCACAGCAATGGTTTTGCTTCTAGAATCGATTTTAGTTGGAACGTTGCTGAATTGAGAGACGTAACTAGACATACAGTCCATTTTGTGGATATTTCTCTTCTATTGATAATATGACATAAAATAAGTACCTAACATGAAACAAAGATAATTAAATTCTCTACAAAAAATGTTTGTACAGTATTTCTCATCAAAGCAATGGTTTTGCTTCTAGAATCGATTTTAGTTGGAACGTTGCTGAATTGAGAGACGTCACTAGACTTGCACTTCATTAGGTGAAAAGATTTCTTCTATTGTTGATCTGACATAAAATAAATACCCAACTCGGTAGAAATAGAATTAAATTCTCTACAAAAAAATGTTCCTACAGTTTTTTTGATATAATACACGGTTTTTCTGAAAAAATCGGTCTAAAATAGAGCGGAATTTTGTGCACGAAGAAAACGTACTAAAATAGTTTTAATTAAATATAAATATAATTAATGCCGGTCCTGATTGAAATACGATGCAAAAACAAGACAAATATTTAATTTCACAATGAAAAATTACCATTCGTCTCTTTAATTATAGAACTTTTTCCTCACGCACTTTACATAGGAGAGTTATAATAAAGCATCGTCTAAAACTCTAATATATTACCGACATATTGTGAGTTTCAAATTTCATGTGTTTGAACAAACTTTGTTAATTTATAATGATAGCTTGGTTTATTCATAGGCAAATTTCTCACAACAACATTTAAATCACAAGCCTAACTCTTTTTAAAAATTATTTTAAACTTCCAACTTAACTGTTTAATTGTCAGTTTAGAACCTAATTAATCTTAACTTCTTTCTTTTTATTGCAGCTGGATGGTTGCCAAAAGGCATGTAAATTTTATGGCGATGAAAATATAGAAAAATGGATACAAGGGGGTCTCCAAATTGAAGATGTCAATCTAAAAGTTGGAAATTATTCGTCCGTTTTGAGTTGGAGTTATGCGGAAATTGGAGCCGTTTTCGTTATTTTTGGATCTGGCGATGATGGTAAATGGATTCAATTAAACCAAGTGAGTATTGTTATTTTTCCGGAACGAACTTTTCTCCAAAAAGCAATTAAAACCCGTTTTTGAAACGTTTCGTTGGGAATAAGTGTAGAAACTAATTTCGCTTTGATGATTTTTGTTTTAATTCTCTTATAAATAACAGTCTGATATTACGATCGTTAACTTTCTAATAAAATACCTTGATGTAATGTAATAAAACGATGTGTTGCTGAAAATTCTGTTTACATCAGTAAAATCTTACATAAAACCGGCAATAAAATGCCCACACTAAAAACGATGTCAGTAGGTAAAACAATAAAAAACATTTTTTTTACCAACTAAATCAACTGTTTTTTTTCTTTTATTTTTCAGACAACCGAAAATAAAATTTGGATACAACAAAACGAAAAAGTTTTCAACGTTACAATTTTTGGGTTGACTTCATCTGGATTAATTAATTACGTTGCGAAAAGTTTGGTGGAAAATGAAAATTTGTCCTATTCAACTAATGATATCGAAAAGGCTGTCATTCAAATTGACGAATGGGTTATTTTACATTGGTTAATGTGTGCAATTTTGCTAATAATATTAATATTCTCTTTTGTTATTTTAATTAGTTTTAAATTGAATAGGAAAACTAAAATGGATTCAAACTTAGAAGGAAGAAGTCCAGTTTTTGTTATTGCAATCGATAGTTAATTTTCGGTTATTTTAGATTTATGCAAATTCAATGTGATGTAATTAGATTAAGAATAAGTAATAAGTTATTTATAAATTATGTAATATAATAAATTAAGTGTACTCGATTATCTACTTGTCTTGTATTAATTAAATATTAAAATTTCGTATTTAAAGAGCGGCGTGAGAACGTAACGGCTCTCCCCATCACAGCTTGTTTAGGATTCATCTGACGTCGATTTAACTCCAAATCAAAATTGTAGAGCGCAAAACTGTCTTTTAGTATCGTCGTTTATATTTTCTGCAACTGTTAAGAAATTCCCGCCATAAATATTTCATATTTTCGAGTATCAGTCGAATCACTGCTCGAACATGGCATGTCTCTCCCCACCGTAACTTGATAAAGAGTCATCGAAAGGCAGTTTAACTCTGATTCAAAGTTGTAGAGCACAAAATTGTCTTTCAGAGTCGTCATTTATATTTTCTGTAACTGTTAACAGGTTCCTTCCACAAATATTTCATACTTCCAAGTGTCAAACCAATCACTGCTCGAAGGTAGCATGTCTCTCCCCACTGTAACTTGATAAAGAGTCATCTAAAGGTAATTTAACTCTTATTCAAAGTTTTAGAGCACAAAATTGTCTTTCAGAGTCGTCATTTATATTTTCTGTAACTGTTAACAGGTTCCTTCCACAAATATTTCATATTTCCAAGTGTCTAACCAATTGCTGCTCGAATGTAGCATATCTCTCCCCACTGTAACTTGATAAGGAGTCATCTAAAGACAATTTGACTCTTATTGAAAGTTGTAGAGCACAAAATTGTCTTTCAGTAACGTCGTTTATATTTTCTGTAACTGTTAACAGGTTCCCTCCACAAATATTTCATATTTCCAAGTGTCAAACCAATCACTGCTCGAAGGTAGCATGTCTCTCCCCACTGTAACTTGATAAAGAGTCATCGAAAGGCAGTTTACCTCTGATTCAAAGTTGTAGAGCACAAAATTGTCTTTCAGAGTCGTCATTTATATTTTCTGTAACTGTTAACAGGTTCCTTCCACAAATATTTCATACTTCCAAGTGTCTAACCAATAGCTGCTCGAATGTAGCATGTCTCTCCCCACCGTAACTTGATAAGGAGTCATCTAAAGACAATTTGACTATTATTAAAAGTTGTAGAGCACAAAATTGTCTTTCAGTATCGTCGTTTATATTTTCTGTAACTTTTAACAGGTTCCCGCCACAAATATTTTATATTTCCGAGTATTAGTCGAATCACTGCTCGAACGTCGCATGTCTCTCCCCATCGTAACTTAATAAGGAGTCATCTAAAAACAATTTGACTCTTATTGAAAGTTGTAGAGCACAAAATTGTCTTTCAGTATCGTCGTTTATATTTTCTGTAACTGTTAACAGGTTCCCGCCATAACATTTCATATTTCCGAGTATTAGTCGAATCACTGCTCGAATGTCTCTCCTCACCGTAATTTGATAAGGAGTTAGCTAAACCCAATTTAACTTTTATTCAAAGTTATAGAGCACAAAATTGTCTTTCAGAGCCGTCATTTATATTTTCTGTAACTATTAACAGGTTCCCTCCACAAATATTTCGTATTTCGAGTATCAGTCGAATCACTGCTCGAACGGAGCATGTCTCTCCCCACCATAACTTGGTAAAGAGTCATCTAAAGCCAATTTAACATTTATTCAAAGTTGTAGAGCACAAAATTGTCTTTCAGAGTCGTCATTTATATTTTCTGTAACTGTTAACAGGTTCCCTCCACAAATATTTCATATTTCCAAGTGTCAAACCAATCACTGCTCGAATGTAGTATGTCTCTCCCCACCGTAACTTGATAAGGAGTCGGCTAAAGCCAATTTAACTCTTATTCAAAGTTGTAGAGCACAAAATTGTCCTTCAGTACAGTCATTTATATTTTCTGTAACTGTTAATAGGTTCCCGCCACAAATATTTCATATTTCCGAGTATCAGTCGAATCACTGCTCGATCGTAGCATGTCTCTCCCCACCGTAACTTGATAAAGAGTCATCTAAAGGCAGTTTAACTCATATTCAAAATTGTAGAGCACAAAATTGTCTTTTAGAAGCGTTTTTTATATTTTCTATAACTATGAAGAGTTTCCGCCAAAAATAAAAAAACGAGTGTTTTAAAATTAAATATATTCACATAGCGATATAATTTAAGAAATATAAAGTTCTGATTGTAGAGCAATACTAAAAATCGAATTAACAGATTAAATCCAGTTCGAATAAATAGAATCGTAACTCTACCTAAAAAATAAAATAAAAATAACGTTTTTTTTTAAAATACTCACTGTTTATTATATACGATATATTAGTATATTTAATTAGGCAAGTACTCGATATCCGTTTTCCACAATTTGTTGCAAACATAAAATGCAAAAAAATATATTAATTTCTTTTCATTTACAAATTATTTGAATATGAAAAAAGAAAGCTACCCAATATTTATTATTTCATGTAATGACTATAATTCTTTATATACACGTGTATAATTAAGCCTGTAAATTAAAATACAATTTTGAGCACAAAAATTCTTTTTTTCAACAAACTTAATTATTACAAATAAATAATTTCAATTCTAATAATTATTATTAGAATTGTCGTTTCCTTTGTCGCAAAATAGACCAGAAAACCTAAAAATAGGCCTCATTTACATCGAATAATTTCTCAATTTTTTTAGACTTAACTGGCTATTAAATAAACACAAAACAGAAAAAAATGTTTTAAAAACAATATTTTAATAAAAGTAGTAGTGGGGTAAGGCAATGCGATATGGTTGTTATTTCGATGACATTCCACTGCTCAAACAAATTTTTGAACTTATAAATCGGATTGACCGTAAAGGGCAGTCGAAAACGACATGTAATCGAGAGCACCGGGCACTCCGCCTGCTCCCTTAAACGGTGGCATACGCTGAATACAATATTCGGCTTGATCTGGTGGTAATTCCCTCCGTAGCTCGTCGGGTAAGATGTATGGCTAAAAGAGTCAAACTTTAAATCGAGAGACACAAAAAGACAAAAAAAATGACAAACCTTATCAGCGGCCAAAATACGAAAACTATCGATGACTTGTTCGGCTGTATCTGTATCTGTACTTTCTCTCGTCATAAAGTCCAAGAAAGCATCAAAGTGTACGTAACCGGTACTATTTGGATCAACAACTGCCAAAATCCTTTGGAAATCGATATCCCCTTGTCTATCTTTGCCGATCGAATATCCCAAAGAAACCAAACACGATTTAAATTCTTCGGGACTTAAACGCCCAGTCCTATTCTTATCGAAGTGATTGAACGACGACCTAAATTCGTTAAGTTGTTGTTGAGTTATTCCTTTCGAGTCGCGTGTGAGAATTTGATTTTCTACTTCGTTAATGTTGCGATTTATCGACGTTAAGAGTTGTTCCCATCCCACTCGAAGAGTATCCATTGTATATTGGGTATACCTGTAACATTTAAATTTAATAAAAATGAAACAAAAACAATAAACGGTAGACTTACCTGTTCTCGAATATCATGCTCTCTTGTACGGCTTGATGAATCTTTTCTAATTCTTCGATATTTGGTTTGAAAGCATATACGCCTTGCTCGTATTCTTTAAGGCGATGTAGTTGGTCTTCTAATGTGCCGTGCAATCCCATACCGATTGCTGTAACGGCGTCCAATTGCCTTTCAATCCAAGGTCCTACGGTGTTGGATTTTTCGGCGAATTGACGACGTAACATTTCATTATCTAGGATAGATTAAAGAAATATCTTCGCAACACTAAAAGAGTCAATAAAGTAGACCAATAAAAAGGATACTCTGTTGTTTTCTTAATTCGGCTTGTAAAGTGGCATCTCGTTGTGGCACCAATTGTCTTACGTCGGACCACTTTCTTGTTAGATCCTAAAGGAAAATATATCCGATTAAAGAAATGTAAAAAATGGTGATATTTTAGTCTTCTAAAGGTATGTTTTTACCTTAAGACTACCAGTAGATCCTTCCTAGGCAGCCAAACATAAACAATAATTTATGCTTAAACGTTTTGGCCTAACAATTAGTATTTCCACAAAAATGGAAAGCACAAAAAGGAAATAAAGTTACTTAGGTAAGGCAGTAGTACGACTAAGGAAAATAGTACACAGGTCTCGTTAGGGGCTACAGCTAGGAACGTGCGCTGATTTCATAGTAAATAAATAGGCGGCGGTTTAAAGTGGCTAGAGGCACATTAATATCTTCTATGCCATTGAGACAAAAGAGGTCCTTATCCCTAAAAACGTATTTCAAATATAATAACTGCTTGACGAACATAGCGCGCCTCTTCCCACCATAACTCATGAAAGAGTTACCTGACGCTAATTTTACCTATTTTCATTATTAAAGAGCACAAAAGTGTCCATCAGAACCACCCATGTTACTTCTTCTTACTGCAATAGTCTCCCTAAACAATTATTTCAAATATAATTACTTTACGAACATAGCGCGTCTCTCCCCAATATAACTCATGAAGGAGCTACCTGACGCTAATTTTTCCTATAATCAAAATTAAAGATTACAAAATTGTCTATCAGAACCACCCTTGTAACCTGTTCTTACTACAATAGTTTCCCTAAACAATTATTTAAAATTTACTCACTATTTCAAATATAACTGCTTTACGAACATAGTGCGTCTCTCCCCACTATAACTCATGAAGGAGCTACCTGACGCTAATTTTACCTATTTTCAAAATTAAAGAGCGAAAAATTATCTATCAGAACCACCCTTGCTACTTTCTATAATTGCAACAGTTTGCCTAAAAAACAATTTCTAATTTTCGCTACATTTTTTTGAACTTAGATGGTGTTACGCCGACTTAATTCCAGGAGGTGACAGCAACAGCGCACCCTTCTAGCAACGGCCCATCTACAAACTATTTACAAGACACCAATTCTGCCTTCGCATAGCTTCTAAAAGTACTAAAAAGTATTAAATACTCACGTGTGCAGTGAGGGTAGTGTAAGGATTTTCTAATCCTCCAGGAATTTGGTGTTGCTTAACAATTGCTTCAACTTCTCGTACCAATCCAACAATCGTTTGATATTCCTTATCGGCTTCTCCTAAAGTTGCCTAAACGAAACCAAATCAAAATGGTAATAATTTTTGTTTTTGTAAAAGAATAGCCTCACCTTGAAATGAGCGTGAGCGTCGATTAAACCTTGAATTTCTTCGACTGTATGAACGATGAAAATATCGACCAAATCTTCCCTAGTTCCATCGAGCCAATTATTGAATGGTGCGGCGCGTTTGGCAAATTCCAAGTGTAAAATATCGATCTTTTCTAATATCCTTTCGGCGTCATCTAGTGCTTGACGACGACGTTGAGTAAGAGCACCGAGTCTGTCCCATTGATCACAAATGCGTTGACAACGAGCGTTTACGCTAACACTATCGTGATAGTCGAGCGTACTGAAACGAAATCGGAGTAAAAACTTGCACCATCGTAAACTTACAATCGACTCACTTGAGTTCTTGAGCAATGGCAGCAATTTGTTCGACGCGGTCTTGATGGGCGGCCAAATCGGATTCGAAAGCTTCGTGTTTTTTCTTGAGAGCTTTAAGTTCGTTGAGACGGCACTGTCTGAAATCTTGACTTTGTAGCATTTCTTCTTTTCCGCGAGTCCATTCTTCGTGAGCGTCCGCCTTGCGTCTGAACTTTTCGGCTAAATGTTCGAGTCTTTCCAAACGCATCATTTCGGATAACAACCATTCTTCGAATGCCTTTTCGGCGCCTTCCAAACCCTTCCAGGCGTTTGCAATATCCTAAACAATAAGAGAGCATTGTGAAGTTAAATGAAATGGGAATTGTATCCGAGACGTACCGAAACCATTTTGCCTTCCGTTGGCATGTATGCGGGGCGGTTTGATAGTCGCAATTTTGTTTGTAGGGTGTTGAAGTTGGTTTCCAATTTTGCTTTTTGTTCTACACGTGGAGGTTTATGTTTACGGCGGTATGTTCGATATTCTTCTAATTTTCTCTGGCATCCAGCTAGAGAATTGTCGGTTTGACGTGAATTTAGCCACGGCATCGTACGTCTTATCCATTCTAATAACTAATTAGAAATATTTTTAAACTTTTAGGTTTTCTTCACAAAAATTGTAATACTCACATCGCTGGCTAAACGTTCGTATTCTTCCATAAGTCTTTCATTTTCTTGATTGACTTTCAAGACCTTGCAGATCCTATTAGCAGCAGTTTCAGCCTGTAACGTACGGTTAATTAAATTTCGATACTAAAACTACCCCAAATTTGAGTATTATCAAGCAAAAACAAACAAAGCTTACTTTCGATTGTTAATTAAGGTAAAATTAAGTCACCTTTTGAGCGCCTGAGAAGCAATGGTAGTACGAAGAGACATACGTCATAACTGCTCTTTCGTCGGGCATGGCGGTATTCTGTAAGTCTGCATGCAAACAACACGAGTTAAACAACAATCAAAACTATTAAAATTAACGATCGTATTGTAAATACAAACAAAAATTGAGCGGTTTTAAAAAATGCAACAACGTGGTATTAAGTGATTCTTAGGCGTAATTCAAATAATTGTTAAAACGCCACAGAACACATTGTTAAAACGGATCAAATCGATTAATAAAAAAACAGTAAAAACACAAAAAAAATTGTTTTGGGGTTTTAAAAATCGTTTTTTTTGGGATACCTGTTGTGCCCCTTGGAAAGCATGATAATAACAAGAAACGTAAGTCATAATGGCACGTTCGTCAGGCTTAGGAGTGTTGATTAAATCTGTAAACCCACCATAACATTTAAAGTTGCCATTTCTTATTTCCTAATCGAGAAGTTAAAAGTTATCGAGAACGTACCGTCAGGATCTAACATCCTAGGAATGTCGAGGTACTTCTCGGCAACATCGAAGGCAGTATTTAGATTTTCGGCTGGATTATCTTTGGATAGTTTGTTGTAATCGATGAGATCTGGACGATGGCGATGAATGAGAGCGCAAAACGCCAAACCGTCCTTGAACGAAAGATGGAAGTTTTGGACGTTTACATTCTTATAAGGTGCCGTCTTGCGTTGACACCATAATAAGAGACCTTCCTTAGCTGTCATTTCTTCTACGGAGATGTCTTGGATGGCGAAACGTAAAATAATGGTCCAAATCATACCCAATGTCATTTTCAAGTTACCATCGACGATTTCTGAGTACAAAACAAATTATTTATAAAAATTGTAAAAACGAGTTTTAAAAGTTTCTATTTACCTTCTGCGCCTATTGACACGAGTTTTACGCCTTTGCTCGCAATAAAATCCAACGCCTTATTGACGTTTGCGATTTTGTGAAATCGCATTTTACCACGATCGGGCTTTGGTAAGGTCTCGCCCGAAATGACTTCCAATAAAAGCATAAGTTTGAGGCCATTTCGAAAATCTTCTTCTATGTTATCTATTGCTGTGCCAGCTTTACGTAAGTGACTGTTGCACCAGGCAGTGAATGTCTGTAAATAAAATAAGAAGATCGTCAATAAAACAAATTTTAAAAAAATAACAAACATTAACTTAAGTTTTCGATCCAAAAGTCTTTGAACAAGCGAGCAGTCGCTCACTCTACGAGTATACAGTGTTGCGCGTCTCTCCCTACCAGGAGTTTATCTGTATCTGTTTATTATACCCCTTATCCAAATTATCTACCAAGAGCATCTAGAATAGCTCACACAGCTGCCAGAGTTCCCACTAGGAACATTTATATTTTCCAAGTTTCGGCGGAATCGCTTCTCGAAGAGCACTGTTGTGTCTCTCCTTACGATAACTCCTGAAGGAGTTATCTGAAGTTAATTATACCCCTTATCAAAATTATAGAGCTCAAAATTATCTACCAAGAGCATCTAGAATGGTTTCCGTAGCTGCAACAGCTTCCACTAAAAACATTTTTATTTTGCTAGTTTTAGTGGAGTCACTGCTCTAAGAAAATTTTTGCGTATCTCCCTACAATAATTCCTGAAGGAGCTATCTGAGGTTAACTATACCCCTTATCAAAATTATAGAGCTCAAAATTATCTACCAAGAGCATCTAGAATGGTTCCCGTAGCTGCAACAGCTTTCTCTAAAATCATTTTTATTTTCCAAGTTTTAGCGGAGTCACTGCTCTAAGAACATTGTTGCGCCTCTCCCTACAATAATTCCTGAAGGAGTAATCTGAAGTTAATTATACCCCTTATCAAAATTATAGAGCTCAAAATTGTCTACCAAGAGCATCTAGAATGGTTCCCGTAGCTGCAACAGCTTCCACTAAAAACATTATTATTTTCCAAGTTTCAGTGGAGTCACTGCTCTAAGAACATTTTTGCGTTTCTCCCTACAATTATTCCTGAAGGAGCTATCTGAGGTTAATTATACCCCTTATCAAAATTATAGAGCTCAAAATTATCTACCAAGAGCATCTAAAATGGTTCCCGTAGCTGCAACAGCTTCCACTAAAAACATTTTTATTTTGCAAGTTTTAGCGGAGTCACTGCTCTAAGAACATTGTCGCGTCTCTCCCTACAATAATTCCTGAAGGAGCTATCTGAAGTTAATTATACCCCTTATCAAAATTATAGAGCTCAAAATTATCTACCAAGAGCATCTAGAATGGTTTCCGTAGCTGCAACAGCTTCCACTAAAAACATTTTTATTTTGCTAGTTTTAGTGGAGTCACTGCTCTAAGAAAATTTTTGCGTATCTCCCTACAATAATTCCTGAAGGAGCTATCTGAGGTTAATTATACCCCTTATCAAAATTATAGAGCTCAAAATTGTCTACCAAGAGCATCTAGAATGGTTCCCGTAGCTGCAACAGCTTCCACTAAAAACATTTTTATTTTGCAAGTTTTAGCGGAGTCACTGCTCTAAGAACATTGTCGCGCCTCTCCCTACAATAATTCCTGAAGGAGCTATCTGAGGTTAATTATACCCCTTATCAAAATTATAGAGCTCAAAATTATCTACCAAGAGCATCTAGAATGGTTCCCGTAGCTGCAACAGCTTCCACTAAAAACATTATTATTTTCCAAGTTTTAGCGGAGTCACTGCTCTAAGAACATTGTCGCGTCTCTCCCTACAATAATTCCTGAAGGAGCTATCTGAGGTTTATTATACCCCTTATCAAAATTATAGAGCTCAAAATTATCTACCAATAGCATCTAGAAAGGTTCCCGTAGCTGTAACAGTTTCCACTAAAAACATTTTTATTTTCCAAGTTTCAGTGGAGTCAACCCCCACATATTCAGCAAAATTTAAAACAACAGCTGTCTCGTAGACAATTTTAAAATCGAACTCTGCGCTACTTAGCAAATTTATACAATTTTTATTGTTATTTTCGACACCATGTTGCGTCTACACGTATAGAGCGCAGAGGAAACTATACGGCAGGTGTAGTCGACACGAACATAACAATATTATTCGAATTCTAAATTGACCCTCGCCGTCAAAAATCGCCCAGTTTTCAAATATTTTTGTTATCGTTTCAAATATTTCAATTAATCGAGTTATAAACGGTAGTAAGTAGTTTGATTCCACTTCAGATAAGAGAGTCCACTTGATTTAAAAATCCGGAATTTTATTGAAGTGCAAATATTAAGTTTTGATAAGGAAGCAATTTTTTCAATCATAAAACGTCACTTTTACGATTCACTCACACTAATTCTGAGTAACGTTCCAAAGCCTTCTCGATATGCCATTCTTTTCGCGCTTTAGTCCATTTTTTGCTCAAAAACAGCGCCACATCAGACGCAAAATCGTTAAAGTGCCATTAGCTGCTCTCCTACAAGTAACTTGATTTGTGAGGCAATTTGAAAACATTTGACAACAACTTTTATGTAAATTGGAGAGACTAATAACTTACGATTGAATAAGATAGCAGTTTCACGTTAAAACATTTGATAATTCTTAATGGGAGGGCTCTGTGAACGGCTCGTTAAAAAGTAAACAGTATCATCCGTATCGATAATACGCGTTAATGTGGTTTTGATTTAAAAAAAGTACAAGTTGGCGCCGACCTCTTAACAGACGTTTGACCCCTTAAAAGCCCACTTAGGGTAATTCTAATGTGCGGCATCGAGAGAGTTGTTTTAACGTATTTTTGGAGCTCATCAGGGCTCAGATGGGCCTCTTGAAGCAGCCCCGATGCTGTTTCGACTTTATTAAGTCTCGTCAGCTTGAATTATACAAAAATGAGAGTACTACTCCAGGATGTAGAGAAGTGACAAACTTTTGTTTCCAGCGTAGTGCATTCCTTCATTATCGGTCATGAAAAATCCACTGCATAATTAACGCATTAGAAATCGACTTGCAAGTCCAACATACTTAACGTATGCATCACGCACGCACACATCAGAGTACGATCACCACCTATGGCCATTTATTGAAAGAAGAAAAAAAAACAAAAGCCAATTAATGTCGTCCTTTCTAATTTATAATTATAATACGACAAACTGACGGAACAAACGGTCATTTTTTTTTAAATTAAATTTAAGATGACCCCATCTTAATAGATTATTAAAGACAATTTGTAAGTTCGTTTAACTCATTTTAAAATTTGCGGTTTCACTATACTCTCACTTTACAAAGCGAGGCAGAGAGTACGAATTTTTACGACTCTCTCATTTATTAAATAATTATTTATTGTTGCGGTTTAATTAAATTTTGATGACGAGCGAAAAGTGTCCATTGTTGAATAATGAAATTGTATATACTTAGGTTATGTCATTTAGGTAAACAATGAAATTTTTACAACCAAAACGGAAATTCGCGAGACTAGAAATTTTTAATGTTAACGACCTAACTTTATGTTTCCAGTTTATTTATGAGAAGAATAAAAGTTCCGGGCAATCCGCGTCCAGAGAGTTTCAGAACTCCATACCGCGAAAGATGTGTCTTCTACACTTCTACAGCTACACATGGAGTCCTTCCAGGCAGCTATCGGATGTAAAGCGTAGTTCTCACTTCATCCTTGGGCGCCCATTTAAGTCATCTTAGCCTTAATACCCAGATCGATAGAACATTTGTAGCAAACTCGCCAAGTGGCTGTCGGAGAGGTTTCCAAAGAAACAATTTTATTTCATCCCCATCAAGCTTCGCCAATGAAGCATCCCCTTCTACGCTTTTAAATAGGCCCAATCGGATAATTGTGCCAGATTTACATTTATAAAGGACGACTTGAGGTGAGAGCACAAAAAAGAGCATCTTTACGATTCGCACTTACGCCTTCGTGGCAATAAAATTGCAAAACATTCAAATTCTTCTCCACTCGATTAAGTTGGGCAAAAATTAATAATAGAATTTACAAAATTAAATGTAGGTCGGTAGTATTTCGATGTAGTGCCAGTTTTAAAATTTAGGTCGCTAAAATTGTCACCTAGAGTATCAGCGGCGGCAAATGACTCAAATATAAATTATAATTTTTTTGTAAGATTAACAACAAACAGATGGGCGACAAGAAGACATTGCTTTCTCTGATAATTCTTACATTAATTAAGATTTCTATTAAATTTTAGGTGTAGGCATTAACCATAAAACAAATATTATTATTATTTAAACGTTTATCATACATTACCACGCAACAGTTGGTAACCACTAACCATAGCCTACTAAAACTTTTATTTCAACTGCTGGAGTTGAGTTAAATTGCTTTAATCTTGAGCAGAAGTCGCAAAAAATCATTTTTCTGCAAGACCTCTTGGCAATTTATTTACATATATTTTACTTATTCATTTATTTTATTAGTCCCATTCCGTTTGAGGTATGTTTGTAACTAAAATAGAACATTTAAAATTAATATTCATTATTCGGTTTTATTGGAACAATAAAGGAATGATTTATTTCTCATTTAATGGCGCATCAACTTTATTTCACAATACATAACATACAGAGTGGTCCGCAATCAACAGTGCACGCATTTTTATGCGTTTTATGTGCCCAAAAACCCTTGCTCTCGCTTCTCGATATTTTGAAAAGCCCCTCAAACAATGGCCGAAACTTTCGCACACAATGCTGTTGCAGATAACGATTTGAGAGAAGCCACTAGAGGGCGTCAATGATTCCCGTTAGAATTGCGCTGCTTTCAAAAAGCGTTCTTGACCTGCATAATTGAATTAGAGTTGGGTGTAAGCCTCCAGTATGGAAATTGCGTTAATCTGTTTCTTTGCCATTTAAAAAAAGAAAGTCATTGGCGTAGATTAAAAGAGAGCTTGTGGTACCAATCTCATGCGTAAAACTTTAGGTGGCACCTTATGGTGACAACAAATAGAAACTACCATCGATGTAAAGTAAAAAAGTTACAAAAACCAGAATAGGGATGAGCGCGTGTTTTGCAAAAATAAACAAGGAAGCGAGGCAAAGAAGTCACGCTCCACGTTCTGAGAACCACTGGTTTTTTAACTACAGTCGCTTTTATGGGCTTTAAAAACTCCGTAAATGCCTATGCATACAATTTCTATCAATTAATTATATTATAGATACAGTTTAACTCGAATGTGAATTTTTAAACGCCCATAATTCGAAAAAAGTCTCTAGGCGAAACAATAATTGTGGCTCATCAGTAATTCAGTTTTAAAGAATTTCCTAAAGTCTACTATTAAATAATAATAGTTTATAATTAACGGCAATCAAAAAAAGCTTTATTAACAAGTTATTAGCGCAAAAAAATTAAATCGGAGGAAAGTAAAGAAATTGCCCGCAAAAAAAGCTAAACAATTTATCGATAATTTACTTCTGACTTCATCCCAATATTACTACATAAGGGATGATTTTAGGATAACGCTTGTTCAGAGGAAAGTTGCCAAGCGTTAAATTTTCTACAAGTTTCCTTAAACAAATTTTCCTCTACAATCAACAGTTTTCATGAAAATTACCAAAATTGATGGGTGTGCTAAATTCAAAGAACGACAATTTACTTCGGACTTCATCGCAATATTACTCCATAAGGGATGCTTTTAGGATAATGCCTGTTTTGAGGAAAATTGTCGAGCATTGAGTTTTCTACAAGTTTTCTTAAACAAATTTTCCTCTACAATCAACAGTTTTCATGAAAATTACCAAAATTGATTGGTATGTTAATTCAAAAAACGACAATTTACTTCCGACTTCATCGCAATATTACTCCATAAGGGATGCTTTTAGGATAATGCCTGTTCAGAGGAAAGTTGCCGAGCGTTAAATTTTCTACAAGTTTCCTTTAACAAATTTTCCTCTACAATCAATAGTTTTCATGAAAATTAGCAAAATTGATGGGTGTGCTAAATTCAAAGAACGACAATTTACTTCGGACTTCATGCCAATATTACTCCATAAGGAATGCTTTTAGGATAATGCCTGTTTTGAGGAAAGTTGTCGAGCATTGAGTTTTCTATAAGTTTCCTTAAACAAATTTTCCTCTACAATCAACAGTTTTCATGAAATCTACTAAAATTTATGGGTGTGCTAAATTTAAAAAACGACAATTTATTTCTGACTTCATCGCAATATCGCAATATTACTCCATAAGGGATGCTTTTAGGATAATGCCTGTTTTGAGAAAAGTTGTCGAGCATTGAGTTTTCTACAAGTTTTCTTAAACAAATTTTCCTCTACAATCAACAGTTTTCATGAAAATTACCAAAATTGATGGGTATGCTAAATTCAAAAAACGACAATTTACTACTGACTTCATCGCAATATTACTCCATAAGGGATGCTTTTAGGATAATGCCTGTTCAGAGGAAAGTTGCCGAGCGTTAAATTTTCTACAAGTTTCCTTAAACAAATTTTCCTCTACAATCAACAGTTTTCATGAAAATTACAAAAATTGATTGGTATGTTAATTCAAAAAACGACAATTTACTTCCGACTTCATCGCAATATTACTCCATAAGGGATGCTTTTAGGATAATGCCTGTTCAGAGGAAAGTTGCCGAGCGTTAAATTTTCTACAAGTTTCCTTTAACAAATTTTCCTCTACAATCAATAGTTTTCATGAAAATTAGCAAAATTGATGGGTGTGCTAAATTCAAAGAACGACAATTTACTTCGGACTTCATGCCAATATTACTCCATAAGGAATGCTTTTAGGATAATGCCTGTTTTGAGGAAAGTTGTCGAGCATTGAGTTTTCTATAAGTTTCCTTAAACAAATTTTCCTCTACAATCAACAGTTTTCATGAAATCTACTAAAATTTATGGGTGTGCTAAATTTAAAAAACGACAATTTATTTCTGACTTCATCGCAATATCGCAATATTACTCCATAAGGGATGCTTTTAGGATAATGCCTGTTTTGAGAAAAGTTGTCGAGCATTGAGTTTTCTACAAGTTTTCTTAAACAAATTTTCCTCTACAATCAACAGTTTTCATGAAAATTACCAAAATTGATGGGTATGCTAAATTCAAAAAACGACAATTTACTACTGACTTCATCGCAATATTACTCCATAAGGGATGCTTTTAGGATAATGCCTGTTCAGAGGAAAGTTGCCGAGCGTTAAATTTTCTACAAGTTTCCTTAAACAAATTTTCCTCTACAATCAACAGTTTTCATGAAAATTACAAAAATTGATTGGTATGTTAATTCAAAAAACGACAATTTACTTCCGACTTCATCGCAATATTACTCCATAAGGGATGCTTTTAGGATAATGCCTGTTCAGAGGAAAGTTGCCGAGCGTTAAATTTTCTACAAGTTTCCATAAGCAAATTTTCGTCTACAATCAACAGTTTTCATGAAAATTACCAAAATTGATAGGTATGCTAAATTCAAAGAACGACAATTTACTACTGACTTCATCGCAACATTACTCCATAAGGGATGCTTTTAGGATAATGCCTGTTTTGAGGAAAGTTGTCGAGCATTGAGTTTTCTATAAGTTTCCTTAAACAAATTTTCCTCTACAATCAACAGTTTTCATGAAATCTACTAAAATTTATGGGTGTGCTAAATTTAAAAAACGACAATTTATTTCTGACTTCGCTTCTGACTGTAATCGCAATATTACTCCATAAGGGATGCTTTTAGGATAATGCCTGTTTAGGGGAAAGTTGCCGAGCGTTAAATTTTCTACAAGTTTTTTTAAACAAATTTTCTTCTACACTCAACAGTTTTCATGAAAATTACCAAAATTGATGGGTATGCTAAATTCAAAGAACGACAATTTACTTCTGACTTCATCGTAATATTACTCCATAAGGGATGATTTTAGGTGAATGCATGTTCAGAGGAAAGTTGCCGAGCTTTAAATTTTCTACAAGTTTCCTTAAACAAATTTTCTTTTACAATCAACAGTTTTCATGAAAATTTGCAAAATTGATGGGTGTGCTAAATTCAAAGAACGACAATTTACTTCTGACTTCATGCCAATATTACTTCATGAGGGATGATTTTAGGATAATGCCTGTTCAGAGAAAAGTTGCCTAGCGTTGAATTTTCTACAAGTTTCCATAAGCAAATTTTCGTCTACAATCAACAGTTTTCACGTAAATTACCAAAATTGTATGCGAAATTCAAAAAACAAATCGGGAGGAAAGTAGAAGAAATTGCCTTTACCGTCAAAAAAACAATCGTAACAAAATTCTACTGAAGAGACAGGTAGTCAAGGAGCTTCCGGATTCAAATCCTCAAGAGTTGTTCGAGAAAATGATTTTTTTGGTTGCCTAACTACCAGGGGCAGATAATCTATCTCTTCGTGGGCACCACCCAAGACCAAATAGAATAGTCTTAAAAAAGGTATTAATTAATCAATTAAAAAGCATAAAAGATGATACATGGTGTAAATGAAATAATAAATAAAACATTTCTGTAAATTTACCGTGACTAAATTAGTATCTCATATAACTTGAGAAAATCAGGTGAGTACGAAACCATGACTAAGTAGCTACACGTATGATACATGCTTACAAAAGATAATTAAATTTGTTTATAATGATGAAACTCATTTAAAATACTTAAAATGTATTAACACAAGCCAAATTAAAGTCGACTAATTTGTTAGACAATTTCAACAAGTTGTCTTAGGCAAAACATCAAAAAATGAGCTCATTCGACTCACTGGAGTCGTTACGTCGAAACATGTAACTCTTGTATTTTCCTACGCTACATAGAAAATTTCCATTGAACGTAAATATAGAGCTGGTGCATTTCTATCAATGCAAATTAACTGTCACCGTCGTAATTACGTCAGTTTTGCAACGTTTTCAAGTAAATTCGTTTAAAAATAGCCCCAACTGTACTAATCTTACACGAACGCGCGGACCTTGATAGACGGTAAAAAGAATTTTGGACCGGAGCCAAAAATGAGGACATAATTCCGATGTGAATCATTTTAAAAATCGACTACCGCGGCCAATAAACTTCGTCTCGATTACGTCGAATTCATTAATAAAAATGCAATTATGATTTTTTTTAAGTGCACCAACCTTCGAATTATCTTCATCTCTATCTGGCGCTAACAGGACGTTTTTTAAATCGTGATAAGATGGTATGAAATTTGTCCACAACATGAACCAAAAATTAACTATTTTGGGGGTTAATAAAATAAAAATGTCAAAATTTGTATATATGTAATAGTACGTTCCACTCATTTGGTGTATCGACACAGAAAGGTACTTAACCTAACTTTTTTCTTTTCGCACTTCTTTAGCTCTCCGCTTAGCTATTAGCAGTGTATAAAACGTTGCCTAACTTTCAACAACTAAACTGCATAAAAATAAATTTAAAATGTGAGAGTTGTTAAAAAGAAAGCAAAAACATTAGTTTCCATATTGATGTAATTATGCAGAACTATTTGCAAAAATATATTTGTAAAACGGAAGCTTGAACAACATGGGAAAATTTTTTTTACATTAGAATTAGTAGGTAATAAAAATATATTGGTTATACAAATTAATTATTGTGAAAGCAAATAATTATATGCGTTTAACATAATTTTTCATTGTAAAATGTGATATATTATGTATTAAAACGTTGTTTCTTTGATGTTTAAAGTAATGTTTGCACTTTTTTTTATTGTGTGTTAAACAATGTTTATTTTGTATCAAGATGGATTAAATTGAGTGCGCTTAAGATGAGTTAAATTAATTTGCAACGCTGTATTTATGGCTTGTGAGCCTTCTTGATATAGTGCCATTAGAAATTATATTCTTTTACCTCGTATTAGATTTCAATAAAAACTTTACTGTACTTTTACTGTACAATTACTGGCACCATTACATTTAATTATATCAGTACAAGTTTCCGTAAAAAATAATGTTTAATACCTCTCAGGGTGAATACAATTATCAGAAGTTTTCCTCTAGCTTTAGAATCAACAGTTTTTACAAAAATCATAAAAATTGATGAGTAGGTACGCGAAACTCAAAAATCAACAATCACTTCCGACTTCATCCCAATATTACTTCATCAGGGATAATTTTAGGACAATGTCTGTTCCGAGGAAATTTATAGTGCATTAAATATTCAACAAGTTTCCTTACATAAATTTTCCCGTACAATCAATAGTTTTCACGAAAATCATAAAAATCGATGAGTATACAAAATTTAAAGATCAACAATTTACATCCGTCTTCATCCCAATATCACTTCAAAAGGGATGATTTTAGGACTATGTCTGTTCAGAGGAAAGTTACCGAGCGTTAAATTCTCTACAAGTTTCCTCAAGTAAATTTTCCCCTACTATCAACAGTTTTCATGAAAATCACAAAAATTGATGCGCACACAAAATTTAAAGATCGGCCATTTACTTCCGATTTCATCCCAATATTACTTCATAAGGGATGATTTTAGGACAATGTCTGTTCAGAGGGTAGTTACCAAGCGTTGAATTTTCTACAAGTTTCTACAAGTAAATTTTCCTCTATAATCTACAGTTTTCATGAAAATCACAAAAAATTATGAGTATGCGAAATTTGAAGATCAACAATTTACTTCTGGCTTCGTCTCTATATTACTTCATAAGAGATGATTTTAGGACATTGTCGGTTCAGAGGAAAGTTACTGAGCGTTGAATTTTCTACAAGTTTTCTCAAGAAAATTTTCCTGCAGAATCAATAGTTTTCAGTAAAAATCACAAAAATTAATGAGAATATACAAAACTCAAAGATCAACAATCTACTTCTGACTTCATCTCAATATTACTCCATAAAGGATGATTTTATGACAATGTTTGTTCAGAGGAAAGTTACTAAGTGTCGAATTTTCCATAAATTTTCTTAAGAAAATTTTCCTCTAGAACCAGCAGTTTTTACGAAATTCACCAAAATTGGTGACTACGCGAAATTCAAAGATGCGCAATCACTCTTCGCTTCATCGCAATATTATTCCTTAAGGCTTAAGGGATGATTTTATGACAATGTCTGTTCAGAAGAAAGTTGCTAAGGATCGAATTTTCCATAAATTTTCTTGAGAAAATTTTCCTCTAGTACCAACAGTTTTCACGAGAATCAACAAAATTAGCAAGTACTAGAAATTCAAAGATGTGTATACAATCTCGTCTCGCTTCATCCCAATCTTAATCTAGAAGGGATGATTTTAGGGCAATGTCTGTTCAGAGGACAATTGCCTAAATTTGAATTTTCTACAAGTTTCCTTAAGCAAATTTTCTTCTAGAACCAACAATTTTCAAGAAAATCACCAAAATTGGCAAGTACGCGAAATTCAAAAATGAACTATCATTCTTCACTTCATCCTAATATTACTCCTAAGGGATGATTTTATGACAATGTCTGTTCAGAGGAAAGTTGTCGAGGGTTGAATTTGTCACAAATTTCCTTAAGAAAATTTTCCTCTAAATCCAACAGTTTTCACGAAAATCGCCAAAATTGGCGAGTACGCGAAATTCAAAGTAGGTATTCAAAGATGACCTATCACTCTTCACTTCATCCCAATATCCTAAGGGATGATTTTATGACAATGTCTGTTCAGAGGAAAGTTGTCGAGGGTTGAATTTTCCACAAATTTCTTTAAAAAAATTTTCCTCTAAATCCAACAGTTTTCACGAAAATCGCCAAAATTGGCGAGTACGCGAAATTCAAAGTATTCAAAGATTAACTATCACTCTTCACTTCATCCCAATATCGTAAGGGATGATTTTATGACAATGTCTGTTCAGAGGAAAGTTGTCGAGGGTTGAATTTTCCACAAATTTCTTTAAGAAAATTTACCTCTAAATCCAACAGTTTTCACGAAAATCGCCAAAATTGGCGAGTACGCGAAATTCAAAGTAGGTATTCAAAAATGACCTATCACTCTTCACTTCATCCCAATATCCTAAGGGATGATTTTATGACAATGTCTGTTCAAAGGAAAGTTGGCGAGGGTTGAATTTTCCACAAATTTCCTTAAGAAATTTTTCCTCTAAATCCAACAGTTTTCACAACAATCTTCAAAATTGACGACTACGCGAAATTTAAAGATAAACAATCACTCCTCGCTTCATCCTAATATTACTCCATAAGGGATGATTCTAAGTGCAAGTCCCCATTGGCGCACCGCACCTAGCACCGCACATCGCCTAGCTTTTAACAACATAGCGGCTGATAGGATATGAGGTGTGCGGTGCGCTACTCAGACCTCCGCTATTTAAAAATAATGTTGTTTACTAGCTAGGCGAGGTGTGGTGCGCCACTGTGGACATGCACTAAGGCAATGTCCGTTCAGTGGAAACTTATGAAGGGTTCAAATTTCTACAAGTTTCCTTATATTTTTTGCTCACCAGGCCAAAATCCAGCAATTTGTTTCGGCGTTTCTTTGACCCTCTCTTCACTATAAGAATCCATCAGAATTTTTTTCAAAGACCGCCGATATCGCGATACGATACGTAATTTTATTCGACTTCAAAGAGATTATTCAGTCAGTTAATTGATTTTTTGAACTTATAAGTTCAATGGTGCTTATTCTTTGCTTGTATATACGTTTTTACCCCTTTAGAGACTGGAAAAGGTTTATTTTACATACTAGCGCAAATTGAGACTTTTCCTTACGTACTCGTAATCGAGTCCTTCCACGTTTTCTCGCCGTTTGTAATTTTTGTCAAGTTTTAAAAAGCTTCACCTATTGAATACAACATGTTTTAAATAAGGGGTCCACCCTGTTATACAGTTTTAAGTTTTATAATAACTTTCCTTTAGTACAGAGGGTTGCTTTTGTACGTGTAGAACAAATAACATTCGGACAGTGGCAATTTTCATCCAATTTCAAAACAAAAAATTCAATCGCAATACGTACCTATCCTACTTTTAGATATTATTATTAGGTATTATTAAAAATAATAATGTGTAAAAAAACATGTTGGTATTTCTCCATTTTCAATTTATTTCGTATAACCTATAACTGCATGTATTTAATTTTGTAGAAAGCTTGTAGTAGCTATAGGAGCATCTTCGATAATATTTTTTGCACTCACAATTTCATACTCATAAATAAAAAAGCAGTTAAAGAGAAAATAATTTCAATTATAATAAACTACTATCTAATTATACTATGCAAAAACAACCTAAGTACACACTTGCGCCCACATTTTATTTGCAAAATATTTAAAATTTCATCCTTGAACTTACAAACTTTTTTGTTTTTTTAATGTTAACATTTCAAGGATCGGACGAGAGCTAATTTAGTAAATATCAAATTATAATTAACAGCAATTAATTAAGCTTCCTAGGTTAACAGTTAAAATTAGCCCAGGAGGTTTTAGCTTGAAATTTTCCTTAATTTCAACTTATGCCAATTGTGTCTAGGTCAAAACTTAAAATTACCGAGTTGTGCATTTTAAGTACGGCTTGCACACCTCAAAACTAAAATAGTTGCAAAAGTACGAAGAATTGAGAAAAATTTCGTGAAGTAACAAGTAACAAAAAGTGAACGTGGAAAAGTAAGTCCGATACAACAATCACTTTCTATGATAAATTGCAAAAAATCGTTGTAAATCATTTTTAATTTTTATAAATTATATCTCGCGTCAATTTTATAATTTATAATCACTTTTCCGTCATCACTCAAGTTTGTTCTAAATGTTAATAAAATAAGTAAAATTGGCTTCGGTTCAATTGTTAGTTGAAGAATTTCAATTACACAACTCGAATTTTACAAATGAAAAATTAGCAATTTCTCTATTGGCACAAGTTTTGCGTTTGTTCAAAAAATAATATTTGCACATGCCGAAGCTAAATTGAAAATATTTTTTCGTGCGCGCAAATTACTTAAAAAAACTGCGAGGCGTTCCTTTCAACTTTATTTTTAAAAAAGCGCCGAGCAACCGAGCCGGGTCTACAGTGTGTCGCGTACAAAAAAATTACAGTTAGTCCGTTTTACCCTACATTTCTTTGAATTACTCAAAAACTAATATTTATAACGGAACACAAGACATAATAAAGACATACAGGGTGTTTTGTGTAAAAATTTCTTGTTCGTAGGGTAAAAGTCTGAAAAAATGGAAACAGCGCGGTTTCATTTATGCAAATGCAGCCCTGTACTCGGTTGTTACAGAATAACTGGAAATGTTTTGAACACTCAACTGATAGAGGTCACTGCCAAAAATTTTCCAAACCAAAAATTCTCGAGGAGTACAACATCCGCGTTTATTGAATTACAGTTGTTCGATTTCGCAATTACTCCACATACTTCAATCTTTACGCAAAACTTGTAAAACATGTTCTACAGTTGCATAAAGTCACAGTGACTTTTTACCTAGAAAAATGCGCTTTAACCTTCGAGTAAAAGGGTAAAACAATATTGAATTACCACTAAACGTACATAAAACCTATTGAAAATTATAACGGCATTTAACAACATTCTAAAAGTTCAACTAAATGCAATGAAACTGCTTCTCTTTTTGTTAACAAACTATTAAATGCAACACAACATCTGACGATAATTATTTTTGTCGACTACAAAAAAAAAAATACTAAACACTGATCACCTGTCGTTTTAATAGTATTTCGCTCAAATAAAACAGAACGGGTCAGAACGAGTACAATAAAACGTAATTAAAGTTAATCTACATTTTTTGTTTATAAATTTGGGGATTAAGATCGGTCGAGTTTGTCTTTGAAAAAAATACACCGATTGATTTTAGTTAGAAAAAAGGTCAACGTGTTGTAGTATGGAATAGGGCAAGGTTATGATTAAAATTATCAATCAAATCCTACACTGGAAATTAATTACGAAATGATCGATAAATCAATTCAATAACTAACTGCAGTTATAAATTATATATTTAGAGAGTATTTTGATTATTATGCAATTACTGGAAGTAGAAACTTGAGTTTTAGAAAAGGTGTTTATAAAGTGGTGAGCTGGAATTAATTTTGAAATTATTCCTAATTGGTTCGGTGGTGGGAATTGGGGTTTCACCCGCTTGTACTCCTGAAACGACCTCCAATAGTTGAGTTCTCACGTTGTGCCTAATGGAGTTTTGAAGTGACCATATCTCGAGAACGATTAGAGTTATGCCTACAACACCTTACATCAAAATGGACTGTAATTTTATAAGTCAAATCCTGTAAAAATATACAGGGTGTTATTACGCAAAAAAATAAGAAAAGCGCCTCGAAAGTGAAGTACTACTCGCGTTGCGTCTAATGCAGTTTTGAAGTGACCATATCTCGAGAACGATTAGAGTTATGCCTACAAGACCTTACATCAAAATGGACTGTAATTTTATAAGAAGTCAAATCCTGTAAAAATATACAGGGTGTTACTACGCAAAAAAATAAGAAAAGCGCCTCGAAAGTGAAGTACTACTCGCGTTGCGTCTATAATGCAGTTTTGAAGTGACCATATCTCGAGATCGATTAGAGTTATGCTTACAAGACCTTACATCAAAATGGACTGTAATTTTATAAGAAGTCAAATTCTGTAAAAATATACAGGGTGTTACTACGCAAAAAAATAAGAAAAGCGCCTCGAAAGTGAAGTACTACTCGCGTTGCGTCTAATGCAGTTTTGAAGTGACCATATCTCGAGAACGATTAGAGTTATGCCTACAACACCTTACATCAAAATGGACTGTAATTTTATAAGAAATCAAATCCTGTAAAAATATACAGGGTGTTACTACGCAAAAAAAATAAGAAAAGCGCCTCGAAAGTGAAGTACTACTCGCGTTGCTTCTAATGCAGTTGTGAAGTGACCATATCTCGAGAACGATTAGAGTTATGCCTACAAGACCTTACATCAAAATGGACTGTAATTTTATAAGAAGTCGAATTCTGTAAAAATATACAGGGTGTTACTACGCAAAAAAATAAGAAAAGCGCCTCGAAAGTGAAGTACTACTCGCGTTGCGTCTAATGCAGTTGTGAAGTGACCATATCTCGAGAACGATTAGAGTTATGCCTACAACACCTTACATCAAAATGGACTGTCATTTTATAAGAAGTCAAATCCTGTAAAAATATATAAGGTGTTACTACGCAAAAAAATAAGAAAAACGCCTCGAAAGTGAAGTACTACTCGCGTTGCGTCTAATGCAGTTGTGAATTGACCATATCTCGAGAACGATTAGAGTTATGCCTACAACACCTTACATCAAAATGGACTGTCATTTTATAAGAAGTCAAATCCTGTAAAAATATATAGGGTGTTACTACGCAAAAAAATAAGAAAAGCGCCTCGAAAGTGAAGTAATACTACTCGCGTTGCGTCTAATGCAGTTTTGAAGTGACCATATCTCGAGAACGATTCGAGTTATGCCTACAACACCTTACATCAAAATGGACTGTCATTTTATAAGAAGTCAAATCCTGTAAAAATATACAGGGTGTTACGACGCAAAAAAATAAGAAAAACGCCTCAAAAGTGAAATACTACTCGCGTTGCGTCTAATGCAGTTTTGAAGTGACCATATCTTGAGAACGATTCGAGTTATACCTACAACAGCTTACATCAAAACGAACTATAATTTTATAAGATGTCAAATCCTGTAACAATATACAGGGTGTTACCAAGCAAAAAACTAAGAAAACGCCTCGAAAGTGATGTACTACTCGCGTTGCGTCTAATGCAGTTTTGAAGTGACCATATCCCAAGATGATTAGAGTTAGACATACAAAACCTTACATCAAAATGAACTATAATTTTATAAGAAATGAAATCGTAATAAAATATACAGGGTGTTACTAAGCGGAAAACTAAGAAAAATGCCTTGAAAGTGAAATCCTACTCGCGTTGCGTCTAATGCAGTTTTGAAGTGACCATATCTCCAGAACGATTAGAGTTAGACCTACAAACCCTTCTATCATAATGAATGTAAATTTTATAAGAAATCAAATATTATAAAAATATACAGGGTGTTACTAAGCGGAAAATTAAGAGAAACACCTTTTTGAGAGTGAAGTACTCGCGTTGTGTCGAATGCAGTTTTAAAGTGGCCATATTATCTCGATGACGATTACGTTTATACCAGAGGGCGAGGAGCATACGGTCGTATTTGCCCAACCTGTGTTTTGACAATAGAACACATTTCTCAAAAACTCCACTTATCTCTACGGAAGTCAAGAACAACTTCCCTTTGATCCTTTAGATTTTAGATCGCCATCGTAAATTCTTATCATCTTCCTGCTTCGCACATTTCCATGATTTTCTAGCGACTGATATAAGCAATAGCTACGAAATTACGTAATTTAAATAATTCTAGTAATTTAGTTAAAGAGCCTGACTTAAAAGAGACAAAAGTGATAACAACTTCGTGTTCATTCATCATAAAATTAATACAAAACACACCTTAATCCTTGAACATGAATTAAATTGCAAAACTTGTGGCCTTGTTCTAATTTTTCGCAATTTCTATTTCTATAAAACAATAGTATACGGGGTGTGCACATTATTTTACGCTTTAGGAAAACTAAATTATTAATTACTGTGATTAAATAATTTTGTTTACATTGTTCTATCTCGAAATCTGCGCCGTTTGGTTTCAACGGTGGCTAAGCCGTCCATACACTCGTTCCTATTTTAGTTTTACTTTTACCGCAGCTCCAAAAATTTTTTAATCGTTCAATTGAGCCCAAAATCGAATTTGATTTGTTGCAGTTACGCGTGCACGTAACAGCTCAACTTAATCCTGTTAAGACCTAACCCACTTTTGAACTTTTGAAAGTTGATTGAGTTCTTATTCGACTTTTCGTCCAAATCAGATAAAGAGATCGTTTGTTAAAAGTTTTTTGAGAAGAATAATATCTTACAACATCGCCAACTTGTTTTGCATTTCAACCGTTAAATTTATGTAAATTGGTCGTTTTCTTGCGCAGTTTTAAGCTTTTAAATATTGAGGAAACAATTTTTCCAGCTTTTACTCTTTTTTATATAATAAATTGATAATATATACAGGGTCTCCCGAAACAGGGCGCCCCCTGTTAGGGGGGAGGGGTGGATTCAAGTAGAACACCCTGGAGAGTTTCGCATTTTTTTTTTGAAGCATCCTCCGAATATTACTTACTTTCGTTCAACCGTTCAAACGTCCAAATTTAATTTGTTGCAAAATTGATTTTTGCACCATGTTTAAAAAATCACCAGTGCCTCAAATGTCACTTTTAAGAAAAAACATATTGCACACCTTTAGTAGGAAGCTTTTAGATGCTCCTGTTAAAATTTCATCGCTTTAAAATATACTGGGTGGCCAAAATTAATTTCTAAATGCATACCGAAAGTAAACATACGATATTTCGAAATTGCAAGACGGTACAGGACGTTCTCTCAAAAAAATGCAGGTAACCCTTTCAAATATACCTTAGACACCCTGTATATTCAACAATAATTTCCTGAAGCTTGTTTTGCGTATTAAATTAATTTATTTGGGCGCACAACAAAACAGATAACTTCAACAGGCGTATATGTAGGTTAATATAATTTTCAAAACAAAATATGTGGGATTTGAAGCTCGGAAACGCCGTTGAAGAGCCCTACTGTATAAATAACTGGCCAAGTTGTCGAATTTTTTTTTGAAAAACACGTAAAACTGGATATCTTAAAATACCTCTCTTTGCACTTATTAAAATTCGGATTTCCTTAGGCAATTTTTTAAAGCGTTTTGTTGCTTAAAATTAAAATACTGAACGTGTTTTGTCTTCTAACCAAACAATTGGTGACTAAAAGGTCATCAACATGTTTTTTTGACTAATAACAGAGGCATTCCGTGTACATTCGTTCACGTATAGGTATGCCATTAGCTTTCGCATTTATTTTCTCAAATTATTACTCATACAAAAGCATCAGGAGCTATTAAAAAAACAACTGATGCACTCCCAAACGATTTTTGCTCCAAATAATTTAAAATCGAAACAAACGTACGGTAAACTTACAACTTATAACTAAAAGGTCAATACGAAGCGAGCAAAGTGGAACGTAAAAATGTAAATCTTTATATATACTTATTTGGTTTAAGTAGAAAGGTGTCACAAGTAAGTTACGCTTATAATCTAATAACAAAATAAACTTCACTTATGTCCATATTTGGACACGGATCGAGCACTTATCGCTCTCAAAGTAGTTGTAAGTAAGCACACCAAGAAGGTGGAAAAAAGAGTTCAAATTAACCCATTTATAATGTCACGATTTCATAATACGTATTTTAGGTTAAGTCTAAAGTCTTAAGTAACAATACTTTTTATAAGTTTATTTAAAAGAAATCAGTTTAGTTTAAAGGTTTTTCACCTCATCCGTGTGTAACAGTAAAAAAACTTGATCGACGCACTTTAAAATAAATTTAAAAGAATTTAGAAATATCTGGAAGCTGTCGATCTTTAAACTGCTAATTTGATTTCTTCACGATTTTTTCCTACTTTATAAATAAATTTATGTAGATGAGAATATTAATTAGTCCATTAAATTAATTAGTTTGCATATTCAAACGGTTTCATAATAGTAGATAGTCGAAATGTTAAAATTATTAATTCGATTCGACTTAATTCATTTCCTAATACTAAGAATGCCGTTAAAGCTTTAGAAAAGTTATAAAATTAAAATATATTAAAATGTGGGCTTCCTGACAGCCGACGAAAGTCCTACACGAAAGAAGCCTTAGCAAAGTGCGATGCAATTAACCCTCTTCGTCTCGGAAGAAATTTAAAAAAACCGGAAACAAAAATGCTGCAGTTTAAAAGCACTCGAGGAACTATGCTTCCACGCGCTCTAGCACCTAAACTATACATTTGACGAAAAAAATCTTAGAAAAGTAATTTGTAGGAAATTGAATGAGCTTTATTTTTGTATAGAACAACTTTTCTCTAAAAGTGCATAGTTTTCGAGTTATAAGCGATAAACAAAAAAACAGTTTTTTGACATACTTTAAAATTTTGCAAACTTTAACGCGCCCTAGTGTCTAAACCGTTCGTCTGAGAAAAAAAACCTAAGAGATATAATTTGTAGAAAATTTATTGTAGTTCACTTCTATATAGAAGCACTTTTTTCTAGAAGTGCGTAGATTTTGAGTTATAAGCGATAAACAAAAAAAACTGTTTTTGGTCGATTCTGGAATATTTGTCCAATTTTAACGCGCTCTAGCGCCTAAGCCGTTTGTCTAAGTGAAAAAACCTAAGATTTACAATTTGTAGAAAATTTCATGTAGTTCAGTTTTGTTTAGAAGCACTGTTCTCTAAAAGTGGATAGTTTTCGAGTTATAAGCGATAAACAAAAAAATAGTTTTTTGACATACTTTAAAATTTTGCAAACTTTAACGCGCCCTAGTGTCTAAACCGTTCGTCTGAGAAAAAAAACCTAAGAGATATAATTTGTAGGAAATTTATTGTAGTTCACTTCTATATAGAAGCACTTTTTTCTAGAAGTGCGTAGATTTTGAGTTATAAGCGATAAACAAAAAAAACTGTTTTAGGTCGATTCTGGAATATTTGTCCAATTTTAACGCGCTCTAGCGCCTAAGCCGTTTGTCTAAGTGAAAAAACCTAAGATTTATAATCTGTAGAAAATTTCATGTAGTTCAGTTTTGTTTAGAAGCACTGTTCTCTAAAAGTGGATAGTTTTCGAGTTATAAGCGCTAAACCAAAAAAAAAAGTTTTTTGACAGACTTTGGAATTTTTGTCGAAATTTAGCGCGCTTTAGTGCCTAAACCGTTCGTCTGAAAAAAAAACTTTCCAGATATAATTTATGAGAAATTTGATCCAGGTTAGTTTTATATAGAAGCACTTTTCTCTCAAAGTGCGTAGATTTTGAGTTATAAGCGATAAAACAAAAAAACAGGTTTTGGTCGATTCTGGAATTTTTGTCATATTTTAACGCACTCTAGCGCCTAAACTGCTCGTCTGAGAAAAAAACCTAACTGATATAATTTATAGGAAATTTGATGTAGTGTACTTTAATATAGAAGCACTTTTCTCTAAAAGTACCTAGATTTCGAATTGTAAGCGATAAAAAAACAGAATTTGACACATTTGGAATTTTTGTCGAAATTTAACGCGCTCTAGCGCCTAAACTAAACGTTTCACGAAAAAAATGTAAGGAAAATAACTTGTAGCAAATTGAATGAGCTTTATTTTTGTATAGGACACTTTTCTCTAAAAGTGCCTAAATTTCGAGTTATTACAGAAAAACAGTTTTTTCCGGATTTTGGAATTTTTCTCAAACTTTAACGAGCTCTAGTGCGTAAACCGTTCGTCTCAGGGAAAAAACCTAAGAAATTAATTTGTAGTAAATTTGATGTGGTTCACTTTTATATAGAGGCAGTTTCTTTTTAAAGTGGGTAGATTTCGAGTTATAAGCGAAAAAATGAAAAAGAGCAAAAGTGCGCCCTTCCCGAGCCACCTCAAAGTTAATGCAGGACTGTCTAGTGTTTTTAATGTTTTAATACTCCCTTGCGATGTTCTTGCAGCTCGAAATGTTAAAAATTTTGTAGTTTATCGTTTAGTGAAATTAAACATCATTTATTTTCCAGTTTAGAAATTATTTAATAATCGTTTTCCACATTGAGGTCTACCGTCTAGCAACATAAATAAATAATTAATAAATTTGAATACATTTATCATCTTCCGTTCATCACATCATATTCACACACACACGCACGCATATTGAGAATAATATCGCCTTGAGTAATAATTATACAAATTTCAAAGTCAATGTTAAAACCTGATACAACTTTCTTAATAAGAATAGTAAGAAGAAACGTGAAACAATTTACCTCTAAGAGTGTACTTATTCCTGTCAATGCACCTTAATAGTATTCATCTTTTACTTCGTGATGGTTTTCCGAGTTATAAAAAAAATAATACGAAATAAGGAATAGAAAAGTGACCCCAAGGAGCCACAAATTAATACAAAATTGCTTCAATTGAATGTTTACCGAAACTATTCACAAATATTAATTTAGAAATATTATTTACAACTCTCCGACCAATTAGATGGGTTAATTGAATAAAATCTTCCATTTTTAAAATTCAAGATGGGACTGTTAAAAAACTGGTTGTAGAAAAATTCCATTTTAAGAAAAAATAGTTCTCGTTGTTTCCATATACAATAAAACGCGTAAATAGTTCTGGACTTTCTCACAGAATCGATAAATGTGACGACTAATAAGGAAAATTTGTTGGGCTTCCTCGCAACTAACAATACAAAAAAGAGAAAGTATTACCCAATTGCATTTAAATTAAATTTCAAGGCCGTAACGAGTAGGCCCGTCGAACATTTTGTTTAAATCGACACTTGTAAAGTGTAAAAACTGGTGAACAAATGCCTAACAGGTGGCACACTTGGCACCATCTCTTCCCTTAGTTAAAAACAAGTTACAATTTGGCGCCCGAGCATTAGGACGTCGCTTACACAAAATTTAATCAAGCGCCGACTTACGATCGACTCGCAACTCGAACGTACTTCTAATATACATAAAAAAACCGTATATAAAAATTTATTTGGCTTCCGACAACAAGTGCTCCAGATAATTTGCCCCAATTTCCAAGTGTCCGAACTAAATTACTACATTATTCGCCGGCGTGCTTTTTTAAGACAACCTTATTCTTCGAAGCATTTGCGGAATTTACAGTCAAGGTAGCGAGTAGCGAGTATATCAATTTCCTGCTAAAACTCGTTTTCGTGATATTTGAAATTTGACTACACGCCATTGTTTGTGTAATTTTACAGTTCTTTTGTGTCACGGTTCGACGATTTTAATTTCTTACGTATTTATTAACGCAGTCATTAGGTGTCAACTGGCTGGCGAAAATTAAGCCGTCTATGCCGGAAACGTTCGAGCTTGCCAATCCATTCCTACTCGTTAGGGTTTTTGTTTCGAGTTTCGAGCTGTAGGTGAGGCCCCCTGGAGGCTCGGGATTAATGTTGTGGCACCTTTCGGCACCTACTGTCAAGTTAAGTGGAAACGTGGACCTTTAAAATGGCCATCGTAGTCTAGGAGCTTGAATGAATGAATGAAGAGAACGGGGATCGACATGGACCCCATTGAGAAGAGTAGGGCCCGCGACAAAAAGGTTGTCGACCTCTGAAATCGGAAAATGTTTCTGATTTCATAAAAGCAAAGAATGTATAAGGAAGAGGACGTCTCATAATACCACGCACCACGCAATTGGCAATGAAACGTAAAGTTGAAGAACGTAGGCGTAGGAAGAAAACATTCTGGTTCCAAACCATGCGGGATTGGACCTGAAATATACGAGTTAAATAACTGAGAGACGCCTGAGGGCACCTAATAGAACAATGCATAGCTGGAGCCTCATTAGAGCCATTAGAGCAACTATAGCTTCCTGCTTCCATTCCAATGCCGAAATATCAAGGTCATATTGGCTGGAAGTTGCATCCTTGCAACCTCATATTAGCTGTCAGTAAAATTAGTCATTGCAATCACCTTTACTAAAGGCGTGTTTGGTCTGTACGCATATTAGACGAGTAATAGGCAATCATAATTTCATTTTAAAGCCCATACGTTGATTTAACGCTCTTTTAAATCACCTCAGTTGACTGTACGCTTCGAAGCGTGCTTTTCGCGTAATTGTCAGTCTAAATGGGAGCAGTTGCAAAAATGATCTATAGAGCTAAAGCAGCTGTTAGTAACATACTGATTGAAGTGCCAGTTGTGCCGAGCAGACAGGGTCATTCAATTCAACACTAAAAGCCGTTTTATCGCAGCATTTACGCTATTTTCGACCTGATGGTCGATCGAAGTGAGCCGTGGATCATTACAAGTCTTCCACCGAAGTACCTAACATAATCACTTTTTCATGCTAAACGGGAAGACTGTGGCGTAAATTTGCGAAAAATTGCAAATTAAAAATTTAAAGCTCTCTCTAAACTTTAGATTTGAATAGTTTGCAGATCGATTTAACAATTGGACACACAGGATGTGGACGAAAATAAAAATAGAAATTTAATTTGAGTAATACTTAATTAAAATTAAAATTCGCGTTTGTTTAAGTTCAAATCATTTCGTTTTTACTAATTTCTCAATTATTGTGAAAGCCGGATTAAAATAAAAATTTCAAGAGTTTTGCATCAACATTGACACCAATCATTAAATCATCGTCAATGAAGGTCATTAACGAAAAAATTTAATCCAAAAGAAACGTTTTAATTAAAAAATAAAGAGGAAACTCGTACCCATTTTGATTTTCAAACTTTTTTTTACGTCTCTCGATTAAATAATAATAATATTAATCAATTGTTTCGATTGTGTGCTCAAAATACTAAAAGTAAATTTGTATTTGTAATTATTCAACTTTAATTACACCTTTAAAGGCCATTTGTATAATTAGTGCCGTTAACACGGTATGCATTTCGAGAATAGCAACAATAATAAGGATGAGAAAAACTGTTTATTAAATAGTAATGTGTGAGAACTGGATTCAAAAAAGTGCCTCAATTGGAATTTGTAATTTTTGAAAAAACCTTTGTCTTACAGTGTAACCTTTACAACTCGACAAGGAAGCAAAGTTCAGAAAATGTCTGCCTTTTTTGTCTTAAAATAAATTAGGAAAAAGAACGGCTATTAACAAACTATTAGTATAATTTTGAAACGCCTAACTCGGGGCGCTTTTTCTAGCTTTACCTTTACGCCGGCATAAAAATATGTAAGAACTGAATTTGTAGAGAATTAAATGACGAACAATCCTTGTTTAAAACTTTTTTCCGTATTTGTGATAGTTCTTTAAATTTTTGGAAAAAACCCAACAACCCCAAAATTATTATTAAGAGAAGCGATGAATGGGAGACCACCCTCGACTCGACAATCTTTCACTAAGTCTCCCTCCCCATTCACCTGAATTCCCCTTTAGTGTCGAATTCATCAAAACCCTAGACTAAAGTTTCATTTTATACGTATCCATAGAGCATAAACAATTAAAGCAAACGATTGTTTAATTAAAACGACCGAACATAATATTTTGAGGCGTATTATTTAGATAGTCATCATCTCAATTGAAATTGTTATTAATAACGCTCGTAGCAAAGACAGGAAATAAGTTGTTTGGGCTTTTTAAACTACCCTCACCATTACATTTTGGGCAAAATTACAATTTGAACTCTACATATAACCTACAAGTCACACTAATTGAAGCACTTTTAATATGTAATAGGCAAAGCGATAGAAAGCAGAGTAATCGATTATTAAAATTTAACGTTTTTTGATCTTTTTGGTTCTCATAGGAAGTAGGCAAAACAAAGACAGACAGACAAAGAAACAAACAAAAAAACAAACAAACAAACAAGAGACAGACATGCAGATAGATAGACAGAGAAACAGGCAGACTAACAGGCCGGCAGCGAAACAGACAGGTCGACAGACATACAGACCAATAGATAGATAGATAGACGAGCGGACGGACAAACAGGCAGACAGACCAACCTTGTAGTTTAGTAGTCCACAGGAGTAGGTGAAACTTCAACGCGCTCTAGCATTAAAACCGTTCGTTTGAAAAAAAATCTGGCAGACATAATTTGTAGAAAATTACATTAAATTTATTTTTGCATAAGCGCACTTTTTTCTAGAAGTGCGTAGTTTTCGAGTTAGAAACGATAAACAAAAAAAAGAGTTTTGTCAGGTTTTTGAATTTTTACCAAACTTTAACGCGCTCTAGCGCCTAAACCGTTTGTCTGCGGAAAAACCATGAAAGACATAACTTGAAGCAAACGTGATGTAGTTTACTTTATATAGACCCAATTTTCTCTAAATGTGCGGGAGATTTCGAGTTATAACCGATAATAAACAAAACAAACAGGTTTTGATCGTTTTTGGTATTTTCGTCAATCTTTAATCCGCTCTAGCGCCTAAACCGTTTTTCTGAGAAAAAAACCTAACAAATATAATTTGTAGGGAATTTGATGTAGTTTACTTTTATATAGACAAACTTTTCTCGATAACTGCGTAGATTTCGAATTATAAGCGATAAACACAAAAAATAATTTTCTGATCGATTTTGGAATTTTAGTCAAACTTTAACGCGCTCTAGCCCCTAAACCGTTCGTCTGAAAAAAAACTTAACAAATATAATTTGAAGGAAATTTGATGTAGTTTACTTTTATATAAACGCACTTTTCTCTAAAAGTGCATAGATTTTGAGTTATAAGCGATAAACAAAAAAAAAAACGTTTTTGGTGGATTTTGGAATTTTTGCCAAACTTTAACGCGCTCTATCGTCTAAACCGTTCGTCTTAGAAAAAAACCTAACAAATATAATTTGTAGGAAATTTCATGTAGTTTACTTTTACCTAATGCATTTTTCTTTAAAAATGCGTAGCTTTCGAATTATAAGCAATAAACACAAAAACCAGTTCTTTGTCCGATTTTGAAATTTTAGTCAAACTTTAACGCGCTTTAGTGCCTAAACAGTTTGTCTGAAGGAAAAAACCTTCGAGATATAATTTGTGGATATTTGGTGTAGCTTACTTTTATATAGAAGCACTTTTCTCAAAAAGTGAGTAGTTTAGCAGTTATACGAGAAAAACTGAAAAATAGCAAACATGCATTCTTCTCGAGCCGCCTCCAAGTTACTGCTGTTACTGCCACCCGTTTAGAAAAAGGGCCTCCCGGACCATAATGCGAGTAGAAGCAACACGAATACTTGTATAGAGAAGAAGAAAAGCTGTCCCATATACGTTTGTTTGGACTGACAAGGTGACAAGTAAACGAAAAGAGAAACGGATTACTAGTGTTTTACGCGGACAAACAAGTAGGCCGACGGACCGACTCTGAGACGGTTTGGCATATTGATGGAGGTGTGAGCTTCTTTTACCCAAAATTTCCAAAAGGGTACGCATAGTTTAATTTTCCTTATAATAAAGAAGTCCATAACAAAGAAAGTACCTAACAATACAATGCAGAAAATTCAAACGCATATTTGTGTCTTATCATATGCTGATAAATTAGTTTCAAATTAACACACGTCACGGTTTGTTGATATGTGTGTAAAGAGCATAACAATGTAAACGTTTGCATAATCGATAGGAAAATAGTTACATCAACAAATTTAACAAATATGTACGTACTTTTTCTTACGATTTTTTAAAGGCCACTCCCATTTGCTCCCTTACAATTAGGAAAAGTTTGAAAAAAATAAGACACTAGAAAGTGGGTAGCACATAGCACGAAAATAAAAATGCACCAAGAAGCTTCTACTTCTCATCAATTTGTTACGAAAAACAGAAATATACGTGGATTGGGATTTTATTAAATTCGGACTTTAAAATAATTCCAAATGCTCATTTCAACACATATTGTGTAAAAACTTTAAACTTACGCCATCATAAACAAATTCGTATTAAAATTAAACAAATGATGAACGTCCGAAAAATTTTTAAAGCCAGCTTTGCTTACAATTTCGCCCAAAATATAATAAAACCTAAAAATAAATTTTACAAAAACAATTGAAACTAATCGAAATGACTATCAGAGACGTGGTAGGTATGACATAATGAACGAAAATTTATTTTGGGAAATTTGCACTAAAAACTGTGCATATTTTGGCAAAGTATGGAAAAATTTAGATTATTGAACTCTTAATATAAAAAAATCCTAAGTTATTTTTAGAACTCGTTATTTATTACGACAAAATTTTTTCTTAGAGCACACAGCACACCCACCTACCAATATATGTAATTCTTTTCAGTATCGTCTAGATCTAATTTTACAAAAAAATTTGAAATCCGCGAAAATTACCTAAAATCATAAAAAACACAAGTCTCCCACCGAGATTCCCCTCACGTGTCGTTGTATAATTGAATCTGTTTAAGGTTTAAGTAATTTATAAATAGACGCAACTAATACACAAACTCTTTTTTGGAACCTTCAAATTGGTGTCCTGCATTTCGTTCTAATTTTAAATTCAAATAATAAGCCGCACCAGTTTTATAATAAGTGGACCTCGTTAGTCGTTATACTTGACAAAGTTTAACAATTCTAATAAAGCTTAATTAGATAATTAGTCATCGATGTTTTTTTTTCAATTATCGTAGAGCAAAATGGGCCATGTCGAAAGGTACATCAGGGAGTAACAACTCGGAGCTTGTCAATAAGAGTTTGTCACGAACTGTGGATCCCGTTGGAGAGATCACCATAAGATTATGTCAGAGAGACCGCGTCACGCCCTGTTAGACATCATAGGATCCTGTCACGCACTCTGAGGTCCTGTCAAAGTTCTCAAACGTTTGAAATCCCAGCTAATCGAAGACCACTAGGAGATCATGAGATCCTGTCACGCACTCTAAGGTCCGTCCAAAGATGTCAGATCATAGAAAGCTCTATCAAAGACTATCAGAGGTCGTAAGTTTTTGTCAGATACCGTAAGGCCCTGTCAGGCACTCTAAGGTTCCGTTAAAAGATCATCAGATCATGTCAAACGATGAAATCGTAGTAAATCGTCAGAGGAAACCCCATCGAAGACTGTCAGAGGTCGTAAGTTTTTGTCAGATACCGTAAGGCCCTGCTAGGCATCGAGAGACCCTGCCACGCACTCTAAGGTCCTGTTCAAAGATCATCAGATCAGGTCCACCGTTCAAATCGTCAGAGGAAACCTTATAGAAGACTGTCAGAGATCGTAAGTTTTCGTCAGATACCGTAAGGCCCTGTTAGGCATCGAGAGACCCTGTCACGCACTCTTCACTCTAAGGTCCTGTTCAAAGATCATCAGATCATGTCCACCGTTCAAATCGTCAGAGAAAACCCTATTGAAGACTTGTACACCTATGAAATGCCTTAAGTTATTGTTAACGAGTCTCTGAGATTCTCTAAAAAATCGTAAAATCATATCAAAAACCGCAACATCCTACCCAACCTCTTGTGAATATTTTGGGCCCTTTAAAACTCCTACAGGTATTTCACGCTTTGCTGTAGTGTGTCCAAGACCGTCAGAGACTTCCAGGAATCATCAGATCGTATCAGACATTGTCAGATCCTATCGACATCGTAAGATGCTGCCAGACATCGTATGATCTTGTCGGAGATCGTGATTTCTGTCAAAGGCACGGCACAGGGTAGGATGTCACCTCACGGAGATGGTATAATCCTGTCAAACCTTCTCAGATTCTGTCGACATCGTAAGATACTGTCAGACTTCGTAAGGCCCTGTCAGACATCGTAAGATCCTGTCAGACATTGTATGATCTCGTTAGAGGTCGTAATTCCTGTCACAAGTACGGAACAGACCTTGTCAGATCCTGTCGACATCGTAAGATGCTATCAGACTCTGTAAGATCCTATCAGATATCGTAAGATCTTGTTGAAGACGTGATTTCTGTCAAATGCGGGACAAGAGCAGGATTGTCACCTGTTAGAGATGTATAATCCTGTTAAACATTGTCAGATTCTGTCGACATCGTAAGATGCTATAAGACTTCGTAAGATTCTGTCAGACATCGTAAAATCTTGCTAGAAACGTGATTTCTGTCAATGGCACGTGACAAGGGCAGGATGTCACCTGCCGGGAGATTGTATTATCCTGTCAAACATTGTCAGATCCTGTGACTTCGTAAGATCCTGTTAGACATCGTAAGGTCATATCAAACCTTGTCAGATCCTGTCGACATCGTAAGATGCTATCAGACTCTGTAAGATCCTATCAGATATCGTAAGATCTTGTTGAAGACACCATTTCTGTCAAAGGCGGGACAAGAGCAGGATGTCACCTGTCAGAGATGTATAATCCTGTTAAACATTGTCAGATTCTGTCGACATCGTAAGATGATATAAGACTTCGTAAGATTCTGTCAGACATCGTAAGATCTTGCTGGAAACGTGATTTCTGTCAATGGCACGTGACAAGGGCAGGATGTCACCTGCCGGGAGATTGTATCATCCTGTCAAACATTGTCAGATCCTGTCGACTTCGTAAGACCCTGTCAGACATCGTTAGATCCTGTTAGACATCGTAAGGTCATATCAAACCTTGTCAGATCCTCTCGACATCGTAAGATGCTATCAGATTCTGTAAGATCCTATCAGATATCGTAAGATCTTGTTAAAGACACCATTTCTGTCAAAGGCGGGACAAGAGCAGGATGTCACCTGTCAGAGATGTATAATCCTGTTAAACATTGTCAGATTCTGTCGACATCGTAAGATGCTATAAGACTTCGTACGATCCTGTCAGACATCGTAAGATTCTGTCAGACATCCTAAGATTCTCTCAGACATCGTAAGATCTTGTCGGAGATCGTGATTTCTGTCAAAGTCACCGGGACAAGAGCAGGATGTCACCTGTCGGAGACCGCAATCTCACAATCTTGGCCACGATATAACTTACGCAGCCTCGTTAATCCGGATCGAGTGTTTCTTTTACCACTCAGTTTGTTTCTAACTTTTAGTGTATGTTTCAATAATTCGGATAAATATCTCGAATAATAGGAATTATCGGGGTTTAACCTAGTGCTCTCGGTAACTAATCCCAAAATAAATGGCAGCGAAAAAAAGAGATATGTATTTCCAAAATATTTACTACGCTCATGAAGATTGCAGCATAATTTCATTTAAAAGCCTCGGTCTATTTTTAATTACAGAAGCCAATCTAGGATAAAATTGCATAATTTGCAACCTTCGCAGTCTACAAAACAATAATGAATACAATCCTTCATTTCAGCTCTTAACAACGCACATAATAATAAACTCTCGTTTTACCCCTTTAAAAAAACTTCAATTTACAAACAAATCCGTAGCACCTACACGAAGCGGGTCGAAATTAATTAGTTACACATAAACAACATCTAACATGCCGATAATATATTAATAAAAATATTACAAATTTAAACGGGAAAAGAACGTGGGCGATTTATTTTAAATAAAGTTTAAAAGCTAAGCTGAAGACGCCGACGCATTTTAGAAATAATCCATGGGCGTCGTTAGCCTTGCGCAAATAAATAACTTCGAAATTGCATGCAGAAACAAGTAACAACACTAAATAGATCGGTATGCAGATTATTTCCACAGGAAGTAATTTAAATCGGACCAAAATTAATGGTAAAATTAGGCGACGAAAGGCTCCATTGATTTTAAATCGTCTACACCTCGATTATCTCGGGAAGAATGCGTCGGGTGGCTCTTTCTGCTGAAGATAACCGAGCAGGTACACAGGTAGGCGATGAAAATTGTTTTGTCAACTTTTCGTGCGTTAAAATCAAGAACGAAAAATGAAAAATCACGTTCGAGACTGGAACGAATTCATTTGTAATTGGCGCACCTGAGTAATCTTCTAATTGAATCGCCACTGATCACTTTCACTCGTGAGTTGGTCCCTTAAAAAAGCCCAAAGGTGGCGAAATGAATTTTGGGGATTGTGGGCATTGGTAACAATTTCTTTTTCGAAAAGATACTAATTCCCTCGTTTGTTTATGAAACCGAGCACGTCTCGAACACGTCGAATCCTTGTATGGTCATGGGCGTCGGGAAACTCGACGCTCGTATATCTATCTCATTTACGCCCACGAAAATAACGATTTTGCATCATTTTCTAAAGCTCCTTTGCGCAGCTGTGCTTACTATTCTTAAAAACAACACGACCTGGCAACGAAATTCAATTCACGATCGTTTTTAAATTAAAAAAATGCAACTGTCAAAAATGCATTTGTTTAAAAAATTGGTGCGAAACGTCCAGAAAAGGTGTAATTATTAAAAATTAAAAAAAAATCGAACCGTTGAAATTAAAACTGGGCGATTAGTTGGGAGACGAAATGTTTTGGAGGAGCCAAAAATAGTCCTCGGCTGTCTAAAAGCAATGTAGATAAAGTTACGTTAAAACAACTGCCGTCCAATTCTTCAAGTGACGTACATTTATGTAATTATTCAATTTTGTGAATTAAACAAATCACTAATTCTCGGGTTAATTGACGCGCGTTCGAGAGCGTCCACGAAAGTTCATCTTATTCGATTTAACGACAAATAATTTTTAAAAAATCGAGTTACGCCACCGATGTCTAAAAGTAAGGTTACCTTCTTTTGTTGCTTCTCCCAGGCAGGATCGAGTAGTCCTTCGCGTTCCCATTCTTCTTCTTGTTCCATGTAATTATCACCGAAGTGATCGACGTTATTGTAGCCGTCAGTGGCGATCATATTATTTTAGTAATAGCACAGATTGTTAACTAATTTATTCGTATATTGTTAAATTCGTTCGAGTATGGAATTTAATGTCGTGCAGAGCACACGACTTTACGCGTACCTAACCCCACTAGCCCGAGCCCGACAGTATGTGTATCACTGGCTGTTTAATCCACCACACACACCGGGTCCTATAAGCGCAAACGCGACCAGCTGCTCTTAGACACGAGGACAGTTATAATGTCTGTTACAAGTTACAATTTACTATGTTACAAATCACGAAAAAAGTTGATGAATTAGAAAGTATGATCACGTTTGTTTTTGATTTTTAACCGACCCCCACCACTTACCCCGGATCCCAAACGTCAACCTAATCTTTCTTATCCTAGTGCTTCCCTTGCCATTTTTTTAATTTGCAAAATTTAACCGTTACTTATTCAAACTCTTATTGAAAAAACAAAAACAATTTCAAAAATTGTAAAAACAAAAGGCTTCAAAATTTAAAAAAATAAAAACGAAGGTCCCACCGAGATTTGAACTCGGATCGCTGGATTCAAAGTCCAGAGTGCTAACCATTACACCATGGGACCTGTACGTAAATTCCTTCCGCAATGTCGATCTAAAGGCCACTCCTCTTATTGATCCTTTTAATTAAATTAATTTAAACCGTTTTAAAGCTTAAATTAAAAATGTACGACTTATTTTTCCAACTAAACCAAATTGTAGCAAAATTTAAAAAAACACTGAAGACTTTTTTGATTTTTTCCAAAATTCTAATAATATCTTAATATTTAAATAAATAATAAAAAAAATCAGGGCACCATTCATAAATTTGCTTGTTTATGATTTATACCACTTTTTGATCTTCAAAGCTTGTAGGAAACCTCAGAACTTTTACCAAAATTTTCAGTTTGGATGCAACCCGCGTTACACCAATGTGCGCAGTAGTGCGTTTTCGCACCTTGTAAATGTAAACAACAAACAATGAACTAACCTAAGTTTTCGTGCTTTTGTCAATTAACAAAGTTAAATTAGTTAAGAATGGACTGCACTAATTTATTAGAGCAACAAATAGATGTAAACAAAGTTTGTCGTTGTTGCCTTACAGAGGATAATACTATTTTACTTCCAATCTTTGAAACTCGAGATAACCTACCTGCACTTTCGGAAATGTTACAATCTCTAACTTCCCTAAAGGTATTTTTGTTAACTTACGACTTTTCTTTTTTACATGAAATAAATAATAGGTTATGGAAGGTGACACTTTTTCGTCTAAAATGTGCTTTAATTGTTCGAAACTACTGCAAGAGGCTTACAATTTTCTTAACATGTGTACCGAATCGGAAACAAAAATGAAAAGTTGGCTTAGTAATAATATAAAGCACAAAAGCGCCGATGTAAATAGCTCGTATGAAGACATTGTAGAGGGGATAAAGTACGAAGGGACTGACGAGAAAGGAAACGAAACACAAGTAAATTTACTACAGTGTAAAATAGCCTTGTGGGACTCTTTATTGTTTTAGAAAGAAGCTAACAAAAGGTATGCGTGCCAGTTATGTAATAAGATCTACACTAGTGCTCAAAATCTTAAATATCACACCTACACACATGCAGGAACCAAACCGCACACTTGCGAAGGGTGCGGAAAATCATTTTCTAGAGTAATTTCATTTAAAAGCCATGTGGCTAGTCACAAGGGCTCTTTGTCATTTTTATGTAGTGAGTGTGGCAAAAAATTCGGTACATTAACCGGCCTTAAAATGCACAAATTGACGCACACCGGTGAGTATGAGTTTGATCAATGTGCACCACTTTTATACCAATTCCCTTAGGTCTGCGTCGTTTTGTGTGCAATATTTGCCCTTCTAAGTTTACATTTTCGAACGACTTAAAAATTCACATGAGATGCCACACTGGTGAAAAGCCATATTTATGCACAACCTGCGGGAAGGCGTTTGCAAGAAAGACTCACTTAAACACGCACATAAGGACCCACACAGGTGATTAGTTGACCCTTTTTTGGAATTTGTAGCTTAAAAGTGATTGTTGTAGGAGAAAAGCCTTTTAAATGTGCGAACTGTAATAAAGGGTTTGCACAGTCGGGCGATTTAAGGTCACACGAGAGAATACACACTGGCGAAAAGCCATATAGCTGCACAATTTGTAACAAGAGGTTTGTTCAACACGGAACCATGACCGCTCACGTGAAGACTCATTCGGGTGTTAAAGCATTTAAGTGTGCAGTTTGTTATAAATCTTTCTTCCAATCGTCCTCTTTGAATAGGCACATGCAGACCCATACAGAACAGCGTTAAAATGGGCTATGCCTAAGTACTGTGCATAATTGGACCGAATTATTTAGTTGGAACTCCGTTAATAATTATTTGTAAGTTTGGATGAATAGACGCCCTTTTCTTGACATAATTTGGTGGTTGTCTAAAGTCTTTTGGATAAATTGTTGTTATTGGTGGCTGTTTGGGATACATTTGAGCTCTTAGGGCGTCAATTTTTATTTTCTCTTGGTATCTTTCGTCGAGTACTCCTTGATATTTATTACAAAAGAAGATACTATTTGTAATAAAATAAAGGATTTCCAAAACGCTTATAAGGGAGCCTCCCAGACACAATCCAAAAATTCCACCGATCGAAGCTAAAAGTTACTATTTAAACGAGTAATTTTTAAGAAGTAACTTTACCCAAGACACTGTCCCATGTGGTGTATAAATCTCTTTCGGTTAAAGTACATCCGTTGTGTGCGTAATAAACGTGTAGCACACTATCATTCGTTAATTCGGGTTCCTTTCTAAAAGTAAAATTATGTTCTCGGTCACCTTTGTGACTACTATTACTCACGTCACCGATGTATCGGCGTGAAAGTCAAAAGTATTTTCGTTACACTGTGGGTAACAATTATTACATTCGCCATTTACTGGTTTATTAGTTGAATCTTCAACTGCTGTATAAACGAAGATTATAAAATCAAAAATACCGTTACATGGGGTAGCTAAATTCGACAGAGAAGAGCCTCCTACATCATTTTTGTGCACTGCACTCGGTCACACTGTTGTACCTTTTGTGCAGTGGTAACTGTGACTATGGTCAAGTTATGTACACAAAAGACGTACTAGGAGGTTCTTTTCTATTGAATTTACCTTTACATACCCAATCGAAGATCTTTTGGATTGACCATAGCACTATAATTGACTGAAAAAATTAATTGAAGTTCACCCGTAGGATACATTAAGTTGGACCTACTCACATTTGTTACTATTGAGACAAGGTACATCTTCTAAACTGCAAATTCGTATATAATCTGGAATACGAAATTTTTAATAATAAAAATGAGATTTTCACTTTCAGATTTTATACGTGAGTACCCTCCTTTTATAAAATCAGAAAGTGGGTTTCTTGGTACCTTTAACTGGATAGTAAAACGGAGTACAATTGCAGAATTTATAAATTGCTTTGGCTTTACATTGACTAATACAGGTGGAATAGCTATAAATTGAAGTCCATTCCAAGTCTCCCTGTAGGGTTAATTAAATAATCATTAGATCGGAAAAGTTTGAACACTGAAGCTTACTTCTTTTTCAAACATGCAATTTCGTTTCTCCAACGCGAGATCCCTCACGGCGACGCTACTCGAAAATACACTTGGCTCAATTGAAATGGTCATCTCTTGCGCTTTTAGTAGTGTAATAGCGACAAAGTCTAAATCTGGATAATCGGCGCCATCTTTAACTTGAATCTAACAATCGTTTTATCATTAAGTTTCTTTTTCGATCAATATTTGTTTACTTACAGTAAAACCAACCGCTGGTTTTATTGAAGATACATATTGTTTTTCTTCAGGGTCTAAAATTAAGGTCAAACTAAAAGTTGAGCCGGCACCTCGAACGTATTGATATTTTAAAGATTTACCGTCGCTGCAAATGCACAAATTTAGTAAATAGTTTATTTTTTAACAAACCCTTCTTACTTGAGAAATTGTAGAGCTCGAGTAGTACCGTAATAATTAAACGAACAACAATATCCATGTGTCGTTCTAGCAGGGTAAAATACTCTTTCGCACGCAACATTTTGGGTTTGCCAAGTACATTTTTTCAACATCCTACTACACGGTTGAGACAACTGGAAAAATGTTTTAAATTATTACAGTCGCTATAGTAAAATCTCGATGAAGACTTACCATATTCATTATTTGATCTATATCATAACCAGAATTTGTTATTGCCTCATAAACTGGTCCGTACTTACTTGCATTTTCAATTTTATTGTAAGTTATTAAATACGATGTGTTTTCAATCATCTCCATTATGAGGTCTTCATCTACTTCACTTGATTTCCTGCAAAATTCAAAATCACATGCCTATTAATGTTTAACGTTCATCCTCTCTCAATAGAGGAAGGGATGAGCTTATGAAAATTCATTTAAATTATTTTATTTCAAGGTCATCAGTCATCTTATTTGGAAAGTCCACCACAGTCTACCAAGCGCAAACTGGTGGGCGGAACGGTTAAGCTTCTTATTGAATATTCTAGAATATTTACAGGGAACACACACGAGCGCCACGCTTGTTGTCACCCCTTGTTCTTAATAAAAAAGGGTTATACTCACAAGGCATTGGTTACATTTTTAATATGATCTTTATAGGCGACGTTCATGTTACAAATAGTTACTGCAGGGAATCGAACTTTCCAAACTGGGTGGGCCGTAGATGTAATCGAAGCAATAATAGATTTTGCCTTATAATCTAGTATTTGTAAAGAGATCAAGTAACTACAAAAGCCAATACCACAACAAGAAGCGATTGCAAAAAATATACGAGTAAATAATGTTGTCTCTTGGTTTATAGTCAAATGCAATCCGTGTATATCAGTATTATCGGCCAACCAAACATAACTATGTTTGACTTGTACCCAAAAACGGTCTGAAATATGCAAAATTTATATTTTTAAATAGCTCGAAAGCGAATTTACGTACGTAAAAGAAATTTAAAAGAGCTAGGCTTTTTAGCTTGCTTATGATGTACCATGTCGATTACCATGTTACAATTAAAGTTTTCCCAAAAGAATTACGCCTTTAAAAGTAATTTCAATGTCAACAAACAAATTGTAAAACTTTTTAATTAGGAACGTGATTAGTATTAATTACCCTAATGACCAAATTCTGAGACATGGTGTTGGAAGGTTTAATGGAACAAATGCATTAATTCTTAATTCTAATCAATTTGTTAGAGGTCGAATAAAAACAAAAGTCTATTTAAGAAATTTATATAAAATGCGTCATTAAGTATTTTCTGCCGTATTTTCTGTTGTAGTTTCTGCTGCAACGAGATTAACCAGTGGTCTTGCCTCAAAATGACTTTTAACTGCAAATATAAATGTTTAGTTCGTAATTTGTTTAATTTAAAACTTAATTACCATTTTCAAAATTTTGCAAATCTAAAACTGTAAAATTATTGCATTTATTGTCGCCTCCTGATACTATAACAAAAGGTAGTTCTGGACACAACTCCAAACAATGAACTACACCCATTTTAAGGTTCGTTTCATGTACTAAAGTGGGTTGATTACCGTCCACAAAGTCCCAAACTTTTAAAACTTCATCGGGCGACGATGTCACAAATAATCCGGGACACTGTCTGCTCACACTCAAGCCTGTTACTTCCTTTTCGTGAGCTTTCAACTTGAAAACTAGTCCTGTAAAATAGTTCGGTAGAATTAAAATCGTAAAATCATTGTACAACTCACCTTTTCTACAATCAAAGTATTCTACATCCCCAACACTTGTAGCGGCAAAAAATGAAAACGGCGCAGTCGGATCCCAGGCAACTCTTTCTGCTTCCCCGCCAATTTGCCAATTTTTATGACTGTCCGGCGTACGACAATCGAAAATTTTAACTGTACAATCGGCTCCACCTGCTAAAAGAGTTTGCGACTCCAACGTGTGCCACCCCAAACACTGAACTTTATCCGAAAACGCTTCGATTACAGTAGCAGGTTCGCCTCGATCTAAATCCCACAAAAGTACACTCTTATCGACCGAAGCACTAGCTAAAATGTGATCGTATTGTCTATTCCAAGCCAAATCTAACACTGCATCGCTATGACCAATTCGGGTAAGTTTCTTTTTTCTGCTCGGCTTTCGTCCTAATTTAAACGCCGGCTCTAATGTGTTAATTATATCCAAATCCCACACATCTATTATAGACGACATCGAGCCAACTGCACAATAATTACCAGCTGGATGCCCAGCTTCATGATCTAACCATTCCAAACATAAAGGAAAAGCAGGTAACAAAATATCGTGATGCACGTACAAAGACTCTTCGGACTCATTATAAACGTGCACTTCTAAAATACTAGCATCGCCCTCAACTCTACCAACTAAAATTAAGTTATCGGTAGGTTTTATTATGTCGTCTTCTTTATCAGAATCGTCCGATTCTGAAAAGTGCTCTTCGGCTTCACCTGCGACTTCGGCTAAAGAACTAATACCAAGTAATTCTGCTCCTGTATTGCCTAAAAAAGAAAATCAAATTAAGTCGTAAAACAAACAACTCGCTCACCTTCTTCTTGATCGTAACTTTCGAAATTGTACTCATCGTTTACGTTCATGGGTTGCGACGTATTTCCACGTTCATTTTCTTCGGTAATCCTACAACAATTGGGCTTTAGTAAACTTCTAATCGCACTTTTAACAGTCTACCTCAAGTTGGTTTTAGTTTCATTTATTAAACGAACGAGTTCGTCCTTGTTTAATTGCACCTTTTCTGGGTTTGATTTAGCTACGCCTTTTTTAACCCACTTTACGCAAGGTATGAAGTTAATTTTACTACCAGTTTCATCTTCCATAATTTTCTTTTGAAGACACGCGTTTAAACATGAGTTTCAATGTTTGAAAAAGTGAGGTTATAATCTGTCAATGTCAAATAATTTTGGCATTTCAAATTTGAGGTTATGTATGTTATTGCAGGTTATTGAATTTTTGCTAATTAAATCGTTATTGTATGGAAATGGAGAGTTTAAATTCAAAACCGAGTATAGTCGTCGTAAGTAGTAGCAATACAAAACCCAAGTCGTTAATAAAGTTGATTGCTGGTGCAAATACCGAAGATAAATCCGAGCATGTAGTGCTCGATTGGCAAATCGATACGAAATATTACAGGGCAGACGTTAAAATTTATGGAATTACCGAAAAATACATTCGTACGCACGAATTCAACGACTTGGTCGAAGCTTTGGTCATTCACGTCGATTGCAATAAAGAATCCGGTTTGGACGATGTAGAAAAGTGGCTTCAAATCGAAACCGATTGTTATCCAGAAATTAAGTTGCTAGTCACAAATTATTGTAATTTAAATACAAAAATAACTAAAAGTCGTGCAACGGAATGGTGTTTGAAACACGGCTTCGAGCTGATCGAATTGTATCCGACTATTAAGCCTCCCGAAGAAGAGGAAGAGGAGATAATTAAAGAAAAAATCGGAGTCGAGCGTATAATTGAAGCCTTACAAGCGCACGTTTGGTCAAATTTGATTATGAAGAGTGATGCTCAAGAGAAGCACTCGGATGTAAATGGTTCTATTTTAAATGAATTTTTAACCGACGAGGCTACGGACGATTTTACAGAGTTGTTTTCACAATTGAGTGTTATTAAAGAGTCTATTAAATCGATGCCGGCCAGTCAAAGAAAACAGTGTGCCGAAAATATGGTTACGGCTTTTTGGAGGGCTATGGGTGGCGACGAAGAAGAAATTAATGACGTTTAATGTAGTGTATAGTTTGTAACTAGAGCTACTTGCAGTATGATTTTTAACGTATAGAGCAAATGAGACTTTATCATCCTATATTTATTTTATTAAACTTAATGTAAATTTAAATTGTTTATTTCATTGACGTACTTTTGGTTGACACAATTTTAGCCCGAGTATTATTATAGTCAATTACTTCCCCCACCTTTTGTGTAAGTTTTAAAGTTTTTACTTTCCCTACTGTTCCCTTTCCTCTCTTAACTAACTTAACTTTAAAATCTCTGTTCTCTGTTAGTGTGCCCGTCTGGGACGGCTTCTATCTACGTATTTATTTGTCTGCCGACCTCTCCGACTATTTGTGACCATTTATGTCTACGTATTTAGTAAGTAGCCGTTTGTTTCTGCGCTTTTTTGAAAATAAAATTTTTGCCCTATTTAAAAAGTAGAGAAATAAATTGGAATCGTAGTTTTGAGGTGAGCTACCAGATGGCGCCACTCACGGATCAATTTTTTACTTTAGATTATTTCCGAAATTATAAATGAAAGTAGATAAACGGACTCTATTAATTTCTAAAAATTGTAAAAAAATTGCTACTTTAATTCACAAAACCGCCGAAAAGAACCCACAACGCACAATCGCCGTTGGTGGTGGTGATGTTTTTGTTTGTTTTGTTTTATTCGAAGCAGCTGGTTAACGTAAAAAATTTGGCAAAATTGCTGCGAGCTTGTTTTGTTCGATTATCGCATTCGTGAAAAAGTAAAGAATAAAAAATAATTGGAAATTTTGTGTTTATAAACAAGAGAACACCTGTTGAATCAGCTGAGAGAGGGCATTGATGTACCGTGATTTGCATCATTTGTGTATAGCAATTACACAACCAACCACCCGTTGTCGCAAGTCGTTGGCCGTTAAATCGCGGGAAATGTGGTTGTAATTTGCGCGCCCGGGAAACCTCGCATTCCACGTACACCATTCGTTTCGTTAGGGTCGTACAAAATGTCGATTAAACCATAATAGTGTTAAAAATAAATTAAAACAATTGAAGGTAGACGACGTAAAAACAAAACAACCCTCTAGAAAGTAACAAACGTAGGTTATTTGCAATTTAACTAAAATGGACATTGAAGAAATTGAAGAAGCAACTGAAAATCGCCGTCTCTCGTTGAGATCTGCATTAACGCCCTTAAACGAATCCGAATTAACAAATACCGAAGGAACCGGCACCCCTCAAGATATGGCTATATCTCCCGAAGAATTTCTCATCGAACATAGGGGTCGTAGACGTAAACCGATAACTTGGTCTCCGGTCGAATACAATAAGGCCAATTTATTGGGGCGCACACGCCCACTATATCCAAAGAAAATGCCAAGGAAATCCGAAATGAGTTCGAAATTGAGGAGGAGACTAATTATGAACCCCTACGAAGAACCCAAATCGACTATTTTAGGGGACATAATCGCAATGAAATTGAAAGCATTATCGGCCATGGATAAGTCTAGAAATAATTTAGAGTAAATTTTGTATCGTAATAAGTCATTGAAATGAATTTATATTTTTGAAAGTGTAATATGTTCGATTAAGTTAGTGCCTTTTGTGTAATTATAATGAATTTAAAATAAATCGAATATTTTGAAACGAGTTCAATTTGAGGTTTTTTCCACAGGCAACATTGAAGGGTTTGCAATCCCCCTCTAAAGCCAAGGTCCTATTAAGCACACGGCTTGAGTTTCATTACATTTTTACATTATCGATGTAAGTTTTGAGTGCAAGTGAATCGCAAGTAAGTACTACAAAGAAACTGCACCCTACTTAAAGTATGAACTCCGTTTTGCCTCCTACCTTTGAGACTGTAACGCCCTTACGGAGCACATTAGGAAAAAATGTTATTCTTGTTCTGCTTAACTTGGCGAGACGAATTGACTCTCGAAGTTTGTGGCGACGTCAAGTATAGGAACTAGGTACAATAGAAGAAACGTCTATTGTAAGGGACATATAATTAAACAAATCGCTTTCGCATTATTTTTTTATTTGTATTACATAGCATTTTTTCAAAATTGGTTCTTCAACGTAAAAGTATACAACAGAGATCAATAAAAAATATTTTTTTGCAAATTTTTGGCCACAAATTTTCACATAGTTTAAAATACTGTTTTCTTCTTTATATTATAATGCATTTATATAATATTTATAACTAAAAAACACATATAAAAATTATTCTAAAGTTAAGCAACAAATATTTGAGAAATTACAGGTTTTAACAGTCTTTCGTATGAGTTTTTACGTCACTAAAATCTAAAATAATAAAATTTTATATAAAAATTTTTGGTTGCTTTAACTACGAGAACTTGAGCAGACGATTGGCCTTATCGTACAATTAGAATACGCACTAACATCAAAATCTCTTTCAAAATAAACAAGGCGAGCTTTTCTTCACTTTTAGTGTAGCTCAGACTTAAAAAGTGCTCGCCCCGGTACACATTTAATTTCGGAATAGACGAATAAGACAAACATTCGCATCTGCAAAAGTCCTTGAGAATAAAATTGGTTACAAATTGTGGGTGCAAATTAAATACATCAAAAAGACATCGTTTTTTCTTAGAAAAAGAAAAACTAATGAAAATGTGCAGTTAGTAAAATCTTATATTAAATTGTCAAAAATTTTTTAAAAAGGCATAAAAAAATGTAAAATCGAAATTGGTGTTTGCTTTTCATATCGCAATTTTTGTTTAATTTTTAATTCTAAACACGTCTGAAGTATGAACACAACAGGCCTAAATATTTTTCAACATTACAACTTACAAACAACAAATTGGTTTTTTTCTTCTTTTTAATATTATCAACATTGGAGGCAATCTAAACAGTTAAAGAACACTTCCTCTAGTTAACACTAAGAGTTGGGGGCGTTTCACAAAAAAGAATCGGAAAGATTCAGAAAATATCTCGATTTCACACCAATAAAGTCATATTGGGAAAAGATCGAGAACCACAGTTAATTATTGTGTGAAGCTCCAAATTTTTTTTTGTAAAACACTCGATACAAACAACGACTCAATATTACTCGTCGCTTTGCATAACAAATGATAAAAGTCATAGTCACAAGATAAATATTTTTTTGTACTTTTAATTATATCATACGTCAGTACTTTTTTGGCTTAAATAGAAGCCGAATAATTTTAATGATAAATAAGTGATGTTGCTATAGTAGGGTGCTCCTAATAAGCTTTTCACGACTTCCACGGAGGGTTTTTTTGTCAAAAAGTGTAATGTACAAAGTATGAGAACTGCAAAATCACGAGGCTTTAAAAACTGTTCCGTGCAAAACGGCACTAAATAAATTAAAAATCAGAACAAAACGATTTTTGACGGCCTCGGGAGCCTTTAGACACATCAGGACATAAGGACTCATATTTTGTACATTTTAGCTTTTAGCTTTAACCACAAAACCCCCACTTTTTAGACGTTTGAGTTTCGAGCACTCTATCATTAAAAAATACTGAAACAAAAAAGTGCAAATACTTTTCAAAAAACTTCCCGTTATACAATAAATGCACATAATCTTTTGGAATGCAGTCTTAATTGAGTTACTTTTTTATTTGGTCTGTACGTTATAGGGCGGCCCTCATTTCGCTGCCAAACTAGTTTTAAGGCGCTCGCCTGCAAGACCTTAAAAAATAATGCGACATTTGGGTTCCACACGCGTGAGCGCCCTTTTTTAAAACGGAAACCGCGACCATGACGTAAGATAACGCATTTAACAAGTCCACATCTGCTTCGAGCATGATCGCCCCTATTAGCATTATACGCAGGTGCCATTTTGGAGACAAACTCGTTAAAATTCGCTCACATCAAAAATAAGAGCCGCCCTTCTGTTTATATCTTAATTTAAAATGGACCAACAAAAATTTGAAAATGTTTTTAAATTCGTGGTTTATAAGTTAAAGTCACGCAGATCGTTTCGGTACGGCCGCTTCCCGACCCACCGCTCTTTGGCGAATCTTCTAACTCGACCGAAGGAGGACTCGGACAAGAACACAAGTCGTTCTTACCTTTAAAACTGCTAGATCTCGACAAACCATCGTATTTTATTTTAAAACTACCTGATCCTTTTTTTTCTCCTCGATTTTTAAAACTAAATTTGTTTAAACCGATTAGAAAAAAACTAAAAAATTAACAAAACACAAACAAACCTATTAGATCGTGAGCCGTTCTCTTTATTTCTCCTACTGCTAGATCGGTGTAAATAATTTCTCTTATCTCTCGAATTCGTACGACGAATGCTCGGTTTTTTCTGTATCGATTCGGCGCTCAAAGACAACCCTACGGTGCCCACTAAAATAAACGAGATAACAAACTAAAACCTCTTATTTAAAAAACCCTTACCTATCGTTCCTGAAGATGACTTTCTTAATAAGGCGTTAGTTAAAGCGGAAACGTTCGCATCTGCCAAAGCTAAGTCTAAAGAGCCGCCGCAACTTGCACATTCGACGGACGGCGTTAAAAACCACTGCGAACGTGTAAGCATGCGTGCTCTCTGTCTTTCGTGTACTTGCGGTAAATAGCTTAGACTACGTGTACTCTCGGCATAACGATTTACGGCCCGCAATTCTTCGAGCGTCATTCTTGGGGCGGAATGAGTTTGACTAGTTTTCGATGAGTGACTATCACTAGACGAATTAGAATTCGTATTACCCGTCTAAAAGTGGACACGTTATAGTTAAAGTATAAAATAGTAATTATTAGTATACACCACAGTTCCACAGTTGAGAAGAAACTTTCTACAGGCAACTAGCATCTAGGATATAAGAGTGCGAGGCCGTAATAACTTTCTCAACTGTGGTTTGTATATTATTTTTTTCCATTACTAGCACATTTATTCCCGTTGTTTCGAGGCTCACAAATAGGTCAATAATCGTGAGTTACTAGACTAGTAGTGAAAAGAGGTAATTTAAATCATTTTAACCTGATAAATTCCGTTTTGTTCGAGCGAAATTGAGAGGCGTGTGCACGATTCCAATAAATTGTGTTCGGTTATCATTCCGAGCGACGTACTGGGCGTTTGAGGTGGTAGTCCGGCTTCTGCTAAGGCCGGCGTCGATTGGCCCTTTTCAACTTGCGCTAGCGCTGCGAATAAATGATAAATGTTACCAAAGTATTTTAGTGTTAATGTGTGACGTGTGCGCACAAATTCGACATAGGTGCAGAAGGTGCTTTTTCATTGTATTACTAGTCTAAACAGTTAATTAATAAATATATGTCAGATTGTCCATAAAAAAAAATTAGTGCCATACTGAGATCACTCTAATACGAACTAAAAAGCAGTTGTAAGAACAAACCCTTTCCTTCTGTGGCTACGACTACTCGAATAATTAACTGCGCAACCGCTGACCTTCTAAAAATCGCATGAAATGAATTCAACCCTCCTATCGATTAGTTTTGTCAATGATAGTTTAGCCGGCCCACGTTCTGTTTGAGTACTAGTACTTGTGAGACACACTATATGATTAAATGCGACTATTAGTGGCCTTTCTATATATAAGAGGTTTCATCTGACACCAAATTTGCTCGCAGAATACGAATCGAATGATGTTGTAAGTTTAAAACAGTGTTTTGGGGCCATTTAAAAATAAATAAAAAAAGAAAACCATCACAAGACACATTAAAATGATATTTGAGAAGAAATTCTCTATGCAGGAACTTTCCAACAGAACATGGACAGACTCTCTTCCTAAGGGTCGATTGTACATTACTCGCACGCTCAACGGAGAACCTGCCTTATCATCGTCCATTGACAATGTTAAACTTGGTTCCCGTTGAGCTTCCCTTGACCGAGTAATGTACTATCGGCCTAAAGAGGACAAATTAAAAGTTCAACGTTGAAGTTTACCTACCTTCCTAAATCGAGTAATTCATAAAGAGTGGTTCACCAATGCCTATTTTCAAATTATTTCTTCGACAGATCTACTAATATTACAGACAAGTTAGTGTGTTCTTACATTACAATTTTCTTCGTTTTCTAAAAATATTAATAAATATACAAGGTGTTGAGCTTCGTCTGAGCACAATCTTGTGTTTTTTTAATTGAAACTGTATATTTCTTAATAATTATAAGTTAAAAAATATCGGGAGAATTTCTGTAAAATTAACAGCTGTCTAAGAAATTCCCTTTGGTGAAGCACCCTATATAAAAGTGTGCATAGTAATATAATAAGAGCCTGTCGTACCCCGGTACACGAGCGACTTTTGTTTTTAACATTCCAGTAATGAAAAATTGAGCGCCTTCTGCAAAAGAGTACGACGAGCTTCGTAGAAATTTAAAAAAAGAAAAACTAAGAAAAGAAAAATACAAAAATTTATTATTAAAAAAATATCACAGTGTTAATGATGTAATAATATTATACAACTCTATCTATTTTTGTTTATAATTATAATACTCAATTAACGACATATTTAATGAATAAATTCTACTTAAAAATATAAATTAATAATACCCGAATTAATATTTGTAAATAAATTATACAAAAGGAAAATAAATTAAACGGTAATAACACTATTTGTGTCTACTTTGTTATTACCTTCCAATCCATATTTTAAATGCCAGCGCTCACACTCACACTGCAACCAAGTCTTCTCGGCCTCTAAGGACAATTGTCCTACAAAAACAAAAAACCACACTCAAAATCACTTCAAACCGTGCATTATTAATTTGATTAAACGAACCGAACACAAAAAAACAAACAAAACGTACCTAACAAATAATGTTCCAAAGCGGCATACTCACTAGCGTACAGTTGCTGAGCCGTATGCCCCTTAGGAGGCGGCGGCGGATATTGAAACGAACAAATCCACTCTCCTTGTACTCTCAAGACGCGACCGGTAACACGAGCGTAAAATTCGTAATTTTCGCGCCCAAACAAGTCTGCAGAAGCGAACTCTTCTATGAGGTGCTTCATGACGCGCGTGGCGACCTTTAGGACAAAATAATCTCCATTAGACAACTTCACAAATTAAATTATAAACGAAAACAAGCAATGAGTGGGTTTGTAACAAGCTTTTATGAACGATTTTAAAATAATAAGTTGTGAGCTACTTATAAAAATTACTACTCTACAAAGGTGCGAATACAAAAATACGATGGTAACTTACGTTAACTTCGGCCTGTATGCAGTAAACGAAGCAGTGTACAGCATAAGCATTAAATAAATGCACAAAATATTATTAGTTTAGTTAATTTGTTACATTATTAAATAACACATATACGGAGCTACTCAAATTACATTCTCTCTACAGGGGTCTCGGAGACTGGAACAGATATGGAGTTGGTTAAATTAGGGCGCAGTTGGATGCTAAATAGCAACGAGTGATCAATTTTTCTGTTACACGATCCTGAATGAAAAATCCATTTGGATCAAGCCACCTTCGTCTACTCAAAAATTTCCAATACGGACCTGTACTTTTTTTAATTTTTAAGAGCCTAAAGCAAAGGATAAAATTGACATCGTATCCTTATAATTAGAGTTTGAAAAACTATACACTAAAGAGAATGTGAACGCAGGTCCGTATTTAGAAATTTGAATTTGGTGTCCCAAGCGGACGAAACGTCGCATTTAAAACCTAAATTCGTCAAGTTATAGAGAGTCAACAACAGTTGTTACGAATTTTTTTTGTTTGCGCGTTATTTAGCATAGAATTCCTCAACCATGCCCTTAGTTAATAGACTCTCTCTCTTTTACTGTCTCCGAGACTCTTGTGATAAAAACTAAATTTGAATAGTCCCCGATAGTTTACCTTAAAAAAAAACTTTAAAAAACTCATTCGATACTTTCAAAAAAGAATTACAAAAAATATTTGAATTTTGACTCTGTACCAAATGTAAGTACAGGGTGTTTTTAAATGGTGCACTTTAAGATGGTTCGTCGGATTTCCAAATTTACAAAAACACCCTGTATATAAAAAAGGTACAAATCGTTTGGACCAATCTATGGGTGTTTCTAAAATACACGGACGATCCACAATATTGGATTTATGAAGTGTAACGATGTATTTTACAGACACCCTGTACAAATACAAAATGACAAAAAAAAATTTTAACCCCCATTTCCATTAGTTTCTACAAAATTTCCATTTTAATTTAACTTCCACTGCGCCGGTGTTGATAAATTAAGGCGATTAACTATTTTAATTAACAGTCGTGGCCATTTCCCTTTAGGGAATCCCGTCCTACTAAAAGGGTAGCGTGTAAACAAAAACTAATTTGATATAATTTAAAGAGTCAAATTCTAATTAGGTCGTGTTTACCTAGATAAACTGTAATTAAATCGATGAACTATTGAGGCGTAGACGAAAATGTGCAGTTTTTTGTTCAAAAACAATTAGAGCAGCCAATAATATTTTGCAAACAGTTTAATTTAACACGGTAGAACCCTATGTCGTAGATCTAAATCAGCACACTGTACCTGTATGAACAAATACACAAACATATGGGCCGCCATACTGATCAACTTATAAAACAGCTGATTTGGTATTTTTGAGGACGTCAACTAATTCCGAAACGTCGAGAATTGAATAAAAATTTTTTTTGCAAGGGCCCCATTTAAAATAACAAGGAGGAGCCTTAATTTACCGTCACCCTTTACAGAGAATCGGCAAATAGAATTTAATAGAAACCAATTTATTTAGCCCTCTCTAAGCATGCATTACGAGTTACGAATAAACCATATATTAGTTAGTATGTACAGTATTTTTTTAATCATTTAGAAATACGCGTAACTTTATCTAATCGTTTTTATGAAACAATAAATTCTAAAAACTCAAAGCCAAGAGACTGTTATCATAAATAATAATCATAAATAATTCTATTATCTTTTGTTAAATTAAGCTTACCCACTCATACTATAAAATTAGTTGTTTTTAATAATAAAAAAATGTATAAAAAAGACTCATATCTCGAAAATATACCTTAAATCTGATAACATCTTCCATTTTGGCAGTTTTACCATCGCTGACACAAGTATGAAAAAAACTCGGAGCTACACTTACACCTAAAGCTTCCGAAGTCATCCCTGTACTTGCCCTTTCACTATTGGAAGCTATAACCCTGAATGTTCCGAATAATAATACTAATAATCTTTGTGTATAAACTGGTAGAGACTCAATTAATCTACAAACGAAATTAACATAAAAATTAACTTTACCACCCAAAAAATAAACAAACCTATGAATTTCATCTCTCTGCACTTGTACGTCGGTCATGTCGATAATTTGAAAAAATTGCAATTCGGCGTCTTTTCCAAAGATACCACCCGGAATTTTGCGCAAAAACTTTTTCAACACGCTTGCGATGGTATAAACACTAAAATTGTCCATATTAAGCAAACGTCCAGTTTGCAAGAAGTGCGTCAACTTTTTCATGGCACCCTGGTGTCCCGGAGCACGAAATACATCTTTGCGATATGGCGCTTCTTTGTTCAACTTCAGAATCAACACCTGAAGGATTAACAAATGTTTACACACTCGGGCAAAAAATATGAATAATACGACGGCCTTGAATTTTTAAATAATAGTAATTAGCTATGCTACACATGTAGGTATGTAGGACATGGTAGGGCAAATCAAACGGACGTTTTAGTAATCGAAAATGACTAATTTTGCGACACTTATCACCACAATTAAAGTCGGTTTACAAACTCCCTACTATAACCGAAAGGAGACGTTTAAACAATTTTTGGCTCCCAATTTAAAATAAAACAAAGGAACGTCTTCGATGTGTTGTTTACAACCATATGTTAGTACGACAATAAGTGCGAGGGTTAAGAAGAGAATTAAAAGTAAAAGTGTACTTACGAGCAATGGTCCCGGAATGTCATTTTTACATACTTCCTCGAGTAGCACTCCGAATTTAACTTTTTCGAGCCTCCGTGGATAAGGTCCCGAAGGATGACCGCAAGATGTAACGACATTACTAAATGTGGCAGCTCGCCTATGCATTCTCGCAGCCCAACTGCTCATTTCATACAAACGGGGCCGAGTTTGGCACAACACTGTTCACCCGAGCATAACCTAACATACAACTATCATAGTTGCATCGTAAATAATACGATATTAATCATCGTTACATGATATATTTACACTATCGATAAATTTACTATGATGTTCCGGTGTTACCTAACCATTTTTAAACACAAATGTTTTTGTTTGCTTTTATTAAACATCTAAAAACCACACCTTTGACAATCTAAAAATCAATGGGCGGCAACAACCCGACCGAAACAAATGAAAAGGGATTTTTTTGTTTGACCTCAATTTTTAATTAACGAAGTTCTCATATTTTCCAATTACCATTATGTCAAATGACAAAAATTTTAAGTTATGCCGTTAGTGACATAAATTAAAAATCTAATTTTTCAAAAAATCGCTCACTAAAACGATGGATTATTTTTAAAAAATTCTATTTAATTTCTCGAGCGAATATTAAAACTAATAATCATAGTTATTAAAGATTAAGTTACAGAAATTCCTCGAACCCGCAATGCGTTACAGTTACAGACTGAAATAGTCGTTAAATTAATACTATAAAGTATAAACTATAAAGGGAGTACAAATTTCAAAGTGGCCCTGTAACAGTTTTTCTTAGCACCCCTTTCAACTTTATATTTGTTTTGCGCCCAAAACCGCACCCCATTCATTTAAACGCTTATTAAAAGGATATCTTTGTAATCTTGGGAAGGTTAGAAAAATTAAAGAGAGTAACCTAATAAATTTCCAACCCTAAAGAGGGTTGAAGGTTGAAGTAAGAAATTCACCTCACATTTTCAGTATCGAGTCTGCCCATCCGTCCGTAAACAACTTTCACAGACCAAACTCTACTAGCTAGAGATCTATCTGAAATTTGGCACAGTGGTTGACAACGCTCATGGAAAAAATCCTATTGTAAGCAGACCCTGTCTAGGAGGTACAGTCTGCCCATCCGTCTGTAAACAACTTTCACAGACCAAACTCTACTAGCTAGAGATCTATCTGAAATTTGGCACAGTGGTTGACAACGCTCATGGAAAAAATCCTATTGTAAGCAGACCCTGTCTAGGAGGTACAGTAGGTTTCAGTTTTAAAAAGCAAATTGGGGCAGCTCCAGACTTTTAGAATCCCTTTATAAATAATAGTGAAGTGATAAAAAAATGCTACTGGGTCTTTAATTCACTTTACTACCTCTCCTAAATTGTGAGTAATTCACTCGAGTAGTAAGGCACTTAAAAAAAAGAAATAAAATAAAAATTATTAGTACTTTATTTTTTGTTCCTATAAATAAAATTTTAATATAAAATTACTTACGTATAGTTATGTACATACAATTAATATAACAGCCTATAAATTTGAGGCACACTTGGTAAAAACTAACCTAATTGTTAGTAAGTAGGAGAAGGTACTGGAGAAGGAGGAGGAGGTAAAGGACTGAAGTAAGTCGACGATCGACTACTAGGAGAAGGAGGACAGCTTTCGCTGTGACAATGAGATCTGGGTGTGGGCGGTGGTGGAAAAGGACCATCGTGGTAACGACTACGAGTAGGATAATTATAATCACTCTCGTCACAAACATCGGTTGAGCATGGCGTCGGTGGCGGAGGTTGATTAATTAGTTTATAATGGCGATAAGGTCGGTAACGAGAAGATGGGCTACTGTTACGAGTCGAAGCGGCAGTCGTTGCAGGACTAGGTGGTGGATTTAAAGTTTCGCAAGGATACCCTATTAAACTCGAGTCGTTCGTACTGCTCGAGGCACCGGTTATGTGATCTCGATTGTAGCTCGAACTTCGTACGACGTCCGGAATACCTTTATGAATTATACTTTGCGTTTTCATCGGTAGATGGACTTGAATCGGATTTAGAGGATCTTCCGACTGATCGCGCAATATAACGTCGTTTCCGCTAATTCGTTTACGAATTAAAAATACTAAAATACCCACTACGACGACGACTAAACCAACACATAAAATTGTAATTAGCAAGGTGTTGGAGTTACTTTTAGTACTCGAAGTGTATTTTTTAGCGTCCACACATACGGACGTTTTTTCGTCTGCACCGTCTGCACAATTATCCATTCCATCACACAATAAACTCACCGGAATACAAACATCGGTTAAAGGGCACCTGTACTCGTCCGGACTTTTACAACAAATTGCTTCGTCGTAGCGATCGGAACATTGGGGAATGCCATCGCAAACTTGTATTTGATCGATGCACTGCCCATTTTGGCACTTGAATTGATCGCTACGACACGTCGGACACCCAGCTTCGTCGGAACCGTCCGGACAATCTCTTTGACCGTCACATCTCCACGCTACGGGGATGCAATCTTTATTACTAGGAGCTTGTGTTGAGCAAGTAAAGTGGTCGTGTCCACAATTATGCAAAGCGGAACATGTTCTTTTATCGTCTTGTAGGGCTAATCCATGTGGACAGGCACAAACTGGACTCGTACCATTAATAATACACAAATGAGAACACCTCTTGGGGCGCAATTGAAAACAAGAATGATTAACATCTGGCTGTTTAACAGAAACCAGATCGAGAATAAGAGAAGCGTGAGTTAACACGACCGAACGAGAGCTGCCCGTTTTTAATTCCAACCGTTGAAGCTGCTGTATTTCACGATCTAACCAGTATAGCCAACCAGAGTGAATGGCTAATTGTGTTACTCTCGAGTTACTTTCATTAAACACCACGTGCCTAAAATGCGTCTATTAAAAAAAGTATTTATCGGCGGTTATTGACTTACTGATTTTCACCGTCGATATTGCACATGTAAATGCTATGGCCTTGTGCCCAAACGATTAGATCGTTTTCGGCATCGACTGCTATCGCTGCAATATCGCTTCCCTTAGTGATTACCATTCGTTGGGTGCCGTCCATGCGAGTTCTAACTAATTGGGGTGTGGTTCCAATGTCGGTATAAAATAACAATCTGTAAACGACCAATTAAAACCTAAATAAATGACATTTACAAAATTTCACCTTTTAGTCGGATGTATTGCAATGAGACGTGGCTTTTCACCTTTTCTTTGAACGACAACACCCACTGTCGAACTATTATCTAAACGAGTGACATTCACGACGTCTTGGGAAGCGCACGACCAAAACAACAAACGCCCTAAAGCGTCTATTGCTATATCGAATGGATTTAGACCTTGATTACCAGCTATGATAATTGTAACATGCAAACCTGCATCGGAAGCGCGCTTGATCGAATGGGTTTTACCTTCGACCTATTTATTAAAACAAAAACATAATTTTATTTAAAACTCCGAAAAATTCACATACCCAATATAAGTAATGATTAACTGGATCGAAATCTATTGCTTTAACTCCCTTAAGGCCCTGAATTGGTAAAACTGCTTCGGGCGAGTCTAAAGTATCCGGTAAGAGACGCACAGCTAAGTTACGTTGACTGTAAATCATAAAGCGTTTGGGCGCTAAAATAAATTACAATCAACAGGTTGTTTTGAGATAAAAATTGAGTATTTACGTATGCAAGTGTTGTTGTGAATTATATAATGTGTTGGACAAGCGCAAGTGAATGAAATTGTCTCTTCTTGATTTTGAGAAGGTTGAGCTAAACATAAATGGGAACAACCTCCATTATTAACGCCGCATTGGTTGAAACCTTTTTGTCTCGACGAATGAAAAATTAATAAGTCTGTTGCACTCTCCGAGAGATGATGTACTTTGCTACGATTTGATGAGTTTGTGATGTCTACTTTGGAAATTTCACCTAAAAATATATTGCGATTTCGTGTCAGCAGCTCGGCAAAAGGGTTAGTGGATTGTGTGGACACAAGAATTGGAAAAGATGAATAAATGGACAAAGTACAAATGATAGGAGATTTGGAGACACGCCAATGGTTAAAAGACGGGTTAGCGAAGGAGCGGACTAATGGAGAAGTAAGCAGATGGAAGGATATCTGAAGAGACGGACCAGTATAGCTTGGACAGATGAAGAGACATAAGGAAAACGATAACTTACCTGTAATTTCATCGCTCCAATAGAGAAAATCATTGTATAGCGTTAAAGCGATGGGCTTTTTAATATTTTCTTTAACCAAAACTTCCTTATCCATTCCGTTCAAGTCGGTTGAAAATATAGAAGGAATTGCCGTTTCTACAAAATATATTCTCTTCTTATCTTGATCCAAAGTTAAACCGGCTGCATGACGAGCTTTCAACAAAGTAATAGGATTCGAACCATCCATGGCTGCTCTTTTGATACTATTGGAGTGACCCCACTCGGACCAGTACATGTAACTAGAAATATGTAACAATGAAATTGAGTCGATAAAATCAACTAGAAAACTAACCCCTCTTGTGGAAAAAGAGCAATACTGTGAGGTTCGTCGATATCTCTCCAAATTAACGTTCGCCTACTCGACCCTTCGAGTCTCGAAACTTCAATACGATGAGTAGCGGAATCGGCCCAATAAATATTTTGAGCAATCCAATCGACCGCCACTCCTTCGGGCGAAGCTAAACCCAACTCTACAACTCGTTGAGGATCCGAACCATTACTAAACGCCCTCATTATCATCCTCAACTTGCTGTCGCTCCAATAGATTCGTAAATTGCTTATGTCGAAGTCCACAGAGCTGAAAGGAGTAACATCTCAAATATCTGGTACAATGCAGTTTTGTTAAAAATCATACCTCGCATGTTTAACGCCTGTTATCGGAATGGTCATTTCGTTATTCCCATTTTCGATGCTAAGTCTTCCTATGCTATCTTTAAGAGTGTACAAGAGATACGCTTCAGGTATAACACACTTATGCCCGTCTTTGGTAAGTTCGTATTCGATCTGACAGGTGCACACGTAAGTTTTATTGTGTCTATACAAGCAAATATGAGAACAACCACCATTGTCGACCCCACACGGATTGGTACCGTAAACTTGATTCAGTCGAATCGCTTTTAAACCCATCACATTAGCAATTTGATCGACGATCACTTCTCGACTACCTCCAGACTCTTTATGCACCCTATCGATGGCGCGTCTTTGCCAATCTGTCCAATACAAATAATCGCCCATAAGAGTAAAACCAAAAACATGCGGCAAATTATCATTAATCAGTTCTCGACGATCCGTTCCATCCATATTTGAGTATTCGATCTTATCAGTTTTAGCGTCGCACCAATAAACTTTAAAATTATCTAAATCTAAAGTAACTCCATTAGGCCATCCCAAATTACTCGAAATTATAACATCTCTCTCCGACCCGTCTAAATTAGAACGTTCGATTTTTGGATTTTTATCATTCCAGTCTGTCCAAAACATCCACCCAATTTCTGGCGCGACAGTTATAGCTCTCGGTTCGAAAAGACCTTCGCTTATTATCACTTTACGATATTTCCCGTCCAAACGAGCTACTTCGATACGATCTGTACCAGTATCGGTCCAATATAAATTTCTCGCAATCCAATCGATAGCCACACCGTCCGGATGTTGTATTTCGCTAACAATAACGCCAGTTTGTTCTGAACCATTTAATCTCGCCTTTTGTATCCTTTTTACCACATCGTCGGTCCAATAAATAAAACCGTCGACTGGGTCGTAATCAACCGCAATGGTGTACTTCATATTGTTGAGCGGTAGAACTTTGTGCGTATAATCGGGCGAGTCCAAATAAATTATACAGATGTCTGTGCGTGTGGCTAAAATTAACAGTTCTTGTGGCTCGTCGGCGCACGTGGTGTTGTTGATAAGTTTAATTCCGATAGGACAGGCACACGTAAAACCGGGCTCGTAAGGAGCAAGAAGGCATAAATGCGAGCAACCGCCGTTGTTAATTTCGCAAGGATGCGGCTGTACAGGCTGGCGACGGACGTCCCACACGTGAATGTCCATCGGCACGACGTCCGAGTGATGAAAAAATTCCTTCGAATCCTGAGTTAGATTTCTATCGTAAACATGAATCGACCTAAGAGTTTAAAATCGTGAATTAACGGTGATGTAAAAGATCTTTGTGTTGGAACGGGTGCAATTAGTAAAAAGGAAGGCTCAAACATCTTACCAAGTTTTCCAATCGGTCCAATACAGTTTGTTTTGGAAAAACGTTAAAGCAAACGGATATTCGAAGCCGTGTTTTAAAATAGTCGATCTATGTTCGCCATTATAATCCATCACATCGATAAATAATAGTTTACCGTCGATCCAATAAATTAACTCGGACTCGTAATCGATCGTTAAACCGTTTGGCCAGAATATTCTTTCAGAAACCAACACTTTGCGAGTGGCCTGATCGCCATTCATACCGGCTCTTTCAATTTTAGGACCTTCACCCCAATCGGTCCAAAACATAAGACTAAAAAATACAAAATAGCTCAAAGTATTTAAAAAGAATTAAAAGTTGAAAGAGTCACCCTTTCATTGGAACTAAAGCAATGGCACGTGGTTGATCGACGTCGGTCCAAAACAAAACTTTACGGTGTTCACCGGATGTGGTGGCAACTTCGATGCGGTTCGTTTCGCTGTCGGTCCAATAAATTTTATTTGTAAACCAATCGCAAGCTATTCCGTCGGGCGATAACAAGCCACCTCCACTGGTTACGATGTCGACCTTTAAATAATCATTTACAAGAGACTCTTTAACGTCGTGTTCGGTAAGTACCTTGTCGCGTATTTCGACACCATCGAAATCGCCGCACTGAATGCTTTCGAGTCCATGATCGGTCCAACATACTTTATTTGCAACGTAATTAAAATCTAGTGCGGCTCCGTCGGTTAAGTTTTTAACGAGAGTAAGCGGTTTAACTTTAGTATTTATGGTTCGAGCTATTCGTATATCTTTCATGGTTGAATATAACAGCATAGGGCCGGCATTTTGTCCCGTATTTCCTAAAAAAATGTATATATACAGTCGTTTGTTTATATTTAATGTAAAAAACAACTTACCATCGCATTTGTTAAAATAAACGCATACAATTACAGTTATGATACAAATAAAAGCATTCAAGCTTATATTCTTCATAACCTAAAGGGGTTTCCAATTTAAAAAATATAAAATTAATGGTTTAAAATTTTTAAAAATATCATCTACACTTTTTCTTTTTACACTTCATCGAAACTAAAATTAACTTAAATTTTTATATAAACAAACAAAAATTTTACTAATTTTAGGGCACCGATATTTATCAACACTGTCTTTAGTTATTTTGTCTGCAAAAGTGTTACCCATGGTGTTACCAACCTAAATTAAAGTGATCTTATCAACTAGAATTTATGAATTTTCCAAGATAAAATAATAGAAAATTAATTATTAATAAGTAATTAATTATAATACAATAGTTTGATATCCATATTGCGATCAGTCAATATACTATATCACCCTATACACGCTCGATAAATTAATATCGCATACACGCATAGCCGAGCGTCTAGGGCTAGGGCTAGGGTGTGCCTAAAAATCAAAGTCGAGACCGCCGAAAATCAGAATTCCAGTATTTATAACCGAATTGTAACAATTCGGTAAAACTCCAGTTTGTTTGAACTCTTTTTATAGATATTTAAAAATCAAATCAAGTTTTCAAGTTTATTCCCCAAATATGAGCACAGATGTATAAAGTATAAATATATAAAAGAGTTGATATAATATACAGGGTGCCCCATGACTCAACCATAGCTTAAAGGCGTATTATTGAAGTCACTACGAGTTAAAATTGCTTAACACAATGTTTTAACTCGAAATAACTTCAATAGCCCTTAAGCTATGAACTTCGAGTCATGAGACACCCGCACCTAAAACTTAAAAACCGTTGGATTATTTTCTTCTCTGAAAAGTTGTAAAATTAATCTTCTCCTTCGCCCTCCCCTTCTCCGGAATCCATGCCAACTTCTTCGTAATCCTTCTCTAAAGCGGCAGTATCTTCGCGTGCTTCAGAAAATTCTCCTTCCTCCATACCTTCACCAACGTACCAATGGACAAAAGCACGTTTGGCGTACATCAAATCGAACTTGTGATCTAATCTAGCCCAAGCTTCGGCAATAGCCGTCGTATTGGACAACATGCATACGGCTCTCTGTACTTTCGCTAAGTCGCCTCCAGGTACGACAGTCGGTGGTTGATAATTAATACCAACTTTAAATCCGGTCGGACACCAATCCACGAACTGAATGGTCCTCTTGGTTTTAATCGTACCAATTGCAGAATTAACGTCTTTAGGCACGACATCTCCACGATACAAAACACAACAAGCCATATATTTCCCATGTCTCGGATCGCATTTTACCAGTTGATTAGCTGGTTCAAAGCACGAATTGGTAATATCAGCTACAGATAACTGCTCGTGATAGGCTTTTTCGGCAGAAACGACTGGAGCATAAGTTGCTAATGGAAAGTGAATGCGAGGATACGGCACTAAATTGGTTTGAAATTCGGTCAAATCCACATTTAAGGCTCCATCGAAACGCAACGACGCAGTAATGGAACTGACAATTTGACCCAACAACCTGTTCAGATTGGTATAAGTTGGGCGTTCGATATCCAAATTACGTCTGCAAATGTCGTAAATTGCTTCATTGTCGAACATAAAGGCACAGTCTGAATGCTCCAACGTGCTATGTGTAGCTAAAACCGCGTTGTAAGGTTCTACTACGGCCGTAGATATTTGTGGCGCCGGATAAATTGCAACTTCCAACTTGGATTTTTTTCCATAATCGACCGAAAGTCGTTCCATTAACAGAGACGCAAAACCAGATCCAGTTCCTCCACCAAAACAATGAAAAAGCAAAAATCCTTGCATGCCCGTGCACTGATCGGCCAATTTTCTCAAACGATCCAAAACCAAATCGACAATTTCTTTTCCAACGGTATAATGTCCTCGCGCATAATTATTAGCGGCGTCTTCTTTACCAGTAATTAATTGTTCCGGGTGGAACAATTGCCTATATGTTCCTGTACGAACTTCGTCCACAACCGTCGGTTCTAAATCGACCATTACGGCTCTTGGAACGTGTTTGCCTGCACCAGTTTCGCTAAAAAATGTGTTAAAACTGTCGTCACCACCTCCGACACATTTGTCTGATGGCATCTGTCCATCTGGTTGTATTCCATGTTCTAAACAATATAGTTCCCAACAAGCATTTCCAATTTGAACTCCAGCTTGGCCTATGTGGACGGATAAAACTTCACGCTATAGAAATGGAAATTTAAATTATTCGGATTATTGACAAAAAAGTTTAATAAGTACCATTTTTGAAAAATAATTAATCTGCGGACGAAAGAAATAAAATTACGTGCGAACGGTTTTCTTAAGTTTTTGTTTATAAATTATTTCTATAGAATTAACTTAGTAACGAAAAAAAAATGCATGATGCGGCCGATCATAGCCAGCTTTTAGTCAGAAATGAACACAGGTTGTTAGGAATAACACAGGAAAACTTTGAAAGATGAATGATGACAACACCAAATTAAACAATTTTCGCCGATAAATCTATAATAGAAAATAGAAAATGTACCGTGATAGTCCGGGAGCCAGTCCAGTCAATGGGGAGAAAACAAGGCCTTTGCCCTACAAAAGGTGGGGTAGTTCTGATTTTTGAATATGTTATTGGGTTAGGTGCCCTGATGAAAAATCCAAGTTTTCGACCTTAAGGGGGGTCCGCGCGATCCGGTATTTTGGATTAAAGGTACAAAATATTGGTTTTTTCGATTTAACTTCATAACGGTTAATCCCACAACAAAAATGTCAAATCCAAATTTGAAGAGGATAAAATTCCCTACAATATTTATTCTATTCATTTTTTTCCATCTGTTGTGGTTTTGAGATATAAGCTGGAGAAAATTGTTATTTAAAAAAAATGAATTTTTTGGTAAACTTCGCTTGGAGACTTTTTTTACCGTTTAATTGAGAGAAAATTCTTTCAAACAAAAGTTGTAGGATTTTAAATTGCCTTCAAATTGAGTGTATCACTGATATTTTAGCTCGACGAGATCCAAAGTTAGAGCAGTTTTATGATAACCTATAAAAAACTCGAAAAATGAGTCATGAGTTTTCGCAGCTCCGAGTTTTCGTTACAACCCCTCCCCCCTCTCTCCCTCCATATCAACCCTTAACAATTTCTCTCACATTTTAACATTTATTCAATTTAAAATGGAGATGGGGGGGGGGGGGGGTAGAAATTTTGAGCGAATTTTCTCGTTTATATTTCCAACAACCTGTTAGTCCAGTCATTACGGAAAAAAAGGTATATGCAAGTGAACCGAGAAAGCTGATTTTTGGATATGTTGTAGTTGTAGAGAAGGCTCAAAAAAGCTTAACTTCAAATTTTTGACCAAGATTTCCTATGAGCTTTCGCCGCCATCTTGAAAAAAGAGTTAAATTTAACGAGCTTTGAGATGAAAAAACGAAATTGCGGAGCGGACAAAAAGAGTACCGATAAACCTGGTTTCATGAAGGTGAGACTTACCGCAATTTTTGAACGCGTGTGGTTGCCAAATCCCTGAACCAATTTTAATGTTATATAAGGTCGACCCCCCTAATCCCCTCTCCTCAAACACTACCCTCCAAAACGTTGGAATATGTATTGGAAAATAATTGATTGTTGACATATGAGACAGGTTGTTGGCAATATAAACGAGAAAGTTCGATCAACATTTCTACCCCCCATCCCCATTTTAAATTGAATAATGTGAGAGAAATTGTTACGGGTTGATATGGGGGAGGGAGGGGGTTGTAACGAAAACTTCGAGCTTCGAACACTCATGACTCATTTTTCTACATTTATAGGTTATCATAAAACTGCTCTAACTTTGGATCTGGTTGAGCTAAAATATCAGTAATACACTCAATTTGAAGGAAATTTAAAATCCTACAACTTTTGTTTGAAAGAATTTTCTCTCAATTAAACGGTAAAAAAGTCTCCAAGCGAAGTTTACCAAAAAAATTCATTTTTACTAAAAATAACAATTTTCTCCAGCTTATATCTCAGAAACCGTAACAGATAGGAACAAAATCAATTGAATAAATATTGTAGGGAATTTTGTCTTCTTAAAATTTTGATTTGACATTTTTGTCGTGGGATCAACTGTTAAGAAGTTAAATCGGAAAAACCAATTTTTCGTACCTTTAATTCAAGATGGCGGATCGTGCGCACCTCCCCTAAGGTCGAAAACTTAGATTTTTTATCAGGGCCCCTAACCCAATAACATATTCAAAAATCAGAACTACACCACTTTTTGTAGGGCAAAACACCCCATTGACTGGACTAAATGCAGGTTATAATAAAACTGCGTCTTAAATTTCTAGTGGTCTAATCCACACGATTATTTGTAAGAAATTGATTGTACTGTATTTTTGAATAGAAACACTTTTCTCATAAAGTGCTTAGTTTTCGAGTTATAAGCGATAAACTTAAAAAAATCAGTTGTTCTGACCAATTTTGGAATTTTTGTAAAATTAAATGCACTCTAGGGCCTAAGCGTGAAGAATAAAACTAACCGATATAATTTGTTAATTTTATATAAAGACGCTTTTCTCAAAAAGTGTAGTTTTCAAGCTAATAAGCGAAAATTCTTGTGGTAATTTGAGAGTGTGTCTTACCGTTAAGCGGCCAATCATGACCGGCAGACGAGTGATTTTATACTGACGACTTGACTATCTAAAGTACTTAGTACTCTTAAATAAAAATAATGATTCTACGCAATAATGTCAAGTGATATAATGTTTCCAAGCTCCCGGCTATGTCTTCCTCAAAATTATTTCAATAGTATACCCTCTACCCTGAGACCATTTTCTCCTATTTAAAGTAAGGAACACACAAAAAATGAATTATTTTATTTATTAGTATAGATGAGTAGAATGTACAAATTATAAATATATAAAAATTCTTAAAATATACAGGATATACTTAAAAACAAAAACTCTTGGATTATTTTCTTCTTAGAAATGTAGACGTAAAATTAATCTTCTCCTTCGCCTTCTCCTTCTCCGGAATCCATGCCAACTTCTTCGTAATCCTTCTCTAAAGCGGCAGTATCTTCGCGTGCTTCAGAAAATTCTCCTTCCTCCATACCTTCACCAACGTACCAATGGACAAAAGCACGTTTGGCGTACATCAAATCGAACTTGTGATCTAATCTAGCCCAAGCTTCGGCAATAGCCGTCGTATTGGACATCATACACACGGCCCTCTGTACTTTAGCTAGGTCGCCTCCAGGTACGACAGTCGGTGGTTGATAATTAATACCAACTTTAAATCCGGTCGGACACCAATCCACGAACTGAATGGTCCTCTTGGTTTTAATCGTACCAATTGCTGAATTAACGTCTTTAGGCACGACATCTCCACGATACAAAACACAACAAGCCATATATTTGCCATGTCTCGGATCGCATTTTACCAGTTGATTAGCTGGTTCAAAGCACGAATTGGTAATATCCGCTACAGATAACTGCTCGTGATAGGCTTTTTCGGCAGAAACGACTGGAGCATAAGTTGCTAATGGAAAGTGAATACGCGGATAAGGCACTAAATTGGTTTGAAATTCCGTCAAATCCACATTTAAGGCTCCATCGAAACGCAACGACGCAGTAATCGAACTGACAATTTGAGCCAATAACCTGTTCAGATTGGTATAAGTTGGGCGTTCGATATCCAAATTACGTCTACAAATGTCGTAAATTGCCTCGTTATCGAACATAAAGGCACAGTCTGAATGCTCCAACGTACTATGTGTAGTTAAAACCGCGTTGTAAGGTTCTACTACGGCCGTAGATATTTGTGGAGCCGGATAAATTGCAACTTCCAACTTGGATTTTTTTCCATAATCAACCGAAAGTCGTTCCATTAATAGAGACGCAAAACCAGATCCAGTTCCTCCGCCAAAACAATGAAAAAGCAAAAATCCTTGCAAGCCCGTGCACTGATCGGCCAATTTTCTCAAACGATCCAAAACCAAATCTACAATTTCTTTTCCAACGGTATAATGTCCACGCGCGTAATTATTTGCGGCGTCTTCTTTACCAGTAATTAATTGTTCCGGATGGAACAATTGTCTATACGTTCCTGTGCGAACTTCGTCCACGACAGTCGGTTCTAAATCGACCATTACGGCTCTTGGAACGTGTTTGCCTGCACCAGTTTCGCTAAAAAATGTGTTAAAACTGTCGTCGCCACCTCCTACACATTTATCTGATGGCATCTGCCCATCTGGTTGTATTCCATGTTCTAAACAATATAGTAGTTCCCAACAAGCATTTCCCATTTGAACTCCAGCTTGACCTATGTGGACGGATAAAACTTCTCGCTAGAAGTGGAAATTTAAAATTAATTTCGGATTAATAATGATAAAGTTTAATAAGTACCATTTTCCAAAATTAATTAATCTGTGGACGAAAGAAATAAAATTACGTGCGAACGGTTTTAGTAAGCTTTTATTTATGTTGTTCCTATAGAATTACCTTAGTGACGAAAAAAAGTGAATAATTCGAGTTATCGGCTCATCATAGCCCGCTTTTAGTCAGAGACATATTAAATTAATATAGTACAGGCACAGGTTGTTGGGAATAACACAAGAAAACTTTGAGATATGAACGGAAATACTAAATAAGTAATTTTCGCCAATAAATCCATGGTTGAGAATGGTCAGTTTCTGATATATACTACACATGTTAAGAACATGCACCGAGCTCCGATGGTCAGTCACGTATTATTGGTAGTCCTGGAGGCAGCGAGCACTTTAGTAAACGGTACAGTATTTTACAAAAATTTTTAACGATGCAGGATGATGTGTAATAAAATCGACCGTCTGCCCACCAAAAGTGGCAGTATGGCTCGAGAAGGGTAGATTTTGACTCCTTTTTCAGTTCGAAAATCCGAAGACCAAATTTATGCCAACTTTCTCGAGGCGCTATACTTCTACAAACGAACGGTTTAGGCGCTAGAGTGCGTTAAAGTTTGACAAAAATTTTAAGATCGACCAACAAATTGTTTTATCGCTTACAACTCCAAAACTACGCGCTTAATGTAAATATCTAGGAGAATCGGTGAATTAAGATGGTAACAAAATTACCATTTGTCTCAAATCAGGGGGATCAGAGATCAGAGTCCTTATTAAGAGCATCTCTAAGGTGAATGCGCGTATTAACGTTTTCTGATGATTTCTAACATAATTTATCCTTTCTCTGTTAGCATTTTTGCAGCCATATCCACGTATTATTGGCTAAATTTTCGCAACGATAGATGTGGTTAAAAGAGTTTTGTCTCAAGATTAATCGATAGGGATAATAACTGATACGACACTGTTTTGTGCAATTTTGGTTGTTGGGTTGCACAAATCGGTTGAAGGATATTATTAGAATAGAGAATAGCCATCTTCACCTCTGACGAACATCAATGGGTATAGCAAGGGGTTGTAGACGCGGTGTAACTCAGAAATGATATGCATTTTCCGGGAGTTTTTTAGCAGAGGTCAACAAACTACGGTCCGCTATGAAATCGTTATTTGTGGAAAGAAATTTGAAAAGCACTTTCTGGTAGTTCGAGACTTATAAATTATGAAATAACGTACATACAAACGAACTATTTTATATATTTAGTAGGTATAGTATATTGAGCAAAATGTATAAATTATATAAAAAAATGATTCTTAAAATATACAGGGTATCCTTAAAACTTAAAAACTCTTGGATTATTTTCTTCTCTGAAAAGTAAACGTAAAATTAATCTTCTCCTTCGCCTTCCCCTTCTCCGGAATCCATGCCAACTTCTTCGTAATCCTTTTCTAAAGCGGCTGTATCTTCCCGTGCTTCAGAAAATTCTCCTTCCTCCATACCTTCACCAACGTACCAATGGACAAAAGCACGTTTGGCGTACATCAAATCGAACTTGTGATCTAATCTAGCCCAAGCTTCGGCAATAGCCGTCGTATTGGCCATCATACATACGGCCCTCTGTACTTTAGCTAAGTCGCCTCCAGGTACGACGGTCGGTGGTTGATAATTAATACCAACTTTAAATCCGGTCGGACACCAATCCACGAACTGAATGGTCCTCTTGGTTTTAATCGTACCAATTGCAGAATTAACGTCTTTAGGCACGACATCTCCACGATACAAAACACAACAAGCCATATATTTGCCATGTCTCGGATCGCATTTTACCAGTTGATTAGCTGGTTCAAAGCACGAATTGGTAATATCAGCTACAGATAACTGCTCGTGATAGGCTTTTTCGGCAGAAACGACTGGAGCATAAGTTGCTAATGGAAAGTGAATGCGAGGATACGGCACTAAATTGGTTTGAAATTCGGTCAAATCCACATTTAAGGCTCCATCGAAACGCAACGACGCAGTAATGGAACTGACAATTTGACCCAACAACCTGTTCAGATTGGTATAAGTTGGGCGTTCGATATCCAAATTACGTCTGCAAATGTCGTAAATTGCCTCATTGTCGAACATAAAGGCACAGTCTGAATGCTCCAACGTACTATGCGTAGTTAAAACCGCGTTATAAGGTTCTACTACGGCCGTAGATATTTGTGGCGCCGGATAAATTGCAACTTCTAACTTGGATTTTTTTCCATAATCGACTGAAAGTCGTTCCATTAATAGAGACGCAAAACCAGATCCAGTTCCTCCACCAAAACAATGAAAAAGCAAAAATCCTTGCATGCCCGTGCACTGATCGGCCAATTTTCTCAAACGATCCAAAACCAAATCGACAATTTCTTTTCCAACGGTATAATGTCCTCGCGCATAATTATTAGCGGCGTCTTCTTTACCAGTAATTAATTGTTCCGGGTGGAACAATTGCCTATATGTTCCTGTACGAACTTCGTCCACGACAGTCGGTTCTAAATCGACCATTACGGCTCTTGGAACGTGTTTGCCTGCACCAGTTTCGCTAAAAAATGTGTTAAAACTGTCGTCACCACCTCCGACACATTTGTCTGATGGCATCTGTCCATCTGGTTGTATTCCATGTTCTAAACAATATAGCTCCCAACAAGCATTTCCAATTTGAACTCCAGCTTGGCCTATGTGAACGGATAAAACTTCTCGCTAGAAATTCAAATTTAAAATTAATTTCGGGTTAATGATGATAAAGTTTAATAAGTACCATTTTCCAAAATTAATTAGTCTGTGGATAAAAGAGATGAAATTACGTTTGAAAGGATGTGTTTAGCTTTTGTTTAGGAGTTGTTTCTATATTTTATAGAATTAACTTAGTAACGGAAAAAAAAGCTCATCATAGCCCGCTTTTAGCCAGAAATTGAGAAATATAATAAATATACATGACACAGGTTGTTGGGAATAACACAGGAAAACTTTGAGAGATGAACGAGAACACCAGAATAAGCAATTTTTACCAATAAATTCGTGTAGAAAATGTACCACGATAGTCCGGGAGGCAGCTAGACCTTTTACTAAATGATGAAGTGAAAAATTTGTAACGATGCAGGCTATACATATACCAGACGTTGTAGCTTCCAAAGGTCGAATTTTAATGTTAGGATACTGTTTTAGGCTGATAGATCGCAGAGGAGCTCCGACTATTGTTCTCATCCAAACTACCTGTTAAGTTACAGGAATAAGGCTTATTAGCAACTGCGATTGATTTTATGCTTATATGCCAAATCGTTGCTTATAACTTTTTGTGTTGCTGCTCATCAGGTACCCACAAAACTTATTTTTTAGACTATAATAGACTTTTGTTATGTAACGCAGAGATCCCTATAAATAGTGTTGTGTGCGAATGTTTACTTAACGGCATTTTGTTCAAGATTTAGCTGAAAAACGAACTAAAAATCCTGATCTTCTTCTGTAATAGTAATGAGATAAAATTAAAGTGGACAAAAGACGTGATAATTGTGAACGCGAGTAAGAAATACAAAAAAGAGCTATTGACGTCAAAAGCGACTCAGTTCTGTTGAATCTCCTCGCTTGTGCAGACTACGACGCGATTATTTTAGAAAAAGTAGTCGTTTTAGGTAAAAATGTGATTATGTAAAAAACCAATCAAAAAATAATAATAAATATATAATTTAATAATGTACAATAATATAAAAGTAATACTTTATGTATTTTAATGTAAAAGTTTGACCCAACTCCTGGCGTTTCAGAGAACCAACTTTTTAGCATCTTCATGTATCAGAAGAATAATCGAGTAAAGGCTGAACATCTTCGGCATCAATAATTATTGAATCTAAAACCAACTACACAAATCAAAATAATACAACTGATCAATAAAACAAACAAACAATAAAATAATAAAGCGTATACATTCAACTTTTTATTTTATATTGTACAAAAAACACTATCGAATACAAGAGATGTTTTAAGAGGTTAGTAGTTTAGGTTTCTCTTTTAAAAAATTTAAAGGAATCAAGACTGGTTTTACTGTCTTTCATAAAAAAATAGTTTTACAACCAGTCAAAAAAGAAATGATAATTCACATTATTATACACGGACAAGTGGCACGATTGGCACAATAGAAAGCAGCCTAAGCACAAATACTCTGGTGAAGAGAAAAGGAGATAGTTCACTTTCGACTTTTACACAAAAGTCTGTCAATATAAATTTAAATACTGCAACCAACTCGATTTATCGTCCCCCCTCCCTTTCACCTCACCAAAACTTGTGGTCCTAAACTTTATTTTTGTGGCACCATTAACCATGTTAATAACAATTAAAAAAGAACGATAAAAACTAACTTGTACCTGATTACGAATGTAAAAAAAATCATAATTGTGTTCATTTTACAAAATGGCGATTTTATAAGCCCAATAAATAGAAATCTACGAGCCGACCTTAAAAAAATTTACCTCAAACATACAAGGAGCCCACCCCAAATATATACACACAAACTCTTTACAAATTAATCAACAACGAAATTTTACAAATTTTCCTAAAACATTAATCTTAAAATAAATTAGCTCTCGCTTCTTCGATTAAACTTTTTGGTAATTTAAAACCAGATTAGTCGAAGCATCGCAAAGCAAATTTTTTTTGAACTACAATTTCGATCATCAATTTTTTAAACTTTATACAAAAATTTACAAAGCAATAAGCAGTTAAAAATGTACATGCAATTTACACAGTGTAAGTGTCTCAACTTGTGCTCAAGTTTCGAAAATTTGGTATCTCTTTAAGATTTTAAAAAAAATAAAAATAAAACAATAGAAATGACTTTTGTGCGTGCTAATGAACATAATTTAATAATATTTACGACTTCGTAATTTAATATTTCTAGTTGCCGTACCGTTCTTTTCTGTTGTTACCAGGTTCGCAGATGGCGGAGGTATTCTCTGAGGTGCGCCCGGATATGGTATCCGAAATAATTCTATGTGTAAGTGGTCGCATATTTCAATGCAAATTTGTGCAGAATAACGCAATAGTTCGAATGTAACCCATATCTAAAATTATAATTTTAAGTCGGGTACAGGTCGACCTCAAATAATCGGCAATTACTTACCATGCAGAGCCACAATACAACGTATTCCGATATAAATGTGTTAAAATACTGATTGAAAAAAAGCATGGCAGGACCAATTAGAGCCCAATCCATATATTCCATTTCGCTTTTAGACATGTGGGCAACCTACAAAAATTGTTTTAACGGTAAATGTCGATCCACGCCATAGCTCCACTCTCGGTCCAATACTCAAGTAGCTCCACTCTCGATACTCGCTCATTGTTTCTTGTGTAAGAATATTTTATTGCACCAAGAGTGTATCGATAGTGCGAATCAACCTTAAGTAATGACACAGTGCCAATGTGCAAAATTAGAAGTTGGTAAGAAACGCCCAAGATACAATTTAAGTTCGGTACAAGTATCGAGAGAATCAGAAGAGCGTCTTGGGTTGTTTCTAAGCTGCAGATCCTCAAGTAACCACCAAGAGGCCGTAACACAGATAGTTTTAGCCACTTTTTCCAGTAGTTCTTCAGAGGTAAAATGCAAGTTTTTGGGCAGACCACCAACTTGTTCGAGTCGCCCGTTGGAGTTTGTTTTATATCCCGGACGCTTCTTACCAACCTGCACGTCTTACGTTTTCGTTTAATTTAAATACTTACGACAAGACGATTTGTAATTTTTGCTGAGACCATTCCAAACGCCAAGATGTATAAGGCCGGATGAGTTTCATAAACGTGCTCGATTGATTTACGGTAAATTATAAAAGCAGGCACCAAAACCATCGAAAATGGTATTACTGGTGACAAAACGCTCGTACCCTACACGTTAGAAAATTAATTACTTCACCATATAAGATTCGATATACAAATATAAAACAAAAAATTAACAATCATGCATGAAGTGACAACTGAATTTTTAGAAAATGTTGCTAGCGCTATTTAGTAATGCAAATTATAAAGTTAAATTTTTAAAGAAAAACCAATTTGAAGTTATTCGAGAGAACCTTCGCACCTTTATTTTTTTATAAAATTGAGTTTTTAGTTGTGGCTTTCAAAATTTTGAAAAATATCATATTATGTAAGAGTACACCTTGTCGAGAATAGGCACAAATGTGAAAACCGCCCCCTCGCTCACTGGTAAGCTACCGTATTACTGCATTTCTACCACCGTTCCCGCTCACGACTGACAAGGTGTAGCTAACATCGAGTGACTGTAAGTCGAAGGTCTTCCTTATTCTTAACGTTAAAATAGCTATATCTACCCACAACCCAACTTGTTAGCTATGATTTCAAATAATTTAAGAGTCGACGTATCGTCGAAATTACAAATTTGAAGTCGTGACTAACAAGTGCTCACCAAAAGAAAAAGTTTCGAAGAAGAACAGATATATTACCAAATGAAAAGCAACTTGCATGCAAATCACAAAAAAAAGCAAGCTTTAACAAGCGAAATTATTAATACTGCTCTACAGTTAATCCTATTCGAGTTCAATAAAATTTTACGCAATTGAAGTTTTTAAATAGTTTATGAGCTCAAACAATTTTATTGAACGGTTTAATATATTTTTTTTAAATTATCTACTAGAACAGGTTGACCGTGGAGCAATCTTACAGCAACAGTGGATCCATTTTTGCCCACTCCGCCTGTGAAAATGACAGCTACGTTAGCCTGAGCCAGAAGGAACGCCATTGCACAAGCTACCGTAATTGGCAACAACTTCAACTCCATATTGAAACCGGGTATCTTGCATTAAAAATATCACATAAGAAATTATTAAAAATAGAATTCACAAACACCCAAACAAATAAGTAACAAAATAAAAGAAGGAGAAATCCCACATCATATAAGTTTTGTGATAAAACTAAATATTCTTACAGCTACTGTGGACCCATTTCTTCCGCAACCTCCATTAAATAACACTCTTAGTAAAATTAAAACGTGTTGAAAATAACCCGCATAAAATATTAGACACATAATTTGGTAAAGATACAAACCAAATATAGGAACCTAGAAAATGAAAATAAACAAAAATGATGAAATTGCTCCAGACCATCACTGTAGTTAAAAATTACCAAAAAAATTAAAATTAAAAATGCCCCTCTTTTAACAATAAAATGATTAAAAGCTCACATGCAAAATCCCAAGTTTGTCCCAGAAAACCTGTATTTCAACTACCTAACGAAAACAATGTCAATAATATAATTGATATGTATAATAAATATGATAGCAAATAGCAAGTTTTCTTCAAAATCCATGCTGTACTTATATTTCGTACAACTTACTGCAACTGTCGAACCGTTTTTTCCTACTCCTCCCGTGACGATCACTATTAGCATGTTGTACAACGACCAAGAACAACACATAAATGTCGAAAGGGGTATAAAATACCATAAAACAAACATCCCACTAAAAAACTGTTTCAACTTATAAATTTAAATGAACAAATCAAAAGTTTATTAATTTACTCAACTCGCAACTTCCAATAAATTATTTATTAAAGAGAAATAGTGATAGGTTTAGTGCAAATATGGGTAAATATGCCACCTGCAAAGGCCAGAAAATGGACAAAAAGGCTGCACATAAAACAGCGAAGAGCGCTGAAAGATTCACGAAAGCTTCTGAGAGTTAAAGCGAAGTAAAACAAAGCGTAGTAATGAAGTTGGACACAAAGGGCCGTGCAGTGTGCATGATAAAAGGTCCAGAATAATTTCTGTAAATTAAAATGGTAAAATAAGGTATGTAGGCTTTCACAACCGGCATCATTAGTATGAGTGGTTTTTGGGCTAATGGGCTGTGGTCGAGAGGTTCTTGGTGAGTTACCTAACATTTCATTTGTTTCGTTTGTTACGTGGTTTATACTGTGTGACCCTACCGAAGGTCCAGGAGCTAAATGAACCTAAACCAGCTCTCAAGGCGTTTGCCACAGCAGCAAACGAAACGTTCAGGAGCGAAATGAACATTCGGTACGGTCACACGGTATAAAGCCACAGTAGGAAAAGAAACGTTCAGGTTCGAGAGCACACTGAACCTTCGGTTCGGTCACTCAACTGACTCAACCATTACCACACATGATAAACTTCCTCTAAAGATGTTTGCCACTGTAGCAAATGAAACGTTAGATAACTTACCAAGAACCTCTCGACCACGGCCCATTAGTCCAAAAACCACGCCCACTAACAAGGTCTCTTACAGAAGAGCTAGAAGGAAGGCATGTATTCGTAACAAATATTCAGAGCCTCAAGACGAAAACAGAAGGATCCTGAATAACGTGATAGGATAGAAAAGGAGGGACTAAGAAAATTGAAAAGAACGACTCAAAAACAATTGAAGGTTTAGCACAGATTCTATAAGTCTTCTACACCTCACAAAGAGCAGGTGAAGAGAAATTGAGACTGGGAAAGCTATAATAAATAAGAAGGAGCTGTGAAGAATTAAGCCAGGTCCAGGTTATAGAACCGAGGCTCGTTGCGAACGTAAACAATGTAAGAATGGTTCGAATCACTGATTACGACGTGGTTTACGTTCACAACTAAGTTTGGTTCTATAGTCTGGACCCGGCTTAAAAGATCAAGAAAAATTCTGTAAATTAAAAAAAGCAATTTTGAATCTATCTGATCAAATGCAGCTAACAAGCAGAAGCCTTAAAATGGCTGCAAATGTTTTTAAGTTCGTAGAGTAGTCTTGAAAAAAACTCGAAAGGTCTTGCAAAGCAAGATAAGATCTGTGTAGAGCCGATTTAGTAGACGCCCACTTCAAAGCAATAAATACTTCGTGTTCCTTGTAAAACTGGTTAGCTTCTGCCGCCTAAGTTTTTACGTATGAGGAAACTTTCGATTTCTAAAAAATGAACGTTAATGGGATACACTAAAAAGTTGGCCCATCTGTTATTAACAAATAAATTATTTTTTGAAAGTTGCGAGTTAAAGAAAGTTAATGTAGGTTACACATTTTAAAAATTTCTAAATATTAAAAACCTGAAATTCATAACGATTTGTAACGAACAAAAATTTTTAATATCAAAACAGAGCCCTAATTATTTAGAATATCTTTACACTAACTAATTAGTGTTGTTGTTATAGATTGTAGTGTAAACTGTTGAATAAAGTATTGATATGAAAAATCCTTGAAAAACAATTGCATTGATGTCGTAAATTAATTTTTTATGAAATCGTTAGTCACCATTAGATGTCACCCCTAAGCTTGGTCAAAAATCTGAATATTTATGGAAAATTAATAAAAAAATCCAATTTTTGCGCATTTCATTTGTTTGCAAGACGATGGGCACAAGCTTGCCCGTGTTCAGATTTTAGACAAAATTTACGGTAAGAGCATAATATACAGTGTGCTCATTGAGATCAGTGGCATAGGGTTTTACCATAAGTCTTACCAGTTTTTCTCTAAAAATAATTATGGGAACCAATAATTGCAACTATTTAATTGAACACGAGAACCCACCAAATCTTATGTTGCAGATCTAAAGCAGCACACTGTATGGTGGTTAATAACGATTTCATTAAAATTAAAATTCCAAAACCAAAAAGTTGCTTATCATGCATCAATTTGTGTTTGGAGTGAGTTCAAAATAATCAATTATGTATAATTAGAGTTTTTAACTGCATCAAGGCCTCTTTTGCCTTAAAAAAAATTAGGCTACATACCTTGGCCGACCAAACACTCGGTCCAAAAATAGCCGAAATAAGTTGTATCGTTATAATGGAAAATTGGGCCTCGGTAACATCGATTTTACCAAAACGCAACGTACCCGAGACATAGGTTTGCCAATGAGCACAATAAAATAACGTCATTGCACAAAAACACTAAAAGAAATATGAAAATATGTATTACGATATTAAAATTAATAAATGGTATACTTGAAAGAACATCCAACCCGGATGGTAGCCTAATTGTACTGCAATACAGGCCGATAAAGCAACAAAAATCGTCGATATCGAATCGCAACCATGATCGAACAATTCGCCCAAAGGCGAAGCCGTATTAGTTCTTCTAGCTTGTTTACCATCGATCGCATCTAAACTTTGATAAATAAATAATCCTAAAGCGCACAAAAAACAAGCCCATCGTGGAGCTTCGGCTTTTGCATCTGGCGAATACCTAAAAAAACAAACTCGATTAAGTTGGCCTAAACAAAACGTCAAAAAAAATAATTACCAAACTAATATAAGCGTTGTAATTATATTTATAAGTAACCCAATGACCGTGATTAGGTTAGGTGCCAACCAAAGGGGCACACGTCCAACTAACCAATTCCACCAAGGCTGTAAAAAGATGTCGCACAAACTTGAACTACTACACGAATATTTGTGTTCACTTAAACGTTTTAATTGTGCGTTTGATAACAATTTCTGTTTATAAAACTTCATATTTAATTGTAACACTTTCTATTTTCTATTTAAATTAAAAACAGACAAGTCGCCCAACGAACACGTTTTTTTTAAAGCTTCACGACAATTTCGACTAGCGCACACACAAGTTTAGTTTAAACCAAACGTCAACATCGCAAAAACGTAACGCATCAAAAAATTATTCGTACAAATCAAAATTCCTTAATAAATTTTTATCACTCCGCTTCTTCACTAAATATCGTATGATTTTTGTGGCGCGTTCTCTTTCTCGATAAGTAGACCGATGTCGTTATCTTTGTTTAATTTACAGCTTTCTCGATGTATCTTATTCTATCCAAATGATTCGTACCTACAATTTTCTCTTTCTACTTATCGATACGTTACCTAATAAAATAGACAAACAACACGTTCGAATCTTTTTTCAGACTTAAATTTGAATTATAATAATTTTTAGTTCAAGGTTAGTGGCCCACAATTTAAAATGAATAATTCCTGTGCAATTTTTACTTATCACTGTAATTAATTATTTATGCAGTCTAATGAAACAATTAATTATTAAAACGATATTGAATGTATATAGGGTTTTAATATCAAATCAGAAATTATTTTATGCGCGGCGCGGTTTTTAAAAGAAAGCCGAATTCGATTAAGTGAGGTTATGTGCACCAATTTTGTGACAGAACCTGACAGGACGCGATCTAAATTATATATACAGAGCGGGTCAAAATTTTAAGACGCATGCAATTCTTCTTTCGAAACTTCACGACACAGTGTTTACGGTTTATTTATTATTTGAATTGAAGTTTCCTACGGAATTTTTTTAAACATGTTTTAATACTTTATCAGTCGTTTGTTGTTCATTTTTTACCAATATTTAACAAATAACTAAATACAAATGAACCTAATCGATTTCAAATAAAAGTGATAAGAAATAAATATAAGAATGGCAAAACACACTTCTGGGTTCTGTGACGTCGTGTCATACGATGTTTACGTCTACAAAACAAAGTAATCGGGTCATATCATGAACTTATACGAAAAATATTGTTATCATTTTCTAAGTTATAATACAGATACAGAATTTCAGATAGTCACGTGATTTGAAATGCTATGCTATTTGTGTGACGTGGTTGTATACGAGTTGTCTACCCTACTCTTTATAGTCCGGGAGACACTTAGCAATTTTACAAAACGATAAAGTACAACATTTTTATTGATGCAGGCTGAAAAATCATTGCAAACTAGTAGTAAAACCGCCTGTCTGTCACTCCTACTTAGGCACTTGGCAGTATTAACTTGGGGGTGACTCGTGAAGGGTGTATTTTGGCTCTTTCTTGGGTTTTTCGCTTATAACTCAAAAATTACACACTTTATGAAAAAAAAGCTTCTACATGAAAAGAAACTACATTAAATTTCCTACAACTTATATCTCTTCGATTTTTTTCTCGGACGAACGGTTTAGGCGCTAAAGCGCGTTCAAATTTGATAAAATTCCATCGGCCACAAAACTGTTTGATCGTTTATAACTTGAAACTACGCACTTTTAAGGAAAAGTGTTCCTGTACAAAAATAAAACACATTCAATTTTGTACAAATTATGTCTCTTACAGTTCTGAAGTTGGGTGTATATCGGACTATTTTGGAATTGGAGTTTTTAACGCGATCTAGCGCCTAATCCGTTCGTCTGAGAAAAAAACCTAAGAGATGTAATTTGTAGGAAATTTGACGTAGTTTATTTTCATATAGCAGCACTTTTCTCATAAAGTGCGTAGTTTTCGAGTTTCGAGCAAAAAACAAAAAAGTAAAAACCCACCCTTCTTGAGCCACTTCTAAATTATGTACGTAGTAGTAGTAACGTAGTACAAATTAAAAAAATTGTTTCTTATTACAATTATATTTGGTAAAAGGAACAAAAAAGTAACAGATTCAACGCTATTTAAAATAAATTACAGATAAATAAAAATCCTAGATTTTAAATAATAAAAAATTTTAAAATAAAAATTATTTTTAAGAAAACAAAAGTTATGTTGACCCATTCAAGTGAATTGTAGATAAACGTCTCCTCAACTCATCGCCGAGCAATTCACGTTTAATTTCAACTTCATTCCTACTGGTAACTTCCCTCACTTTCACGACACCTTTTTCAATTTCCGACTCGCCCAATATTACAGCCAAAGGAATCCCTTGATCCTCGCAATATTGCAACTGCGCTAAAAGCTTAGGATTCTTCTTATACGACTGTTCGACTTTAAAACCCTCGTCCCACATTTCTTGGCACAATTTCATTCTGTGATCGATTAAATTTTTTTGAGCCGATGCCACAAACACTTGGACTTCGGTAGTTCTTATTTTATTTTGAGAGGCCATCAGTCGTGCTTCGATTACCGCAAAAATGCGCTCGATACCGATCGACACACCAACACACGGTACTTGTTTGTGTTTAGAATCAAACATTCCCACTAAGTTGTCGTAACGACCACCACCGGCTATCGAACCTACAGAGTTGCTGTTGTCATCCAATGGGGACTCGCCTAAAATGGAAAATTATTAAACACTGCCCAAGTTAACTAAAATGTATTTTTGTTAACTGCACCTTGGAGCAGTTGGCACAAATGACCTCTAAGTAGAGATAATTTTAAGTGTCAAGACCAATGACTTTGATCAATAATGATTCCAATTGATCTACGTTTCAACTTTTTCAAGGTCATCGGTCGTGACTACACTTTTTCTTTTAACTTACCTAACAAAACAGCTTCGTAAATTACTCCGGTATAATAATCGAGCCCACGAGCTAAACTGAGGTCAAAAACAATTTTGTCGCCGACCCCATACAAATCACAGTAGTGTAGAAGTAATTTCATAGCTTCGAGACCTTCTACGGCACTTTTAACCTTTGCCAGACTCTCATTTTTCAACAGCTGTTCGACAAGCTCCGTTTTACCATTTAACCTAACATACTCTCCAATTTTATCGGCAACCTGTTCCGACAAACCCTTTTCTTCGACCATTTCTTTTCTAACTTCTTCCCACGGCAACTTATCGAGCTTATCAACGGCAGAACAAATCGACCTAAAACTCTCCTGGGGTACACCGCACGCTTCGAACATTCCGTCTAAGAGAAGTCGATGATTTAACTTAATTACATACGAGCCGAGCTGTATTGCTTCGAGAATCTCGTAGACGACTCGTACGCACTCGGCGTCTGGTAACATGGCATCGTAAACTCCGGCAATGTCGAAATCACATTGGTAGAACTCCCTATATCTACCTCTAGCGATGGAAGGATTGTCGCGTCGATAAACTTTCGCAATGTGGTAACGTTTAATGTTAGTTATTTTATTCATGGCTAAATAACGGGCAAATGGTACGGTTAGGTCGTATCTAAGAGATAAAATTTCGCCTCCTTGATCTTTCAAGTCGTAAATTAATTTGGAATCTTCGCCATACTTTCCAGTTAGGACTTCCTAGTAAAATAATGCAATTGTAATTTCGCATATTTATGCAGGGTGCTTATTAAGACCTCGGACATAGGGGTTTACCATGTTTAATTACTATGTTTAGAGAAAAACTGTCACGACATGATTTATTCAAAATTAAAAACTGCATCTAGTGAAATTATTTTACCGAAATTTGTGATAATGGAAACAACAATTAGAAAACTAGAAAGGGCATTAGATGCAGTTTTTAATTCTGAATAAATCATGCCTTTACAGTTTTTCTCTTAAAATAATTAGGGAAGCCAATAATTGCAACTATTTAATTTAACATGGTAAAACCCTATGTCTCAGATTTGAAGCAGCATACCTTAAGTTCAAAAATTGGAGTGTCAATAGTTTCGGCGCCGTGGCGCTTAAAAACGGATACTATTTTTTTAAAAACGTCCTCTCTGATGGCCATTTGTTGTGGCGAAAAGTCTCTGGCACCTTTAGCGGTCTTAAGGAGAAACTTCTGGGGCTCATTCTGAACGTCGCCAATAACACACGCCAGTTGCGATTTAAGCTCCAATAATTTTGCTACTTCGGCACCAATCTACAAAAAAGAAATAAATTTGAGTCGATTAATAATTAAAGTGTAACTAACCTGAGGTTTAGTTGTGAAAGCAACCGACGTACCGCAATACAAGTTGCTTAAGCGAGACAGGTTTGAAATTGTACGAAGCATTAGGAAATGGTGGTAAAAACTCTCGCCGGGCACTTATTTTGTGAGAAATGGGGTAAAGTTGATGAAATTAATTTTTTACTACTAATAAAAAATTTCATGGTCAGTATTCGTAGCCAGCGTGCATAACTTTCACAATAAAAGGATATAACGGCAAGGTCATTCTAATCTCTTTCTCTTAAATTATTTAAACTATTACGTAAATCAATTATTAGTACAAATACATCAAGGTGGGTTAGTTTTTGGCTTAAAAAAAAGTGAGTGCACTTTAGAAAGGGAGCATTTAAGTAAACCTAACCTCAAACTTTTTGTTGAAAATTATTTAAAAATGACGCAATAATATATAACAAGTGGTGACTTACTTTTTCTTTGCTTTCTTTGGCGCTTTTAAATTTTCTAACCAAATCGGCCTGCTCTTTAATCGAAATTTCCAGTTTTTCTTTTTCTGACATTTTATAATCTAAAGACCGAAAAACACACGCGGAATAACCTGATTAGCTTTAGCTGATTTATAACTTTTGCTTGAAGCGTTTGTAGTTACAAAACTGCCATGTGTTAACTTGTGAAGGTGAATGATACACGTTACACGGAATGTTCAAGAAGTGATGGAAAATGGTAGTTTGTGATTAGTCGAAAATTGGGGATCGACTTTCGAATTTATACGTCACTCGATGGTTACTGCAACGTTGGTCGTTACGTCACGTTCTTTCTTCTGTGGCCGTGCTGTTCTGCTCGACAATGGCAAAAATGCTAATTTTTATTAAAATATATTTCGACGAGAAATATCAAAGTCACTAAAATTCCGTGATTAAAGTCGAAATTCCGACTGGGAAATTTAAAATAAAAATAATTCTAATGACCCTTACGCCCTTTCCTTTCGTACCTTCGTTAATTTCTGAACATTTACACTTCAATTATGATTTTCTAGGATTACAATATTTATGACTTGTTTTAAAAAGTTAAAAACTTAAAAAGTAGGGTTAGAAAATTGTTAACTTTTGACATGACATAGGACATAGTTTGACAGTTTGTATGCAACGTTGCCAGCTTGAATGCGACCAATATCTACACTTGAATCATAAGGACGCGACGGCGACGGAGCCGACGGAGTATTCTGCGGTCGCCTTGTGGAAAGCGCATCTATCAGTGCACACTGGTGAAAAGCCTTATAAATGTTTGTGTGCGATTTTGCTTGTTCGCGTAAAGGAGGGTTAAAAAATCATTTATTAGTTCACAAAGGTGGTAAAAACGCGTTTTAAAGAAACACGCATTAAGTACACACGGGTTGAAAAATGCCAAAAATTATGTTTACCTAATGATTATTTGTTTATTAGTAGAAATGTTAAAAATGTGTCTAAGATGTAGTGGAGTTAATAAATTATTATAGTATATAACACATAGATGAGATGTCTCCAATTACTGAATTTATGTGAAGTCTTTATTGAAAATTAAAAAAAATTCTTTGCCAGGTCTCAGTGGCGTCCCTCGAGGTTTCTTACAGCTATGGTTGTGTTTTTTCAAGATAACTATTGGGTTGAAGTACCTCCGTGGCAAGAAAAACTTTTAAAGCTTCTTTTGAAGCCTAGAACAGCTTTAAAGGGGCACCTAGCGCCCTTCTTAAAAATGCGCGAGTCAATTGTTAATCCATAAAAGTAAAAAACGTGGGAACTTGCGGTAGTAGACAACCCATTTTAGTAATAACTCTTTCATGTACTCCAAGTACTATTAATAATTTATATAGGTGCAGCTTTAAAGTATTTTCTAATTGGTTTTACTTTATACGAACAACCAACCATTTACTGTAAATCAACGGTTATTCAACTTACTTTATAGAATTAACGTATTGATGACCTCAAAAAACTGCAACTTGTAGTAAATTTTTTTACACGCAATTTATATTCAACTTGAAAAAGATAAAAGTGTCAAATAAGTGTATTCATAACAAAAGAAGAGGTTGAAAAAGCTCTTGCAGACACTGAGTAGTTACATGTAGTTTCAAGTCAATTGCGTATTAAAATTTCCTCTCTGGTAAGTAAGCACTAATAGTAGCTCATACGTAATTTAAACTTTGGATTAACAGCAAAACTAGTTTTATTTATTTGTCGTCTCCGTCTACTTCAATTGTTTAAACTTAAAGTTTTTAAAAACTTAAAAATTTGAAAAAATTCTTTTAGTAAAATTGGCTAACGACATGCATCAGTATATGCATAGTTGCAATGTGGGTTGCCTGCCGTAAAACTTTAAGTAATGTTTCAAACTGAAGAAAGTCACCTTAAGATGGCGCTGATAGGAAGTAATGTGGACGAAATGTACAGCTGTAAAATGGTGGACTGTCATGGTTGCACACAATTAGGGCGGGGAGTTTTTTACCGAATTGCGATCTAATTACGATTAATTAATTTCCAAATTAAAATAAAACTTATCAAGTTTAATACGTTTAACGTGACTAGAATATAATTTACGTGATATATCGATGTGAAATAGTTTGTGTTAAAAAGTAATACGTATGTAAAATAAATGTTTGTGCTATATGTGACAGCAGTAATCAAAGGTAAACAATACATTTGTTGTCTCACTTGCACTCGTTGTTATCGAAACGGACCAATATTAAAAATTTTGTTTCTAATACCCGTGTTCGATTATTTTGCAAGTTTAGAAAAGTTTGGTGGACAATAATTATATATTTTTTCGTGTCACGAGTAGTGATGTTTAGTTTGGGGGTGGTAAATCGATGGACGGGGGTGTATTTCTCACACCAATAGCGCAGGTTCCAATCTCGAACACGTTGAATAAAGAGGACACAAATATGGGTCGTCCTTGTGTTCCTTTTAACGCTTATGCGTCATTTCTAACATAAAATTGCTTTCTCTTTTATAACGTCTTAAGCTTTTTATTATCGAACTAAACGTATTTTTGCTTTACACTCTTCTATAGCTTGTTGGTTGTTAATTTCTTAATATTTGATGTCTCTTTTTGTCGTTGTGTTGAAATCCAGGATTACTCTTCTTTTCAACTTTCGGCTTGTGTAATTGGGAACAAACGAGTCGCTCATTTTTTTACTTTCGGGGCTTCCCTAGAAAGACTGTTTGTCTTTAGGCCAGACGTCCCTGTTATGAACCCGTCCGCAGTCATGTCACCTCGAAGAAGGCCACAAGCTGTCTCCGAATAAGTAAAACCCAGAAAGCCCAACGCTTTCTTTCTATGCTCCTTAAGGTGCCATTCCGCAACGTTTTCTTGATGAAACTGGAAGGATCCCAAGAGCAAGTTCGGAACCGCCAAAGTAGTCCGAGAGGCAGTGTGCACTTTTACTAAACGATAAAGTACTAAATTTTTAACAATTCAAGCTGAAAGAGCATTGCAAATGAGTAGTAAAACCGATCGTCTGCCACTTCTAAGTGGCAGCATGTGGTGTGTAGGGTGGCTCGAGAAGGATGGATTTTTGCTCTTTTTCGGTTTTTCGCTTATAACTCAAAAACTACGCACTTAATGAGAAAATAGCTTCTATATGAAAATAAACTACATTAAATTTCCTACACATTATGTTTCGGAGGCTTTTTTCCTGACACAAGGTTTAAGCTCTAGAGCGCGTTAAAGTTCGTATACAATTCCAAAATCGGTCAAAAAAACTTTATTTTGTTTATCGCTTATAACTCGAAAACTATGCATTTTATGAGAAAAGTGCTTCTATATGAATATAAACTACCTGAAATTTCTTACAAATTATATCTCTTAGGTTTTTTACCTCAGACGCACGGTTTAGGCGCTAGAGCCTAACTGTTTTCGCAGTTATAACTCGAAAACTACGCACTTTTTGAGATAATGATTCATAGGTATATTCATTTTCCTACAAATTATGTCTCTTAGATTTTTAGTGAAACAAGCGTAATTTTCGAGTTATAAGCGATAAACAAAATGAAACTGTTTCCTTGACCGGGTTTGGAATTTTTGTTAAACTTTCACGCGCTCTAGCGCCTAAACCGTTTGTCTTAGAGAAAAAAGTTAATAGATATAAATTGTAGAAAATTCAATTATAGAAACCCTTTTCTCTAAAAGTGCACAGTTTCGAGTTATAAGCGATAACCCAGAAAAAGTTTTCTTGGCAGATTTTGAAATTTTTTTTGAACTTTAACGCGTTCGAGCGCCTGAACCGTTTATCTGAGTAAGTAATGTACAAAAGATAATTTGTAGGAAATTTGATACAGTTTACTTTTAAACTGAGGCACTCTTCTCAAAAAGTTCTAGTTTTGAAGTTATAAGCGATAATTAAAAAAAGCACTTTTTTGTGAATTTTTGTTAGACTTTAATGAGATCTAGTGCATAAACCGTTTGTTTGAGGGAAAAAACCTAAGAGACCTAATTTGTAGGTAATTTCATGTAGTTTATTTTTATATCGGGGTACTAATCGCAAAAACTTCCCAGTTTTCAATTTATAAGCGAAAACTGAAAAAGTCAGTTTTTTGTTCAATTTCGGAATTTTTCTCACTTTAACGAGCTCTAGTGGCTAAACCGTTTGTCTGAGGGAAAAAAACCTAAGACACCTAATTTGTAGGGAATTTGATGTAATTTATTTTAATATCGGGGTGCTAATCGCAAAAACTGCCTAGTTTTCAAGTTATAAGCGAAAAACTGAAAAAGTCAGATTTTTGTACGATTTTGTAATTTTTGTCAAACTTCAACGCTCTCTAGCGCCCAAGCGTCTTAAGGAAAAAAAACCTAAGAAATATAATTTGTAGAAAATTTGATGTAGTTTATTTTAATACCGATAGACTTTTCTTGTTAAGTGCGTATTTTCCGAGTTACAAGTGAAAATCCGAAAAAATAGCAAAAATTCACCCTCAAGGTAATGCTGTCACTTCGGAGTGGCAGACTGTCTATTTTATTACTTATTTGCAATGTTCTTCCAGCTTAAGTGGTTAACAATTTTGTGCTTTATGTAAAAGTGCACGCTGCTGGAAATTTGTTATATTGTTATGATGATAGCAGTAAGATACTTCTACTTCCAGTGCCTGACTGCCCGAGGAGACTCTTAAAATTATTGAATTATAGCCCAACTGATCCGTACTGATGAAATTATCGGAAAATTATGGCATATTTTCCAAACCTCTTTACACTCCCGTGCTTGTTCGCCTTAATTTTAATTTCAAGTCATTAACATGACAACATGACGCCAATGAAATGAGCGATGCGTTCGTTTGTTAACTGATTTTGAAGAGTCGTCGAGAGACAATCGCTCGCATTTTTTAAAGGAAAACGGCATTAGACGTAATATATCTTCCATTCAAACACTCGTATACTCGTAGGCAGTTTTTCAAAAATGTTTCAGTGACACTTTTGTAACTTATAATGTAGATTTAATTTTCAGTATGAGATTTTATGACACCAAAAACGTTATATTAGCACGCTCATTGTTTTCCATGGGAAAATAAGATATTATCTCCCACATAATCCAGTTATAAATGTGGTTCATACTTTAGTTTGGGTAGCGCCTGTTAACTCTGTATTATTATAATACTTAATGAGGGCTTTTTGTTAAAATTTTATTACCCAGTAGCTAGTGATTGAAATTTAATGGAACAAGTTTCATTTACTACAGCTTTTATTATTATAAAAATTTATGTGATATGTGATAGATGTTGACGATATGATTTACATTTCCAGGTTCGATGGTTTATTACGTGCAGTTTATGTGAATTTGGATAATAATGGAGGAGTACTAATAGAAGGAGTATTAAAAATGCGCATGCCAATCGAAAGACAGTCGATAAAAGGTGAAAAAAGTCAGAAGATGAAGACTACTGCGAAAAAGAAAAAGATGAGCGCCAAGGATTTAGACGATTCCATTTCCGAAACTATATCTTTTGTAATTAAAGCGCACCTGACTCCGTTGAAATCGGCCGCTTTGTCGAAGAAGGCCAATGTTGCGAAGAAGAACGTTAGAGTCGTCGCGAAGAAGAAAGGCGTCGCTACTGTCAGGAGAGCGAGAGTTGCGAAAAAGGTAACTCAGAACCAAACGGTAAAGCTCCCCAAGACTGTCGCGGCTAAAATCGCTAAAAAAGTCATGGTGAAGGCGAAACAAAAGACCGCGCAAGCGAAGAAGATGCCTACAGTTCGTAGGGCGAAGAAAAAGTTGGTTGAAGTAGTACCGACTTCTGTTGTTTCGCAAGAGGCGCAGGAAGTCGATGCAGATAAGGCGTTAGTGGGTAAAGTTAAGGGCGAAGTTGCGCCTTTGAAGAAAAGTCCAAAAGAGAAGAGGAATGTTGTGAGAACGAAACTAAACGTACCTAAAAATGTAAAGGCCGCCATCACGCGCCGCAAGTCACCCATCAAGTCAGAATTAGAAGAAGTATCTAAAGAAATTAAATCGGAGTTAATCGTTAAAAAGAATAAGAAACCTGATGAAAGTACAATAAAACCAATTTTAGGCAATAGCAAGGCCAAACCTAAAGTAACTCCAATTAGAAGAAGGAAAACCAGCGTGGCTGTACCTAAAAAACCAAAGAAAGTGGTAAAAGCAATCACTAAAAATATTTTAAAAAATAAATTAATTAAACAAGAGATCAAACTCTTAAAAATTATTCCCGGTAAAAAAGTACAAGTCGTCAAAAAGAGAAAAGTGAAGCAAGAAGAAGGTGTCGATTCGTCGACGTCGGACGAAATACCGCTAGGCGAGCTACGCCAGACCAACTCGGACGACGAAGCTAAAAAGTCACCGACGCACAAACTGCCGTGCAAATCCGAGCCTCAAGAAGGCGCAATAAAAAAGAATCAAAAACAACCCAAGCCAACTACGAGCCGCAAGAAGGCCAAGCCGACCGTTACGAAACCAAAGATGCTTTTAGTTAGAAAGAGCGTCTTGTCCGCAGATAGAAATAAAAATAAACGCAAAGAAGACCCCCGAGCGCGCAAAATGAAGTTGCTGAGCTATTGGAATTCGCCCAAACGACACCGAGTGGCTTCTTTGAACGCCTTAGCAAAAGTCCACTGCCTTTACGAGAACGAAACAAGAGGCGCTATAATTGATAGCGAGATGGCTAGAGCCGCGAGCGGTTGTGTCGATAAAAAAGCCAAACTAAAGCAAGAAATAAAAGAAGAAGACGAGGAAGAGGTGGTACCAACTAGAATTTTACGCTCGGCTCCCGGTTTACGCGGCGTTGGTAAACATTGGGACATGCACGAGGAAGGCTTCTCTAGTTCCGAAGATAACGAAAGTGTGGCGGAAAGTGCTCCGGAAAGTGTCGAAGTTAAACCCAAGGAAGAAAAGAAAGAAGTTGACGAAAAACCAATAAAAAAGCGCCCTTATACGAAACGTAAACGTAACCGTTGCGAACTAATAATGGACTTGAAAGACATGGTGGTTAGGAAACGCATGGCGAGTTTAAACGCGTCCGCCATTCTCGCCGCGAGTTACTCGGTCGAAAAACGCACGCCTAAAAGTCCAAAGAGCGACACGACCGAGTCGGACGATTCGGACGTTTCGTACGAGGGTAATTTAGGTAGTAAAAAGTGCGCGGAGGAGGACGTCGTTAAAAAGGAAGAAGATCGTAAGGTTATCGAGGTTAGTGCGAGTCCTAATAAAAAAGTTTCGGTTATTTTAAATCAAGATACTGACGTGACTATAACGGGTGTTTACGTGAATAGTACCACCAGGTCTACACATCACGAGGGATTTTGTAGTATCGCCGGGATGCAATATCGAATTTCCGCCAAGAGTCATACTCAAACTGCTTCGACTACGGTTGCTACGGAAACTCTCATGCAATCTGCCGCCAATATTGGACAGGAAAATGTAAGTGAAATACTTTTGAAATGAGAATTTATTTCGTTTTTAAATAAAGCACTTATGGTACTAAAGTTGGTGAAGGAAGTTCCGAGTTTATTCCGGCCAAGTTATAAATACTGGGTTATTGCTTCAAAACGTCGAGAGTCGAGACTAACTCGAGAATTTAATAATGTTTATTGCACGTTCCGATTGCGTTATTTATTGTTTCGCTAACAGTTAATAGTGATGTAGAATATATAGTCTGACGTTCTTTTCTAAAAAATGCCTTTACACCTGTTAAGAAGTTACAACAACAGTTTATTATCTCACTTTTACTATTTCTTTTAGACGTAGAGAACATTATGTCTGGTTTGTCTGAAAGGAACAGTTATAGTGACTTAACGTTAACTCGAGGACAAAGAATTATATTGGGGAGGATCAAATAGTTCGTTAACATTTTTTCATAATTTCAAACTTTTCACAGTCCACAGTTTCAAAAATGCAGAAACCTGCGCACCACATCTAATTTCATAATGGGGCTTTCCTGAAAAGTGTCGTTGGACACTTTGTGTCTCTGGACTTGGAGTTCCCAAGTCTACTGTGATTACGCGTGCGAAACAGATCATTTTCATGGCTGAATTCATTAAAAAGTAAAATGTTTCAGTCATTCCTGAAAACTCTCGTATCGGGAGTTTTCTGTCCGAAGCTAATTTCTTTCAAAGTGCGAGCACTCGCATCATAGGCGTTTCAGAAAGCGCGCTTTAGCATTTGGGATTTTTGGCCTTTTCAGCTTACATCTTCCATTCTCCACAAGAAACCTGTTAGGGTGGGCTTCAAGTCATCTAAAATATGCTACTGCGGCAAGAACTGATTTAAAAGCGGAAGCTTTCAGTCTTACCTGGAAGGTGTGTTACTGTGTTTATTTTACGCACCTGTCCGAGAAGCAGCGTGCAGTTTTACAATAAAGTACAAATTTTTTAACGATTCAGGCTGAAAGAACTGAGTAATAAAACTGATCGTCTGCTGGTCTGCCACTCCTGAATGCCAGCATTAACTTGGGGCTGGCTTTTTCGCTTATAACTCTAAAACTACGCACTTTATAAGAAAACTGCTTCTATATGAATATAAACTCCATCAAACTTCCTACCAATTACTTCTCTTAAGTGTTTTTCCTCAGAGTAACAGTTTAGGCGCTAAAGCGCGTTAAAGTTTTATTAAAATTCTAAAACCGACAAAACATACTTTTTTTTTGTTTATCGCTTATAACTCGAAAACTACGCACTTTTAAAGAAAAGTGTTCCTATACAAAAATAAAGTGCATTCAATTTCCTGCAATTTATGTCCCGAAGGTTTTTTCATTAGACACACTGTTTAAGCGCTAGAGCGCGTTAAAGTTTGACTAAAATTCCAAAATCGACAAAAAGAACTTTTTGTTTGTTTATCGCTTATAACTCGAAAACTACGTACTTTTAAAGAAAAGTGTTCCTATACAAAAATAAAGTGCATTCAATTTCCTGCAACTTATGCCTCGAAGGTTTTTTCATTAGACACACTGTTTAGGCGCTAGAGCGCGTTAAAGTTTTACTAAAATTCCAAAACCGACAAAACAAACTTTTTTTTTGTTTATCGCTTATAACTCGAAAACTACGCACTTTTAAAGAAAAGTGTTCCTATACAAAAATAAAGTGCATTCAATTTCCTGCAACTTATGTCCCGAAGGTTTTTTAATTAGACACACTGTTTAGGCGCTAGAGCGCGTTAAAGTTTTACTAAAATTCCACAATCGACAAAAAGAACTTTTTTTTTTTTTTACCGCTTATAACTTGAAAACTACGCACTTTTAAAGAAAAGTGTTCCTATACAAAAATAAAGTGCATTCAATTTCCTGCAACTTATGTCCCAAAGGTTTTTTCATTAGACACACTGTTTAAGCGCTAGAGCGCGTTAAAGTTTGACTAAAATTCCACAATCGACAAAAAGAACTTTTTTTTTTGTTTCCGCTTATAAATTGAAAACTACGCACTTTTAAAGAAAAGTGTTCCTATACAAAAATAAAGTGCATTCAATTTCCTGCAACTTATGTCCCAAAGGTTTTTTCATTAGACACACTGTTTAAGCGCTAGAGCGCGTTAAAGTTTGACTAAAATTCCACAATCGACAAAAAGAACTTTTTTTTTGTTTCCGCTTATAAATTGAAAACTACGCACTTTTAAAGAAAAGTGTTCCTATACAAAAATAAAGTGCATTTAATTTCCTGCAACTTATGTCTCGAAGGTTTTTTCATTAGACACACTGTTTAGGCGCTAGAGCGCGTTAAAGTTGAAAGCAAAAGTTTATGAAGTACAGCGCCTCGAGAAGGGTGGCAGACCCTTTGAAGTTGAAAACATGGTCTTGCTGCTGCTGCCACCTAAGAGTGGCGGACAGTTGGTTATATTACTCACTTTTGCAATGTTTTGTACCTACTTGTAAAAATGCACGCTACTTCCCGGACCATCTGTACACAAAAGGTGCCCGACTGTTTGAGCTTCCATCACAGTTCTACTAAGAGAGTTGGGAGTTCTCTAAGTTCAACGGAGCTTTTCCGTGTAAAATCTAGTTTTGTGCCTCTGAAGCTAAGATTCTCTAAAAATCGAATCGTAACTCGGCGGAGTAGATATTGTAACTTCTCTTCTAACTTGGTGCATTGGGGGCACTTCTATGGGCGTTTATTAAAACTTAATTTTTTAACAGCCTCCTGCGGAAAGTACAGTGCAACCCTGCAAATCGTATACTCCATTAAGTGCACTTTCAAGTATGCAACCTCCAGGAGCGCACGGGCAACACGGAGTACCGATAGCTTCTCCGCCCCATTTAAGTACACAACACGTTATACCATTAAGTGCTACTCAACATACGTCTCCTATTCATAGACGTCACGGTTGTACTAGCGCTTTCAGTGCACCTCCCGGTGTTTATGGACCACCGCCTGCTCACCACCATCCAGTATCGCCAACAGATCCAGCATATATTCACGGTAAGTGTTAACGATAGAATTTTTTTTAAGTCACCGACTTATTTTGAGTTTAAACAAACGACGATAATGATTGTAACTTCAATTAGATGCACAGTAATCAAATTATAGACACAATAGGAGCATGTAACTTTATTTCAACTACTACTACTATATGAATAATACTGCAGTACAACTAACAGTCGTTGGTTTTATCGGAAGTTGGCTCATTTTAGTTTATTAATGGAAAATTGCTTTGTTGAAAAACGTCTTATTTAAGCGAATTGTGTAAAATTATTCAAACTTCGAGATAAATGTTTTCATCGGTGTGCGAAGAATGATGAAGTTGTAGGACGCGCATAATGGAGTTTCTATCGGTGCTCAAAAGTTATACTGTCTCATGAAAGGCGCAGTTGAATTTATTAATTCTTAATAGCAAATTATTTTATTCAAAGGCCGTTTTATAAACTTACAAAGACGTTCAAGTAATATCTTGCGAGTTGTAATAAAATTTTGTCGCATTATGCAAAACGTATTGGCTCGTAACATGTCGTGTGAGTACGTGATTGTTTGGCACCTCGGGTATAGTAGATTCGTAAGTAAGTGGAAGTCGATTTTTTCAACTTTTTTGCTTTACGCAGTTGGAGTAGAAAAGTTGGGATCAGTTAATTTTTCTTTGCTTTTCTTGCTAGACCTCTTTACGAACTGCGAAAAAAATTTCCCCAAAAACTTGCAACCGCCTCACAATAGCTAATTTCACTTTTAGATCGAAGAGGGCTAGAGGGCTTTTTTCCTCCGACACACGGTTTAAGCACTAGGGCGCATTAAAGTTCTACTAAAATTCTAAAATCGCCAAAAAAAAATTTTTTGTTTATTGCTTATAACTCGAAAACTACGCACTTTTAGAGAAAAGTGTTCTTTTACAAAAATAAAGTACATTCAATTTCTTACAAATTATGTCTTAACATTTTTTTTTCTCGGACACACGGTTTTAGCGCTAGAACGCGTTCAAGTTTGACTAAAATTTCAAAATCAGCCAAATACTTTTTTTTTGTTTATTGCTTATAACTCGAAAACTACGCACTTTTAGAGAAAAGTGTTCTTTTACAAAAATAAAGTACATTCAATTTGCTACAAATTATGTCTCTAAAGTTTTTTTTCTCGGACACACGGTTTTAGCGCCAGAACGCGTTCAAGTTCCACTAAAATTCAAAAATTGGCCAAAAAATTTTTTTGTTTATTGCTTATAACTCGAACACTACGCACTTTTAGAGAAAAGTGTTCTTGAATAAAATTAAAGTACATTCAATTTGCTACAAAGTATGTCTCAAAAGTTTTTTTTCTGACACACGGTTTTAGCGCCAGAGCGCGTTAAAGTGTGACTAAAATTCCAAAATCGGGCAAAATGCTTATTTTTGTTTATCGCTTATAACTCGAAAGCTACGCACTTTTAGAGAAAAGTGTTCTTGAACAAAATTAAAGTACATTCAATTTGCTACAAAGTATGTCTCAAAAGTTTTTTTTCTGACACGCGGTTTTAGCGCCAGAACGCGTTAAAGTGTGACTAAAATTCCAAAATCGGGCAAAATGCTTATTTTTGTTTATCGCTTATAACTCGAAAACTACGCACTTTTGGAGACAAGTGTCTCTATACAAAAATAAAGTACATTCAATTTCCTACAACTTATGTCTGGAGAGTTTTGTTCTCAGGTACACGGTTTAAGCGCTAGGGGGCGTGAAAGCTTAAGGAAAATTTCAAAATTTATTAACAAAACGTTATATCGCTTCAACTCCAAAACTACGCACTTTGGTTTTAAATTTTTGGATTATAACTCCGAAACTGTAAATTACATCAAATTGCCAACAAATTATGTCTGTAAAGCTTTTTCTTCAGACATACGGTTTAAGCGCTACAGCGCGTTAAAGGTTGACTAAAATTCCAAATCGGCCAAATAACTTTTTTTTTATCGCTTACTTATAACTCGAAAACTACGCACTTTTAGGGGACAGTATTCCTATAAAAAGAACAAAGTTTCCTACAATTTCCTACAACTTATGTCTTATGAGGTTTTTTCTCAGCCACGCGGTTTAAACGCTAAAGCGCGTGGCAATTTGACTAAAATTCCAAATCGGCAAAAACACTGATTTGTTTATCGCTTATAACTCGAAAACTACGCACTTTTAGAGAAAAGTGTTCCTACGCAAAAGTAAAGTACATTAAATTTCCTACAACTTGTGTTTCGGAAGTTTTCTTTCTCAGGCATACGGTTCAAGCGCTAGAGCGCGTTAAAGTTTAACTAAAGCCGACACTAAAGCGGTAGCGGTAGTCTGATTGAGGCAGTTTGATATTATATCGAGTCTGGCAACTGGCATATAAGCAATTCGATATTGGACGAGAAAGCAATGTATAGAATGATGTTTTGTGACATTTGGCGCATCCACTACTCGATAGAAACTATGGAAAATACCGATAATTTTATCATCGATAACTCGTTAAATTTTGCCAAGAGCATCAGGCTGTTCAGTTCATAATTACGAACCATAATCATTTAATTAAGACCCTAGAACTTACTTAAAATGGTTAGAATAGGTAGTCGAGGTACTAGCATATGCTAGAGCTAGACAAAAAAAGTGGGATGTGGAATTATAAATGGAACTATATTTTTTACAAAGAGGGGTTCGAAGCTTCCTTTTCCTTTCAGTGGACCTTTCTAAACTTTTTTAGTCTCGTCATTTTATTACTTCCTAATGAATTATTTATTTGTATCAATTTTAAGAATTTATCCACCCTAAGCGATTTTCAATTTTTTAATATCGACTAGAGAATTTTTGGCAAGGGACGTTGTGGGTTGTGGCGAACTACACGTTTTTATTTTTAAAAATAGAACTCCCATCTCTAATAAGCTAATAACAGTAATAACCGTATATTTTATCCAATAAACATTGAGCGGCGATATTTTCCAAATCGACTTAAAAAATGCCTTCCACGAACGTGTTTATATTGTTTACAACAACCACTAAAATTTAAATAATTAAAATAGATGTTTTTTCCAACAATTAAAGCCACACGTATACTGTATACACGAAGGTAGTTAGTTCGCCATAAAACAGCTCGACTCTCTTTTTTTTTTCTTTTTTTATCTTGCAATTCATAAGTTCATAAACATGAAGTTATTCCATTTTAAACCAACTACGCACAACCCCTATTGGTTGATGATTGAATATCTCTTGGAGTACCTAAAAGCGGCGACATGCGCAAGGACCAATAGAACTAGACCAAGTCAAGATGAAAGTACTTCGTGTAACGGGGAACTTTGTTTGGGCATCTGTTGCCGCAGATGTTCGGGAGTAATCGACGATTGTCTATTTTTACATCTTTCGTGGATAATGTTGGCCCGCGTTACGACATTTCAGTGTCCATGCAACGAAAATATGTAATCGCAACGTGGAGTTTCGAAAGGTTTTTGTTTGAATTATTACATTTTGATTGTTATTGTTCTCGAGTTAGTGTAAACCGTCGAGCTTTATGATAATTACTATTTAGTAAGGCGATAAATTTATTTCAAGTCTCGCGTGTTTCATGTGGCGTTTTGCGCAGTTAGTACATGCAATATCAGTCGGCACTTTGACATTTCGTTTGTTTACCGATTAACTTCTTGCAGTGGATATTTTGTTAAAATACCAACATTAATTCTGTTCATAAGTAAATGGACGAATTTATCGGTCTTTTAGTGGGTAGTGTAGGAGGAATCGTTTTGAAAAAGGGGGTCGACCGAGTTGCCGAGTAAGTGTTGTGGTGCTTTGTGCTCCTATAAGTTTTGGTGAAATATTCTTACATGATTAGGATTACTTGTCAAGGACAAGGATTACAATTTATCGAGGATATCATGCTGGTTGCTTCCACAAGTAGCGGTAAGTGTGACACGCAAATACACGCGCTCGACATAATCGGATATTATAAATATTTTCGATACAATTAATCACGTTTTAACTCTTAAACATCCGGTATATTGATTGATGTTGAATAACGAATCTGTTTTTAGGCTAAGAACTTTCCCCTAAAAGTTTCTTAAGACTAAGTTGAACCGGTTGTGTCTCTAGTTTTGACGGCATTGACAATTTCAGTTCAGATCGTTAGGAATTAAAAATTGGATTCTTGATAAGATTGGATTCGAGACAGCGTGAAAATATCTTAAAAGAATTAGTACAAACATTTTGACAAATCAGGCTTAAATAAGATTGCAAATGAGTAATAAAACCGACGGTATGCCACTCCTCAACGGCATTATTAACTTAGTGGAGGCTCGAGAAGGGTTGGTTTTACTCTTTTCTCAGTTTTTCGCTTATAACTTGAAAACTACACAGTTTTAGCGAAAAGTACTTAAATATAAAAATAAACTACCTCAAATTGTCTACAAATTATGTCTTTTGGGTTTTTTCCTTTAGACGGATGGTTTAGACGTTAGAGCTCGTTAAAGTTTGGCAATTCTAAAATCGGCAAAAAACACTGATTTTTTCAGTTTTTCGCTCATAAATTCAAAAGTACGTACTTTTTGAGAAAAGTTTCCTAATACGAAAGTAGACGACATCAAATTATCTACAAATTATATTTTCAGGTTTTTTTCCTCAGAAAAACGGTTTGGGCGCTACAGCGCGTTTAAGTTTGACGAATTCCAAAATTGAACATAAAACTCATTTTTACAGTTTTTCGCTTCTAAATTGAGAACTACAGAGTTTTTCGGAAAAGTACCCCAATAGAGAAATAAACTACGTCAAATTGCCTACAAAGTATGTCTCTTACGTTTTTTTCTCTTAGACGAACGGTTTAGACGCTAGAGCTCGTTAAATTTGGCAATTCCAAAATCGGCAAAAAACCAATTTTTTCAGCTTTTCGCCTATAAATTCAAAAGCACGTACTTTTTGGGAAAAGTGCCCTATAATATGAAAGTAAACTACATCAAATTTCCTACAAATAATATATTTTTCTTCAAACAAACGGGTTAGGCGCTGAAGCGCGTAAAATTTGACAAAAAATCAGACAAAAACCGATTTTTCAGTTTTTCGCTTATAAATCGAGAAAACTACGCACTTTTTGAGGAAATTATACAAAAATCAACGACTTACATCAAATTTTCTACAAATTGAAGCTTTTAGACTTCTTCAGACGAACGATTTAGGAGCTAAGAGCATTAAAGTTTGAGGAAAACGCCTAAATCGAAAACAAAATTGATTTTTCACTTTTTCGCTTATAAATCGAAAACTACGCACTTTATGAGAAAAGTGACCTGAAATAAAAGTAAACTACATCAAATTTCCTATAAATTATGTCTTTTAGGGGTTTTCCCTCAGACGAACGGTTTGGGCGCTACAGCGCGTTAAAGTTTGTCAATTCCAAAATCGGCAAAAAACACTGATTTTTTCAGTTTTTCGCTCATAAATTCAAAAGTACGTACTTTTTGAGAAAAGTTTCCTAATACGAAAGTAGGCGACATCAAATTTTCTACAAATTATATTTTCAGGTTTTTTTCCTCAGAAAAACGGTTTGGGCGCTACAGCGCGTTTAAGTTTGACGAATTCCAAAATTGAACATAAAACTCATTTTTACAGTTTTTCGCTTCTAAATTGAGAACTACAGAGTTTTTCGGAAAAGTACCCCGATAGAGAAATAAACTACGTCAAATTGCCTACAAAGTATGTATCTTACGTTTTTTCTCTTAGACGAGCGGTTTAGACGCTAGAGCTCGTTAAATTTGGCAATTCCAAAATCGGCAAAAAACCGATTTTTTCAGCTTTTTGCCCATAAATTCAAAAGCACGTACTTTTTGGGAAAAGTGCCCTATAATATGAAAGTAAACTACATCAAATTTCCTACAAATGATATATATTTCTTCAAACAAACGGATTAGGCGCTGAAGCGCGTAAAATTTGACATAAAATCAGACAAAAACCGATTTTTCAGTTTTTCGCTTATAAATCGAAAACTACGCACTTTTTGAGGAAATTATACAAAAATCAACGACTTACATCAAATTTTCTACAAATTGAATCTTTTAGACTTTTCTTCAGATGAACGATTTAGGCGCTAAGAGCATTAAAGTTTGAGGGAAACGCCTAAATCGAAAAAAAAATTGATTTTTCACTTTTCGCTTATAAATCGAAGACTACGCACTTTATGAGAAAAGTGACCTGATATAAAAGTAAACTACATCAAATTTCCTATAAATTATGTCTTTTAGGGGTTTTCCCTCAGACGAACGGCTTGGGCGCTAGAGCGCGTTAAAGTTTGACAAAAATCGCAAAATCGGACAAAAACTGATTTTTCAGTTTTTCGCTTATAAATTGAAAACTACGCAGTTTTTGCGAAAAGTGCCCGGATATAAAAATAAAAACATCAAATTTTCTACAAATTCAATCTCTTAGGTTTTTTCCTCAGACGAACCGTTTGGGCGCTAGAGCGCGCAGAAATTTGACAAAAATTCCAAAATTGTTTTATAAACCTTTTTAAGTTCATCGCTTATAACTCGCTAACTACGCACTTTTAGAGAAAAGTGTTTTTATAGAAAAATAAAGTACATTCAATTTCCTACAAATTATGTCTGCCAGATTTTTTCGTCAGACGAACAGTTATTGAAGGAAATAAAAATCAGTCCCAACCCGATTGAACTTCTCATTTGTTCCAACTCCTATTTACCCTAAATTATTTAAATTTTCCTCGCGAGATCGCGGAGTTATTTTTGCCGTAAACTACAATTTAATCATTTGAATGAAATTTTAAACATTCATAAAACTTTATTTGATCTACCAAATTTGTTCTCGCACAAGAGTTTATAAATTTTTTATCATCTCGTTTACTGCATACGTATTGTGTCCGGGTTAAACATATGTGTTGTTTTTTTTATGTAATTTAATTTTAAGGGAAACTTTCAGTTCGAGATAACAAATTCGAGTGCCGCTCTACGAGAGCTCTCTGCTTTTATTTGTAACTCTTCCTCGTTTAAAAAAAACAATAAAAAAACTAAAAATAGCGTGGAAATGCGCCCATCACTTTTGTGATAGTTTGCTAGTGTGAAGAAAATGAAACGTAGTAGGAAAATGTGTGTAATTTGCTATTTTGCCGAAACAAATTTAGTTTGCATGACCGTAGTAGGATTTTATGTCTTAACAAAACGTAAACTTTACTTGTTTATTGATATTGGGCCATCGTTTTTTTAAAAGTTATTTTGTTGAAAAGTTAAGTTATACCCCTCGCTAGTTTATCGTTTATTAAAGTCATAATTTGAAATTTACTTTCAGCGAATATTGTTAAATCTATAATGAGTGTAGATACGTTTTTTAAGCCCTCTGAAACTTAGTTATTAGAAATCCATCTTTAAATAAACATAAAAGTTACTTTAAAGTACGATGGACTTGGATTTTGCCCGTATCGTAACGTTTAATGCGGTTCCAATAGAAAAACTGCCTTTGGCGTGTTTATTGTGTACTCAACTTCTTTCTAGCACGCAGATTGTGCCTCGTTAGGTATAGAGGGGCAGGAAAGTCCAAATTTGATTTTTAGCCTCTCATCGTTAGGAGTCCATTCGTTGGTCTGATCCACCTGAACCGATGCTAAATTCGAGCTTTTCAGTCGAAAGTTTCTATTACGTCCCGGCCACAGTCGCAACGGTAATGAAGCGTAACTACCCCCGACTAGGCCTGTCACTTTAAAAAAAAATATATCGAATATCGAAAAGTTCAAATTATCGATATTTTCGATATTATCGATATTTTCGATATTATCGATATTTTCGATATTATCGATATTTTCGATATTATCGATATTTTCGATATTTTCGATATTTTCGATATTATCGATATTTTCGATATTATCGATATTTTTGATATTATCGATATTATCGATATTTTTGATTTTACCGATATTATCGATAATATTCCAAAATACACACGCCGAAAGGAAGAGCTGAATGCTGAACTTTTTTACGACTGCATTGAAAGAGGATTAAAACCCAAATCTGTTTGGTCATTGGTGTGGGGTGGCGACTTTTTTGTTAAAAATAGCCATCTTAGTTTCGAGACTTTCTAAAATATTTATCAACATATTATATGTAGAGTCTTAAAATAATTCAGCTTTTTCTTTACCATGTCCATTGCCGTATTTCCTACTAAATTTAAAAGTTTTAAACCAAATTTTGCAATAGGTATTTATGTAAATTAAAATCTTATATTTTTATATGAAATTTTTGGAACACAAGATGTCTTTTACATTTTTATTGTAAATATATTTATGGCTAAAGAGCGGTTGACAGCTTCACCCCTTATCTAGTGAATTAGTTATACTTGCCGCGTGCCGAAAGTGCAGTAGCAAATAATAAACCCGACTAAACAAACAATATTGTACCCGAAGATCATAAAATTATTGGAAATTCCCAAATACTAGATATATAATACAATAATTACAAAAAGGACAATGTTCATTGTATAGGCACTAGGTTCTGTACCCCCTGTTGAATCACTTATCCGTACAGCCACACTAAAATTTTCAATTTTCAACACACTAGAATTTTGTTATTTTGTAAATTGCTGATATCTGCATTGTCATTGTATTTATTTTTGTTGATTGCTGTTTTGATATAATCAGGAGTTTCTTTTTTTTTCTATTTGTGAATATGTTCTAGTATGACGAAGTTGAGGATCGCGCAGCTCAATGTCAGATCTTTGTTGCCTAAATTTAATGATGTTGCTGATTTAATTGTATCCAATGGTTATGACGTAATGGCGTTGTCCGAGACTTGGTTGACACGTGAAGTAATGACATGGTCTGTGGATATCGATGGTTACTCGTTAATAAGAAAAGATAGGACGGGTCGAGGAGGCGGTGTTGCTCTCTATGTCCGTCAAGGACTGAAATTCAAAGTTCTGGAGTCAGATGGTAATATTGAGCAATTATGGATATCGATAAAGGATGGTGTTGACGAGTATGCTGTTGGAGCGGTTTACAGACCACCGCATTTTCCTCATAACACATTTTTGGAAGAATTAGAAGAAGTTTTCTTAAGGTATATGGCGTCATCAGCTGGTGTGTTGTGTTTGGGAGATTTTAATATAAACCTACTGGACGTGGATAATCATCAGTCACGTTTAATGTTTGATTTTATGGAATCTTATGGATTGGAGCAAGTCATAGATCAACCAACTCGAATTGGTCTTACTTCACATACAATGATAGATCTAATTATTACTTCGGAGCCGTCTATTATAAGTAAGTCTGGAGTTTGCAGTACCACATTGTCGGATCATGAAGTAATATACTGCGAAGTTAATATCACAAAACAAAAAATAAGCCCTAAAACGGCTACTTACAGAAATTTTAGAGATTTTGATTTTGAGCTGTTTAATGAACATCTGACCCAGACACCACTGGATGACATATATTATGTTTCTGATGTAAATAGAAAGGTGGAATTATTGAACACGTATTTAAATGTTTTGTTTGATGTCCACGCCCCTCTTCGTTGCGCTAAGATCACTCGTAAATATGCACCTTGGATGACTGATAACTTAAAGTTGATTATTTCTCTTAAAGATAAGGCGCGGCGGAAATGGGAAAAAACTAAACTACAAGAAAATTTGGACTATTTTAGAAGACTAAAGAATTACTCCAATTTTATGATCAAGACTGAAAAGAAAAACTATTACCACTATCGTTTCAATGATTGCAGCTCCAGGCAGCTATGGAAAGAGTTATCGTCGTTGAATATAAACAGCAAAATAAGTACAGAGCTTCCGGATGAAATTAGCGACGTGAATAACATAAATAATTTTTTTATAGACAGTTTGCCAGTGGTGTCAGTAAGTAAAGACGCTCTCGATTTTTATAATAATAATAAAAGAATTAAAGATGAATTTAATTTTGCTCCAGTTAGTTTAAGCGCTATTGAAACATGTTTTAAAAAAATTAAAACAAATGCAACTGGACATGATGGGGTTAATCTAAAAATGTTAAAAATATGCTTTTCATACGTTTTGCCGCATGTTACAAATATAATAAATAGTTGTATTTTAGATGGAGTATTTCCAGATGATTGGAAAAAAGCTGTTGTCACCCCTCTACCAAAGATATCTCAACCTAAGCAATTTAAAGATTTGAGACCTATAAGCGTGCTGCCAACTTTATCTAAAATTTTAGAGAGAGTGATGTGCGATCAATTGCAGAGTTTTTGGAATGACAAACATCTTTTCCCGGAAACACAATCAGGATTTCGGCCGTCCCATAGTTGTACTTCAGCGTTGCTGAACATCAATGATGACTTGCTCAAAGCGACAGATCAAAGCAAATTAAGCGCTCTCGTCTTGTTGGATTTTACTAGAGCTTTCGAAACTATAAACCACGAATTATTATGCTCTATTTTGAATTACAATGGATGTAGTGAAATGTCTCAAAGAATGGTAAAAAGTTATCTACTTAATCGAAGGCAATGTGTTAAAATGTCTGGCAATGTTTCTGATGAAGTTGAAGTGAAATCTGGTGTTCCTCAGGGCTCTATTCTTGGACCGTTGTTGTTTATAGTATACTCTAGTGGATTTCAGGATGTGGTAAAACATTGTAGTATTCATACTTACGCGGACGATACCCAGTTGTACTATTCTTTCGGAAAAGAAGATACGATTGATGCTGTCAGTAAAATAAATGAAGACCTCCGGGCAATTTATCGAGTCTCAACAGATCATGCGTTAGTTATAAATTCTTCGAAATCGGTTGTGATTATGTTTGGCAATGACAATTATGTTCGATCTGTACACAACACTTTAAAGTTTGCGATTGGTGGTGACAACATTCCTATTACGACTGTAGCAAAGAATTTGGGTTTAGAAATGGATAATAGTTTTCGTTATATAACGTACATTAAGAGAAGAATAAAGTCATGTGTTATCATTTTAAAAACGGTTTATGCACATCGTCAGTATTTGCCAATCTCAGTAAAAAGTAAGATTTGTGACTCGCTTGTGCTGTCCCAATTTAATTATGGAGTTGAAGTTTATGGGCCGTGTTTAACGTCACTTTATAAAAGAAGGATACAGCTAATTCAGAATTCTTGTCTTAGATATATCTTTAATATAAGAAAATATCAACATGTGTCTCATAAATTAGTCGAGTTGAGTTGGTTGAATATGGAGAAGCGAAGATTTTTGCAGAGTGCATGTTTTTATCACAGATTACTTAAAGAGAGATCACCTCCATATCTCTATAATAAAATACGCTTTCGAGACGACTTGCACAATCTGAATTTGAGACATAGAGGGCTACTTGCATTGCCGCCACATAGACTGCAGCTTTACCAGAGATCTTTTCAAGTCAGTATATGTAAAATCTATAACGCTGTTCCATCTAACATAAAGCAACTTAACTGTGTAGATTTTAAAAAGCAATTAAAAGTTTTTTTGAGAACTGATCTGATATGACTGCGCTTTCCTTAGCTAAATCATCAATGAGTGAGGTTGTTTATTTTGTCTAAAGTTTTTATAATGTACAATAAGATATTTAATAATATGTATTTTTGTTATGTAATGTAATGTTTAGTTTACCGAGGTTGAGTGGAAGATCAAGGGTAGTGTCACTACCTATTTGAACTCCGCCTTGAGATTTCCACTAATACGTTTTTCTTTGGATTGTATTATTTTTTTTTTTATCCGTGTTATGTACAAAGTGGAAATAAAGCCATTAAAAAAAAAAAAAAAAAAAAAAAAAAAAAAAATGTATTTGGCACTACTAAATGGTAACTTTCTTCTTTTCATATACATTTTAGTAGATAATGGCATAAAAATCGAGACTGCTATAATTATAAAACATCCCATTTGTATTTCATAAAAATTGCAAGGCAGAAATTGCAAACTTGTGGCCAAAGTAGTTATCAAACATTCTATAGTGGCCAATCATTTTTGCGCCGACCGTACATAGGGAAATAACCCGTAGAATCACGTTGTTATAAATTCCTGCTTATCTAATTGTTTTAGAGCAAAAATTATGTAGAATTCAAAATTAATTAGAAATTATAAAAATATTTCTTTTTATCTGGCTTTTCGTGAAAGAGTAAAAACGGCTGATGTGGCCATAAGGCATTCAATACAGTTTGAGTTATATTTTATTTTTAAATTTATACATTTTTAGCTACAATACAAAATTTAACAAAAAGGATCTTTGGCGCCTGACATCCGGTAGGTCAGAGAAGAAATTTCATTTTAGAAATTGGGAAAAAGCAAATACTAAAATTATTCAAAAGAACCTAACGGTAAAATAAGTTTGTGTTCAAGAAATGCTTTGTCAACAAATTAATAACAAGCGCCTAAAATTAAAAAAAAACTAAAAAGTTTCCAAAATTCTAAAATAGGTTCTAACATTAAAAAACTTGACAAATTTTTAAGTAAAATAATTTTAATAATAATAGGAATTCCAGATTACCCAAACCGCGCAAGTTCAAGTTAAGATATTAAATGTTTGTTATTACATTACTAAATAAATAATTTTACAATCTTCTAAACCATTAAAACACGGATATAACGAGAAAAATTTTAAATGTTTGTGCGACGGCTTCAACGTTCTATGACAACGATGATTGCGAAAAGGTAAAACAAATGAATGTAAATTCAATAAAACGGAAAAAATTAATTACAATGAAATAAATATTAAGTTCAAAAACTATGCGTTATTATTTATACGATAATCCGTGTCCGCTCTGGCCCTGTAAAAAGTTTTTCTATAAAATGCCTTACAGGGCCATAGCGGACACCAAACGGCGGACACAAAAGAAAAAAAAACGATATTGAAAACCTGGACTAAGGACGTCTTGTAGTATCATAGTAGGGATCTCCCCAAAAAATTTGAAGCGTAAATCTTGTTTCTGCCCTAAGAAAATACCGAAAATGTAAAACGAACACCGGTAACCGCCGTGGCCCTGTAACGAAGTCTTGCAGCGGACACCGGTGTCCCACCTGGCGCTTAATGTGTTAAATTACCGATATTATCGAAAATATCGATAATATCGATATTATCGTAAATATCGATAATATCGATAATATCGAAAATATCGATATTATCGAAAATATCGATAATATCGAAATTATCGATATTATCGAAAATATCGAAATTATCGATATTATCGAAAATATCGATATTATCGAAAATATCGATATTTCGATATATCGATATTGGCTTTATCCAATATCGTTATTCGATATTATCGATAATATCGATATTTTCGATAATATCGATAAAATGTAACAGTCCTACCCCCGACCCCCGACAGACAGACCGGCAGAGCGAGACCAATTTATTTACGTCCTCACCATTCCCCTATTCAACTCGCTAGATTTTTATCAACTGAGACACTAACTCAGTCTCGACTTTCTGAAGTTTAAATTGACAGCGAAGAGATGCATCTTTACCGCTCGCAAGTTTGTTTGGGGTACACATTTTTCAATAGCAACTTGCTGAATATGCCTTTATAATTACCTTCTGAATAGGTAAGTTTTCCAACTTTGCGAGTTACGAGTTGTGGCGAAACTTGTGTGACCGATCCCGAGTTAATGAGTAATTGAAGAGGTCGTGTGTTGAATGTGTGCTACTTGCACAGCTCCATTCAATAAAGCTCGCGTCACCTACTAACTCGAGAGCAAATTGAAGACTTTGTAACATGGCGAATACAATTTATTGCGCTTTTGAAAGACTAAATTGAGACGGCAATTATTAAATAAGACGAGTTTACCGAAATGTGGGACAAAAAAATAAGTCGCGAACGAACTGAAAGGAGGTAATCAGAAGTAATGCTTCGCTTGGGTTATAACCCCGAGTAACTTGTATTTTGTGTACTATATTTTTTTCGCTTTTGACGTTTTCGAGTTTCTCGAGGAGTTGCGAGAGATGTTTTTAAGTTTAAAAACAATTTATAAAAGGGGCGCCTTCTGTAAATAAAGCACGAAGTTTTAAATTTGTTATATAAACGTTGTTGGCTTTTTTGAAAGTTTAAATAACGTTAACGTCGTACTTTTTTTAACATAACCTAAAAATTCGTTCGCACGTGTAACTGACACTAAACTCTGTTACTTGGCCCTACTGTGGATGGCCAGGAGTCAGGACAATAGGATTTTGACCATGCTGGATGCTACAACATTGCAAATGAGTAATAAAACCAAACGTCTGCCTGTTAAAAGTGACAGCAATAAGTTGGGGGAGGCTCGAGAAGGGTGGATTTTGGCTCTTTTTGGTTTTTCGCTTATAACTTGAAAACTAAGAAATTTATGAGAAAAGTTCTTCTACACAAAAATAAAGAACATTAAATTTTCTACAAAAGATATCTCTTAAGTTTTTTCCTCGGGTGACCGATTTAAGCGCTGGCGAGCTTTAAAGTTAAAAAACTTCCAAAATAGGCCCAAAAATGTTTTAGCGCTCATAATTCGAAAATTAAGCACTTTTGGAGAAAAGTGTCCCTATACAAATATAAGATACGTTCAATTTTCTAAAAATTATGTCTTTTGAGTTTTTTTGTCATACGAATAGTTTGGGTGCTAGAGCGCGTAGAAGTTTAGTTTGTATCGAGCATAGCGTGTCTAGGAGGCAGAGTTCAGTGTTTTGCTTATAACTTCAAAACTACACACTTTTTTTAGAAAAGTGCTTCCATATAAAAATATAGTCCATTAAATTTTCTACAAATTATATCTCGTAGGTTTTTTCCTCCAACGAGCAGTTTAGGCGCTAGAGCCCGTTAAAGTTTGCAGAAATTCCAAAATCGGACAAAAAGCTGTTTTTTGTTATAACTCGAAAACTACGCAATTCTAGAAAAAAGTGTCTCTATACAAAACGAAAATACATTTAAGTTCCTACAAATTACGTCTCTTAAAATTTTTCGTTAAAAAAACAGTTGAGAGGGTAAAGCGCCATGAAGTTTAGGGTATATCGGGTATGGATGGCGGATGTGTGAATGCTGAAATACATCAATACAAAATTTTTGATTTTGACCGATACAGGCTGAAAGGACATTGCAAATCAGTAAAAAACCGACCGCTGCCTTTCAAAGTGGCATCATTAACTTGGGGACGGCTCGAGCAGAGTGGGATGTTGCTATTTTTTAGCTTTTCCCTTATAACTTCAAAACTACACTTTTTTTGAGAAAAGTGCATCTATGTAAAAGTAAAGTAAATAAAATTTTCTGCCGACTAGATTTAAAAAGTTTTTACCTCAGACGAACGGCTTAGACGCTAGAGTGCGTTAAAGTTTGAGAAGAATTCCAAAAAAAACTGTTTTTTTGTTTATCCTTTATAACTCGAAAACTACGCACTTTTTGAGAAACTTATTCATATACAAAAATAAACTACACTCAATTTCCTACAAAATATGTTTCTTAGACTTTTTTGTCAAACAAACTGTTTACGTGCCACAGCGCGCGTTGAAGTATGAAGGGCGGTTTTTGGAGGGCACATTTTTATTCCAAAATTAAATTTTTTGTGTATATTTTTATATATTGTAGTAGACCGTTTTAAGTGTCGCATTCGTGGTGGTAAACGCTTTTGAAATTTGATGGGCGGATTTCGCAGAGCGAGCGAGCGAAAGACGACAATATACGGAAGTGCTCGAGAAGGTTGGACTTTAGCTCATTTATTGGTTTTACGTTTATAACTTGAAAACTATGCACTTTATGAAAAAATTTCTTTTATAAAAAAGTAAAGTAAACTAAATTTCCTACAAATTATATATCTTGAGTTTTTTTCTTCAGGTGACGATTTAGGCGTGAGCGCGCGTTGAAGTAAAAAAATTTTGTAAATTGACCAAAAAATTCAACTGGAAATTAGGTTAGCTTCCTATTTCAAGTAGATACACCCTGTATAATTTTAGGTTTTTGCAATCAGGGGGAGCTTCTGAGCGTACTATTGTTAGGTACTAAATATTTCGGATATCTTTTTAGATGTTTTTAACGCATACGCGTACTGTTAGGGCCAGATTAGCCGTTTGTTTGCGCCTTTTCCCCTTTGGACTATATTTCATTTAGACAAGTTTTTAACGTATTATTAACGTATATAATTCCACATGGGCGCTCTCGAGGTTAATTTTCTGAAAACTCGACTTTTCTTGAATATAAACTCAATTACGATTAAAACTCCTCCACTTCTGCTTCCGCGGCGGTCTCATTGTTACAGACAAAGAGCTTCAAAAATTCCGATAGGTATTTAATTTCCAACTTCGAAACTATACCGAATTTTACAATCGAAGAGAGCTTTAATCTTTTTTATTTGATCTTTGAGTATTCGAGACGCTTTATAAAGTAGTCGAGAGTACCTACCGCAAAAATTAAATTTTAAAAATTTAGCCGAATGAGCGGTTGTGGTTTTCGTATATTGTTTATGAACTCGCATTTACTCGCTTCGCCACTTTATATTCACGTAATATAATTTCTTTCTCTTTTACTGCACTAAATGGACGCTAATTTTATTACAATGTACATAAATAGTACGTGCACTCTGTTATTTATTTACATGCAAATAACAATAAATAAATTTTGCTTATTTTTTCCTATAGCATAGCTTAAGTTATAGTAGATTTCGATATTTTACTATTAGGGGCAGACAAACCCACCAATCAATCCCCAATGCTACGCCACTGTTTTAGTTAAGAATGTAGTTTTCCCACACGTGTATTTATTTAGTTTATTCACCGTTTTGACAACCTCAAGCGTCTCCATAATAGTCGACGTCGATTGAATGATTGGCCATCAAATTAACCTTTAATTGGGTTGCGACTCTGTGGGCGATGACCACAAAATTATTTATTTTCTTTGATTTATTGTAAATCACTAGGTCATTAGCAACAAAATATATATTTTGAAATTTTGCATATTTCGAGAAGCTTTAAACTGGACACCCTGTAATAGCCGTGTATAAGACGTATACACTTACTTAACCCTATTTTTACGTAATTTCCAAACAGAAGTTTTATTTTTACAGGAAAATGTACTTTAGGAAAGTTTAAGAGTTAGTTAAAAGAATCATTTTTATTAAGTCTAGAAAGTTTTATTGTGCTCCAGTAAGGATTTCTGAAATATATAAAGTAATGGGGGCTAGGAATGAGGCTTGTTCGTAAATATGTTAGAAGTTTACCAACTGTAACTATATTTGTCCTTCTACAGTTAAATCTTTATTTTGGAAAAGTAGAGTAGAACTTGTTTTTAACTTTTCGCTCTTTCGATATGGATCGCTATTGAGGGTGAGCGGTAGAAAGAGATAGGTGAAATAGACTCGTGGCTAGCTAATTGGAAACATCGTACAAAATAGCAGTACTCAATTATTAAGTAATGGAACTACACGAACTCCTCTGCAATATTTTGAATTAGCAGCCTTTATATTCTTCTCCGGAACTGCCCAAAAAACGTTTAATTGAAGTGAGAAGAGTAGAAATGTTCTTCGGTACTTGAGACCGTTGGTACATAGCGAACCCCCAATCTTACTGTTTGGGGAACTGGACTAACTTAACGAACTTTCGTCTTTCTTCTATAGTTAAACTTTTCTGCGCTTTATTCTCCAATTTTCAGAGCAGTCTGTACTATTCTTCAATAACAGAACTACACGAGCTCCTCTTAAATATTAGGGATTAGGAGCTTCTATATTTTTCAGCTAGTGCGCGTTTTAAAGTTTGACAAAAATCCCCAAATTGGTTTGCTTATAAATTGGAAACGCCCCTCTTTTTGAGAAAGGGTCCGGATATAAAAATAAACTACATCAAATTTTCTACAAATTATGTTTGTTAGGTTTTTTTCAAACGAACGGGTTAGGCGCTAGAGCGCATTAGAGTTTGAGTAAAATTCCCAGATCTACCTAAAAACTAATTTTTTTAGTTTTTCGCTTCTAAATTAAAAACTAAGCACTTGTTGAGGAAAGTGCCTCGATATAAAAGTAAACTGCAACAAATTTTCTACAAATTATGTTTGTTAGGTTTTTTTCTCAGACAAACGGTTTAGGCGCTACAGCGCGTTAAAGTTTGACAAGAATTTCTAAATCGGACAAAAACCGAATTTTTCAGTTTTTCGCTTTTAAATTCAAAATTACGCACTTTTTTTAAAAAATTGTCCTATTTAAACCTAAACTACGCCAAATTGCCTACAAATTATGTCTCTTAGGTTTTTTCACTGAGACAAACGGTTTAGACGCTAGAGTTCGTTAAAGTGCGACAATTTCGAAATCGGTCAAAATACTGATTTTTTCAATTTTTTGCTTGTAAATTGAAAACTACCCACTTTGAGAGAAAAGTGTTCCTATTAAAAAATAAAGTACATTAAATTTCCTACAAATTATGTCTCTTGGGTTTTTTCACTGAGGCAAACGGTTTAGACGCTAGAGTTCGTTAAAGTGCGACAATTTCGAAATCGGTCAAAATACTGATTTTTTCAATTTTTTGCTTGTAAATTGAAAACTACCCACTTTGAGAGAAAAGTGTCCCTATAGAAAAATAAAGTACATTAAATTTCCTACAAATTATGTCTACCAGGTTTCTTCATTAGACGCACGGTTATTGAAAGAAATAAAAATTAGTTCTATAACAGAACAACACGAGCTCCTCTTTGATACTAGGGAATAGGAGTCCTACTAGCATAATGAGGCCCATAATTCTGCTAGAAGGGGTGGCACTGTCTGGCCTTCGAGTTGCAGGCCGTTTTGGCTTTCTATTAAGACAGATCAATAATCGGAAGGATTTCGCAAAATGGGAAGCCACTGTTCTGCATCTGTCTGCACGCGAACAACTTTCGCAGCCGATACTGGAGGATCTAGAGATACAGTAATGGATTAGAACAGTGTAGACTAGTAGATCAGACAGTTTGAATAGTCCAAACCACCGTCACACACTCTACCCAACTAAATGTAAGAATATTTTAGTTGAATTGATGTAGTGACTAGAGCGCTATTTGAAAGAAGAGAGGGAAACGTTCGAAAAGCTTTGAAGTTTCTGCGATATCTTTCGTACATTATTTTCGAACCTTGAAAAGAGATCGTTATTATTATGGTAAATAGGGCCCTTACAAGCTTTTTGTAAATTTTTACTAAAATATTATACAATGTTGTTTTTATTGTTAACTTTAGTTTTTCTCTTCCCAAAAAGTATTAGCGTCTTTCAAGTTGATGTTGCAGCTGCTCACGACAGATGGTCTTCGAAAAAGAAGCTTTTGAAATCTTCTCTTCTCTTACGGTAAAAATTTTCAGCATCAATTAAATCGATTTTTATCTCTTCCTATATACGAGAGCTATATAAAGTTGTCACACTTGGATTACGGTTTTGTTTTCTTTTGTTTTTGATTGAGTAGTTCGTAGGTAGTAGGTACGGGATCGGCTTGGATATTTATTCATTTATCATTAATTTAATCTACCAAAAACATCAATTTATACCTGGATTTTAAGATAGAAAAGTCCTTTATTCATTAATCTTCATTGATGCACGTAAACGGCGCGTGCCGTTGGAAAAAAAAGGAAGACGCTATTATCTAATCTTTATTAGTCGGAAAGAGTAAGATGTATGGACAGGTGTGGGTTGGAAATACGACAGGTGATAGTTTGTAAGTGCTTACTGTTAGGTTTCCGGCTTTGTTATAGAATCTTTTCTTTCCATTAACATAATCTTCCAAGATTTGCCATTTAATTCCGGACGATTACTTCATTTGTTTGCGTTTTAATGAAATATTTCGTTAAATTGCAATGGATGTCAATTAAGCTGCGCTTAATTAACGATATATGGAGGATTAATTTATATTTTTCTGTCTGCCACATTCCATTAGCTTTGCAGTGCATGCATCGAGTACGCTATGAGTCTATTTAGAGCTGGAAAATTGAAAAACGACATCATCCAGGCGATGAAGGTAGATGAGCTCCCTCCAATGCAGTCGTAGCTACTCCTCCTTGAATTTTTCTTTTTAGTCGACTTCGCGTACTTTGAAATAGCAATATCTCAAAAATTGGGGTCTAAAGTTTTTGAGAAGATTTGAGAGTCCCAGTCGATGGTTAGTGTAATAGAAATAGTCAATTAATAAAGAAATGGAAATAATCGTTAACTAGAAATAATGAAACGACTAGGCGGACTGACTTAGAGAAAATTTTGTTTATTGATTGTAGAGATCGGAGAATCTCAAGTTTTTGAGGAGGTTTGAGGGTTCCCATTGTTGGATAGTGTAGGTAATTGAAATAGTCAGTTAATAGGAAAATTGACCTAGTCGATTACTAGAAATAATCATAGGCCTAGGAAATCTAAATTAGAGAAAACTATTTTTAGAGTTCTTAAAACTTGTGGTCTCACAAATTTTTGAGAAGATTTGAGGGTCTCAATTGATAGTTAGTGAAATAATAGGAATAGCCAATTAATAAAAAAATGGAAATAATCGTTTACTAGAAATAATGAAACGACTAGGCGGACTGACTTAGAGAAAATTTTGTTTATCGATCGTAGAAATTGGAGAATCTCGAGATTTTGAGGGTTCTCATCGATGGATAGTGTAATCAAAATAGTCAGTTAATAGGATATCGACCTACTCGATTACTAGAAGTAATCATAGGCCGTGGAAACCTAATTTAGTGAAAACAATTTTTAGAGAGCCTAAAACTTGGAGTCTCTCAAGCTTTTGAGAAGATTTGAGGGTCACAATCGATGGTTAGTGTAATAGGAATATAGGAATAGTCAATTAATAAGAAAATGGAAATAATCGTGAACTAGAAATAGTGAAACGACTAGGCGACTGGCTTAGCGAAAATTTTGTTTATTGATCGTAGAAATCGGAGAATCTTAAGTTTTTGAGGAGGTTTGAGGGTTCCCATCGTTAGATAGTGTAATCGAAATAGTCAGTTAATAGGAAAATCAACCTACTCGATTACTAGAAATAATCATAGGCCTAGGAAAGCTAAATTAGAGAAAACAATTTTTTGAGATCTTAAAACTTGGAGTCTCTCAAACTTTTGAGAAGATTTGAGGGCCTCAGTCGATGGTTAGTGTAATTGGAATATCCATTTAATAAAAAAATGGAAATACTCGTTTACTAGAAATAATGAAACGACTAGGCGGACTGACTTAGAGTAAACTTTCTTTATTGATCGTAGAAATCGGAGAATCTCAACTTTTTTAGGAGGTTTTTGAGGGTTTCCATTGATAGATAGTGTAATCGAAATAGTCAGTTAATAGGAAAATCGACCTACTCGTTTACTAGAAATAATCGTAGGCCTAGGAAAGCTAATTTAGAGGAAACAATTTTTAGACATCTTAAAACTTAAAGTTTCTCAAACTTTTGAGAAGATTTGAGGGTCCCTATCGATGGTTAGTGTAATTGGAATAGCCATTTAATAAAAAAAAAATGGAAATACTCGTTTACTAGAAATAATGAAACGACTAGGCGGACTGCCTTAGAGTAAACTTTCTTTATTGATCGTAGAAATCGGAGAATCTCAACTTTTTTAGGAGGTTTTTGAGGGTTCCCATCGTTAGATAGTGTAATCGAAATAGTCAGTTAATACGATATCGACCTACTCGATTACTAGAAGTAATTATAGGCCGTGGAAACCTAATTTAGTGAAAACAATTTTTAGAGAGCCTAAAACTTGGAGTCTCTCAAGCTTTTGAGAAGATTTGAGGGTCACAATCGATGATTAGTGTAATAGGAATAGTCAATTAATAAGAAAATGGAAATAATCGTGAACTAGAAATAGTGAAACGACTAGGCAACTGGCTTAACGAAAATTTTGTTTATTGATCGTAGAAATCGGAGAATCTTAAGTTTTTGAGGAGGTTTGAGGGTTCCCATCGTTAGATAGTGTAATCGAAATAGTCAGTTAATAGGAAAATCAACCTACTCGATTACTAGAGATAATCATAGGCCGTGGAAACCTAATTTAGAGAAAACAATTTTTAGAGAGCCTAAAACTTGGAGTCTCTCAAGCTTTTGAGAAGATTTGAGGGTCCCAATCGATGATTAGTGTAATAGGAATAGTCAATTAATAAAAAAAATGGAAATAGTCGTTAACTAGAAATAATGAAACGATTAGGCGGACTGACTTAAAGAAAATTTTGTTTATCGATCGTAGAAATTGGAGAATCTCGAGATTTTGAGGAGGTTTGAGGGTTCTCATCGATGGATAGTGTAATCGAAATAGTCAGTTAATAGGATATCGACCTACTTGATTACTAGAAGTAATCATAGGCCGTGGAAACCTAATTTAGTGAAAACAATTTTTTGAGAGCCTAAAACTTGGAGTCTCTCAATCTTTTGAGAAGATTTGAGGGTCCCTATCGATGATTAGTGTAATTGGAATAAAGAAATGGAAATAATCGGTAACTAGAAATAATGACAAGACTAGGCGGAAAATTTTGTTTGTTGATCGTAGAGATCGGAGAATCTCAAGTTTTTGAGGGGGTTTGAGGGTTCCCATCGTTGAATAGTGTTATCGAAATAGTCAGTTAATAGGAAAATCGACCGAGTCGATTACTAGAAATAATCATAGGCATAGGAAAACTAAATTTGAGAAAACTATTTTTAGAGATCTTAAAACTTGGGAATTCTCAAATGTTTGAGAAGGTTTGAGGGTGACAATCGATGGTTAGCATAATAGGAATTGTCAATTCAAAATACTTACCAAATAAAACTCGTAGAAAAGTTTTATGTTTCCAAAATTACGATTGGTTGTTTTAGAGGTATTTTAAACGTACATTATACGTTTATTTTGAGTATAATTTAGACGTTAAATATACGTATATTTTTTTAAATTTAATATACGTTGTCGTAAAAAAGTATAATAATTATAAGTTTAAACTACTTTTGGTAATAAAACATATCTTACATTTCCGTATCTTACTCGTTATTTTATTACGTTTATTATACGACAAAGAACTTACGTACAGTTAACAGTTACAGTTAAAAATGGTTACGTTTAAAAGATACCTACCAATTGTACACGTCTAAAAAATATACCAGATACGCATATTACACCACGTAGACGTATTTTTTACGTATAATAAACGTAGATGTGTTTATTGGGTAGTCATTCTTTAAAAACCAGATACAATCGACCACATTTTTTGTTAATTAAACATTTCGTGAATTAACTTCGATAGCTTTGACAGGTTTATACTTATCGGCGAGACGCCAAGAGCGTTTAAATCAGATAATGAGAATTTCACACATACATTAATGCCTCTTAATAATAGGAATTAATCTTAACGTATGTACTAATGTTGCAAATGTGTAATTAAGCAGTATTAGCATAAGCTCGAGCGAGGGTTGTTTTCATTTAAAAAAAATTGGGATTTGATTAGAAATGTAAAGAGTAAAGAGTCGGTCTTATTTAGAGAAGTTGTAAAAGTTTTTCGCCCTTTTTCTTCTTCCTTAAACTCGTTTTAAAAAAGGCTCATGAATATTATAAAGCAAACAAATTTTGGGGGAAATTGTAGGTCATATTTTACCATTTATTCGCCCACCGAATAAAAATCAACCCCCCAATTTTATTACACTTAAGTTGTTAACGATAGTTATTACTATTTTTTTGTACTTTAATCTTATAATCGAGGCGGCGATGTAATTTTTTTACTGTCATTTTACAGTTTAGCGTTTGTGGTTTACTCTTCCGTAAATGAAGGCAGATGTTTCAAAATTTACACATGCTCCAGTTAACATTTCTACTTTGCATAACTATACCAACTACACTTGAGTTGAGCATAACGTTTAAGTGAGTGGATGCTGATGTAAATTAAAGCACATGCAAGACCCTCCTATACTAAGTTTTTAATTACTATCAAACAAAATAATTTCGAGATTTTTGCATTAGTAGACAAATTCGCAACAGTATACGTGTAGTTTCATTTTAAAATTACCCTTGTGCGTAACTGTGGCATCTTTGCGGCGTCGACTTGTAGATGCCACAGTTGGGCCCATTGCATCTCCTAATTTTACAAAATAGGCCCCTTATGATTAGTGCGTCGACTTGCTCTAGAAAATTTTCAAAAGCGCCCAGAGACACTTAAGAGGGGTCTTTCGACATTCGAAATCGAAAAGAGCCATTTTCGTTAAAAGATCTAAGATTGTGTAAACGAAAACACGACTATTGTTCTGGAAACGCACAGGAAGTCAAATGATGAATCCGTTATTAGGTACCTAAAACATTCGTATAATTAGTTCAAGGCTCGAGGGGAGGCGGGTAGCGTATCGTGGATAAAGAATTAATGGTACTTCCTACCGTTATAATTTCTTAAGCAAAAAAGGGCGACAATGATGGTTATTTTTAACAAAAACTGGTTTGGAGCCCCTAATCGAGGATTAGCTCTTATTTTCGAGCAACAAAGATGTATCTTTAATTTCAAAACCTTCCAACAGAACCAGATAAGGTTTTCCGTTGTCTTGTGATTGTACTGATGGGTTGATGCAGTTGATGCGAGTTACTAATGTATCAATTCCGGTGGACAAGTAAATTTTGTGGACAAATTTTCGACTTAAGCGAGAAGCTTCTGAAATGAAGCAATTTTATTATACGTACTATACGAATTTGGGTCTTTTTTTATTTCTACTTGTCGAGGCTTGTATAAGGTACACTTCTAACAAACACGTTATAATGGTAAATAGAGTGTATTTCCTTGCCCTCATTAGACCTGCAATTTATAACTCGTTATTAAAATGTTACAAATGAGTTACGGTTTTAAGGAAGGGTTAATTTGATGCACTATTTTATTCCTTACATCCCAAATTAGCATGACTATATAAATTTTTATACTTCTCCATTCGAATAATTTATCATGGTGCAGGTAGCGACATGGATAATGATGTGAATGTGTATATTACGTGTGGTTCTTTAATTTTTTTACGATGTGCGCGCTTTGCTTGTATTAATAAAAAGGATTAAGAGTTTAAATTGAATATGTTTCTTATACAAACTAATCAGAAGAGTTCGTTTAATTTTTTTTCTCGTTTTCTTATATTACCATTAGCAATATGTCAGTTGTCTCTTACGATTTTTATAACCAAAACTCTTCTGAGGCCACTTCCAGTTGGTATTTCGGTCGTCAACGACAACCTGGGCAAATGCTAAGTTTCCAAAAGAAGCTTGAAACGATCCACTAATTTACAATTATGCAATAAGATAAATTTAAGCTCAAACATGCTTATAGAACGTACAGAATGTGTAGCAAGCTGAAGGCCCAACAACTTCAGAAGAAAACAGCAAGTGGTGTTAAAAGAGACTGAGGTATCCACCACAAAACTGTAAAATGATCAGAAGACTTAAGAGCAGCTTACTGGTACTTAAAGGACCCATATTGCTTAATGTCCACTAATATAAGGCCTGCAAGTTCTCAGCAAAAAGACAGAAATTGAAGTTTTAAAAGACGTGAGAGTACCGCGTATCTACTATCGATTGTAGAGCGAGCTAAACACTTAATAAGCAAATAAGAAGGAAAGTAACGGCTTGCTGGTACTTAAAAGGGCCTATATTGCTTATTATCCACTAATATAATGCCTGATAATTGTTAGTAAAGAAGCAGTAAGTTGAGTTTGAAAGGACTTGAGAGTACCGTGTATCCACTACGCACTGTAGAGCAGCTAATGACTTAATTAGCAAAGAAGAAGGAAGTAACAGCTTGCTGGTACTTAAAAAGTCCCATACTGCTTATTATCCACTAATATAATGCCTAATAATTGTTAGCAAAGATGCAGTAGATTAAGTTTGAAAAGACTTGAGAGTATCGTGTATCCACTACGTACTGTAGAGCAGCTAAAGACTTAATAGGCAAAGAAGAAGGGAGTAACAGCTTGCTGGTACTTAAAAGGGCCCATATTGCTTATTATCCACTAATATAAGGCCTGATAATTGTTAGTAAAGAAGCAGTAGATTGAGTTTGAAAAGACTTGAGAGTACCGTGTATCCACTACGTACTGTAGAGCAGCTAAATACTTAATAGGCAAAGAAGAAGGAAAGTAACGGCTTGCTGATACTTAAAAGGGCCCATATTGCTTATTATCCACTAATATAATGCCTAATAATTGTTAGCAAAGAAGCAGTAGGTTGAGTTTGAAAAGACTTGAGAGTACCGTGTATCCACTACGCACTGTAGAGCAGCTAATGACTTAATTAGCAAAGAAGAAGGAAGTAACAGCTTGCTGGTACTTAAAAAGTCCCATACTGCTTATTATCCACTAATATAATGCCTAATAATTGTTAGCAAAGATGCAGTAGATTGAGTTTGAAAAGACTTGAGAGTACCGTGTATCCACTACGTACTGTAGAGCAGCTAAAGACTTAATAGGCAAAGAAGAAGGAAAGTAACGGCTTGCTGATACTTAAAAGGGCCCATATTGCTTATTATCCACTAATATAATGCCTGATAATTATTAGTAAGGAAGCAGTAGATTGAGTTTGAGGAGACTTGAGAGTACCGTGTATCCACTACGTACTGTAGAGCAGCTAAATACTTAATAGGCAAAGAAGAAGGAAAGTAACGGCTTGCTGATACTTAAGGCCTGATGAATATTAGTAAAGAAGCAGTAGCTTGAGTTTTTAAAGACTTGAGAGTCTCGAGTCTCGTAGCGTATGTGGCTGACGACACATTTTGAGAACCACTGGTGAATAAAAGTGAAATTTTTACTAACTAATACTAGAGATTTGCCGAAACTTGAGAATTCCAGTATCAATCTGTGTTGTTAACTTGTAAAAACTATAAACTAAAACGTACATTACTACAACTTTATTCTTCTGTTTCGACCGCCACATAAAAGCTACCACACTAACTAAAATCAGCTCTTTTCTTTTAACCGTAGTGTGTCACTTTTAAGTTGTTTCAAAACAGACTTCTAGTTTTCAGATTAAAGATAATACGATTTGAATTGGTTTAGTGACGGCTACTTGATTGAGTCGAATAGATAAGTAGGTTTGCAAGCGAGGATTTACTTTTTGGTGCTACAAATACAAATCACTTAAGATTTCGAATGGAGGTGAAGTTTTGTTATTTTTGCATACCTAGGCTAATGCCGTGATGGAAGTCGCCGTTTGAAATTTTTATTTTATTTTTGAAACCATTTTTTAAATTTGCACAAATAAAAATCGATCTTCTTACAATCCCGAAAGCTATGGAAGTGATTTACAAGAATGTAATGGAAATTTAATTTGTAAAAGTTGAGGATATTTTCGAATTGTGGCTTAAGTTCGAGATGGGCCAATTGTGATCGGCTTCATTTGCATTATTTAATCTGCCCTATTCACACGGTGACGGTGTGCCCTGAATACGCCTCTTGTGGTAAGAAACCTTTTAGGAGAGCTTTATAGTTCCTAAATGTCGCGTGTCTCGTTCTTTTGCTCTCGACTCGTGCCTTCGATAAAATGAATTCTTTTTAGACGAAAAAAGTCTTTTTGACTACTACCCTGCTTTTGTTTTTAAGGGGCCGAACGCGATGCACTAGATCTTAAATCGTGTCTAGGTGGTGCCAAGTGTTATTATATACTCAATGGTGGTGCTTAGAAGTGTGGTGCTCGCCACACTGCCCTCATTTTATTTTTAGATGCAGTTGTAGACGCACTATCTACCATTTTGGTTCTGAAACGACTTATTATTGTTCAAGAAGGGTCACGTATAAGCGAATAAATTTAAAAAATTAAAATTATAATTCTTAGGTAACTTTGAAACTGATGGATTGTAGATAATACGCACCACACCCTTGTAGACGGATATAAACCGTATTTAATGAGTGCCTATTCTGCTGCCGGATGTACCCTACACGTCCTACACCTCTGGACCGGATACGCCAGATGTCCCGTGAAAGAATATACACAAATTTGATCATTCAAAAGCTAATGGGTTGTATACTAACTGGTGTAAGCCCTTTCGTAATGTAAACATACAAAGTTGTTGAAGTAAACGCAATAGTTGTCCTTTTAAGCACGAAATCCTCCACGAATCCCAATTTAAATGGAAACAAAAGCGCAATTTAAACAAAAACGACCCACGACTAAAAAGTTAACACACGAAGCTCTCGAAAGCGGTCTTTTTTGTCCTTATTTGAATCCACAAAACAATAGGTAAAAGTATAGAAATTTGATCGTCTCGACCGTTTCCGTTTCACAAATTATTACATTTGGCTGCTTTCTTTTTAAAAATAAAAAAAGAGCTAAACTTATCGCTTATATAAAGAACGAATTTCAAGAGAAATAACTATCAATTACAGTAATTTGGTATTGATCGAATTGCAGAGAATTGGAAGGATGAAAGTTGTTTGGACGTGTTTCAAGCTATTTCCACTACTTTTGCTTATTTGGTGTCTTTCGATTGGCAACAAATTTGAATCGATTTTCTTAAATATAATGTAATTTTGGCTTCTTATTTTTTTTCTCTCCCCGTTTATTTTCTTGTCAATCGCGTACGAGATTTTTATTTACTTTTATAATCCACCCAAAGGCAAACATAAATTCATCATACCGACATTAAATTTTGAAGTTGGGATGTTTGTACTACATAATATTTCGTAATTTTTTATAAAGATCGATCGACTAGTGACTAGTGAGTAGTTTTAGTCCAACCAATCCACTATGTCGTTTAAAGGTGGACGTAAATTCTTCATTTGCACAAACAGAAATTGTAACGGATTAAAAAGTTTTTCGCGTTTTTTCCTTTAACTGGTCTCATACTGAAAAGTAAGCCAGATACGGCAAAACTGCACGGAACATTTTTTATAGCCCGGAAAATTCCCTATCAAAAAGTTCTTGGCGACTTTTTTCTAAAATTTATAGTTTCGACGTCGAAAAGAATGCTGGATTTCTGCATGCTGCACAACCTGGTAGTAACAAACACATTCTACCAACACAAAGAAATACACAAGATCACAAGAGAAGTTAAGAGTAGGGGAGAAAAATCTATAATTGACTACGTATTAGTAGAAAAAGATAACAGAGGGGCAGTAATGGACACAAAGGTACATAGAGCAGAAATTGGAAGTGATCACTATTTAGTAGTATCTAAAATTAAAGAAAGTGTAGAAAAGAAAATAAGTACGAATACAAGAAAGGCAGTAAGTACGCAGGCTAACATAAAAATATACAAACTTAGAGAAGAGGCTACTGCTAAAAAGTATGGGAAATTAGTAACAGAAAAACTGGAAAGACAGGAGAATGACGAAGATATCATGCAGCTATGGAACGTCTTCAAAAACACATTACTAGACGCAGCTAAAGAAGTGTGTGGAATGAACACAACAAGGAGTAAGAATAAACAGACGGCATGGTGGACAGAAGATATAAAAATGCAAGTGAAAGAAAAAAAGAAGGCATGGAAGAGATATTTAAGCGAAAGCACGGAACAAAACTACAACAAGTATAAGGAAAAAAGGAAGGAAGTAAAAGAACTAGTGCAAAAAGAAAAAAGAGATAAATGGAGGAAGTTTGGAGAAAAAATGGAAATAGACAGTAAAAGTAACCAAAAAATATTTTACAAAGTACTCAGAAACGTAAGAAATAAGAATAAACAAACGGAAAATTACATAAAAGATAAAGAAGGAAACATAATAACAGAAGAGACAGAAATAATGGAAAGGTGGAAAGAATATTTTCAAAAACTACTGAATGAAGGAGCAGACACTAACACAAGCAATGAACAAATAAGCACAAAGGAAGAAGACGATGAAGAAATAATAACCACGGAGGAATTAACAGATACGATAAGAAGACTGAAATATGGAAAAGCACCAGGATCAGATAAAATAGCAGGAGAAATGATAAAGAATATGTGACAAAAAGGAGCAGAACTACTATTGAAAATTTTTAATAAAATATGGCAGAAAGAAGAAATACCAGAAGATTGGCAGACAGCCCTAATAGTGCCCATATACAAAAAGGGGGACAAGACAGAGTGCAGTAATTACAGAGGAATAACACTGCTAAACACAAGCATGAAGATGTTCGAACAAATATTAGAGAAAAGAGTAAGGGAGAAAATAGAACGAACACTAGATAGCGAACAAAGCGGTTTCAGAAGGGAAAAATCAACGCAAGACCACATCTTCACAATTAAACAAATAACGGAAAAGGCAATAAAAGAGAAAAGAAAAGTATATGTGGCGTTTATCGATTTGGAAAAAGCCTTCGACAGAGTACCAAGAGAAAGGGTATGGAAGACGTTGAGAGAGAGAGGTGTCAGTGGCAAGATAATAAGACTAATACAAAATATTTACAAAAATAATGTTAACAGGGTTATAAGAAACAATAGACAGTCGGATACCTTCAGCACCAATGCAGGATTAAGGCAGGGAGGAGGACTAAGCCCACTGTTATTCATAACGTATATGGACGTAATAATTAAAGCCTGCAAACTAAAAACAAGAAAACTAAAAGTCGGACACAGGAAGCTACAGGGGGTGGAGGTGTCTATAGGGGCATTCGCGGACGATATCGTAGTGGTCGCAGAGGAGGAGAGGGACTTGCAAGGGAATTTGGAGATATGGAATGCAATACTTAAAGAACATGGGATGAAAATAAACAAAACAAAAACTAAAGTAATGGTGATAGGGGAAGAGCAACAAGAGATAGAAATAAGGATAGTAGAGAGTACAATAGAACAAGTAAATAGCTTTCCATACCTAGGAGTAACAATTCATCAAACGGGGACAGAAGAGGCGGAAATAAACAAGAGAATCGAGAACACAATGAAACTATATTATACCATGAATAGGACCTTTATAAATAGAAAAGAAATATCGAGAGAAACAAAGATGAAGATATACAAGGCAGTCTACCGCCCTGTGTTGACCTATGGTAGCGAGTCTTGGGTGCTGAATGAAAGACAGAAAAGTAAAATACAAGCAGTAGAAATGAAATATTTGAGGAGAGTCAAAGGAGTAACAAAGAGAGACAGAATAAGAAATACGGAAATAAGAAAAGAATTAGGAATGGAATCGACATTAAAATATATAGAAGAAAGGCAGCTAAGCTGGTGGGGACACCTACAAAGAATGAAGGAAGATACGCTAGTGAAACAGATATGGGAAGCTCGAATAGAAAAAAATAGGAAAAGAGGAAGACCAAGGAAAACATGGGATGCAACAATAGCGGGAATATTGGAAAGAAGGAGAAAGACATGGAGGGAGGCAAAGGAGATAGCGAAAAGCAGAGGGGAATGGAAGAAGTTCGTGAGGGAGGAGAGTGAATAGTGTAGTATATAATATGTTTGTACTTGCTGTGTGCACATATTTTGTTTTTTTTCTGATGGAATTATAATATTATGTTGTTTTAGAACTGTACACCAGAAATGGTAATACACAGTAAAAGATTAATAATAATAATATAGTTTCGACATGAGAGTCTTCCAAATGCGCGCGCTAAAATGCTGTATGTGATGCGTACTTGACTTGCTGGTCGGCGTCGGCTTTATTGGCAGTTGTGCATCATGCACACACGTTTTCTGAAAATTCATACAGTATCTAGATACTAGAAGGAAATTTTAGCGATTAATTTCGATTGTTAATGCTAAAAACAAAAATCGTCGACTATAAATTTAATGTGCACTATTGATCGCAAAAATGTGAAACTTCCTTGCCTTTTTTAAAATCACACCGCTTTCGTTAACCCGTCCTGTATGTTTGCTATCGGGTGTTAACAAAATGGCCTCTTACACGTCTCCTAAATAGCCCATAACCCTCGATGCGCGATAAAAATTATATACAAAGCGCTGATACGTTGAGTAGATTGTCAGTGCATTATTAATATTTCCATCGTCATTTTCGTGCAAATTTGTATCCAATTTTTCACACGCGATTTTATTCACTTGTCACTTCAATTTGAAAAAGTAACAAATTACAACAAACTCATGATTTAAATGTAAAATATTGTCGAGGTAACTTACAACTTACAAATTGGTCTTGTGCAATATTTATATAAGGATTAGCGGCACAGACTTACTTCTGCAATATGTTTCTATTCAAATACTTTATATCAATAGTTGGCATATTTGATCTACTATCATTGTCGTGAGCTTCGACCTAAATCCTCCTCGTTGACTCACGCTCTGATTATTCAAGTAGCCTAGTTTCAATTCTTGACGATTTAAACTTTCAAATAGAAAGTTTCATTCTTAAAATATAAATTTTTATTCTTTGAAAGCGGTCTTGTGTATTTTGAGGACGTTTGACAAGAAAATACCGGTGGGTCCGAAAAAGAAATAAAAAAAAGAAAAAGAATTTCAATGTCTTTGTATGAGTGACATAGTCACCTTACGATTACCAGGCGAGGGACGTCGCATTTCGCCACTTCGAAGTCTACTTTTGGGTGCTCTGGAGCCCCCCCCCCCCTCTCATGAAATTTAATTTAAACCAGTCACTTCGGCGAAATTTTAATTCGGTGGATATTTAAGTAACCACCCACCCCCACGCACTACTCCACTAACGTCGTTTTGATTATTTTCGTCTATTATTAGACGACGAAGTAATCTCGGTGTAATGAAACGCATTTGAATGTAAATCAAAGTGTTAAAAAAGCGTTTACAAATTGAATACAAACTTCATTTTAGCGTCGTGGACTATTAACGCGTCGAGTTGAACGGCGCCATCAAGTCACGTAATCGTATTTATCACCTTTTCTGACAAGATGTAAGCACCACACTAAAGTAAAGCTATCCGAGGAGAAGAAAGAGACTAATAAGTAACGTGCGATGTTGTTTTAACAATTTTTTATATCCTGCACAAAAAAAGATTGGAATGAATTGGTGCGCGTTTAACGGACGTCTTCATTAATATGGTCCGGGAGGCAGCGTGTACTTTTACGAAACGATAAAGTACGTGAGAACGTGAGTAATAAAACTGATGGCTTGCCACTCCTAAGCGCCAGCATTAATTTGAGGGTGGTTCGAGAAGGGTGGAGTTTTGCGCTTATAACTCGAAAATGAGGCGCTTTATATAACAAGTGCTTCTATCGAAAATAAACTACTTCTAATTTGCTACAAATTATATCTCTAAAGTTTTTCTTCTTATACGAACTGTTTAGGCGCTAGAGCGCGTTAAAGTTTCAACAAAATTCCAAAATCGGCCCAAAACTATTTTATCGGATATAACTCGAAAACTACGCACTTCTAGAGAAAAGTGTTTTTATAGAAAAATAAGGTACCTACATCTAATTTCCTACAAATTATGTCTGCTAGATGTTTTTGTCAAACCAACAGTTTAGGTGCTTGAGGGCGTTTCTGCTCTTTTTTCCGTGGTACTTGTAACTTCAAAACTAGACACTTTTAGAGAAAAGTGATTCTATACAAAAGTAAACTCTATAAAATATTCTACAAATTATAATTTTTAGGTTTTTTCTCTCAAACGAACGATTTAGGCGCTAGAGCGCATTAGAGTTTAGGAAAATTTTCATATCTGTAAAAAAATGACATTTTCAGTTTTTCGCTTCTAAATTGAAAACTAGACACTTTTAGAGAAAAGTGATTCTATACTTAAGTAAACTATCAAATTTTCTACAAATTATATTTTTTAGGTTTTTTCCCTCAAACGAACGATTTAGGTGCTAGAGCGCATTAGAGTTTAAGAAAAATTTCCAAATTGGTAAAAAAATCTGACATTTTCAGTTTTTCGCTTCTAAATTGAAAACTAACCACTTTTAGAGAAAAGTGTTCCTATACAAAAATAAAGTAAATTTAATTTTCTACAAATTATGTCTTTTAGATTTCTACTGCAAACGAATAGTTTAGGTGCTAGGGCGCGTTGAAAAGTATAGCGCATCGAGAAGGTTAGAATTTCTGCTCTTTTTTTTAGGTTTTCGCTTATAACTTCAAAATTTAACACTTTTTGAGAAAGGTGCCTCTATATAAAAGTAAACTACATTAAATTTCTTACAAATTACATTTGGTAGGTTTCTTCCTCAGGCAAACAGTTCAGGCGCTAGAGCGCGTTAAAGTTCAGAAAAAATTCCAAAATGTGCTAGAACACTTTTTTTGTTTAGCGCTTATAACTCGAAACTATGCACTTATAAAGAAAAGTGTTTATATAAAAAAATAAAGTACATTCAATTTCCTACAAATTATTTCTCTTATATTTTTTTCATCAAACGAACGCCGTTTCGTAAAAATAGGAGAATAAATATAATACAGGTTGGCCCATGAAACGAGCATTTCAAAGAATTTTTTTTATTACAATATTTTTTTCTCCCTCTCTCTATCAAAATAAAAGTGAAATGGCACATTTTATATATTTTTCGATCCATTTATAACTTCTGTTACAAAATATAGTCAGTTATTTACTTTTGGCTCTGCTCAATAAACAGTCGAAAGTGCGTGTATTAGTTATAACCAGCCGAGATAGAGCTTTGAGAGAATCAAACCACTTTAGTAAATGCTGGTGATTTTAGTCAAAACGGAATCTCTTCCACACTTGTGATAAGTGATAAGAGATGGTCGATAGTGGAGTGGATAAATATCCACAACTGTCTGACAGTCTCACGCGATGAATTTAAATTCGGAATACAACACAAAGATTTCAATTTGTGCTCTTTTCTTGTTACTTTTGTTATTTTTTGTTATATTTTACTTGTTTGTTGTCTCGGTGGTTTACCGACATGTTGAAAAACACGTTTAGTTATGTAAAGCGACATTGAACTCGTCGGTTGCAGTTCCGCTTTTAACAAATTTCAACTTTTATCGAATTAACCCCAAATATAGTAAAGTCAGTCTCGCACATTTTTGGTTTACGAAATGAACCTGTCCGTAACCGTAAGGTGTAACTAAAATTTTCAACAAATTGGAAATTTACTTCTCACCTTTATTATTACTTCCCATTTTCGCGTATCTATAGTAATACGATATAAATTATTTGTTTAACCGACCCTTTAAAACGTACAAACAAAATTGAATGTTTCGTGTACCTTAAATTAAATATAATTTAGTTTATATTTGTAACCGTGCGACACCAAAATAATATATATATATATATCTGCTTTGTATCCTTAGGCGTTATAGGGTTCGCTTAAAATTAAATTTGAAATCTCGCCTCCCTCTCGCATAAGCCAATTTGAGACTCGGATTTATAATCAACTAAAATGACATTTTATCGAATATTTACCCTCACGTAATCGATTTCGACAATAAAAAAGTTTTTTTGAGAATTTTTCCCTCGCGTCGTATTAGAACTCTAATTTTTTGACGTAACTACGGATCTGTTCCGTCCGTTTCTCTTCCGTATGTCGCACTGTTTGATGGTTTTCCACTCTGGCGAACTTCCTGTCAGGTTGTGCTGCTAATTGAGTCTACAGTGTGTCTGTATACAATAACTCCTTTTTAATTTGTCTGTCTGCCTGATCCAGCCTTCAATTTCGTCGATAGCCAGCTGGTTTTGGTCGTATTAACTATCACCATCTGATCGACTGTCTTTTACTACCGCTGGACTGACTGGTCATTCGTCTTCTCCCCGTTTGCCTATTGCTGTTTGATTGGCCAAGTCTTGATTGATTTATCCGGTTGCTAGTCGTCGTTCTTCGCTCGTATCGGCTAACTAGCCGACTGCCTGCTGCCTGTCTAAATGCCGGTATTATTTGTCCTACTCGGTGCTAATCTGGCCTGTTTGACCAAGAGTCCAAAGTATCGAGGTATCGAAAGTATCGGAAGTATCGAAAGGATCGAGGTATCAGAAGTATCGAAGTATCTGTTCTTCTGTCCTACTCTGTGGATAATCTGATCTGTTTGTGGCTTGTCTACTTATCTCACTAACTGGTAGTCTACACTCGACTGTTGACTCGCATATCTGCTTTGCCAATATGCCGGATTGTTGGTCTTTATCCGATTATTATCTATTCGCCCTGCTGTCTGCTGTTCTGTCCTACTCGGTGGCTAATCTGGTCTGCTTGTCTATTGTCTACTTATGTCACTAACTGGTAGTTTACACTCGACTGTCGACTCGCATATCGGCTTTGCTGATATGACTGAATGTGGGTTTTAGCCTATTGTCTATTCGCCCTGCTGTCTGTCCTGTTATACTCGGTATTTAATATGGTCCGCTTGCCTTTTGTCTACTTATCTGTAAAATAACTGACAGTCTACTACACTCGACTATCGACTCGCCTACCCGCTTTGCCAATATGACAGATTGTTGGTTTTTATCCGATTAGCCCTGCTGTCTGTTCGTCACTCCTGCTCGGTGTATAATCTGATCTGTTTGTCGCTTGTCTACTTATCTCACTAACTGGCAGTCTACACTCGACTATCGACTCGCCTACCTGCTTTGCCAATATGACCGATTGTTGGTCTTTATCCTATTATCTATTAGTCCTGCTGTCTGTTCGTCAGATCTACTCGGCGTATAATCTGCTTGTCTCACTAACTGGTAGTCTACACTCGACTATCGACTCGCCTACCTGCTTTGCCAATATGATCGATTGTTGGTCTTTATCCGATTATCTATTAGCCCTGCTGTCTGTTCTCCTCTCCTACTCGGTGTATAATCTGATCTGTTTGTCTCTTGTCTACTTATCTCACTAACTGGCAGTCTACACTCGACTATCGACTCGCCTACCTGCTTTGCCAATATGACAGATTGTTGGTTTTTATCCGATTAGCCCTGCTGTCTGTTCCTCACTCCTACTCGGTGTATAATCTGATCTGTTTGTCGCTTGTCTACTTATCTCACTAACTGGCAGTCTACACTCGACTATCGACTCGCCTACCTGCTTTGCCAATATGACCGATTGTTGGTCTTTATCCTATTATCTATTAGTCCTGCTGTCTGTTCGTCAGATCTACTCGGCGTATAATCTGCTTGTCTCACTAACTGGTAGTCTACACTCGACTATCGACTCGCCTACCTGCTTTGCCAATATGATCGATTGTTGGTCTTTATCCGATTATCTATTAGCCCTGCTGTCTGTTCTCCTCTCCTACTCGGTGTATAATCTGATCTGTTTGTCTCTTGTCTACTTATCTCACTAACTGGCAGTCTACACTCGACTATCGACTCGCTTATCTGGTGTGCCAATATGACCGATTGTTGGTCTTTATCCGATTATCTATTAGTCCTGCTGTCTGTTCGTCAGGTCTACTCGGCGTATAATCTGATCTGTTTGTCTCACTAACTGGTATTCTTACACTCGACTGTCGACTCGCCTATTTGCTGTTCCAATATGATCGATTGTTGGTCTTTATCCGATTATCTATTAGCTCTGCTGTCTGTTCTCCTCTCCTACTCGGTGTATAATCTGATCTGTTTGTCTCTTGTCTACTTAACTCACTAACTGGCACTCTACACTCGACTATCGACTCGCCTATCTGCTGTGCCAATATCACCGATTATTGGTGTTTATTCGATTATCTATTCGCTCTGCTGTCTGTTCTTCAGTCCTACTCGGCGTATAATCTGATCTTTTTGGCTCCTGCTTACTTATCTCACTAACTGGCAGTCTACTATCGACTCGCCTACCTGATTTGCCAATATGACCGATTATTATTGGTGTTTATTCGATTATCTATTCGCTCTGCTGTCTGTTATTCAGTCCTACTCGGCGTATAATCTGATCTGTTTGTCTCATTAACTGGTAGTCTACACTCGACTGTCGAGTCGCCTACTTTCTTTGTCAATATGACTTAATGTTGGTCTTGTCCGATTGTCTATTCACCCTGCTGTCTGTTCTTCAGTCCTACTTAGTTTTTCGTGTTCTTAGAGTACAAGAACGCCAACAAGTTGTTGCATTTTAATTAAAAATATCGAACTCAATCCTCTCAAATTGACGCATAAATGTAAAGGTGTCTGTTATGCGAGTGCAGGGCACATTTTTTGCCGAACGTCTAAGTAGGTATTTCGTGGATTTTATTATTTTATATATCGAATGTATTCATTGAAAGAAATATAATAATATTTATCTTTGGGAAATGTTTGAAATCCGAATATGTTGATATATATTCTATTCTATACTAAAAGCATCGATAAATCTACGGAATTTGATTGTTCTTTCACTTTTTAGTTGATATCACTTCAGTTCTTGTGGGAGAAAAAAAAGTCTTTTTTTAAGTCGGTCGCTAACTCTTCCAGCTTGTAGCTTTTGAATCTAACAAAATAAATGTTTTAACGCCGATTAATTAATTCAAAGTTAGGGTTTTGTTTATTTTAATCTTCTCTTTGTACTAAAAGAGAGAAAAAAAGTGTTTTATAACATGGCAAATAATTAAGAAAAAGCATATCTCTCTCGTGTAGACTTTTGTTGTGATTTAATGACTCTCCGAGTCTTATCGCGAAATAATTGAAAACTTGCTGTCTATTTCTAAATGAATCGATAAATCTTTTCAGTGTCTTTTATGGGGAAGTTTCAATTTGTCAAATGCATAGGCAGGCATATAGCGTCGATCTATCCATTTGTACGGTCCGCCATTGGCCATTGTTTGGGCCTATCACCTCTCCATCTAATCTCTCATTTATTTTTGTAACTAATCGGTTGTAAACTCACCACTACTCGCAGTTCTATTGTTTGAATTGTATAAATGAGCGACTTTGAGCCTACAAACCTTTTGTACACTCGTGCTGGCTACGAACGAAGGAGAATGTTAACGAAAAACTTAGAACGAACGTCCCGTCTAAACTATCGTAGTTCATAAAAAATTCCCTTCTGGACTTTTTTAGGAAATTTTCTGTTCTACAAAAACGGCCCTCTTCATTTTTTCGTTATCTCTCTTAGTTTTGACAGTAAATGGTACTTTTATTGGCTTACGCGTATCTCTAATCTCTAAGCAGTGTCCCTGTGCCGACCGTTTGGAACGTAACGCAGAAGCAAATTGGCACACGGAGAGGCGGACAGATAAAATTACAAATTCGCCTCGTATTTCGGACGTAAATACTAGTTAGTAGCCGCGATTACGATCGAATTGAAGCACGAAATAATAAGTACAACGTGTCGAGGAGTATTAAATCGATATAACGAAAGTGTTGCAAATTACAGAAGCAAGTCACATTAATAAAGCGATACGTCGATCGTAGATATTCCCACCAGCCACACCACTCACTATATCATTCAATACGCGAACATTTTAATCTGCCAATAAATCTTTCATTTGCCTTTATTTTGTGTGGACTCGAAACGAAAATTTTCATTTCGTCTGTTTGTATTAGGAAAACCCTTTCGCTATTATACGTATTTTAAAATGGATGTAAATTTTCTCTTATCGTTTCTATACTTTATTTACTTGATCCGTTCGTCCATTCAAGCAGATGGTAACATTCTGTTGCAATAAAATGATTTAAATCGCGATGCAAAAGCTCACAGTTTGGCAAAATTCCAATACGGTCTTATAAAATTTATTTTTAATAAATAGATACCAACTTCTCTTTTACAACATTGTAACATTGTTTTTTCTTTTTAGTCTCTTTATTATTGGAAAACGAATGATTGTGTGTCAGCGGAAATAGATGAGGGGCACACTAACGGCGCTTTTGCTAGTGGATTTATGCAGAGTAGATACCTATAATAGATATGCTATGCTGATACAAACCTGGCCGATATCTCCAGAAATATTCCAAAATTTCCCGTTAACTCCCTCTGCAGTTTAAATTTCCATTTTTATTTATTTAAGAAGCTGCAGTTAGGACCCTATTTAACTTGGGCGTATTTTAACTCTAGATCTTTCTAGATCTAGCAAGGCACACACGTTTAAGATTATAAATTAATATCTGCAACAGAAACGTCCTACTTGTGCGAGTGTTGTCAAATGTAGCGGCTTTCGTGATGTAATACGTCCTTTAAGAAAGTGGCTGGACATTGAAATCGCGACGATTTTTTTTAACTGACCCGAATCGTAATAGAACTGGATTTATAAAAATTTTAACCAGTCCCTGCTAGTAGATAGTTACTTGAGCCTTAAAAATGCACTTTTAATTATTGAGGTCGCCTTTTCAATTTTAACTTCAAATTGATCCACTTTTTCTAAATTTCCCCGTTTATAATTATTGATTACCTTCGATGTTTTTTTGTTAAATTAATAAAAGCGTACATTTTGAAAATTGTTTTACCTTGTAATTTCCTGATTAAAGTTTGCTGCGCAGACCATTTTTTTGTTATTATTAGCAAAGTCCCGAGTACCGAGTATTAATTTATTATGAAATAAGGGCCGGATTTAAGAGATGAAAGTTTGAAATACTCGAATATCAAGTATAGGCATACGGAACTAATAGTCCCCCGGGAGACAGCGTGCACTTTTTATAACGATAAAGTACAAAATTTATAACGATTCGGGCTGGAGAACATTGCAAATGAGTAATAAAATCGGCTGTCTGTCACTTCCTTTTTCTCAACAGGGTTTTTGCTTATAACTTGCCAACTACGCACTTTATGATTAAAACTCTTCTATATGGAAATAAACTACATTAAATTTCCTACAAATTATGTACCTTAGGTTTTTTTCCTCAGACAGTCGGTTTAGGCACAAGAGTGCGTCAAGTTTGACAAAAATTTAAAACTCGGCCAGAAAACTAGTTTATTGGTTATAACTCGAAAACTACGCTCTTCTAGAGAAAAGTGTCTTTATACAAAAAGAAAGAACATTCAATTTCCTACAAATTATGCCTGTTAAATATTTTTTGTTAAACGAATAGTTTTGGCACTAGAGCGAGTCGAAGTTTAGTGTATATCAGAAGTAGAGTGCCTAGGAGGCAGAGTTCAGTTTTACGCTTATGACTTCGAAACTATACACTTTTTGAGTAAATTGGCTTTATACAAAAAGAAAGATCATCAAATTTTCTACAAATTATATCCCGTAGGTTTTTTTTCTCGGACAAGCGGTTTACTCGCTAGAGCACGTTAAAGTTTGCAAAAGTTCCAACATCGGCCAAAAAGCGGTTTTATTGGTTAAAACTCGAAAACTACTCACTTTTAGAGAAAAGTGTCTTTATACAAAAAGAAACTACATTTAATTTTCTACAAATTGTGCCTGTTAAATTTTTATCGTCAGACGAATAGTTTGGGTGCTAGAGCGCATTGAAGTTTAGTTTATATCGGGCGTAGCGTGTCTAGGAGACAGAGTTCAGTTTTTCGCTTATAATTTCCAAACTCTACACTTTATGAGAAAAGTTCTTTGATATAAACGTAAAGTTCATCGAATTTTCTACAAATTATATCTCATAGGTTTTCTTTTGCGGACGAGCGGTTTAGGCGCTAGAGCGCGTTAAAGTTTGCAAAAATTACAAAATCGGCTAGAAAAGCTGTTTTTTGTTTATCACTTATAATTCGAGAATTAGTTAAGTACGCACTTTTAAGGCGGTTCTATACAAACAAATGAACGGATAGAGAAACAAATGAGCGAGTAGACATGCAGATGAGACTGAGATACAGGTGTATAGATGGGAATTTAACGGGTATAGGCAGGATCTGCGGCGAGTACATGGGTAGACGAAAGAGTAGACTCCAACCGGGGCGCGTGGGTCGAAAGGCAAATAGAGACGGTGCAACAGATGTGCAGATAGAGAGACAGGCAAATAAGCTGACAGGAGAGCATGCCGGTAGGCCAGGCGACCAAATAAATAGGACATTTTGTGAGGTCGGTCAGTGGCCCAGTAAAGCAGTATATTATCTTGGGTTTATCATTACTAATTGGGCCCCTTTTGGAACCGTTCGTCCTAAGCTGCACTTAACCTTTCATTCGTATGTAAATCTGTTGTGAATACTAATTAATTAATTAAATGAAACAAATGAATAACGTATTAACCTAAATTACTTATTCTACGAATATTTTTTGTGTTCTAATTAAATTTGTTCTTTTGTTTTAGGTGAGTGCGAAAAAAATATTTTTCCGAAGTTGGTGAGTGATTTATTGAAATTTTTATAACGCGTACGCGCTTTTTTTTTAAATAATGGTTTTTATACTCTTTTTATTCGCACACAGCAACAAGTGAATACTGCCGTTTACTGGTGCCGTTTAGTCTGAAAAATACATAAGGGTTTTGTCGGGTTGTATTTTATTTATGCTAATCTAACAGTATTGTACTTTCTATTCAGACTGTTTTTTTATATAAAAATTTTTATCGGAAAATTCGTCGGAACAATTTTTTGGGTTTCGATTTTGCTTTCTAATAATATAATCGAACAGCGAGTGATGGCCAGCCTGCTGTCAATATTTCAAAAAGTAATTGTTTACGTAGAAAATACTTGACAGTTGATCGCTAATCCGGATTAATGAGAAAGCCAAGTCGGCATTAGTGAGGGGGAACCCCCGGCCATTTAACACGAAATTATTCTGACGTATTATCCCGGTTAGTCCGTGCAGTTCGTAAATGGTGACATAAAATGTAAAGAAAATGCTCTTTTGTGGTAAGCGATATAATAATGGCAATATTTTTATTTTTTTTATCGATCACTTACTATATACGTCACGGGTGTTTCCGAGAGGGCGTCGAAAAATAAACGTAATCGGACAATCCAACCCCATACCACCTACGGCTTGATAGGGTGTAAAAGCGGCGTCTGGAAATAATTTTTGATCCGATCTTATACACATTTCCTCTCGAAGCATCGCGGGCGTTAATTTAACTAAAATTCTTTTAATTAATTATATTCTCGCAAATTCCGTATAAGTGTTAAACACGCCACAAAGATGCTTAAAACGGTAACAAAATTAATTTTAATGGGACTCAAGGAGGTGTTTTATTGGCTATATGTTTTGGGTTAAAATTGTTGAATTTTACAAGTTTGGCGAGATGTTAATTAATCATTTTTCGGAACGTAATCGCGAAAATTACGCACCAAGAGTTGTTGGTGCGAGAGAGTGGCCGGATTCGCGAGTGCCTTTTAAAGTCGAATTTATTTAATGTTTTATAAGCGCTCGAAAACTTGAAGAGAAGACTTCTCTCGTGTAGTTAATCTCTCTATTTCGTCGAAATTTTAAGACCATCAATCAAGTGGCGAATTTTGTGATTTTCTTCCACAGCGCGATGATGATAAACTACTTGATAATAAACATGGCAATCTATTTTGCATAATAAATAATTTGAAATTGTTGGAGAATATTAAAAAGAATTCTTTAATTTGAATTTGTGGTGGGCACGAGGGCACGGAAAAACTAACACTTCATTTAAATTTAACGCAAATTGCCTTTTTTAGTTTGCGGTCTAATCAACTTTTGTTGTGGATAGCTGTTATGTGTTATGTATAGTATATACAGCATGTCTCAATTGGTGCATCCAGGTCATATTATGGGTGCGTCGTTTGTCCACAATCCTATTTCATCAAACTACGCTACAATTCTGCTTTAATGGGTCCCCTGTCTGTCCACTTATGGTTCCAAATAAGCAGAACTGATGATAGACTATCTCAGTGCCGTAAAAGCTGAGCATCTGCCTACAATATGTGAGGATGATTTATTATCTTTCCGGCAACCTCCTTACCATGTAGGGGTTGATTATATAGTTCGTAACATTTTTGGAGAGGACAACGGCCATCATTAGGCCATCGACTCTACCTTTCCCTCCCTCTCTTCTTTCTCCCTGAGATAGTGACTCTTTCAAGCTGAGATCTCCGAGAAAGTGAAAGGTTATAAACTGAAGGTTTATATTTTATATCTTCAGTTACGCCCTTGTACAGTAGTTAGTAGTATGTAGAATTTTTTGGAGGGGACAATGATTATCAGTAGGCCATTCTCTCTCTTTATTCTCTACATATCCTTCGCCATCTATTTCCTCTCTCTCCCCCTGTCTCTCCATCTCACCATATGCCCTCCCATCTTCCTTCTTATCCGCTCTCGTTACCCCCACCCCATCCCCTCTATCTGAGATAGTAGTTTGTTCAAAAGTAGATTTACGAGAAATTGATTAGATTGGAGCAAGTCGCGTTGGGCCCGTTAACGTCTTCTGTCGCAAGGTTTCTTTTGATCAAACTGTAGAGGTCCCAAGAGCAGGTTCAACGCCGCTGAATGTCCTTTTACAGCTGCATTTTCTGAATGACTTTCAGTTACACCCTGTATAATAGTAGGTAGAATTTTTTAGAGGGGACAATGACCATAAGTAGGCCATTCTCTCCCCCTCTTTTTCCTCTCCCCCCTTCTCTCTCTGTTTCCCATCTTCATTCATCCGCTCTCGTTACCTCTCTTCTCCCTCTATCTTTGTTTGTCTATGTTTTTTCAAAAGTACATTTACGAGAAAGTGGTTAGATTGGGGTAAATCGCATCGGGCCCAGTTAACCCGTCTTCTGTCGCAATGTTTCTTTTGAATAAACTGTAGAGCTCCCAAAAACAGGTTTAGCGTCGCTGAAGGTTTTTGGATGCTCTTTTTTCAACTGCACTTTCCGAATGACTCAGTTACACCCTATATAATAGTATGTGGAATTTTTTAGATGGAACGATGGCCATCAGTAGGCCATTATTTCTCTCTCCTTCTCCCGTACCATCACTACCTTCCTTTGCTTCTTTCTCTCTGAGATAGTGGCTCTTTCAAGCGTAGATCTCCATGAAAGTGGTTGGATCGGGGTAAGTCGGGTTAGATTCGGTCATCCTGTCCTCTGTCTCTTCTTCTGTCTTCCAATAGGTTCTGTGCCCGTTTAGGAGACATCCTGCAATGTTTCTCTTGATCAAACTGTAGCGGTCTCTAGGGCAGGTTCAGCGCCGCTGAAGGTTTGTGGATGACCTTTTACAGCTCCAATTTCAGGATTACGGGATCACCTTGAGTGACGTCGAATCTTTTTGAGAGGACAATGGCCTTCTGTAGGCCTTTCTCCCCCCTTTTTTTGCTTTGCCTCCGCCTCTCCCCCTCTCTTCCTCCCCTTCTGGCTCTCTCCCTGAGTTAGTAGCTCTTTCAAGCGTAGATTTTCATGAAAGTGGTTAGGTCGCGGTAAGTCATCTGTCTCTGCTTCTGTCTTCCAATAGCTTCTGTGCTCGTTTAGTAGTCATTCCGCAATGTTTCTCTTAATCAAACTGTAGGGGTCCATAGAGCACGTTCAGCGCCGCTGAAGTCTTTTGGATGGCCTTTACGGCTCCAATTTCCAGATTACCTTCAAATTTTTTTGAGGTGACAATGGCCATCAGTAGGCCCCTTTTTTCCTCCATCCTCTTTCCCCCCGTTTTCCTATGCTTCTCCTCCCGTTTCCACTGCTTCTTCCCCCTCCCCTCTTCCTTCCCTCCTGCCCCTCGCTCTTTCAAGAGTAGATCTCCGAGAAAGTGGTTAAGTTGCGGTAAGTCGGATTGAGTTCGGTTACCCCGTCCTCTGCTTCTGTGGTTCTGTGCTTCCAATGCTTTCTGTGCCCGTTTAGGAGACATTCCGCAATGTTTCTTTGGATGAAGGTGTATAGGAGTATAGGCTGGGCGGATCGTTAAATTTCACAATCGACAATCGATTGTTTCAAAAACATCGATTGTTACGATTAATCAAACAATTGATTAATCGGATAATCGATTATTATAAAAACTATTCGGACATCGATTAATCGATTAAAACAACGATTTTTTCTCCCAGCCCTCTATAGCCCCCAAGAGCAGTTTCGGGGCCGCTTAAGGTACTTGGAAAGCCTTTTACAGCTTAGATTTCAGGACGTCTGGCTACTCAGTGCAGCGTCATCGGGTTGTACACAGAAAGATGTTGCAGATTCTGAGGGCACTCGCTCGTTCCATATTAATCTTAGCTCAAGTGGATATTGCAAAAATCTCCGCTGATAGCTGCAGATTGCAGGGTGATGGATACAGGCTTTGGGCGTATTTTCGTATCGTGTTGTTGGCGTTGCCGGCGAGCCACCTCAATTTTGCGCCGCGTTTACATTTATCCCCTCCCATGCGGTGTCGAAATCTCTTAAATGAACGATGTAGGGGAAGTCCATTGAAATTTTTTGGTGCGACTTTCGTTTGATCCGAGATAAATTCGCTTATCTACCTCTTCTTTCATTTTAAGGCAAATCCAATTACGCTACTTTTACGAAATCCACAAATCTACTTGACACATTCGTTTCGTTCCCAAAAAATATAAGATTGCCGAAGTCAATTCCCTTATATTTTAAGTTGGCCAATAATTAAATTGGACTTGGATTTACTTCTCGAGTATTTTGCTATACATTATACGTTGTGCTGACCCGTTTGGACCTGTTGTATAGGTGTTTTAGTTAGTAGTTTGTATATTACTCGGAAATTTAATTTGGTGGAAGCTTAATAATATAACTAACGAACAAGTTTAATGCTTTGTGTGTACATTCAACATAACTGTTTTGTATAATTAGTTTCAAAACTTTTTATCAGTAGGTACGTAGGTAGTTAAACATTCGTAATTGAAACTAATCGATTTTAGATTATAATACATTAACATTTTGAATTCATTATCGTTAGTTAATAACAAAAAGTTGTTCTTAAATAATTATTTGCTCAATTTTGTTTTCTAAAAACGTTTTTGAGGCAATCGTTAATCCGTTTCTAATTTGAAACCGCTCGACGCCGCTCGTCGACGTTCGGTTTGAGTCGATCGAACGATTTTCTCATTTTTAATTCAAATTATATCCTTTTTAAGCAAGATTTTTCAGGAATATTACAGCCAAAAATGAAGTTTGCACCTTTGTTAATATTAATGAGCCGCCCACACAAAAGGGCGCCCACACACACGAACCCTTATACAATTCAAACACTTCGGTCGCTCTCTCGTCAGTGTTCGTCGGTTTGGCTTCTTTTTACCGCTCGGTTTAGTAATGACGTCAATTAATTTAACAATTTTGATTTTACGCAGTAAGTTGGCGTATACCTAATTGGATTAAACCGTAATTTTAACGAGAAAAACTTCATATTAAGGAAGCGAATTCGTATTGGGCTTCGCTTAAATTACAATTTTATGAAGAATTGCATCAAATAGAGTAAGTTGATCGAGTCTCGTTTTAATAAAGAAGTTGATTGGGTGTATAAATATGCTTGGAAGGTTCTAATAAAAACGGCCGATGTGATGTGTCTTCAAAACCACTTAAAATATACAGGGTGGTTTTGTGGTTTATTTAAAAATAGAACAGCTAAGCGCATTTCCGGTTAAACTGAAAGTTGCAATTTAACATGTTTGGTATCATTAGACAGGTAATCTTACGATGTCTTAAAAAATCGTAAAATATACAGGATGTTTTCAAAAACTCATTTTGCTTAGCTAATTTCCGGTTTAACCGGAAGTGTTTTTTAAAGCAAAATTATAGAAAATAATAGATATTTATGGAATAAATGAATATACCAACTTTGCAATTAGAAATTTTAATTATTAATTTTTGAAATTGTGGTCTTCAAAAAATTATAGCTCCGGATCTGCTCATAGTAAATGAACCAAACAATGGTGTTTAAATAAGAACTTCTATATCTACAACATATCAAAATATAGACCAAACGGCCGCGGCCGATTTTGAGAAAATCAGCTTTGAAATTTTAGTCAACTTTGGTCTGTTAAAAGTAGGCAATTTTGAAACTATTTTAAGAATCTGCTCTAACAAAACTAAAGCCCTATATTTTGCCTACGCATTCCTGTTTTTATATTTTTATAATAATAATTATCTCCAAAGTTATAACTAAAAAACTAGAACAGTCGTTATACCGACAGCCATTTTGAATTTAATAATCTTCAATTTCCCATCTTCTTTAAAAAGTTGCGAAATATTCAACTTTATTGAGTAAGTTGGATGCGTCACGTTCAAAAAATTATTAAAAACAGCCTGTTGGTAACTTCTATGTAGTTGATAAGATCAATAATGTAGTAAAATAGTACAAAAATAGTATTATTGGGATAGTTAAATTTCAAGACATATAATTTATATAAAATAAATTTTATCTACTGTAGAAATGCCCAATTTGGATTGGTATATTGGATCTCAAATTTCATTTTATACAATTTTTATTTACAACCATTGATTTTTCCTTATTAGTTATTGTGTCCCCTTTTTTTTCCACCGACTGGCGCATTTTAATGCAACAGTGTTAGGTATATTGTGTTTAAATACGTATGGCAGACAAGCTGCCATATAGTAGTAGATTAAGTACTAAAGCTTGGACAAAGTTTTAAAAGCAATTCGTTGTACAAATTTGTCAAAAATGGCCCCAGAAATTTTCAACAATTGAATTACGTTAACGGCCAAAATAATCAATTTTGGGGAAAGTAGTAAATGTGACGTTTACTGAGCTAGGTAGACACACGGTATAAATCGAAAAAGCTAACAAAAATCTATATTTAGGACTTTAATACGCGCTGCTTCAATTTTCAATGCATCGATTCTTATGTGGGCAGCATTTTGTTCAATACCTACCTTTTAGTAGCTACACAAGTGTTCTATAATCAGGGTCTCTCTGAAGGTGGGGGGACTACTACTCCGAGCCTCGCAATATTAGGGACCTCACCTTGGCAACTCTGGATGTTAGACAAAAATAAAAGGGAAGGCGAAGACAGACATTAGGACGAGTAGAAAATATTGAATCCTCAAATGCGGGGGCCCCGTAATTCTCCAACAATATTTTCTGTTTTTTTGAAACTATTATAGTAGCAATTTAATTCTAAACTTGTCTACTTTCTTTTTGGAGACACTATCAATCGCTATTAAAATTCGTGAAACCGTATACGTGGTCCATATCGGGATAATATCACGATCCATATTGATGGTGTAGTGTAGGGTATGCCTTAAGTAGAATCTTACTTTTTTCTAAAAAAAATACGTTTAAAACAGTTTTGGTAACGCTGATGCAATCAGCCATCAAGTTCTAGTGCTGTTAAGTTGAATTATACCGTGCTTTGATTTATTAATTCACCACTGAAAAAAGACCCAAAAGAAGAGTATAAAAAGACAAAAACCAAGACTAAAAAGAGGCCCAAACCGAGACTAAAATATGACCCAAACCGAGACTAAAATATGACCCAAACCGAGACTAAAATATGACCATAACCGAGACTAAAATGTGACCTTAACTGAGACTAAAGAGAGGTCCAAACTGATACTAAAAAAAGACCCAAAAGAAGAGTATTAAAAGACACAAACCAAGACTAAAAGAGGCCCAAACCGAGACTAAATTATGACCTTAGCTAAAACTAAAGAGAGGTCCAAACCATGACTAAAAAAAGACCTAAATTGAGACTAAACAAATACCCAAAACCGAGACTAAAATAAATATGACCTTAGCTAAGATTTAGGAGAAGTCTCAACCGAGACTAAAAAAGGCCCAAAAGAATAGCAAAAAAAGTCACAAACCAAGACTAAAAAGAGGCCCAAACCGAGACTAAAATATGACCCTAACCGAGGAGACTAAATTATGACCTTAGCTAAAACTAAAGAGAGGTCCAAGCTGAGACTAAAATAGACCCAAACCGAGACTAAAAAGAGGCCCAAACGAAGACTAAAAAAAGACACAGAGACTAAAAAAATACAGAAACCGAGACTAAAATATGACCTTAGCTGAGACTAAGAGAGGTCTAACCCGAGACTAAAAAAAGACCTAAAGCAAGACTAAAAAAGACACAATCGGAGACTAAAAAGGTACCTACACCAATACTAAAATATGACAGCTGAGACTAATAAAAAAGGTCTAAACCGAGACTAAAAAAAGCCCCAAACCAAGTCTGAAAAGAGGCCCAAACCAAGACTAAAATATGACCTTAGCTGAGACTAAAGAGAGGTCTAAACTGAAACTAAAAAATGACCAAAACCAAGACTAAAAAAAGACACAAACCGAGACTAAAATATGACCTTTGCTGAGACTAAAGAGAGGTCTAAACCGAGACCTAAAAAAGAGACCCAAACCAAAACTTAAAAAAAAAACAAACCGAGACTATAAAAAGACCAACTCTTGTCTCGTTAGTTTTGAGAAAAATCTCCAGCGTGAATTTTTTGTAGATGTCTTTTCTATTAGTGGCCGTCGGTCGTCTTACTTGCCGAAATGTTTGGCTTAAACCGTTCTTTCTTCTTGGTCGTTTGTGCATTTTTCCCCTCCTTAAAATGTCTGCACGTTCAACTGTTGGACTTGTTTCAGGGTCGGCCTTAGGGTGTTCGGCTGTTCGGTCCTCGGGCAAGTGTCTTTTTTGCGTCCAATGGGTTTGAAATTGGGGAGGAGGCATTGCTAGAAATGGTCATAGCACCGCAGACGCCAGTTTCTGATTGTTCAAGGTCAAACGGCTCAAAATGGAAGTTTTGGAATTTTAGTAGCGATTGACAGTTTCTCCGAAAAAGGTGTTTCACAAAAACAAATGTTTAGTTTCATTTCATTTGTTATTCGGCTGAGGTCGCGCGCCCGAAGGGCGCTTAGTGATAAACGCATTAATTAGTTAAAGAGATGCATCATTTAATCTTCGACAGTAGTTGATACTTGACCATGTCAATCTTAGTTCGTGACTTGTCATGTCAGGCTGTACGTGATATGTGATAGGGTCTGGCGCAAAGTACCCCTAAAACTTAGCGCCCTCGAGCGACCCCCCTCGTTGAGACGGTCGATTCCTTATCTTTTTTTTAATGCCGATAAGACTTTTCTTAATTTTTCCCGTCTTGATCGTCATCGGGAGGGCGGTAGCACAGATTTATATAAATGGCGAATTTTGTCATTTTTCGCCACCTTTTCACATCAGATGTTGTCACTCAATAATTGGTGTGAAGGGACCAAAGGACACGCTTTTTTGTCGAGTTCAAAAACCCTAATAATTGACGACAGTGTATAAAATTTATCGTTCTGCATTTAATACGCCACTTGATGGCATTTTCAATTATTTCGTAATTTAAAAAAAAATCCGAAACCGTTTCACTATTTTTCGTGTGGTTATCTTTCTCTTTTTTTTTTAAAAACCGAAACAAGACCTTTTAATTTAATATTTTGCGCTCCCTAGGGATAAATTTGTATTAAAAAAACACATTTACCCTTTTCCAAACCACACACACATCGTGCATACACTTTTGGGAGGGCACGCAAAATTAATTTTAAATGTTTTTCTCCGCAAGTTTATCGAATTTTAATAAATCACAATTTTAAAAAGCATCCTGGAAAATCCCCGTGAGCGCATCCTATCTACAAACACAAAAAAAACGCTTCCCCGACTAATATAATAAGACTAGAAGGATGATTGATTTAAGTTTGAGCGAGTGGTTCGAATTGCGCGTAATTAAAATTGCATCGGTTATTTTTTGGGGAAAAATAAACTTTTTTTTCTTTGCGTTTACGAATCTAACAATACTAGCACTAGCAGATTACGAAATATCAAGTCGACGAGCGCCACTTGCAAGCCTCTACCGCGTGACGTTTCAGTGACGTTCGCGACGTTTTCGATTGTGATTGGTAGTTCTTTATGAGAACGGGGTATCAAACTGTTTTGACCGTATAGTCGAGGAAGTTGAAATTTAGTCGAGTCGTAACTATTGACGCGTCGGGTTTGTTTCATTAATTTTCTTAAGTTTTATTTTTGGTATTTTTCGTATTTCTAGTTTTTTAATTTTTGTGACTTCAACGGATAAAATGGTGATATTTTCCGTATTTTGTTTTTGTGAAGAGTTGTTTTGTTTCTCGCGATGTTAAAATAAAATTTTTTTTTCCGTTTAACCTAAAAAAAATAGTTGCAACAATTTGACGTGTACTTGCAAGAATGTAAGAAGAAAATATAAATTCGTCGCATGTGTGGGCATTTAAATAAGAGTTGCATTGAAACTTTGAAATAAATTATGTTAATTACGCAGGAACGTGTTAACATTTAAAGGATTTATTAATTGTTTATTAGGAGGTTTACTTTAAAAAAAAAAAAGACAAAACAACCAGCGACTCGTGAAAAGAAAAGAAAAGTACACACAAAATAAAACGGTACTGTTCGATACCGGTAGCAGTTGGAAAACAAACGATGCCGATCTATTTTGTTTTGATTGCAATATTTAACTAGCTCCAAAAAAAAAATTTTTTTTAACCTCAAATGACATGCTGCGTCTTGTTGAACCAAAGACCACAAATTTAAAACTCGCGATGGGCGTTAAAATAAAAAAAAACGACTTCAGTTGGTGGTAATTAGTTAATTTGTGTGTGCAAATTAAATACCAAACTCAAAAAAGTTCGGGTAACTACCGCATATTTTTTTAAATTGGGCGTAAAATTGCGTTTCAAAAAAAAATTTACGTAAAAAAGCCCCGATATTTTTTAGTGCGCTAATTAACGACACGTTACGGTAATTAAATTGTGTTTATGTTAAGTTTAAGTTTATTAATCGGTAATTACAGTGTTTACCAATGTGATTTGTTAAAAAACGTATATTTTTGATATTTGACTCGTCTGTGATAATTTTGAAATTGAAAAAGGATTAAAAATGAAAATTAAAGTACCTTGTAAAATTTGTGAAGTGAGCGTGGATCACAGCAAGTTAGGATTAACCTCCAATTGTACCCATACACAATTTAATTTCGGATTTTCGCCGTTCTTTTTTCCGCCTCTAAACTTAAATGGCATTCCGGTGCAGAATACACTGATAAGAGACGTTATGTTTGCAGCATATCTTTTTAAAGGTAAGATTTTGGACTTTGATTTAATATTTCTATACGGGGTGTCTACTTAAATGTCTCAAAACGTGCGTAAAGCGCCACTTAAAGCTTTTAAACAGACTCATTAGAAACTCATTTTCTCCATCTACAAATCCTTACAATTTGAGAATCTTGACTTACCGGTCGTTAAAGATTGAGCGTTTAAATAGTGCATGAGAACTGGGCTTTTACGTTCAAAAGTCCGATAACTTTAAAACGGCTAAGTTTAGTTATAGGGAATGCTATGCCCAATCGAAAGGCAGTTAAATTCTGCATCTAGTGACGATCTTAAAAGTGGCCCTTACAATTTGAGAATCTCGACTTACCGGTTGTTAAAGATTGGGCGCTTAAATAGTGCACTAGAACTTGGCTTTTACATTCAAACGTCCGATAACTTTAAAACGGCTAAGTTTAGTCATAGGGAATGCTATACCCAATCGAAAGGCAGTGAAATTCTGCATCTAGTGGCGATCTTAAAAGTGGCCCTTACAATTTGAGAATCTCGACTTACCGATTGTTAAAGATTGAGCGTTTAAATAGTGCATGAGAACTTGGCTTTTACATTGAAACGTCCGATAACTTTAAAACGGCTAAGTTTAGTCATAGGGAATGCTATACCCAATCGAAAGGCAGTGAAATTCTGCATCTAGTGGCGATCTTAAAAGTGGCCCTTACAATTTGAGAATCTCGACTTTACCGATTGTTAAAGATTGAGCGCTTAAATAGTGCACTAGCAGTTGACTATTACATTTAAACGTCCGATAACTTTAAAACGTCTAAGTTTAGTCGTAGGGAATGCTATACCCAATCGAAAGGCAGTGAAATTCTGCATCTAGTGGCGATCTTAAAAGTGGCGCTTACAATTTGAGAATATCGACTTACCGGTTGTTAAAGATTGAGCGTTTAAATATTGCATGAGAACTTTGCTTTTACATTAAAACGTCCGATAACTTTAAAACGGCTAAGTTTAGTCATAGGGAATGCTATACCCAATCGAAAGGCAGTGAAATTCTGCATCTAGTGGCGATCTTAAAAGTGGCCCTTACAATTTCAGAATCTCGACTTACCGGTTGTTAAAGATTGAGCACTAGAACTTGGCTTTTACATTCAAACGTCCGATAACTTTAAAACGGCTAAGTTTCGTCATAGGGAATGCTATACCCAATCGAAAGGCAGTGAAATTCTGCATCTAGTGGCGATCTTAAAAGTGGCCCTTACAATTTGAGAATCTCGACTTTACCGATTGTTAAAGATTGAGCGCTTAAATAGTGCACTAGCAGTTGACTATTACATTTAAACGTCCGATAACTTTAAAACGTCTAAGTTTAGTCGTAGGGAATGCTATACCCAATCGAAAGGCAGTGAAATTCTGCATCTAGTGGCGATCTTAAAAGTGGCGCTTACAATTTGAGAATATCGACTTACCGGTTGTTAAAGATTGAGCGTTTAAATATTGCATGAGAACTTTGCTTTTACATTAAAACGTCCGATAACTTTAAAACGGCTAAGTTTAGTCATAGGGAATGCTATACCCAATCGAAAGGCAGTGAAATTCTGCATCTAGTGGCGATCTTAAAAGTGGCCCTTACAATTTGAGAATCTCGACTTTACCGATTGTTAAAGATTGAGCGCTTAAATAGTGCACTAGCAGTTGACTATTACATTTAAACGTCCGATAACTTTAAAACGTCTAAGTTTAGTCGTAGGGAATGCTATACCCAATCGAAAGGCAGTGAAATTCTGCATCTAGTGGCGATCTTAAAAGTGGCCCTTACAATTTGAGAATCTCGACTTTACCGATTGTTAAAGATTGAGCGCTTAAATAGTGCACTAGCAGTTGACTATTACATTTAAACGTCCGATAACTTTAAAACGTCTAAGTTTAGTCGTAGGGAATGCTATACCCAATCGAAAGGCAGTGAAATTCTGCATCTAGTGGCGATCTTAAAAGTGGCCCTTACAATTTGAGAATCTCGACTTTACCGATTGTTAAAGATTGAGCGCTTAAATAGTGCACTAGCAGTTGACTATTACATTTAAACGTCCGATAACTTTAAAACGTCTAAGTTTAGTCGTAGGGAATGCTATACCCAATCGAAAGGCAGTGAAATTCTGCATCTAGTGGCGATCTTAAAAGTGGCGCTTACAATTTGAGAATATCGACTTACCGGTTGTTAAAGATTGAACGTTTAAATATTGCATGAGAACTTTGCTTTTACATTAAAACGTCCGATAACTTTAAAACGGCTAAGTTTAGTCATAGGGAATGCTATACCCAATCGAAAGGCAGTGAAATTCTGCATCTAGTGGCGATCTTAAAAGTGGCCCTTACAATTTCAGAATCTCGACTTACCGATTGTTAAAGATTGAGCACTAGAACTTGGCTTTTACATTCAAACGTCCGATAACTTTAAAACGGCTAAGTTTCGTCATAGGGAATGCTATACCCAATCGAAAGGCAGTGAAATTCTGCATCTAGTGGCGATCTTAAAAGTGGCCCTTACAATTTGAGAATCTCGACTTACCGATTGTTAAAGATTGGGCGTTTAAATAGTACATGAGAACTTGGCTTTTACATTCAAACGTCCGATAACTTTAAAACGTCTAAGTTTAGTCATAGGGAATGCTATACCCAATCGAAAGGCAGTGAAATTCTGCATCTAGTGGCGATCTTAAAAATGGCCCTTACAAGTTGAGAATATCGACTTACCGGTTGTAAAAGATTGAGCGTTTAAATAGTGCATGAGAACTTGGCTTTTACATTCAAACGTCCGATAACTTTAAAACGGCTAAGTTTAGTCATAGGGAATGCTATACCCAATCGAAAGGCAGTTACATTCTGCATCTAGTGGCAATCTTAAAAGTGGCCCTTACAATTTGAGAATCTCGACTTACCGATTGTTAAAGATTGAGCGTTTAAATAGTGCATGAGAACTTGGTTTTTACATTAAAACGTCCGATAACTTTAAAACGGCTAAGTTTAGTCATAGGGAATGCTATACCCAATCGAAAGGCAGTGAAATTCTGCATCTAGTGGCGATCTTAAAAATGGCCCTTACAATTTGAGAACATCGACTTACCGATTGTTAAAGATTGAGCGTTTAAATAGTGCATGAGAACTTTGCTTTTACATTGAAACGTCCGATAACTTTAAAACGTCTAAGTTTAGTCGTAGGGAATGCTATACCCAATCGAAAGGCAGTTAAATTCTGCATCTAGTGACGATCTTAAAAGTGGCGCTTACAATTTGAGAATCTCGACTTACCGGTTGTTAAAGATTGAGCGTTTAAATATTGCATGAGAACTTTGCTTTTACATTCAAACGTCCGATAACTTTAAAACGGCTAAGTTTAGTTATAGGGAATGCTATGCCCAATCGAAAGGCAGTTAAATTCTGCATCTAGTGACGATCTTAAAAGTGGCTCTTACAATTTGAGAATCTCGACTTACCGGTTGTTAAAGATTGAGCGTTTAAATATTGCATGAGAACTTTGCTTTTACATTCAAACGTCCGATAACTTTAAAACGGCTAAGTTTAGTTATAGGGAATGCTATGCCCAATCGAAAGGCAGTTAAATTCTGCATCTAGTGACGATCTTAAAAGTGGCTCTTACAATTTGAGAATCTCGACTTACCGGTTGTTAAAGATTGAGCGTTTAAATATTGCATGAGAACTTTGCTTTTACATTCAAACGTCCGATAACTTTAAAACGGCTAAGTTTAGTTATAGGGAATGCTATGCCCAATCGAAAGGCAGTTAAATTCTGCATCTAGTGACGATCTTAAAAGTGGCTCTTACAATTTGAGAATCTCGACTTACCGGTTGTTAAAGATTGAGCGTTTAAATATTGCATGAGAACTTTGCTTTTACATTCAAACGTCCGATAACTTTAAAACGGCTAAGTTTAGTTATAGGGAATGCTATGCCCAATCGAAAGGCAGTTAAATTCTGCATCTAGTGACGATCTTAAAAGTGGCTCTTACAATTTGAGAATCTCGACTTACCGGTTGTTAAAGATTGAGCGTTTAAATATTGCATGAGAACTTTGCTTTTACATTCAAACGTCCGATAACTTTAAAACGGCTAAGTTTAGTTATAGGGAATGCTATGCCCAATCGAAAGGCAGTGAAATTCTGCATCTAGTGGCGATCTTAAAAGTGGCTCTTACAATTTGAGAATCTCGACTTACCGGTTGTTAAAGATTGAGCGTTTAAATATTGCATGAGAACTTTGCTTTTACATTCAAACGTCCGATAACTTTAAAACGGCTAAGTTTAGTCATAGGGAATGCTATACCCAATCGAAAGGCAGTTAAATTCTGCATCTAGTGGCGATCTTAAAAGTGGCCCTTACAATTTGAGAATCTCGACTTACCGATTGTTAAAGATTGAGCGTTTAAATAGTGCATGAGAACTGGGCTTTTACATTCAAAAGTCCGATAACTTTAAAACGGCCAAGTTTAGTCATTGGGAATGCTATACCCAATCGAAAGGCAGTTACATTCTGCATCTAGTGGAAATCTTAAAAGTGGCCCTTACAATTTGAGAATCTCGACTTACCGGTTGTTAAAGATCGAGCGTTTGAATAGTGCACTAGCAGTTGGCTTTTACATTTCAAAGTCCGATAACCGGCTAAGTTTAGCCATAGAAAACGCTATAGCCAATCGAAAGGTAATTAATTTCTACATCTGATGGCGATCTTAAAAGAGCCACTTACCATTTGAGAATCTCGACTTACCGGCTGTTAAATTGTTGATATGCCCACAGCCACAGCCCCCTGTATCCCCTCATACTATTATCAAGAATTGTAAAACTGAAAAGAAATTTCCAATCCATCTAGATTCATTTGACTCTTGAGCTCTCTCATCAACTTCATTTAACAACGAATGAGGTTGTCATTTTAACATTTTTGGGGACACATAACGCATTATTTTGCGGTTAAATTGAGGTTGCGTGTTACGTCAAAAAACGGATTATTAAATCATCTCGATTTATTATCGAAATAACCGGTTGATTATTTTTTTTTCGACTGAAAAATTTTAATTCGCATTTATTGGTGATAAAAAGGCCATCAACGGTGGCCAATAAATTTCTATTTACAGCGTAAAAAAATTAAATGTTTAGATAGTTTGACCCATTTATAATCATAAAATGGTAATTGATGTACGTATTAGAGATGAGGGGTTAAATCTTCTACGATGCGTATCGGGTTATTAAACTGAAGGGGGGAAACTTGAAATGAATTGTTAATTTTTAATTACAGCTACATGTTACACTTTACATGTTATCAATTAATTATGGTAATATCTATAATTATGCGACGCGAGTAATTAAAGGAGGCTACGGAATCATCGGTTTGATTATTGCTTTTATGTTGTGTCATTTACCTGTTGCACAGAGCCATAAAGTAAATGTTTTTAAGTCCTCTGGCGTCTGTCTAAAACTATCACATGGGAATTTAAACTATGAATTTTACATTTAATGTAAAAAAATTAAATGTTTAGATAGTTTGACCCATTTATAATCATAAAATGGTAATTGATGTACGTATTAGAGACTAGAGCTAAATTGGCCCTTCGGGCCAATAGCTCTAGGTCGGCCCTACGGGCCTCCGCTCGGCCCTACGGGCTCTCGCGCGGGCCTACGGCCCTTAACTTGGAGCTCGGCCCTGCGGGCCTCGCGTCGGTTCTTCGAACCTCAATTCTCGGCCCTGCGGGCCTCGTTCGTCGGGCCTTCGGCCCTCCAGGCACAGAATACCGTATTCTATACGTCAAATTACACAAACTTTTATATAGTAGTAAATTTTGTCGGTAAGCTAATAAATCACCTTGTATAGGTCAGCTTTTAGGGTCTCCGGTTGACCATACGTGTACCCGTAGGTCAATCTTAGCTTATCGTACCTATACCAATAGGTACTAACTTATTGATAGAGAAAAATATTCTAATTTAGATGTTTTTTGAAATTAATTGTTGATCAACTATTAATAATTGCACTGTGAATATAATTGAAGACACGAGTGGATGAAGGTGTTATGTAACATTTAAAAAAATGACTCTTTTTACTGAATGAAGGTGTTATGTACTCTTCTATCGCATGGCACCTTTCAAAATGTGTAAGTATTACTGTAAGATTGAAAACTGCAGCGGATGAAGGAGCTATGTACATCTAAAATAACATTCTCAATGGAAGAAGGTGTTATGGGCACTCATAACTCCTTTTTTACAATTTGAATGCCATAAAAAGAATACAATTCTCGGTGTGAATGAAGGTGCTACGTAACGTAGATAGCACTTTCATTCATAATGATAATGTAAACTATTAATTGTCAGTGATAAAAGTTATTTTACGTTTTTCTTATTGTTTAACAACCTTAACTTGCATGAAATCATACAAAAATCAAAAGTATTCAATTATTGGGTTAAATTAAGTTAAAAAATATTAAATTTGCGCTTCTTCAAAGTTTATTTTATAGGCACCTTCCTAATCTAATCAGTTTTGCAATGCACGTTTAAATAAATATATACAAAACTGTTTGATTCCCTACTGAAAACTGATAAATATTTTTTTGTTTTAATTTTGAAACACCCAACTATGAATGAAGGTGTTATGTAACCCAATATAAATCACTCGGTAATTTATATCCCGAAAATACTCCAACATTACATCCTAAAGTACTCTGTGCACCTTACCGAACAACCTCATAAAAGACCGAGAAGCAAAAAACTCGATTTAAATTACAATTTTACTACATCAAACAGATTAAATAGATCAAATAGAATAAAAAGCTATCGAATAAGTACAAATATGGAGTAATATACCACTTTGAAGCTATCCGATGGGTTAAAGATAGTTACCCGATTGAATTGAAGATCGAAGCCGTAAGATTGTTAACATCGCATTAACAAAAATTTATAATTTGGTTTTTTGCACTACCTAAATTGAAACAGCCATTTGTATTAATTTTGTTACTTTCATTGCTGCAGTTGTTTCCATACACTGTATCACCTTACTTAATATACCAATATATCACTTCCAAGCTACCCGATAGGTTAAACTTAGTTACCCGATTGAATCGAAGCCGTAAAATTCTTAAAACCGCATAAACAGAAATTTATAATTTGGTTTTTTGCACTACCTAAATTGAAACAGCTATTTGCATTAATTTTCTTACTTTCCTTGCTGCAGTTGTTTCCATACACTGTATCACCTTACTTAATATACCAATATATCACTTCCAAGCTACCCGAGAGGTTAAAGATAGTTACCCGATTAAATCGAAGCCGTAAGATTCTTAAGACCGCACAAACAGAAATTTATAATTTGGTTTTTTGCACTACCTAAATTGAAACAGCCATTTAGCATTAATTTTGTTAATTTCCTTGCTGCAGTTGTTTCGATACACAACTTTACCCTAAACTCCCTTTAAAATACCATCAGAATATAAAAATTTCAATTTTAGTCACTCACTTTCTCTTCGACTAACAAAATCGAAATAGCCACTTGTACTAATGTTGTCGGTATGGTTGCCAATAGCTGTTTCGATACACAGTATAATCTTCCGAGAGGGTTTTTAACTGTTCCGAAGACAATACAGTGGATCGTAGCAGCTGCGGACCATAAAACTGAAAATTTGAATGCAAATGGCTTTTTCAATTTAGTCGGTACAAAAATCAAACTCGATTTGCACACAGTAAACACGCCGAATCTATTAAGAATTTATTAATTGCGCCAAATTTATCTTCCATCGAGCAGGAAAGATGTCGAATTAACATCTCGACTGAAATGTCCCATTTTTAATTTAACATAAATAATTTTAATTTAACACTCTTCGATAACCTTATTTTCGAGTCGAAACGACCCATAACAAATTTTACTTGACTCGAAATAACACATACCACGTAACAAAGACGATAAATGTCTAGGACCCATAGATCGTAGAGTTTCCAGATGCACAAAAAAAAATTATGTATGTCTCTAAATGCACTTCCCACCGATTCAGCACGACGTTTTGAATAATAATTTCGACTTAATATCATATTTATCCGATTAAAACGGCTAAATTTTAAGAACAATAATTTACATTTAATAAGCTGTCATAATATATTATAACCTTATTGTCATGTCGGTATTGCAGATTTCCACGTTATAAAATTAATGCGAAAAAAATGTCCCCTCGCGCGCGGGAAACTAAAAAAGAAGTACAAACGTGCGTTCACGAAACACGTCCCGTGGTCAAAAGGGCCGTATTAAATTTAAAAATAGGTTTTTATTGCAAAAACGTGCAAACGCGAAATGTGAACGAACCTTCGAGTCTCGATAAAGTGAATGCTCCACAAATGAAATTTGATTGTTTTAGAATTTTACGTCAAAATTGCAATATTTCCGAGTTCGCATACTCTCGAAGTTCTCCGAGGTTTTCGAATAATTTTCAACTTTTCAACACTTTTCAACTTTTCAACACCCTTATACTCTGTTACTAAAATAAAGTTAAAATGTACTACCTTTATTCATTCCTAATTTTGAATTCTGCATAATTTTTGTCTCTTTCATTTTTACTCTTAAACCATTAGGGAAGCAACAATCTGTTTCTGATTCTGTTTATTTTATTGGTTTAGACTCGTTTTGTTTTTCTTCGATCCGAATTACTGCTTTTTCTGGCTATCCAGGTAAATAATATATAAATTGTAGGTTGGTGCTTTCATCGTGCATCAAATTTGCCAATTCGTTCCGAATTAAAGCTTTTTCTGCTTATAAGAAACTCCGATTTTGAACAATTAAATTACTTCATGTATGTTAATAGTAATAATCCAGATAAATATACGCATATGTAAGTGCTTAAATGTAAACATAATGTAACTAATAAGCAAGTACTCCAATTATAAATACTTACTAATACTCATTTTGTATAATTCGTTTAAAACAAACATCCAATTTTAACGTTAATCATTTTTGACAATCGAATTTATTTAGAAGTTTTAAATAATTCGGCAGTGTGCGTAAATTTAAATTGTAATTTATATTATCCATTTTATTAAAAAAAAACGTCCAAACCGCCAATTTTTGACACTCGAATTTATTTTGATGTTTTAAATAATTCAACAATGGGCGACTTATGAATTGCCACTAATTTATAACAACGTAACCTCAAAAAATAATAACCTCAATAGTCGAGATTGTCGCCGTTTATCAGCACGCGCAAGTACCTTATACTTTTCGCTCAAAAATCGGTTCTTTTGTTTATCGGCGTCAAATACAGAATTAATTTCGTTAATTAACACATTTTTATCAAACTGCGAGGTTTATCTATAATTTTCCGTTGTGCGCTACCCCGATTTAGCCCCGTAGCCAAATTACGAATCCTCGAAATTGCGTCTTCGCAAAAGCTATTAGAATTGGTCTACCTGCAGGTTGCGGGCCCGCCACTCCACCACCCGATAGTTTAGCCGCCCCTCGAAACGTTCCAATTTTTTTGCCAAACCTCCTCTATCCGCACGATTTAAAAATTTACCAAAAAACCGCCCGCAACCTCTTCGAACCAGTAGACTTCACTTTTTGATCCAAGAGGGCCTTTTAACGTTAGAAGTGAGTAAAGTAAGTTTATATATATGGATGAGGGGTTAAATCTTCTACGATGCGTATCGGGTTATTAAACTGAAGGGGGGAAACTTGAAATGAATTGTTAATTTTTAATTACAGCTACATGTTACACTTTACATGTTATCAATTAATTATGGTAATATCTATAATTATGCGACGCGAGTAATTAAAGGAGGCTACGGAATCATCGGTTTGATTATTGCTTTTATGTTGTGTCATTTACCTGTTGCACAGAGCCATAAAGTAAATGTTTTTAAGTCCTCTGGCGTCTGTCTAAAACTATCACATGGGAATTTAAACTTCACACTTTGAATTCGCCGTTGACTAAAATTTGCCCATTACAGGGCGGACAACCGTCAAACTTTTACAGTTTCTCGAGCATTTAATGGAGTTTAAGGGGAACTCTCGCTCGAACGAATACCAATACCGAGACCAATTACAGCTCCCGTTTATTATCAATAATTTGCAATTTTTGTTACACCATCGCCATTTTAACAGTCGTCTTACTGAAGACAGGCGGTAGCAAGGTAAGAAAAAGTAGCTTAAAAGTTGATAAGTGTGGAATTTATACAGCGAGGTATCGATTATGCGTTGCGTATATTTTAAGTTGAGATATGCCCACTAAACGTGTCTAGAATTTGAAGTATTTTTGAGACAGAAATCCTAAAGTAGTTTTTGCAATTCCCAATTCTCACAATCTCGTAACATCTAAATCATTATCGGGTATATCTTCCGTATATTCCGTCCGCACCGAGCCTTCTCGTATTAGAATTTAGGTGCGTTACATAACACTTATTGTGAAAGAAGAGGCGTCATTGCACGGATTCAAGTTCTATCATTTCTCTACTAAATATGTGAGGTCTTTATTGGGCAATAGAAATAGTTCTTCCCACGTTTTTCAAGTTTCAAACTCGGCTTGGTTTTCTTTTTAAAGTTTTGAGTTTCGTTATTCTGTCTATTCTCGATACGATATACGTCTAGTTGCCCAATTTGGCCATTTTTGAAGAAGAAAAAATGACCTCTACTGTTCATTAACACAAGTAGACGAACCTTGATTTTTAAACGACCGTGATTTAGCAACATTAAACATTATTCTGAATTATTTTAAAATCACGGTCGCAAGCTCGTAACAGAATTCAGATGAGCAAAAACCTTGTAATTTATTGTCATCGGATAGGTACCTCCTAATTTTATTATTTTTTACTGTAATTTTACCCATTTTAAATTATGAATTTTATCACATCTTCAAAGAAAGTAGGCGTGTGCCAGGAGATGTTAATGCATTAAGATAGACATCGTGGAATATTTTTTTAAAAAAGGTATAAATTAAATAAGAAATATGCGAGAAAACTAATTTCTTTCAAAAAAAAATTTTATTTTTAATTTTCTTTGATCGAAATCTTTTAAAGAAAACCGCGACGTAACGTAATCCGCCAGCCACCACATTAAAAAATTTTGTAAAGTTAAGAAATACCTTTTCCAACAAGCAGAGCTCTCTGTATTTATCGATTGCCTTTTTAAGTCGAGAGCGGATGCTAAAAAGATATTCCTTTAGCTTTTTATTTTTATTTGTTTCTTAGCATTCGAAACGTCTATATTCTTTCTGTAAACTAATTTAAAATGAAGACGTATATTTCTAAATTAGTTATTGCGTTTTCATAAAGCGACATTTATTAACGTTTCATATCGAAATTGAATTTATCGAAATGCAGCTTTGTGATTCCCCTGTATTAGTGTTAAAGCCAACTTGACTATTTTTTGTATTAATTTAATGAACTTTATTTTTCTATATGACCACTTTCTCAAAAAGTGCGTAGTTCTGCGTTGTAAGGTATAAACTAAAAAATAGTTTTTTGGACGATCTGAAAATTTTTGTCAAACTTTAACGCGCTCTCGCGCCTAATCCGTTCGTCTGGAGAAAAAACCTAAGAGATAGAATTTTTAGAAAATTTTTTACACTTTCTTTTTATATGGGGTCACTTTTCTCATAAAGTGCGTACTTTTCGAGTTATCGGCGCCTAACTTAAAAAAATCAGTTTTTGATCAATTTCGGAGTTGTCAAACTTTAACTCGCTCTAACGCCTAAACCGTTCATCTGGAGAAAAAAAACCAGGAGCTATAATTTGTAGGAAATTTGATACACTTTCTTTTTATATAGGGCCACTTTTCTCATAAAGTGTGCACTTTTCGAGTTACCGGCGCTTAACTTAAAAAAATCAGTTTTTATCAATTTCGGAGTTGCTGTCAAACTTTAACTCTCTCTCGCGCCTAAACCGTTCGTCTGAAGAAAAAACCTAAGAGATATAATTTGTAGGAAATTTGATACACTTTGTTTTTATATATGGTCCCTGTTCTCACGAAGTGCGTTACTTATTGAGTTATAAACGCTTAACTTAAAATCAGTTTTGGGTCAATTTCGGAGTTTTTGTAAAACTTCAACGCGCTCTCGCGCCTAAACCGTTTGTCTGAAGAAAAAAACTAAGAGAAATAATTTGTAGGAAATTTGATACACTTTATTTTTATAAAGGCTCACTTTTTTCAAAAAGCGTGTAGTTTTTGAGTTACAAGCGATAAACTAAAAAAATCAGTTTTTTGGCCGATTTTGAGATTTTTGTTCAAATTGAACGCGCTCTCACGCCTAAACCGTTCGCCTGGAGAAAAAACCCAAGGAGATATAATTTGTAAGAAATTTCATGTAGTTTAGTTTTTTATAGAAGCACTTTTATCAAAAAGTGCGTAGTTTTTAAGTTCTAAGCGAAAACCTGAAAAAAGGATCAAAAACTGACCTTTCTCGAACGTGCGAACGAACTAGTCCTACGATGCTAGCCATTAAAGTAAGAGTGCCTCATTCAACCGCCTGAGGGCCTCGATTTAATTTTTTGACGCTTATCTCCACTTAAGATGCTAATAGCGTTAGGAGATAGTTGATAGTGATAGTGGCACTCATCTTCCTCTTATCAGAGCCGAAAAGCCTAGTTAGTAGTTACCGGCACGTCCGACACCGGTAGAAATTTGAAACCGGTCTCGTTGTTACTTTACTGTAAATGAAAACTAAGAAAGTATAAAATACCGTAATGCACGTACTAAACTTCTTACGATCCAAGTTGATGTTAAAACCTAAAAATATCAATACAAAATTTATTACACGTCATATTGTATCAAAATAATGTATTGGATGATATTCCAAGTCGTAACCATGTATAAGAGACGTAATTGAGGCACATCATTAGGTTGGTAAGCGGTAATAATGTGTGTTTGTCGTATGTCTACATAACCTTGAATTTTAACTTAGATAAGGAAAAAATTCTTTACAAAAGTGTTGTAATAGATGAATATTTTAAAAACTTAATAGCATGAAATTACATACTACATATTATTAAAAATAAATTATCGTCGTCCATATATATAAACTTACTTTACTCACTTCTAACGTTAAAAGGCCCTCTTGGATCAAAAAGTGAAGTCTACTGGTTCGAAGAGGTTGCGGGCGGTTTTTTGGTAAATTTTTAAATCGTGCGGATAGAGGAGGTTTGGCAAAAAAATTGGAACGTTTCGAGGGGCGGCTAAACTATCGGGTGGTGGAGTGGCGGGCCCGCAACCTGCAGGTAGACCAATTCTAATAGCTTTTGCGAAGACGCAATTTCGAGGATTCGTAATTTGGCTACGGGGCTAAATCGGGGTAGCGCACAACGGAAAATTATAGATAAACCTCGCAGTTTGATAAAAATGTGTTAATTAACGAAATTAATTCTGTATTTGACGCCGATAAACAAAAGAACCGATTTTTGAGCGAAAAGTATAAGGTACTTGCGCGTGCTGATAAACGGCGACAATCTCGACTATTGAGGTTATTATTTTTTGAGGTTACGTTGTTATAAATTAGTGGCAATTCATAAGTCGCCCATTGTTGAATTATTTAAAACATCAAAATAAATTCGAGTGTCAAAAATTGGCGGTTTGGACGTTTTTTTTTAATAAAATGGATAATATAAATTACAATTTAAATTTACGCACACTGCCGAATTATTTAAAACTTCTAAATAAATTCGATTGTCAAAAATGATTAACGTTAAAATTGGATGTTTGTTTTAAACGAATTATACAAAATGAGTATTAGTAAGTATTTATAATTGGAGTACTTGCTTATTAGTTACATTATGTTTACATTTAAGCACTTACATATGCGTATATTTATCTGGATTATTACTATTAACATACATGAAGTAATTTAATTGTTCAAAATCGGAGTTTCTTATAAGCAGAAAAAGCTTTAATTCGGAACGAATTGGCAAATTTGATGCACGATGAAAGCACCAACCTACAATTTATATATTATTTACCTGGATAGCCAGAAAAAGCAGTAATTCGGATCGAAGAAAAACAAAACGAGTCTAAACCAATAAAATAAACAGAATCAGAAACAGATTGTTGCTTCCCTAATGGTTTAAGAGTAAAAATGAAAGAGACAAAAATTATGCAGAATTCAAAATTAGGAATGAATAAAGGTAGTACATTTTAACTTTATTTTAGTAACAGAGTATAAGGGTGTTGAAAAGTTGAAAAGTGTTGAAAAGTTGAAAATTATTCGAAAACCTCGGAGAACTTCGAGAGTATGCGAACTCGGAAATATTGCAATTTTGACGTAAAATTCTAAAACAATCAAATTTCATTTGTGGAGCATTCACTTTATCGAGACTCGAAGGTTCGTTCACATTTCGCGTTTGCACGTTTTTGCAATAAAAACCTATTTTTAAATTTAATACGGCCCTTTTGACCACGGGACGTGTTTCGTGAACGCACGTTTGTACTTCTTTTTTAGTTTCCCGCGCGCGAGGGGACATTTTTTTCGCATTAATTTTATAACGTGGAAATCTGCAATACCGACATGACAATAAGGTTATAATATATTATGACAGCTTATTAAATGTAAATTATTGTTCTTAAAATTTAGCCGTTTTAATCGGATAAATATGATATTAAGTCGAAATTATTATTCAAAACGTCGTGCTGAATCGGTGGGAAGTGCATTTAGAGACATACATAATTTTTTTTTGTGCATCTGGAAACTCTACGATCTATGGGTCCTAGACATTTATCGTCTTTGTTACGTGGTATGTGTTATTTCGAGTCAAGTAAAATTTGTTATGGGTCGTTTCGACTCGAAAATAAGGTTATCGAAGAGTGTTAAATTAAAATTATTTATGTTAAATTAAAAATGGGACATTTCAGTCGAGATGTTAATTCGACATCTTTCCTGCTCGATGGAAGATAAATTTGGCGCAATTAATAAATTCTTAATAGATTCGGCGTGTTTACTGTGTGCAAATCGAGTTTGATTTTTGTACCGACTAAATTGAAAAAGCCATTTGCATTCAAATTTTCAGTTTTATGGTCCGCAGCTGCTACGATCCACTGTATTGTCTTCGGAACAGTTAAAAACCCTCTCGGAAGATTATACTGTGTATCGAAACAGCTATTGGCAACCATACCGACAACATTAGTACAAGTGGCTATTTCGATTTTGTTAGTCGAAGAGAAAGTGAGTGACTAAAATTGAAATTTTTATATTCTGATGGTATTTTAAAGGGAGTTTAGGGTAAAGTTGTGTATCGAAACAACTGCAGCAAGGAAATTAACAAAATTAATGCTAAATGGCTGTTTCAATTTAGGTAGTGCAAAAAACCAAATTATAAATTTCTGTTTGTGCGGTCTTAAGAATCTTACGGCTTCGATTTAATCGGGTAACTATCTTTAACCTCTCGGGTAGCTTGGAAGTGATATATTGGTATATTAAGTAAGGTGATACAGTGTATGGAAACAACTGCAGCAAGGAAAGTAAGAAAATTAATGCAAATAGCTGTTTCAATTTAGGTAGTGCAAAAAACCAAATTATAAATTTCTGTTTATGCGGTTTTAAGAATTTTACGGCTTCGATTCAATCGGGTAACTAAGTTTAACCTATCGGGTAGCTTGGAAGTGATATATTGGTATATTAAGTAAGGTGATACAGTGTATGGAAACAACTGCAGCAATGAAAGTAACAAAATTAATACAAATGGCTGTTTCAATTTAGGTAGTGCAAAAAACCAAATTATAAATTTTTGTTAATGCGATGTTAACAATCTTACGGCTTCGATCTTCAATTCAATCGGGTAACTATCTTTAACCCATCGGATAGCTTCAAAGTGGTATATTACTCCATATTTGTACTTATTCGATAGCTTTTTATTCTATTTGATCTATTTAATCTGTTTGATGTAGTAAAATTGTAATTTAAATCGAGTTTTTTGCTTCTCGGTCTTTTATGAGGTTGTTCGGTAAGGTGCACAGAGTACTTTAGGATGTAATGTTGGAGTATTTTCGGGATATAAATTACCGAGTGATTTATATTGGGTTACATAACACCTTCATTCATAGTTGGGTGTTTCAAAATTAAAACAAAAAAATATTTATCAGTTTTCAGTAGGGAATCAAACAGTTTTGTATATATTTATTTAAACGTGCATTGCAAAACTGATTAGATTAGGAAGGTGCCTATAAAATAAACTTTGAAGAAGCGCAAATTTAATATTTTTTAACTTAATTTAACCCAATAATTGAATACTTTTGATTTTTGTATGATTTCATGCAAGTTAAGGTTGTTAAACAATAAGAAAAACGTAAAATAACTTTTATCACTGACAATTAATAGTTTACATTATCATTATGAATGAAAGTGCTATCTACGTTACGTAGCACCTTCATTCACACCGAGAATTGTATTCTTTTTATGGCATTCAAATTGTAAAAAAGGAGTTATGAGTGCCCATAACACCTTCTTCCATTGAGAATGTTATTTTAGATGTACATAGCTCCTTCATCCGCTGCAGTTTTCAATCTTACAGTAATACTTACACATTTTGAAAGGTGCCATGCGATAGAAGAGTACATAACACCTTCATTCAGTAAAAAGAGTCATTTTTTTAAATGTTACATAACACCTTCATCCACTCGTGTCTTCAATTATATTCACAGTGCAATTATTAATAGTTGATCAACAATTAATTTCAAAAAACATCTAAATTAGAATATTTTTCTCTATCAATAAGTTAGTACCTATTGGTATAGGTACGATAAGCTAAGATTGACCTACGGGTACACGTATGGTCAACCGGAGACCCTAAAAGCTGACCTATACAAGGTGATTTATTAGCTTACCGACAAAATTTACTACTATATAAAAGTTTGTGTAATTTGACGTATAGAATACGGTATTCTGTGCCTGGAGGGCCGAAGGCCCGACGAACGAGGCCCGCAGGGCCGAGAATTGAGGTTCGAAGAACCGACGCGAGGCCCGCAGGGCCGAGCTCCAAGTTAAGGGCCGTAGGCCCGCGCGAGAGCCCGTAGGGCCGAGCGGAGGCCCGTAGGGCCGACCTAGAGCTATTGGCCCGAAGGGCCAATTTAGCTCTAGTCCATATATATAAACTTACTTTACTCACTTCTAACGTTAAAAGGCCCTCTTGGATCAAAAAGTGAAGTCTACTGGTTCGAAGAGGTTGCGGGCGGTTTTTTGGTAAATTTTTAAATCGTGCGGATAGAGGAGGTTTGGCAAAAAAATTGGAACGTTTCGAGGGGCGGCTAAACTATCGGGTGGTGGAGTGGCGGGCCCGCAACCTGCAGGTAGACCAATTCTAATAGCTTTTGCGAAGACGCAATTTCGAGGATTCGTAATTTGGCTACGGGGCTAAATCGGGGTAGCGCACAACGGAAAATTATAGATAAACCTCGCAGTTTGATAAAAATGTGTTAATTAACGAAATTAATTCTGTATTTGACGCCGATAAACAAAAGAACCGATTTTTGAGCGAAAAGTATAAGGTACTTGCGCGTGCTGATAAACGGCGACAATCTCGACTATTGAGGTTATTATTTTTTGAGGTTACGTTGTTATAAATTAGTGGCAATTCATAAGTCGCCCATTGTTGAATTATTTAAAACATCAAAATAAATTCGAGTGTCAAAAATTGGCGGTTTGGACGTTTTTTTTTAATAAAATGGATAATATAAATTACAATTTAAATTTACGCACACTGCCGAATTATTTAAAACTTCTAAATAAATTCGATTGTCAAAAATGATTAACGTTAAAATTGGATGTTTGTTTTAAACGAATTATACAAAATGAGTATTAGTAAGTATTTATAATTGGAGTACTTGCTTATTAGTTACATTATGTTTACATTTAAGCACTTACATATGCGTATATTTATCTGGATTATTACTATTAACATACATGAAGTAATTTAATTGTTCAAAATCGGAGTTTCTTATAAGCAGAAAAAGCTTTAATTCGGAACGAATTGGCAAATTTGATGCACGATGAAAGCACCAACCTACAATTTATATATTATTTACCTGGATAGCCAGAAAAAGCAGTAATTCGGATCGAAGAAAAACAAAACGAGTCTAAACCAATAAAATAAACAGAATCAGAAACAGATTGTTGCTTCCCTAATGGTTTAAGAGTAAAAATGAAAGAGACAAAAATTATGCAGAATTCAAAATTAGGAATGAATAAAGGTAGTACATTTTAACTTTATTTTAGTAACAGAGTATAAGGGTGTTGAAAAGTTGAAAAGTGTTGAAAAGTTGAAAATTATTCGAAAACCTCGGAGAACTTCGAGAGTATGCGAACTCGGAAATATTGCAATTTTGACGTAAAATTCTAAAACAATCAAATTTCATTTGTGGAGCATTCACTTTATCGAGACTCGAAGGTTCGTTCACATTTCGCGTTTGCACGTTTTTGCAATAAAAACCTATTTTTAAATTTAATACGGCCCTTTTGACCACGGGACGTGTTTCGTGAACGCACGTTTGTACTTCTTTTTTAGTTTCCCGCGCGCGAGGGGACATTTTTTTCGCATTAATTTTATAACGTGGAAATCTGCAATACCGACATGACAATAAGGTTATAATATATTATGACAGCTTATTAAATGTAAATTATTGTTCTTAAAATTTAGCCGTTTTAATCGGATAAATATGATATTAAGTCGAAATTATTATTCAAAACGTCGTGCTGAATCGGTGGGAAGTGCATTTAGAGACATACATAATTTTTTTTTGTGCATCTGGAAACTCTACGATCTATGGGTCCTAGACATTTATCGTCTTTGTTACGTGGTATGTGTTATTTCGAGTCAAGTAAAATTTGTTATGGGTCGTTTCGACTCGAAAATAAGGTTATCGAAGAGTGTTAAATTAAAATTATTTATGTTAAATTAAAAATGGGACATTTCAGTCGAGATGTTAATTCGACATCTTTCCTGCTCGATGGAAGATAAATTTGGCGCAATTAATAAATTCTTAATAGATTCGGCGTGTTTACTGTGTGCAAATCGAGTTTGATTTTTGTACCGACTAAATTGAAAAAGCCATTTGCATTCAAATTTTCAGTTTTATGGTCCGCAGCTGCTACGATCCACTGTATTGTCTTCGGAACAGTTAAAAACCCTCTCGGAAGATTATACTGTGTATCGAAACAGCTATTGGCAACCATACCGACAACATTAGTACAAGTGGCTATTTCGATTTTGTTAGTCGAAGAGAAAGTGAGTGACTAAAATTGAAATTTTTATATTCTGATGGTATTTTAAAGGGAGTTTAGGGTAAAGTTGTGTATCGAAACAACTGCAGCAAGGAAATTAACAAAATTAATGCTAAATGGCTGTTTCAATTTAGGTAGTGCAAAAAACCAAATTATAAATTTCTGTTTGTGCGGTCTTAAGAATCTTACGGCTTCGATTTAATCGGGTAACTATCTTTAACCTCTCGGGTAGCTTGGAAGTGATATATTGGTATATTAAGTAAGGTGATACAGTGTATGGAAACAACTGCAGCAAGGAAAGTAAGAAAATTAATGCAAATAGCTGTTTCAATTTAGGTAGTGCAAAAAACCAAATTATAAATTTCTGTTTATGCGGTTTTAAGAATTTTACGGCTTCGATTCAATCGGGTAACTAAGTTTAACCTATCGGGTAGCTTGGAAGTGATATATTGGTATATTAAGTAAGGTGATACAGTGTATGGAAACAACTGCAGCAATGAAAGTAACAAAATTAATACAAATGGCTGTTTCAATTTAGGTAGTGCAAAAAACCAAATTATAAATTTTTGTTAATGCGATGTTAACAATCTTACGGCTTCGATCTTCAATTCAATCGGGTAACTATCTTTAACCCATCGGATAGCTTCAAAGTGGTATATTACTCCATATTTGTACTTATTCGATAGCTTTTTATTCTATTTGATCTATTTAATCTGTTTGATGTAGTAAAATTGTAATTTAAATCGAGTTTTTTGCTTCTCGGTCTTTTATGAGGTTGTTCGGTAAGGTGCACAGAGTACTTTAGGATGTAATGTTGGAGTATTTTCGGGATATAAATTACCGAGTGATTTATATTGGGTTACATAACACCTTCATTCATAGTTGGGTGTTTCAAAATTAAAACAAAAAAATATTTATCAGTTTTCAGTAGGGAATCAAACAGTTTTGTATATATTTATTTAAACGTGCATTGCAAAACTGATTAGATTAGGAAGGTGCCTATAAAATAAACTTTGAAGAAGCGCAAATTTAATATTTTTTAACTTAATTTAACCCAATAATTGAATACTTTTGATTTTTGTATGATTTCATGCAAGTTAAGGTTGTTAAACAATAAGAAAAACGTAAAATAACTTTTATCACTGACAATTAATAGTTTACATTATCATTATGAATGAAAGTGCTATCTACGTTACGTAGCACCTTCATTCACACCGAGAATTGTATTCTTTTTATGGCATTCAAATTGTAAAAAAGGAGTTATGAGTGCCCATAACACCTTCTTCCATTGAGAATGTTATTTTAGATGTACATAGCTCCTTCATCCGCTGCAGTTTTCAATCTTACAGTAATACTTACACATTTTGAAAGGTGCCATGCGATAGAAGAGTACATAACACCTTCATTCAGTAAAAAGAGTCATTTTTTTAAATGTTACATAACACCTTCATCCACTCGTGTCTTCAATTATATTCACAGTGCAATTATTAATAGTTGATCAACAATTAATTTCAAAAAACATCTAAATTAGAATATTTTTCTCTATCAATAAGTTAGTACCTATTGGTATAGGTACGATAAGCTAAGATTGACCTACGGGTACACGTATGGTCAACCGGAGACCCTAAAAGCTGACCTATACAAGGTGATTTATTAGCTTACCGACAAAATTTACTACTATATAAAAGTTTGTGTAATTTGACGTATAGAATACGGTATTCTGTGCCTGGAGGGCCGAAGGCCCGACGAACGAGGCCCGCAGGGCCGAGAATTGAGGTTCGAAGAACCGACGCGAGGCCCGCAGGGCCGAGCTCCAAGTTAAGGGCCGTAGGCCCGCGCGAGAGCCCGTAGGGCCGAGCGGAGGCCCGTAGGGCCGACCTAGAGCTATTGGCCCGAAGGGCCAATTTAGCTCTAGTTTGTAATATATCTAACTTTTCTGACAAACATATACTGTGCACACACACAAATTAATGTAATTATTTTATTACATTTTAGTTCAACAAACACGAATTAGTGATAAATAATTGTTTCAATTGTTTTATACAGTGCGTTTCACTTCTCATCTTTTTTTTGTCACAAATTAGTACTTTCTCTCGTTTATTTATTTTAATTTTTAATTTATTTGTAAACTTGACCCGATTTAAAAATGAGAAACTAGAGTGGGCGTTCTATTGAGGGTGGGGAAGCTCATCTAATTATTTTAGAATAAAAAAAGGAAGCATTGAAAGGTGCATCTAATGCGCATTTTAGTTTTGCAGTTTGCAAAAAATTTTATCCAGTATTGGCGTAGAAACTCCGGTGTTTGTCTATTTAATAATTGTCCCGAAGGGGAATCCCCGCGGCCAACAACTCCTTAAGCTAAGCGACTTACTAAAGGTACTAAAACGTGGTGGTTACAAGGGCATTTTACACCTTTTAAATAGTAGAGGAGTCGCGAATATATCCTTTATTTTTGTATAGGGAAACTTGAGCGCGCTCTAGCGCCTAAACCGTTTGTCTGCAGAAAAAACCTAAGAGATATAGTTTGTAGGAAATTGAATATACTTTATTTTTGTATAGGGGCACTTTTCTCATAAAGTGCGTACTTTTAGATTTATAAGCGCTTAACTTAAAAAAATCAGTTTTTAGCCAATTTTGGAGTTTTTGTCAAACTTTAACGCGCTCTAGCGCCTAAACCGTAAATCTGAAGACAAAAACCTAAGAGATATAATTTGTAGTAAATTTAATGTAGGTTATTTTGTATACGGGCACTTTTCTCATAAAGTGCGTACTTTTTTAATTATATAAGCGTTTAGCTTAAAAGAAATGAGTTTTTGACCGATTTTGGGGTTTTTGTCAAACTTGAGCGAGCCCTAGCGCCTAAACCGTTTGTCTGCAGAAAAAACTTAAGAGATATAGTTTGTAGGAAACTGAATATACTTTATTTGTGCATAGGGGCACTTTTCTCATAAAGTAGGTACTTTTCGATTTATAAGAGCTTAACTTAAAAAAATCAGTTTTTAGCCAATTTTGGAGTTTTTGTCAAACTTTAACGCGCTCTAGCGCCTAAACCGTAAATCTGAAGACAAAAACCTAAGAGATATAATTTGTAGTAAATTTAATGTAGGTTATTTTGTATACGGGCACCTTTCTCATAAAGTGCGTACTTTTTTAATTATATAAGCGTTTAGCTTAAAAAAATGAGTTTTTGACCGATTTTGGGGTTTTTGTAAAACTTGAGCGAGCTCTAGCGCCTAAACCGTTTGTCTGCAGAAAAAACTTAAGAGATATAGTTTGTAGGAAACTGAATATACTTTATTTTTGCATAGGGGCACTTTTCTCATAAAGTAGGTACTTTTCGATTTATAAGAGCTTAACTTTAAAAAATCAGTTTTTAGCCAATTTTGAAGTTTTTGTCAAACTTTGACGCGCTCTAGCGCCTAAACCGTTAATCTGAAGACAAAAACCTAAGAGATATAATTTGTAGGAAATTGAATATACTTTATTTTTGTATTGAGACACTTTTCTCATCAAATCCGTACTTTTCGAGTTAACTGAACTTAAAAAAATCAGTTTTTAGCCAATTTTGAAGGTTTTGTCTAACTTTAACTTTAAAGGAACTAAAGCTTGGTGGTTAAAAAGGCATTGCACACCTCTTTAAATCGTAGAGAAGTCGCGATTTTCTTTTAAATTGAAAATCAATCGCGGAAGGCGAGGAGCCTTTACCGAGAAGCTCGATTTGACAAATCCTCATACAATTCGACTTGTTATTTTTACGCAATAATCGCCCAACAAATAAAAACTTCCGAACAAGTTTCGCATTAAATTTTCAATTTGGACAGTTTGTAAAAAAAAGGTATAAACTTTGGCAAAAGTTAAATTTCTTGTCAAAATTTATTCTCAACTGCTTTCTCGTACAATTCAGTTCTGTGCTATATAAACTTTCGTCTAATTTTCCTTTAACCTACTTGCGAATAAAATTAAAATTTAAATGCAATTTTAAGACACAAACAAAAGAGTTTATTTCGTAACTCGATAGTATTTGAGAAAATTAAATTGCCAAGTAGTGATGGTTTGGAAAAAAAGAAGTTTTAATGAGGTATAGGATTATGATTCGTTACAGAGACGCGCTTTTAAACTTAATTTATCCACAAGCGCATTTCAAGCAGTGTTTATAGGTAAAACATGCACGACGACGTCTTTGCCCTTTCCTCTCGCACTAATAACCAAAATAAAACAATTACTGCCAACAACAAATAAGCACCTAACCGAGAGAATTCAGCAACTAATTAAAGCTTCGTTAAGGAGCTGCTCTTTCGACGCTTTGTATAAAAACTGCTCTTTTTTTCCGAACACACGACCGCTAAACGTGCGTTTTTTTTATATTTTAGATCAAGTGCGCCACAAATACAGTTAAGCAAATAAAAACGAACAAAATGGGTGGGCGAGGGTGCCTTTATTGGAGAAGAGAGTTAAAAACATCGAGAGCAACGTTCACATGGTGTACATGTGAGATGTAACTAAACTTATACAAGTACACTCCGCTCGACTCTCTCCAGTAGTTGCTTTTTGTAACAAATACTGGTTGTACTAGTAGTACTTTATATAGTATATTAAAGGTGTTTTGCGAAAACGTCAGATTTAATTGGGTGTAAAGAGTTATTTGCTAGTTGCTTGGTTTTTCTCAAGTGCATTTGTCGGAACGCTACTTGCTACTGCGCTGCTGCTCTGTGCTTGTCGTAAGGTAATTTCTCGAAAAATAAATTTAAACTCACGGTTTTTAAATAACATTTAACTTTTTATATACTGTCGGAGTTATAAATTCGTTTTAAAATGCAAGGCTTTGAATTTCAAATTGGAAATTTTTCTTTCCAAATTTAATAAGTGAAACGAGAACGAATGCATATTGCGAACTTAATAAACAAGAAAGTTTTGCATGTAATTTACAGAAGACGAATCTTTTCAAACTAACAAAATAAGAAAATATTTAGATATTATTTCGAGTTGCTCATTTTAACTATTTTTTTGTTATTCTTGAGACGCTCAAAGGAGCTTTTGCCTAAGTCTAGCCATGGCGAGTATAGTACAAAATATAGTAAACAGTACACCCCTTGATATTATTCCAAAATTGGAACCGTTTGTCTGACGAAAAATTCTAAGAGGCATAATTTGTAGGAAATTTAATTTGCTTTACTTTTGTATATGAAAGCTTTTCTTATAAAGTGTGTAGTTTTCGAGTTATAACCGATTAACTAACAAAAATCAGTTTTAGGGCCAGGTTTGTAATTTTTGTGAAACTTTAACGCGCCCTAGCGCCTAAACCTTGCGTTTGACTAAAAAAACTAATTCATAAATTTTGTAATAAATTTAATGTACTTTATTTTTGTATCAGAACACTTTTCTCATAAAGTGCGAGGTTTTCGAATTATAAGCAATTAACTAAAAAAAAGTTTTCCGACCGATTTTGAAATATTTGTCAACTTTAACGCACTCTAGCGCCTAAACCAGCTGTCTGACGGAAAAGCCTAACATATAAAATGTGTAGGAAATTTTACGTACTTTACTTTTGTATCAGAACACTTTTCTCATTAAGTGCGTGGTTTTCGAATTATAAGCAATTAACTAAAAAAAAGTTTTCCGACCGATTTTGAAATATTTGTCAAACTTTAACGCACTCTAGCGCCTAAACCTTGCGTTTAAAGAAAAAACCTAATTCTCATAATTTGTAAGAAATTTAATGTACTTTATTTTTGCATCAGAATACTTTTCTCATAAAGTGCGTGGTTTTTGAATTATAAGCGATTAACTAAAGAAAAGTTTTCCGGCTGATTTTGAAATATTTGTCTAACTTTAACGTACTCTAGCGCCTAAACCAGTTGTCTGACGGAAAAGCCTAACAATCAAATTTGTAGGAAATTTTACGTACTCTAGTTTTGCATAGGGGTACTTTTCTCATAAAGTGCGTGGTTTTCGAATTAAAAGCGATTAACCAAAAAAAAGTTTCCCGGCCGATTTTGAAATATTTGTCAAACTTTAACGCACTCTAGCGCCTAAACCAGTTGTGTGACGGAAAAGCCTAACCGATCAAATTTGTTGGAAATTTTACGTGCTTTGGTTTTGTATTTGAATACTTTTCTCATAAAGTGCGCATTTTCGAGTTATAAGCGATTGACGAATAAAAGGTCTTATTTGCCGATTTTTTAACTTTTGTCAAACTTTAAACGCGCTCTAGAGCGTAAACCGTTCATCTGAAGAGAAAACTCAACAAATGTAATTTGTAGGAAATTTAATGTACTTTCTTTTTGTTTAAGGGCACTTTTTTCGTAAAGTGCGTAATTTTCAGTTTATAGGGGAATAGCTGAAAAGAGCCAAAACTTAGCCCTCTCGAGCGTTCTCTCGTGGTGGGAGCCTTAAAAAATTTTTCAACCACACCAAAACGCGTTCACCTTTAAATCAAAGATTGACAAGGCACTTACTAAAGAATCTCTCAATCTGCGATGTTTATGTCACTTGACAGGGAATGAAGTTTGTTTCGACTTGTAAATAAATCTCGCAAGCTGCGATGTTTTTGTCACTTTTACAGTAAAAGAAGTTTTCTTCGATTTTTATTGGATGCATTGTTTAGTTTTAATATTTTAGTCAACATGCCAACTATGCAAATTTGTCAAATATCAAATTTAGTCGATTAAAAAGGCCTATTGTGGAATTACATTTATTACAAGTTTTGCTTACATGATTACCCTGTACTATACCAACATCCGATTTTACTCGCGTATCTAAGCGGATATTGATATCAACTTTAGAAGCTATAGAAGTTACTTTTACAATACCTCCTATGTAGAAGTTACGTAAGCCGTTTAAATCAAATTTACGTAATAGAGCAAACGTAAGCCCTCTAAACTTCGATAAAAATGATGTAATTCGTTAGTGTACGTATATAGGAAACTATTAAAGCGCCTATTCGTCGCTTGTAATTTTCCATCCCTATTCATATTCCTAATTAATTCTCAACAACTCTCATAATTAAATAAACAGGTGAGACGATAAACAAAAAGTAATAATTAGAAGGTAGAAGAGTAACTAAAATAAAGCCAATTAACTCGTGTGTTTATTGCAATCTTTTATGTGAAGTTAAGAATGAAGGGAAAAAAAAAAAAGAAAGCTTTAAGCGATAAATAAAATAAATACCACACCGCATTTTGTACATGTAAAACATTAATAATTCACTACGCTAAAACGAGCATGTCAACAAGAGCCATCATACAACTTTTCTTCCTTTCTCTCTACTTTTATAAACTTTCACATCTTGTGTTGTGTCTATATTTTATAAAAGCTACAAAACACACCGCTAAACTTTCATTTCATCACATTTTGCATGTTGTAATATCAATTTTAAAATATCAATAAATACCACTTTTATATGCATATACACACACAAACATATAAACTTATTACATAAACTCTAATATTGAATCATCCTCTCATAAGATATTCAAAAAGTTACGATAATAAACGTCAAAACGTAAACACGGTTATAATACGAAAATCAAATATAATCAAAATTTAAATGAAAGTTCGAGAATATTGAAGTTAGTGGCCATCAAAGCCGCCATTTTTGTAATATGGCGGCTAAAGGAAGTTCACACAGTACTTTTTCCGAACGGATTAGTGCCTTTTTGCCGTTTACTTGTTAAGGGTTGAAAACAATCTTCAATTACTCTAACAGAGCAGAGTTTGTGCGGCGTAGCCACCGGCGGGGGGGGGGTATTTGACGTTTTTAATACGTCTTCAGATGTCGTCGTCGAATTATCACCATTAAACGACGTTGTTATTACGTCAGCTTTCTACCTGGAGGGATGTGGTCTACTACTGAGGTCTAAACGAACCGCCGCACCCTTCAAAAAAAATCGTGCTACTCCACTGTCTACTTTGTATCGAGATAGCGAAGTAACTAATAACAAAAACAATTGTGGTCTAAGATGTAATTAGTTTCGTCTTTTGTAGGCTCCCCAGTGTGTCATGTTATTCGGTAGTGCAAAAGGCTAAATTCTGAAACAAGGGGGGTTGATAAGAAGCCCCAGAATAAAATAAATAGGCCAATTTCATTACAAATGCTGTTTTGGTAAATAACGACGTAACAAATTATCGATTTTACCCATAACAAATTGCCGATTTATATCGGTCACTATAACTACCCCATTTTCACGATTATTAATTTCGCATTTATCGCTTTATTGTTTCGACTAAGTATATCGTTTTCAATGTACAGATTACTTAAAAAAAATGTTTACTCGTAATAAAAGCGTAAACCATTAATTCGAAATCGCTTATTGTTTAATTAATAAATTTCCATTCATTAATTCATTCATTAATTTTTCATGTTATTTATATTGTTTTTTATCACGCACACGCGTGTTTTGCTCAGCTATACACCCCCTCATTTTTTGCTTTTTCGATCACTTTCAGAATTTTTTTAATACTATCCAGCGTGCGTTCCGTTAAAAACAAATTTTACATGGTAAACTCCTATGTCTCTAATATTACATATTCGACACTTTGAGGAGTTCAGGTACTTTGAAAACTTTGATCACCTTCAAAATGCTCGAATTTCCTAATAGACCTAATCGATATGATTTGTAAGAAATTTAATGTACTTTATTTTTGTATTTGAATACTTTTCTCATAAAGTGCGTAGTTTTTGAGTTATAAGCGATTAACTTAAAAAAAGTTTGCTTGCCGATTTTGAAATTTTTGTCATACTTGAACGCGCTCTAGCGCCTAAACTATCCGTCTGAATTTAAAAACCTAATGTATATCATTTGTAGGAACTTTCATGTACTTTATTTTTGTATCTGAACACTTTTCTCATTAAGTGCGTAGTTTTCGAGTTATAAGCGATTAATTGAAAAAGAAGTTTTTTGCCGATTTTGAAATTTTTATCAAACTTTAACACGCTCTAGTGCCTAAACTAGTCGTTTGACAGAAAAGCTTAACAGATCAAATTTGTAGGAAATTTTACGTACTCTAGTTTTGCATAGAGGCACTTTTCTCATAAAGTGCGTGGTTTTCGAGTTAAAAGCGATTAACTAAGAAAAAGTTTTCCGGCCGATTTTGAAATATTTCTCAAACTTTAACGCACTCTAGCGCCTAAACCAGTCGTCTCACGGAAAAGCTTAACAGATCAAATTTGTAGGAAGTTTTACGTACTCTAGTTTTGCATGGAGGCACTTTTCTCATAAATCGCGTGGTTTTCGAGTTATAAGCGATTAACTGAAAATGAAGTTTGTTTGCCGATTTTGAAATTTTTATCAAACTTTAATACGCTCTAGTGCCTAAACTAGTCGTCTGACGGAAAAGCCTAGCAGATCAAATGTGTAGGAAATTTTACGTACTCTAGGTTTGCATAAGAATACTTTTCTCATAAAGTGCGTAGTTTTTGAGTTATAAGCGATTAACGAATAAAAGGTCCTATTTGCTGATTTTTAAAGTTTTGTCAAACGTTAAACGCGCTCTAGCGCCTAATCCGTTCGTTTGACAAAAAAACCCAATAGACATAATTCGTAGGAAATTTAATTTACTTTATTTTTGTAGTTTGACACTTTTCTCATAATCTGCGTAGTTTTGATTCTATAGGCGATTAACTAAAAAAAAGTTTTTGGATTAATTTTGGAATTTTTGGAATTTTTGAAAGAGAAAACCCAACAAATGTAATTCGTAGGATATTTAATGTACTTTCTTTTTGTGTAGGGACACTTCTCTCATAAAGTGCGTAGTTTTCGTGTTCTAAGTGATTAACTGAAAAAAGTTGTTTTGCTGATTTTGAGATTTTTGTCAAACTTTAACGCGCTCTAGTACATAAACCATCCGCCGAACGAAAAACGTAAGAGATATAATTTGTATGAAATTTGGCGTAGTTTATTCTTATGCGTTCTTTGAAAAACTTTTTACATGGTAAGCTCCTATGTCTCTGATATTACAACACTTTGTGGATGTGGAGCTCAGGTGCTCTGAAAACGCAATTTTTGAACTCGAATGAAAACGCGACTATTTAGTTTCTACCCTCTACCTTCAAAATGCTCGAATTTATTAGCATCCAGCGCTTTCTTCTTCTACTATTAACTATTATAATCCAAATTTGAAATCCGAATTGTGCTTATCACCTCGCGATCTTAATTGTATAAAATAAGTTTAGAGAATTTATTCATTTGCGACGCTAAAATATTCGAGAATTTTCATTTTTTACGCCAGACTTTTATTTGTTTTCGTTCCAACAAAGAAGAGCTCAAAAATCGCATTTTCATGCAAAAAAGGGCGACTTAAAAAGGTTCGTCTTTAAATATTTTAATTTGTAATAAAAGTTTTATTTTTATTCCGTTCGCCCTCTTCAATTTTACTATTTTTGGCTTTTTGACTATTACTATTCTTATTTCTGTTTAATGATCGTAGCATCTATGCTATTTTCTATTTGCTCGCGTAGCTTTTTGATAGCTCTTCTATACTAGTATTTTGACCGTTTTTCTTATTTTTATTTTTTTAATTTCTCTGGGTAACACAAAAATACGTTTATTCTGTTTGGTTTAGACGCGAGAGTCGTTCGTCCAAATGCGTGAAAATGTTAGCTTTTATGGACAATTAATTAGATACGACCTTTTTAGTCATTAAATCAAGCGATAAAACCACCTCTAGCTGTTTTTTGCCGATAACATAACGTGCACACACACAAACGGTTTCAAAATAATTATAATAATAGGGAAGAAAAGAAAGAATTTTATTTAAATGGACGTAGTAATGTAATTTAATTTTTCAAATCGAACGCAATTACTAGCGCAATAAAAGGTTCACTCATATAAAGGAAATGAAATCTGACGTTGCTATTGGGGTGGAAAAAAAGGAGTGAGGGGGAGATTGATTAAAACAGATTTCCAAATGCACTATAAAATGTATTGTTGCACTTTATTGCTTTTGCGGATGACAATTTTTGAACGGACGCTCTTCAAATTTCGAAATTACGCGCGAGATCGCCCCACTAATTGATTTTTTTAGAAATTCCACCTTTGTTGGTGTTAAAATTTTAGAAAAATGGCCTGAGAGACGCAATTAATCATTTTGTGCCTACTTCTTAAGTTCTTACCTAATTAGTGATAGTAAATGGTTGGTTAATCTTTTTATTTTGTACCGGTGTGTGTATGTTATGCATTCCTTTTGATCCTAGGTATTTGTGGAATTAATTGCTAGTGTTGCTTAATTTAATTTAAATGATAGGGCATTTACTGTTACGAGCTAATTTTATATCTTTTAATATTAAATAAATAAGCGAGTGTTTACCAAAAAATAGAAACGTAACGAATAACTCGGCACAACTTTTAATTAATAGCCTTTACTTAATTAATTGAGGGTAATAGTCTTATTAATTTGGAGGTTAATTTGAAAAGGTGTCTGATAATTTGTCAAAAATGTTTATTTATTGAGTATCGTGTTTTAAACGCGACAACGCTGCATTTTGAGCGTACAAGTGACGAAAATGAAAAATATACTGTATTGTCGTTTTAAAGCAGAGCATAGGGAAATTACTTGCAAAATTTTAGGTCTTACCAGGGAAACCCAATTTGTTGATGGAAATGCCAATACGTCAGTTCGTAGCTTTCGAGTGTATAATAAATTTCCAACCGGAGTAAGAGTTATCCCCTTCCCCCAATCAATTGCCCCAACCCCCTCCACAAGGGTTTCATTGGAAGAAAGTGTCACTTCTTCGCTTTAAAAGGCCTATTCATTGTTCGAAGTGAACTTGAACGTCCGTCAATTAGTTTGTGGGTCTTCCCGATGGCGTTATCTTCATTTTGGGTGCTTAGAATTACTCAACAAAACAAGAGTAAGTGAATTGTTGGTCCTAAACCCACCCACAAGGGCATAAATGGAAGAAATTGCCACTTTTTCTTTTAGAAAGACCTATGCATTGTTCGAAGTGAACTTTACCATCAGTCAATGAGTCTGTCGATTTTCTTCGTAGTGTTATCTTCATTTTAGGCCTTCAACATTTCTCAACGAAACAGGAGTAACTGAATTGCATGTCCTAAACCCACCACAGTAGCTTCAATGGAAGAAGTTATCGCATTTTGGCTTTAAAGGGCCTATTCTTTGTTCGAAGTGAACTTGAACGTCCGTCAATTAGTTCGTGGGTCTTCCCGATGGCGTTATCTTCATTTTGGGTCTTTAGAATTACTCAACAAAACAAGAGTAAGTGAATTGTTGGTCCTAAACCCACCCACAAGGGCATAAATGGAAGAAATTGCCACTTTTTCTTTTAGAAAGACCTATGCATTGTTCGAAGTGAACTTTACCATCAGTCAATAGTCTGTCGATCTTCTCGCTAGTGTTATCTGCATTTTAGGCCTTCAACATTTCTCAACGAAACAGGAGTAACTGAATTGCATGTCCTAAACCTACCCACAGTAGCTTCAATGGAAGAAGTTATCGCTTTTTGGCTTTAAAGGGCCTATTCTTTGTTCGAAGTGAACTTGAACGTCCGTTAATTAGTTCGTGGGTCTTCCCGATGGCGTTATCTTCATTTTGGGTCTTTAGAATTACTCAACAAAACAAGAGTAAGCGAATTGCTGGTCTTAAACCCACTCACAGGGGCTTAGATGGAAGAAATTGCCACTTCTTCTTTTAGAAAGACCTATGCATTGTTCGAAGTCAACTTTACTATCAGTCAATGAATCTGTCGATCTTCTTGCTGGTATTATCTTCATTTTAGGCCTTCGAAATATCTCAACGAAACACAAGTAACTGAATTGTTGATCCTAAACACACTCACAGTAGCTTCAATGGAGGAAATTATCGCTTTTTCGCTTTAAGAAGGCCTATTCTTTGTTCGAAGTAACCTTGAACGTCTGTCAATTAGTTCGTGGGTCTTCCCGATGGCGTTATCTTCATTTTGGGTCTTTAGAATTACTCAACAAAACAAGAGTAAGCGAATTGCTGGTCTTAAACCCACTCACAGGGGCTTAGATGGAAGAAATTGCCACTCCTTCTTTTAGCAAGATTTAATGCATTGTTCGAAGTGAACTTGACCATCAGTCAATGAGTCTGTCGATCTTCTTGGTGGTATTTTCTTCATTTTAGGCCTTGAACATTTCTCAACGAAACAGGATTTACTGAATTGCTGGTCCCAAACCCAACCACAGTGGCTTCAATGGAAGAAATTGTCACTTCTTCGCTTTAAAAGGGTTATGCATTGTTCGAAGCGAACTTGACCATCAGTCAATTAAGTTTGGCGTGTTATTCGCAGTTTTCCACGTGTCCTTCTTCAACTGAGTACGGCACGGGCCCGCCTCGAGTAATTCGATGAGTGGCTTAACAAGCCCTAAAGGGTACCGCAATCGCAACTTTTGGCAAACGACCAGTTGGATTTCTTCTAACAAAATTTACGCGATGCATTTGTGAACGCATCGTTATTTTGATTGAATGAAATCCTCGCGTCAATCTTCAATAATTCTCTTTAAATGGAAAGAGAATTGCGGGCCTGTTAAATTACAAACCACAGATTTACCAATTGAAACGATATAAAAGTGAAATTGTTCGTCAACCACAAGTGCGGTCTTTTTTTCGGCCGTGTGTTTGTGTTGTTTTAACTCCTAACGCTCTTCTAACTCGCTCGCAACGCGGAAATTGATTAGCTTCAGTATTTATTTAACTTGTTTTGTCTCGTTTTGCTTGATATTGTGGCAGTAGTACGGATAATATATCGAGTTAACCTTTAATTATGCAACACTTTTATGTTTTATTTTAAACAATTTGTGAAATATAGTCGTAGGAATGCGAGGACACACGTTAATTAATTCTGCATAAAAATTTTGGAATCTTATTATTGCGTAACTACGCGAAAAGCCATAGGCGGGTTGTTTTCGGCGAGGTGCTCGTAGGGACGACTCAATTTTGGGGTAAAGTTTAAAAGCCGTCTTTAAAAATCGTTACAAGTTGTGTATTTAATTGGCAACCTCTAGACATGCATCAAATAGTATGAATTTTCTGTCTGAGAACGAGGTCATATAATACCGAGTCGAGTAGAACAACCGGAATTCAGAAGCAAGCTCAGGTGTGTGCTTAACAAGTAAGTGGGGAAGATTGATGCAAGTACCGAGATACAACTATCTCTGACCGATATCTCTCATTTCATTCGACATTTAAAAAAAATTTAATAAAAGAGCAAATAAAAACTTATATTATAGCCAAGAACAAATTCGAAAGGTGATCCAATACGCTTAAAACGATAAACGAGGACAAATTGTTAAAATTTTACGTTTGTGGTCACAAAAGTGTTATAAATTAGGTGCAAATTACAATAATTAAAGAGATATCCATATCCTTTGAATAAATTTTAGTTTATAAACATGAACTCGTACGAAATGTGCTAATTTTGAACAAATTTCCTATAGAAATTCAGTGGGTCCTTTTTGGGATGCAGTTTTTGAAATTGAGTTGGACATAATTTGAAATAAATGTGGCAGGTGCTGAGGTGGTTGAATAAAATTATTTTAGTGGTTGTTAATGCATTATAGGTGTTCTCTAATTTACATTTATTTTTCAAAGGCTCGAAATATTAATTTTTGGTAGGTATGCAGGTGATGCTCGTCTTCGAACTCGAATTATTACTTCTGGGCGGCGATTTTTTTACCCTAACATGAGTTTTACAAATAATGTTTTTTAACTATTTAAACTTTGTTCTAATTTGAATTTTCTTCATAAAAGGTCAAGTTACCTTTTCCCCAATTTTTAATGGTTTAAAAGTTACAGAGCTCCGAAACTGTAGTATTGAAAGTTTTATTTGCTCTTCGTATACTGCATTTCGTGTACAAACTAAGAAAAGCTACAAAGTCCTGAATCAATTTTGAGACAAAATAATTCTCCATTATCCGTCTGTCGCCGCCCTTTCTGAAGAAAATCCGTTTCTTTAGATTTCCAGATGAGTCCAGAGAATTTTAGAACTTTCAGAGAATTATACAGACTTTCTGAGAATTTTCAAAAACTCCCAGTGAGTTACCCAGACTTTGCAGAGACTTCAGAGCATTTTATGGGCTTTAATGAAGTTGCAGAGACTTCCAGGGAGTTTAACGAACTCTCAGAAAATTACGCGCACTTCTAAGAAGTTCTTATGATTTTTAGGTAGCTCGACTTCCAGAGAACCTGAAATACCTCCAGAGAACTTAACGAACTTCCAGGCCACTTTCCGGACTTTCTGGAAGTTTTCCGAACTTCCAGAGAGGTTTATGCCCTCCCACGTAGTTATATATGATTTTTAAAGAGTTCAATGGGCTTCTTCCAGAGAGCACCTCTGACTTTCAGAGAATTACGTATACTTCCACGACGTTCTTACGATTTCCAGAGAGTTCCTCGCACTTCCAAAGATCTCCAGAGAACTTAACGAACTTCCAGTCTTTTTTAAGGACGGGAAGTTCCTGGGAGTTTTATGCTCTTCCACGTAGTTCCTGGGATTTTTAGAGAGTTGCTCTGCCTTCTAGAGAATTGCATGTGCTTCTAAAACGTTCTTATGGCTTCCAAAGAACTTGGACCTTCAGAGCACTTGACGAACTTTCCGACAATTTCACGGGCTTTCAAGAAGTTTCACGCACTTCCAAGGAGTTTTATGCCCTTCCACGTAGTTTCTAGGATTTTTAGAGAGTTCATCGGACTTCTTCTAGATAGTTCTTCTAATTTTCAGAGAATTACGTGCACTTCCACGACTTATGATTTCCAGAGAACTTCAAACATCTGCAGAGAATCTGAAAAACTTCCAGAGAACTTAACGAACTTCCAGGGAGTTTTATACCTTTCCATGGAGTTTCTAGCATTTTTCGTGAGTTTATTGGACTTCTTCCAGATAGTTCCTTTAACTTTCAGGGAATTACATGTACTCTTGATAATTTTACGGGCCTCCAGAGAAGTCTACGAACTTTCAAGCAACTTTACGCACTTTCTTGAGGTTTCACGGACTTTCAGGAAGCTTCATGAACTTCCAAGAAGCTTCACAAACTTCAAAGAAGTTTCACGAACTCTCGGGGAGTTTCACGTACTTCCTAAATGTCTAAAGAGTTTTTTGAATTTTCAGAGAGTTCTTTGAGTTTCTAGAACTTCCAGAGAGTTTCTCGGAGTTTTATCAGAGAGTTCTTCAAGCTTTCAGACATTTCCATCAAACTCTGAAACTCCGACGACTTTCCAGACAATTTTACGCACTTCACGGCCTTTCAGAAAGTTTTATGAACTTCCAGGGAGTTTCGTGTAGTTTCAAGAAATTTTAGAAACTTGCACGGACTTTTAAGAGATAGTTCCTTGAACTTTCCGAGAACTTAGACGGCTTCAGAAGTATGTTACTGTCCTCTAGAGTCTAGAGTACCCAAGAAACTTCCAGAGAGTTGTGTCATCTTCTAGGTAGTTTCTCTGGCGATCAGGTAGTTCTTCGGACGTAATGAAGTTGCAAGGAGTTTTACGGAGTTTTGGGGAGTTTCATGTACTTCCAGTTAGCTGTATATACTCCTATGGAGTGTCGTGTGAGTTCTTAGGATTTTCTCACAATGATTTAGAATTTCTTAGAAAGTCTCTCGGAGTTTCTGAGAATTCCAACGACTTCTGGAGAGTTTTTCGAACCTCCAGAGGACTTAGCTGCTTCCAGAAAGGATATTCCCAAAATGTTTCACAAACTTTGAGATTGTTTCAAGGACTTGCTTGAAACTTCACGGACTCTCATGATCTTCCACATACTTGCTGGAAGTTCCACGGACTGCAGAAAGTTCCACGGACTTTCCATAATTTCACAACCTTCAAACAGACTTTCTACCTAACGTGTACTAAACTTCCATTTCCAACGTAATTTCGTAATTTCTCCACAGGGCGTGAGGTAGCGGTAAGCTCCCGGAGTTTCTCTCAGACGTCGATTATACGGTAGTCCTTGCCTTCCGTTTGAGCGGTGCCTAAATATATAGGTCAAAATTTTATTAATGTAAAAAAGAAAGATCAAAGTGTAGTACTAAAATAATGAAAACTTGGTTACTTTCGTATTATATCTTGCGTATACAGAGAGTGAGAGAGAACAGGGTCACGCGCTATTTATACATGTTACCCGTACACCGCCCGAGAGAACTTCATAATGTAATGTGCTGAACATCACGCAGACACCGATTTCTTTTTAACAAGTCAGGGTTATACTTACTTATATTGTCGGTATTGGTATGGCATGCACTTTTACGCTAATACACAATTAAATCAACCGTCGGCGCAAAGAAAATTCTTAACTTAACATGTCTGGAATACAAATTAGACTTTTGTTCGAGTTGACACGACGTATTAAAGTTTATTTGATTGTCTCGTTAATTATCGACTTGGTTGTTGGAAGGTTTTTGGTAAACTTCCAGTTAAATTTGCATTAAAAAGAAAATTGTACGTTTACGTATATAAAATTGCCTGTTTGGCATTATTTCAGTTAACGTACGAAAAAATTGGTTTGTTGTCTTCTCTAATATTAAATAAAATGTCACCGAAATACGAAATTTTTTGGTAGATGTGTGTGTGTGTGTAACAAGTGTATTATGTCAACCCTAGTTTAGAGGGTTCATGTTGGAGAAAAATCATTCAAGCTCCATAAAATAAGTTATTTCGAATGGATATAAAATTTAAGAGAGACGCTTTTGCGATAAAGTGGAAAGAATAGTTTTATGTATTGTTTCCAATTGAATTTTTGCTCTCATTGAGCGAAATCTACAATTTTTGCTTTCAATTAACGGTCACGGCGTAATTAAAAAAGTTTGCGAACTCTCTCGTTTAATTTGAAACTTACAATTTTTACTTTTTATTCGATAGCCGAGCGTTAAAGCCACATAGACTTAAGTACTTAAATGTTTTCTATAAACGCATATAATAATCTAATCATCGGTCAACTGCGCATTATAAGAGGCGCGATTAGTTTTTATTACTTAGCCCACGGAGCTATTCTTGTCTAGGAGTTCATTAAGGAGAGGACTGCTGTGTCAATCGACATTGTTTTGGATCATAAAAGTTTGAGAGCTCTTGGTTTTTATATATATAATTTACAACAATCCTAATCCAACAATTTTGTATAAATTTGTATATTAAATACAATTTATTCTTAATGAATTATGCATTAAATCGAATGCACTAACCCTTTTAATGTGATGTAAATATTAATTGAAACAAACGAGCTTGGTGTTAAGAAGGTTCAAGTAAAAATTGACATAGGTAGCACATACATAAATAAATATCTTTTGCTTATAAGTTGAGTTAATAAAGTTTTATTTATTTGCTTGCTTGATAATTTCCCGGAAGTATATCATGTATGTCATGTCGCGAGTGCCAAAATTAGATATCTGATTGAAATGCCTGTGAAGTCGCAAAACTATTATTTATAAAGTATCATTTTCGCTTCTCCTTCCTGTAACGCTCCACACAAATTGTAATTTTTATTCGTCCAAACTAACGAGGTGGTTGTCGAAACAGGCAGCGAAAGTTTAGTCTAAAACTAAAAGATGATCAATAAATTAGAATATTTTACTAGAAAGTGGCGATGCTTTCAAATTGATTCGGTAGAGAATTGTGTCGTTAAAGTAGAGCTAATTTGACATTTAAGCGATCGTATCTCAAAAATGATCGATTGTGCATAATTTGAAACTTCTTCGATTCCATTTGTTTAACAACAAGTATCCAGAGAGCATTTTTGTTGATTTTCAATAATAGTTACTTGGGTAGAGGGAACACCCGCGTTATACAGCGCGTCCTTATCTCTCGCAAAACGCTCGTAACGTCGATTTTGCCACACAAATTTAAAAAAATGTTCGATATCGTCGTATTTGAATATTTTCTTACTAAAAACAGCACCATTTTCTTTAAATGGTGCATTTTCGAGCGTCAATAAGTTTAACGATTTTATCCACGCGGTATAGTGAACTGGATAAAAAGAACGAATTGCTCTTAATTTATTTATAGTTCCTACTACGTAAAATAATTTTATTTCGCTCTCCCCCGGTTCGTATAATGGAGTTACGTTATACTCCGACATTTTGTCCTAGTTTCCAGAATCAGAATCGTATGTCAGATTGAGAACATTTTCATTAAACTAGCATCCAGGTAGTAAACTTTCATCAATTTAAAAACTTTTTAAGCCAGCGATATCCGACGGAATGATTAGTTCGACATTTTCTACATCTGATGCTAATTAATCTCAAAATGGAAATTTAAAGTGACAATATTTCGCGAACTGTTGGTTTAAAACCCGTAGAACCTCGGATGAATTTTGGTCTATACTTGTTAGAGAATTGAAATACGTTCGAATATATAGGGTGTCGCTATTGAAAAAATCGAGATATTGCACAATCCGCGTGGAGACGCAAAGTTATAATCTTGCAAAGAGTGTTGAGAATTAAAGTGACAATATCTCGCGAACGGTTGATTTTAAACCTGTAGAACCTCAGTTGAATTTTGGTCTACACTTGTTAAAGAATTGAAATACCTACGAATATATAGGGTGTTGCATTTGAAAAAATCGAGGAATTGCACAATCGGCGTGGAGACGCAAAATTTATCCTGCAAAGAGTGTTGGGAATTAAAGTGGCAATATCTCACGCACGGTTGATTTTAAACTTGTAGAACCTCAGTTGAATTTTGGTCTACACTTGTTAAATAATTGAAATACCTACGAATATATAGGGTGTTGCATTTGAAAAAATCGTGAATTTCACAATCGGCGTGGAGACACAAATGTAATCCTGCAAAGAGTGTTGGGATTTAAAGTGACAAGTATCTCGCGAACGGTTGATTTTAAACCTGTAAAACCTCCGATGAATTTTGCTCCACACATGTTAAAGAATTGAAATACCTACGAATATATAGGGTGTTGCATTTGAAAAAATCGAGGAATTGCACAATCGGCGTAGAAACGCAAATTTAATCCTGCAAAGAGTGTTGGGTTTAAAGTGGCAAATATCTCGCGAACGGTTGATTTTAAACCTATAAAACCTCAGATGAATTTTGCTCTACACATGTTAAAGAATTGAAATACTTACGAATATATAGGGTGTTGCATTTGAAAAAATCGAGGAACTACACAATCCGCGTGATGGAGACGCAAAATTAAACCTGCAAAGAGTGTTGGGAATTAAAGTGACAATATCTCGCGAACGGTTGAGTTTAAACTTGTAGAACCTCAGTTGAATTTTAGTCTACGCTTGTTAAAGAATTGAAATACCTACGAATATATAGGGTGTTGCATTTAAAAAAATCGTGAATTTCACAATCGGCGTGGAGACACAAATTTAATCCTGCAAAGAGTGTTGGGATTGAAAGTGACAAGTATCTCGCGAACGGTTGATTTTAAACCTGTAAAACATCCGATGAATTTTGCTCTACACATGTTAAAGAATTGAAATACCTACGAATATATAGGGTGTTGCATTTTAAAAAATCGAGGAATTGCACAATCGGCTTGGAGACGCAAAATTAGTCCTGCAAAGAGTGTTGGGAATTAAAGTGACAATACCTCGCGAACTGTTCGTTTTAAACCTGTAAAACCTCAGATGAATTTTGCTCTATACTTGTTAGAGAATTGAAATACCTTCGAATATATAGGGTGTTGCATTTGAAAAAATTGAGAAATTGCACAATCGGCGTGGAGATGCAAAATTAATTCTGCAAAGAGTGTTGGGATTTAAAGTGACAATATCTCGCGAACGGTTGAGTTTAAACTTGTAGAACCTCAGTTGAATTTTGGTCTACACTTGTTAAAGAATTGAAATACCTACGAATATATAGGGTGTTGCATTTGAAAAAATCGAGGAACTGCACAATCCGCGTGATGGAGACGCAAAATTAAACCTGCAAAGAGTGTTGGGAATTAAAGTGACAATATCTCGCGAACGGTTGAGTTTAAACTTGTAGAACCTCAGTTGAATTTTGGTCTACACTTCTTAAAGAATTGAAATACCTACGAATATATTATAGGGTGTTGCATTTGAAAAAATCGAGGAATTGCACAATCGGCGTGGAGACGCAAAATTAATCCTGCAAAGAGTGTTGAGAATTAAAGCGACAATATCTCACGAACGGTTGATTTTGAACTTGTAGAACCTCAGATGAATTTTGCTCTACACTTGTTAAAGAATTGAAATACCTACGAATATATAGGGTGTTGCATTTGAAAAAATCGAGGAATTGCACAATCGGCGTGGAGACGCAAAATTTATCCTGCAAAGAGTGTTGGGAATTAAAGTGGCAATATCTCACGCACGGTTGATTTTAAACTTGTAGAACCTCAGTTGAATTTTGGTCTACACTTATTAAAGAATTGAAATACTTACGAATATATAGGGTGTTGCATTTGAAAAAATCGAGGAATTGCACAATCGGCGTGGAGACGCAAAATTTATCCTGCAAAGAGTGTTGGGAATTAAAGTGGCAATATCTCACGCACGGTTGATTTTAAACTTGTAGAACCTCAGTTGAATTTTGGTCTACACTTATTAAAGAATTGAAATACTTACGAATATATAGGGTGTTGCATTTGAAAAAATCGAGGAATTGCACAATCGGCGTGGAGACGCAAAATTTATCCTGCAAAGAGTGTTGGGAATTAAAGTGGCAATATCTCACGCACGGTTGATTTTAAACTTGTAGAACCTCAGTTGAATTTTGGTCTACACTTATTAAAGAATTGAAATACTTACGAATATATAGGGTGTTGCATTTGAAAAAATCGAGGAATTGCACAATCGGCGTGGAGACGCAAAATTTATCCTGCAAAGAGTGTTGGGAATTAAAGTGGCAATATCTCACGCACGGTTGATTTTAAACTTATAAAACCTCTAATGAATTTTGGTCTACACTTGTTAGATAATTGAATTACGTACGAATATATAGGACGTTACCGTTAAAAAGATTGCGAAAATCACATATTTATTTATGTGGCGTGTATATAGTAAATTTCATCCTGAAAGAAAAAAGTAGACGGTCATCATAGGTAGTAATTGTATTAATATAGTTTAATTATATCAGAATTTTATTAATATGACACTTAAGGTAATTGATAAAAGAACTTGTCAGTGGTTTAGGTAAAAAATTGACCGCGGAATTAATTCAATATCTTAATATCTTCCTATGGCAAGTTCGTAATGCAACTTCTAGATACGAACATGGTATGTTGACACATTGATCTATACAATTAGTACATTTTTGTAAAATTTAATTTACATAAAGCAATTACTTAGCACATTTGCATTAAAAGTTATTTACATTGAAATTGTTTACCTTTTTTAGCAATAAACGATACCCTCGCTCTACAGAGCAAATCGTAATGACTGAGATTAATTTAAATTAAAACCGCAATTATTTTTTATAAGTATTACTTGCACTTGGCGTAATTACTACTAGCCGATACAAAAGTACTAATTACCAAAAGAAAAGGAACAAATATTAAGGCAACTTTGGTACATTTGTTTGAAATAATAATTATAAGCAATTTACTTGCGCAAAAACGGCAAATTTTACGATAAAAATTAAATCGAATAAGCCGGAGCCAACTCCATTTAATTTATGCCGCACAACTTAAGCCATAAATTAACTAATTAAAACGAATATAAAGGTTAACATAACAAACTTATTCAACAATGCATGTACGATTTATTACTTTTTAGCACGAAATAATAATCCTGGTCTTACGGTCAAATATTCAAAAATGTGTCCGGTGGAAAGAGTTGCAACGAAATAATTATTAATTTGCATGTTATTAATTGCTCATTTAAAAAAAATTTCGAAATAATAAGTAAACGACTCTTCCTTTTTAATAATTTGAAGTGTTTGTGTGTGAGAATAAAATTTTACAAGGCTCTAATTAAATTTAAAGAGTAAATTGGTTGCGTGTTGTTGAAAGGTTTAGTTATGGACATTGATGTATTGGCTTAATTTTTTTTAAAGAAGTAAATGGACTCTGGTGGTTTCGGTTATTTGGGTTATTTTCAAATAAATAAAATAGCCGTTTAAAATCTCTTTTGAACTGTTCGAGATTTCCTAAATTTGACCTAAAATTCTAAAATTACTCAATTTTTATGGCGAACCAATTTCCTCGTCTAATTTGCGCGTAATTCTAAATTAGACGTTGGGGGAGGGGGGCAATTCTTCGCTTACTACTTTTCCAAGTTTTGCGAATTTCCCGAAGCTTGTAGCCTGCTTTATGCCCCTCTAATAATTGTTACAAAGGCGCACTTTCGACTAGAGTTAGAATTTTGTATTGCAAAAATGCCAGCTTCTGAGTGGCGTGAATAATGAACACGTTGTATAGAAGATTTAAAGGCACAATGACTTAGAAACAATGACGAAGCACAAAAATCAACTTGGAGCGAGTCTTTGAACTCTTAAAAACTTAATGAACGTCACAATTATATTTGTTTTATAAAATTTCTGTAACAAATTGTAATTTTATGTATCGTTATTACAAGTGGTGGTTGTGTGTATTAATTTTTATTGTTATTATGGGCATGGGCAGACTCTTACCGAGATGTTTGTATATGCACTCCAACACTAACAAACTTTAAAACGTGCCACATTATAATTGCTTTTATAATATAAGTGTAGCTTGAATATGTTTGTGATTGAATTTATATTCTCGGATTTCGTATCGAGTTACTAAATTCGTCTTACGTATGAGATCGTTAATTAAGTTTGTTGGTTAGTGGCTTGGCGAATTATTTAAACAATCGATGCTCGAGTTGGTGTGGTTCAGGCAAGCGGCATTATTATAAATTATTGACGTAGCTACCGCGTAGGATTGATTGTTTTGAAATTGTTACAGCTCCCGAGTAAATAGCGAAGTCCAATTAAGCAATGATACTGTAAATCAAAGATTAATAATGAATCTTAAAAATTACACGCCCACACAGGCTGATTGAAATTATCTAGTGCACCAAAGGGGAATCTCGCTTATCATAAAAGATTCAAACTCTGTTCTGCAACAAAAGTTTTGCGAAAAATCTTGTTTCTGAAATCGTTTATTACTTTTATACGGCATCCACTGGCTAAATTTGTCCTCTTTCGAGTTTCTGAAGATTTCAGTAAGTCCTAAGTCATTGAGTGTTTTCCACAGCCTTTTATGGCAATTGAAAGAGGATGAAAGAAACAGCAAGTACCTTTACACGGCCTCGACTGGCTGAATTTTTTCCCTTTTCGAGTTTCTGAAGGTTTCAGTAAGTCTTAAGTCATTGAGTGTTTTCCCCAGCCTTTTCTAGCAATTAAAAGGGTATGAAAGAAGCAGCAATAAGTGTATTTTTCTGTTTTCAAGTCATTTTTAATCGTTTATTACCTTTATACGGTCCTTACTGCCTGAATTTGTCCTCTTTCGAGTTTCTGAAGGCTTCAGTAAGTCCTAAGTCATTGAGTGTTTTCCCCAGCCTTTTCTGGCTATTGGAAGGGGATGAAAGAAGCAGCAATAAGTGTATTTTTCTGTTTTGAATCGTTGATCACCTTTATACGGCCTCCACTGGCTGAATTTGTCCTCTTTCGAGTTTCTGAAGGCTTTTATAAGTTCTAAGTCGTTGAAGTGTCTTCCCCAGCCTTTTATGGCAATTGAAAGAGGATGAAAGAAGCAGCAATAAGTGTATTTTTCTGTTTTCAAGTCATTTTTAATCGTTTATTACCTTTATACGGTCCCCACTGCCTGAATTTGTCCTCTTTCGAGTTTCTGAAGGTTTCAGTAAGTCTTAAGTCATTGAGTGTTTTCCCCAGTTTTTTCTGGCAATTAAAAGGGGATGAAAGAAGCAGCAATAAGTGTCTTTTTCTGTTTTCAAGTCGTTTTCAATCGTTGATTACCTTTATACGGTCTCCACTGGTGGAATTTGTCCTCTTTCGAGTTTCTGAAGGTTTCAGTAAGTCTTAAGTCATTGAATGTTTTCCCCAGCCTTTTCTCGCTTTCAAAAGAGGATGAAAGAAGCAGCAATAAGTGTATTTCTCTGTTTTCAAGACGTTTTCAATCGTTGATTACCTTTATCGGCCTCCACTTGCTGAATTTGTCTTCTTTCGAGTTTCTGAAGGTTTCAGGAAGTCCTAAGTCATTGAGTGTCTTTTTTTGTTTTCAAGTCGTTTTTAATTGTTGAATACCTTTATACGGCCTCCACTGACTGAATTTGTCCTCTTTCGAGTTTCTGAAGGTTTCAGTAAGTCCTAAGTCATTAAGTGTTTTCCACAGCCTTTTCTGGCATTCAAAAGAGGATGAAAGAAGCAGCAACAAGTGTATTTTTCTGTTTTCAAGTAATTTTTAATCGTTGATTACCCCTTTATACGTCCTACACTGGCTGAATTTGCCCTCTTTTGATTTTCTGAAGGTTTCAGTAGGTCTTAAGTCATGGAGTGTTTTCCCCAGCCTTTTATGGTAATTAAAAGAGGATGAAAGAAGCAGCAATAAGTGTATTTCTCTGTTTTCAACGTTGATTACCTTTATCGGCCTCCACTTGCTGAATTTGTCCTCTTTCGAGTTTCTGAAGGTTTCAGGAAGTCCTAAGTCATTGAGTGACTTACCAGCCCTTTCTGGCAATTAAAGGAGGTTGCAAAAAGGAGCAATAAGTGTCTTTTTCTGTTTTCAAGTCGTTTTTAATTGTGGATTGCCTTTATACGGCCTCCACTGGCTGAATTTGTCCTTTTTCGAGTTTCTGAAGGTTTCAGTAAGTCCTAAGTCATTGAATGTTTTCCCCAGCCTTTTCTGGCAATTAAAGGAGGTTGAAAGAAGGCGTAATAAGTGTCTTTTAATTTTTTTCAAGTCGTTTTCAATCGTTGATTACTTTTATACGGTCTCCACTTTATGGATTTAGCCTCTTTCAAGTTTCTAGTTTTCAGCAAGTCCTTTATACGCCATCCAACAGCCAGATTCGGTCTCAATGGTTTTTCAGACTTCAGGAAGCTATAAGTGAGTAGTGCTATATCTTGGAAACTTTTCAGCTATAAATTCTTCAAAATTATTTTCAGTTGCTATACTTATACACGCTTTTAACTTTTAACCCCAGCTAAACATCCTCTAATTACAATCAGAAAATAAGCTTCTCGACTAGAAATTATATTTTAATTTATTTCAAATTTCCCTACAACTTTTCACCCTAATTGAAAAGTAGAATTAAAATTTAAATCCTTGAATAATAAGTATTCGGGGAAAATTTCTTCTTTTTTTTGTAAACCATCGATAGAGGCTAATTTAATAAATTTAAACAAATTTTGCGAACGAATCTTTTATCGTAACTTAATTTTAACTTTTTAGAGAGTAAAATTTTGGCTCAACTTTTCCAACAAAACAGTTACTGTAGCCGACAGATATTAACTAATAATTTAGTTCTTAATTTGCGAGTTAGTAAAATTAATGTTTTAAAGCACGCCATGAATCTTGATAACTAAAGACTAAAGGATATTTTATTCATTTATCCGACGAAGAACTTTTTTTTAAATACGTAACACAATGGCAAACTTTGGCTTTTAAAAGAGTATTTATTATTGATCGCTTCGAATACGTAATTTTCGTTTCGTACACGTTTATTGCAATATTTCTGTTGTCAAGTCGAATGTAATTTGCATAACACGTGGCAATTTGCGCGCCCGCTCCTGCTAGTAGTAGTGTCTTGTTTTATAAATTATGCCAACTCTTTTTTTGGGTTTTACATTTATTAAAAAAACGGTCTTTGATTTATTTGTTTTTACGAAACTTGATTTGACTCTAAACTGGTTTTAAAATCACATCAATTATTGTTATTATACTTAATTTCGTCTAATGTTTGTCTAAGGCTTTTGAGTGGGGCGCGCTTGGAAGCAAGTCCAAAGTCCAAATCGCAAGACTTTCACGTGTGTCGTTCCTAAATTACTCGCCCCTAACCTCACTTTTATTTGACCCGGCGTCCAATAGTGTGAAGGTGCGACGAGACTTGACGTACGCGCACGATAATCAAATCTGACGTCTTCGATGACTTATTTTTCAAATGAGGGCACTTAAGTGCGTGATTTGGAAATCTCTGATAATTACATACCATTTATTTACTGTCGTATTTACATATGTTACGAGTCGTTTATTTTTTTTCTTTCTAGGCACGTTTTTGGTTGCGGCATCGAGCCTTAATTAGGTAGCAATTACACATTCTTAAGTCTTATTATAGTGTCCGATGATGATCATCTTTTAAAATGAAAACATGCGAACTTAACATGCATCTTCTTAAATATAAACTTGTAAGCACACAACAGGTTATGTATCTTTCTTGTTGATTACATTACTAACGCCTCTTTGTGCAGCTCCGAAGAATTACGATTAACGTCCAAACATGAATCACTTTATGGAATTGTAGTAGATATTACGGTAATTTGGTTGTTATGGTTTTTCACCAATTGCCGCTCTTACGGCCACCGTCATCCTGTTTTTCCCAAAAACATCTTCAACCAAACTCATTTTGCTTCTTCTCTGCTGTTACAATCGGGGGATTCCCCCACAATTTTTGTTTTGGACGAAAAATCAAACAATATGCCGCTTTTCATACTTCCGAGTCGACTATATTTTATAATTTACAAAAATATCCTAATTGCCTTAGACGTAATTGGCGTAGGAAGAGTAATTTATTTACGAGCTTTTCTTTTGGCTAATCGAGCAACTATTTCACTAATTTGTGCTAACCTTTTTGAAAAGTTATGTTACGTATTATATCGTGGAGAAATATTTCGAGAGCAGCGATGTGTGATATATTGTACTTTATACATTTATTTAAAGCGCGCACCAAGTTATAGTGCATTATGCTTTTGCTAAACATTCCTTCGACTCAAAATTACGGCGAAACTTTGGCCGAACGAATAGGTGTTGAACAAAACGAATATACATCAACTAATAGTCGTCCTGTTCATTATGCGAAGAGATTACATAATCTATCGAAGTTTAAACTTTTAACGGCAACGTATTTAAATTCCGTCCCGTTATGGAAGTCGTAAAGGCGGTAGTTAAAGTGAGGTTTAACTACGATTATAAGAAACGTAACAACTGATGAATCGAATGAGTTGCAGTCGAAGAAACACATAAATCTGTAAATTTATGGATCGATTATTAGAATCGATTTTATGGACTACAAACGAGGCGCGAATCGTATAGTAGGGCGTCGCGTAATCTCTTCCTCATACGTTATAAGTAGCGTCCAAACGTTGGAAGAGTATACCGGTGTAAACGTCACTGATAAGACGGCCATTTACATTTTTCAATTGTTTAGTGAGAAGTAGAATAATTTTGACAACACGTCAAAAAACTCGCAGGAAACTTTTCGTCAAAAATGTCGGCCCCGTACATCGAACCTCTTCTACAAATGCACCTGCACTTCACTTGGTGGTTATAAATTCAAATTATGTAACGGAGCGAAAAAAATTCTCCGGTAATATCGATCGCCTTTTAGGCATTTATTTATTATTCACAAAGTAGCAACATTGCCGACATTAACATATAAATCTTGACGCCTTACGAGCCACAACACAATAGATCTATCAATGACACGAAGATCGTGTTAAAACGAAACCTTTTTAACATTACATTGACTTATTGTATGGCGTTTCTACATAAAACCAGGATAAATTTGCCCTGCTAGGTGTATATTTAAAAAAAGAAGTCGAAATTTAATTATTTTTTACTTTTATTTCAATTCCAATTTGTGCGCTCTCCCTGTTGATTGATTTCATCAGTTTAAAATCTCTGTTGTGCGCTACTATTATAGAGCTCTAGTGAGATTGATTAATTGGTATATTTGTGTACATAAACACAATGCTTTGTGCTCGGTTGCTATTTAATGAATGTGTTCAACGCTTAACTAATGGTAGTATGCAGCCAGCACTCGGTTTTTTATTTATTTGTTGGAAGATTTCGAATAGCTAAATAGATAAATGTAACGGGTTATGAAACCAAAATTAATGCGAAATAATAATAAATGGCGGTTTTGGCCGACGAAACAAAAGGCGGTAAATGGTGTCATTTATTTGTTTAAATTAGATCACGAACGTTAATAGTTGGCTCTTGTTCATTGGCGCAAGTTGGCGCAAAATGGCAATGCTGATCTATACATTTACGGCTTATTAGGCACCTAATCTGGTAACTTGTGTGTCGGCCATTTAGACATCTGATGGGGCGCTTCAATGTCTAATTTAAAGTTTTCGAGAAACGTCTAAATTTGGGCATTTTCAGTGTTTAGGAGGTAGTTCTGGCACCTTACGAGATGAAGGAAGTTCGGTTTCGGGGTTCGATACCAGACATCTCTAAGGTAGGTACCAAGTCGTGTTTCGAACGCGCCAGAACTGTATATCAATCTGATTGGTATTACCTAGAGAACTTTAAAAGTCAAGTTTTGAATTTTTGATGAAAGTACAAATTTGTTCATTATTCGTGTTTAAGGGGCTGTAGTCGGGGCCCCTTACGAGATGCAGGAAAATCGATTTCGGAGTTCGATACCAGACATCTCTAAGGTACCAAATCGTGTTTCGAACGCCAGAACTGTGTATAAATCTGATTGGTACCTAGAGAACTTTAAAAGTCAAGTTTTGAATTTTTGATAAAAGTGCAAATTTGTACATTCTTCGTGTTTAAGGGGCTGTAGTCGAGGCCCCTTACGAGATGCGGGAAATTCGATTTCTGGGTTCGATACCAGACATCTCTAAGGTACCAAATCGTGTTTCGAACGCCAGAACTGTATATGAATCTGATTGGTACCTAGAGAACTTTAAAAGTCAAGTTTTGAATATTTGATAAACGTACAAATTTGTACATTATTCGTGTTTAAGGGGCTGTAGTCGAGGCCCCTTACGAGATGCAGGAAATTCGATTTCGGGGTTCGATACCAGACATCTCTAAGGTACCAAATCGTGTTTCGAACGCCAGAACTGTATATGAATCTGATTGGTACCTAGAGAACTTTAAAAGTCAAGTTTTGAATATTTGATAAACGTACAAATTTGTACATTATTCGTGTTTAAGGGGCTGTAGTCGAGGCCCCTTACGAGATGCAGGAAATTCGATTTCGGGGTTCGATACCAGACATCTCTAAGGTACCAAATCGTGTTTCGAACGCCAGAACTGTATATGAATCTGATTGGTACCTAAAGAACTTTAAAAGTCAAGGTTTGAATTTTTGATAAAAGTACAAATTTGTTCATTATTCGTGTTTAAGGGATTGTAGTCGGGGCCCCTTACGAGATGCAGGAAAATCGATTTCGGGGTTCGATACCAGACATCTGTAAGGTACCAAATCGTGTTTCGAACGCCAGAACTGTATATGAATCTGATTGGTACCTAGAGAACTTTAAAAGTCAAGTTTTGAATTTTTGATAAAAGTCCAAGTTTGTACATTATTCGTGTTTTAAGAGGCTGTAGTCGGGCCCCTTACGAGATGAAGAAAATTCGTTTTCGGGGTTCGATACCAGACATCTCTAAGGTACCAAATCGTCATTTTAACGCCAGAACTGTATGTAAATCTAATAGGTCCCTAGAGAACTTTAAAAGTCAATTTTTGAATTTTTGACAAAAGTCCAAATTTATACAGTTTTCAGTGCTCAATAACGACGTCTGATAGTTCTGTATATAAATTTCTTTCAGAAAGTGTCTTACAACCTAATTTTGATCGAATCCGTCTTTCTATTTCTACCATGAGCTCTCATAAGATCAGATCACTATCACGAATATCTTTTACCGAACTCGTGTTCATCACTGAACGTTTAATTGTCTCGTCGTGCCTTGAAGGACGCCCTACACATTGATGCATCGAACCGTATCATTAGTCGCACAACGTAGGTAATTTTTTTTTAAATTATGCCACCTTCTCTTCTTCTGAGGACGCACCTTTAAGTTAATAAAAACGATAAGATGATAATTTAATTTTTAAATGAAAGAACGAAAATTCACTCTTTTTTTAGAGAAATAAAGCAGGTGATGAATAATGTAATTTTCCGACAAGGCGTTTTAATTAAATTTCGTGTTTTTGGGGTTGATGACGTTCCAGTTAAATAAGTTATTTTAAAATTTTATTTGTTTACGTGTCGTTAATACAAAAACTTTTTTTGTTGTAAATAAAAACCCCTCACTGTCTCACTTTGCTTGTATCGGTTTGTATAAAAATAATTGATTTTCGTTTACCTTGGACTGAATCGTAACTGGTCTTGTTATTACATGAGCTGTTGGTTGGGTGTCTCGTTTAAATAAAAAAATTACGCGAAACGTTTAATTTGAGGTTTAGTAAATGATTTTGTTTTTTTTTTTAATGTGCGTTTGGGGATTTACCTAATTGTTCTCGTGGATGTTTTACGTTTAGGGTCGTCCTCAATCCCTATATAATCTCGACAAAGTCTATACCATCCTATTGGAGATCATTTCGATTATGTTAATCTCCGATTAAGGAAAGGCAAAGGGGCTGTGATAATATTGAAGTTCGTTAAATCCATTGGCGTTATAAATAGTTTAGGTCATAATACCGAAAAGCTTACGCTTGAAAAGCTGTTTGTTTGCTATGGATATTTTGTGCTTTTTTTCCCAACGAAAAACAATTTACAAAAATTTTTATTTGCAAATATCGACTCTTGATACAAAGCAAAAAGATTGAAAAGAAAATTCCCATTTATTTTTTGTATTTCAATTATTGATAGTTTGGCGATGGAGTGTGGAGGATACCGATACCCACGAGGTCTTCCGAAGGAGCCGGTGTGAAGTTACATCATTTTTCAGTCTTGGGACAACGAAAATAGAATTTACATATTCATAAAGTATTTAAATTGCAAAAATATTGTGGGAGTGTGCGTATATAGGTTGTGATGAACAATAAACCTCCCGAAGGTCGAAATAAATATCTCGTAAATTACAGAAAAAATAATTTCCAACGTATTACAGTGGTGCATCACCATTTAATCATGTAACGACTATAAATTCAATCGCCGACATTGACGTAACCACATAACACGTAAATTGCATAGCAAAAACGATAAATAATTAAAGATGCGCTCACAATTTCCCAATTTAATAGTCGCGAATCTCCTCCTCGTAACTTCCTTGTATAAATCGAGAGCCTTTCTCCTCTTACGAGAACACTCCGAGGATTAATACTTTATAACAACAGCAGCAAAACAACTACCTACCTACTTATAAGATGAATATAATTTAATGGCAATCAAAGCAAAAACCTGACAGGCCTCTAACTTTAAATTATTGCCTTTTATACCTGAATCTCGGGGTCTTTGCTTGAATTGAAATCCTTTATAAAATTCTGGCACGTGCCTCGAAGTTTCCCAGCGGTTCTAAAACGTGACTTTGTAAATTTTTATTTCTTGTTTTTTTTATACGTTTGCTCAATTAATTAAGTAAAAAAAGGGAGGCAAAACCGCAAATAATTTGCAAAAAAGAGCGTTCGCATTGCAAGGGCGAATTAAATTCTGTTTTGTGTGCGCTTTTTTGTAGTTTTGGTGTTGATACCACCTGTCGCTTTGCTTTGATTACAATAAATCGTGATGGGTACTTACCCCTGTACGTAAGTTAATAAATCGATTTTTTTTAAATTGTAAGTCGATCTCTTCCAAGCCAATTTTCACGCATTAGTTTGTCGTTATTTCGCACACAAAGGGCGTCTCTTCGGAACGTTTCGCTTTTTGCGCCAATTCTCTTCGGAAACTCTGCCAAACCATCGATGGTCAGCTATTGGTTCTTTGTGCCTCATCCACAGTTAGCCCTTATCCCCCTTCTGAATTCGCACCCGCGGCTTAAGCCGTCGCTTCTGAGGGGTGAGCCCATGAACCGAAACGTTCGTAAAGCGGTACGTTTCCCATTACGCGTGTCACGAGTTGAAGAATTTGCAGTACGAGAGGTGTATGTTTAGTCGACATTATAATAAAGCGACTTGATTAATTTGATGAAAGTTGTGTAGGAAGTTTTTACTTAATTTGTTGGTAATTTTGACATGAAAAGTAATATGGCAAGTTTAATGTTCGTGGGAAAATGACAAACAATGGATTTAAGTTCTCCTAAGTTGAGGTCTCTTTATTTGTTAACATTCGGTGGTAATTGATTGTGTACTGTACATCGAATTTTTTTTCTTTTTAAGTTTTCCCAACAACTAAAAACAGTTTGTTGGAACTTCTCTCGAAAGCTCTTAACAGTTCAATATATACAGGGTGGCCCGATTGCTCGAGATATCAAGATGAAAATTTTTTGCCCAGTTCTAGAGAGCTTCTCGCTGTGAGAGTGAGCTTCAAATCTACGCTTTACTCGCTCGTTAGTTGTCGTCTAAATGTGTTCGATGCTTAAATTTGAGCGTGAGAACTACTGAGAACGTTGTCGGGCCAGTCTTTCTAATTCTAAGCTTTTTTTCTCCTAAAATTTCAATTTTTTTCTTTATACTACGCACTATTAGGGAGCCCATCCGTTCTTTGTTCGAAGCGTATGCATCTGTGCATGGCGTTTGTTAGTTAATCAAAGCGAAAAAAAAATCTAAATTTGTAAAATCAAATTATTTAATTTTTATTATGTATGCAAGAGCTCGTAGACAACGGCAATTAATAACTAACTCGTTTATTAAATGTTAACAATGGAATGAATATGTATCATGTTCCATCAGTTTAATTGAGTTAACGTAATTTAGTGCTCGCGCACTCTGTTCCGTCTCTCTATAATATACGTAAATATTGTTAACTCCGTACGGAAGGCTCAATCTTATTATCAATCAATTATTATTTGTGATATTTATGAGTGATTTTCTTTTGTTTGTGAAGATGCGTATTTTTGTATAAACGAAAATTGATAATGCGCATCGTTTGACGTCGTATACGTGAACGCGTATGTTTTACGTTTACGTAAATGCATCCAGCTTCTGGCTTACGTGTGCGTCACAAATGTATGTTGCAGCTATAACCTTGTCATTGAAATTTATTTACATTCGGAAAAGCTAATTTCTTTTCGTGCGAATGTTTTCAAAGTAAAATTGTTCGTCTTCGATTGGTCACTTCGTGGCCCTTTTGCGTTCGTCCTTTTTTTTTATTTGTAAAGAGTTTCTAGTCCAGTCACTAGGGGAAAATGAGAGGCAAATTCAGGACAAAAATATATCAGATGTTTTTCTTTCTATTGTCATTTATGTATTTTTGGGACGCTGAATCCGAATTTCAACTTTGTCATCTTGTAAAAGTGGCATGTTATGAGAAAACTGGCAAAAGTGCTATTTTTTCAGTTTTTCGCTTATAACTTGAAAATTACGTACTTTTTCAGAGAATCACTTCTATACGAAAATAAAGCACATTCAATTCCCTACCCATTATGTTTCTTAAGTTTTTTTCTTCCGACGAACGGGTTAGGCGCTACAGCGCGTTAAAGTATGAAGAAAATTTCAAAATCTGCCGAGGAGCAGTTTCTAGATTTTTCGTCTATAACTCAGCAACTACGCCCTTTTAGAAAAAAGTTCTGCCATACCAAAATGAAGAATATTAAATTTCCTACACATTATGTTTCTTAAGTTTTAGTCTTCCGACGAACGGGTTAGGCGCTACAGCGCGTTAAAGTATGAAGAAAATTTCAAAATCTGCCGAGGAGCAGTTTTTAGGTTTTTCGTCTATAACTCAGCAACTACGCCCTTTTAGAAAAAAGTTCTGCCATACCAAAATAAAGAATATTAAATTTCCTACACATTATGTTTCTTAAGTTTTAGTCTTCCGACGAACGGGTTAGGCGCTACAGCGCGTTAAAGTATGAAGAAAATTTCAAAATCTGCCGAGGAGCAGTTTTTAGGTTTTTCGTCTATAACTCAGCAACTACGCCCTTTTAGAAAAAAGTTCTGCCATACCAAAATAAAGAATATTAAATTTCCTACACATTATGTTTCTTAAGTTTTAGTCTTCCGACGAACGGGTTAGGCGCTACAGCGCGTTAAAGTATGAAGAAAATTTCAAAATCTGCCGAGGAGCAGTTTTTAGGTTTTTCGTCTATAACTCAGCAACTACGCCCTTTTCGAAAAAAGTTCTGCTATACAAAAATAAAGAATATTAAATTTCCTACACATTATGTTTCTTAAGTTTTAGTCTTCCGACGAACGGGTTAGGCGCTACAGCGCGTTAAAGTGTGACGAAAATTCCAAAACCTGCCAAAAAGCGGTTTTTGTGTTTTTCGCTTATAACTCTGAAACTATGCACTTTTCGAGAAAAGTTCTTCTATACTAAAATGAAGCATATTAAATTTCCTATACATTAGGTTTCTTTAATTTTTCTCTTCCGACGAACGGTTTAGGCGCTAGAGCGCGTTAAACTTTGCCTAAAATTCCAAAAACCGAGCAAAAAGCAGTTTTGGGGGTTTTCACTTATAACTCGGAAACCACACACTTTTAGAGAACAGTTCTTCTATACAAAAATAGAGCATATTATATTTTCTAGAAATTATGTTTCTTAATTTTTTTCTTCCGACAAACTGGTTAAGCTTTACAGAGCGTTAAAGTTTGACAAAATTTCCAAAATCTGTCAAAAAACAGTTTTTGGGTTTTTCGCTTATAATTTGAAAATTACGTACTTTTGAGAAAATCACTTCTATAAAAAAATAAAGCATATTAAATTTCCTACACATTATGTTTCTTAAGCTTTTTCTTTCGATCAACGGTTTAGACGCTAGAGCGCGTTAAACTTTGCCGAAAATTCCAATATCTGACAAAAAGCAGTTTTGGGGTTTTTGCGTATAACTCGGAAACTACGCACTTTTCGAGAAAAGTTTCATTACACTAAAATAAGTGATATTAAGTTTCCTGTACATTATGTTTCTTTACTCTTCCTCTTTCGACTAACGGGTTAGTAACTACAGCGCATTAAAGTTTGACGAAAATTCCAAAATCTGCCGAAAAGCAGCTTTTGGGTTTTTCGCTTATAATTCGGAAACTGCACACTTTTAGTGAAATGTTCCCTTATACTAAAATAAACCATATTAAACTTTCTAGAAAATATGTTTTTTAAGTTTTTTCTTCCGACAAACGAGTTTGGCGCTACAGCGCGTTAAAGTTTGACGCAAATTGCAAAATCTGCCCAAAAGCAGTTGTGGGGTTTTTCGCTTATACTCAGCAACTACGCCCTTTTAGAGAAAAGTTTCATTATACAAAAATAAAGAATATTAAATTTCCTACTGTAACATTATGTTTCTTAAGTTTATTTCTTTAGACGAACGGGTGTGGCACTACAGAGCGTTAAAGTTTGACGTGAACTTTTTTTCACGCTAAACTACTATATTTGACTGCACTACTGTTGTATTCTTGCACGTATTGGAAATTTTTCTCTCTTCTACTGCTAAAGTTTTAATATGACGTCACTGTTCAACATTTTGGCCACATTTTGGCCAGAACCATAAGACATAAGAAAATAGCATTGAGTTATTGAGTGGGGCTAACGTGCATTCCTTGGAAGCAAATCAACTCTTATGGAAACGGTAACTTTAAAGAATTAGAAACCCCTGTCAGTCTGTTTCCACTGCTGAACTTCTTCAAGGTGTCGACTACTGATAAAAGTAATAAACAAAATGTGGAAAGCGCCGTATACTCGAGACGTCGCATTGAGTAGGTCTCACGTGTTCTTTTAAGATAATTAATCGATCTATTTCTATGGGAAGGGAGAAATAAAGCGACCTAAATAAGTAAGTAGAATAAAATAGAAAAACAAAAAAGAGAAGTAAATAATATAAGAGCAAATAAAATTTATATGGGGGCGTTTGAAAAAAAACAACAAATGGGAAACAATTGACGCGAATTGTAAATATTAATTCGAAATTATGTAATTGTGAATTGAATATTAAGTGCCGTGTTGCCGTGCATAAAGAACAATGACAAAAAAATTATGAAAAAACGAAACGTAACACGAAAACAATTTATTTTTTGTTTCTCGCGTTTCGTTTATTTGTAATTGAATATAGTTTGGGCGAATTACGGAAAATTAATGGGTGAAAAGTGCCCACGGTCCGCGCAGATCAACGAAATAACTCGATTAAATTGCGATTGTAATTTTTTGTGAATAATTTTAAAAAGGACAGATGTGAAATAAAACGAATAATGGAATTTACCTTTCCTTTTAATAATATGTTTGGTTATGGTTTATCGTTATATCGACACAAATGTACCATGATTAGGGACTACCTGTGGGCTGTGGGCTGCGGCACAGCGGCACGAGGTCTATATATATTTTTTTGCACCTGTCCTCCGTGTCTTTGTATCCGACAGTTGCTTTAAAACTAAAATAATCATTTCGATTATCTAATACCATCTGTCAATTTTCATTAATACACCTCTCTTTGAATACGTACGTTCTTTTTTTCTTCTCATCTTATTCTTATTATTTGGAACTTTTCACGACGATCTGTCGTTATAAATTTTATTTTAATTATATTGACTTAGTAAGTCTAGTAAACTTATAGGGTGTTTTATTAGGTATGTGATTAAGATCTTTCTATGTAGCAATTAGATTTCGGCTGATATATCTTTGTTGATCTAATACCGGATACCTTGTAGCGTACTAATTGGACCCTCACACCTGATAGGTAATTTATGATGATGGGTTGTTTTTTTATGGTCCTCTGTGGATTCGTGTATAATTTTGAATAATAACTACTTTCCAAGTACGTACTGTAAATTATGTACTAATTGTTTTGTTTACAGAAGTGACTAAAAGTTTTTTTACAAAATTTAAATTTATTTTTTATATCTTAGAGCGAAACGTTTCTGATTTCGCGTATAACCGTACAGCCGGTATAATAGCGATTCCGTATTAGTATTAGTATCAACTTTTTGAGAAAACCACCTCTATACAAAAAAACAGCATATTAAATTCCCTACACATTGTTTTAGTCTTCTGACGAACGGGTTAGGCGCTACAGCGCATTAAAGTTTGACGGAAATTTCTGCCAATAAGCAGTTTTTGGCTTTTTCGCTTATAACTCAGCAACTACGCCCTTTTAGAGAAAAGTTTCGCTATACAAAAATAAAAAATATTAAATTTCCTACACATTATGTTTCTTTAATTTTTCTCTTCCGGCGAACGGGTTAGGCGCTACAGCGCAAGAAAGTTTGATGAAAATTCTCAAATCTGCCGAAAAGCAGCTTTTGTGTTTTTCGTTAATAACTCTGAAACTATGCACTTTTCGAGAAAAGTTCCTCTATACTAAAATGAAGCATACTAAGTTTCCTATACATTATGTTTCTTTAATTTTTCTCTTCCGACGAACGGGTTAGGCGCTACCGCGCAAGAAAGTTTGATGAAAATTCCCAAATATGCCGAAAAGCAGCTTTTGTGGTTTTCGCTTATAACTCTGAAACTATGCACTTTTTGAGAAAAGTTCCTCTATACTAAAATGAAGCATACTAAGTTTCCTATACATTATGTTTCTTTAATTTTTCTCTTCCGACGAACGGGTTAGGCGCTACCGCGCAATAAAGTTTGATGAGAATTCCCAAATCTGCCGAAAAGCAGCTTTTGTGTTTTTCGCTAATAACTCTGAAACTATGCACTTTTCGAGAAAAGTTCCTCCATACTAAAATGAAGCATACTAAGTTTCCTATACATTATGTTTCTTTAATTTTTCTCTTCCGACGAACGGATTAGGCGCTGCCGCGCAAGAAAGTTTGATGAAAATTCCCAAATCTGCCGAAAAGCAGCTTTTGGGTTTTTCGCTAATAACTCTGAAGCTATGCACTTTTCAAGAAAAGTTCCTCTATACTAAAATGAAGCATATTAAGTTTCCTATACATTATGTTTCTTTAATTTTTCTCTTCCGACGAACGGGTTAGGCGCTACCGCGCAATAAAGTTTGATGAGAATTCCCAAATCTGCCGAAAAGCAGCTTTTGTGTTTTTCGCTAATAACTCTGAAACTATGCACTTTTCGAGAAAAGTTCCTCCATACTAAAATGAAGCATACTAAGTTTCCTATACATTATGTTTCTTTAATTTTTCTCTTCCGACGAACGGATTAGGCGCTGCCGCGCAAGAAAGTTTGATGAAAATTCCCAAATCTGCCGAAAAGCAGCTTTTGGGTTTTTCGCTAATAACTCTGAAGCTATGCACTTTTCAAGAAAAGTTCCTCTATACTAAAATGAAGCATATTAAGTTTCCTATACATTATGTTTCTTTAATTTTTCTCTTCCGACGAACGGATTAGGCGCTACCGCGCAAGAAAGTTTGATGAAAATTCTCAAATCTGCCGAAAAGCAGCTTTTGGGTTTTTCGCTAATAACTCTGAAACTATGCACTTTTTGAGAAAAGTTCCTCTATACTAAAATGAAGCATACTAAGTTTCCTATACATTATGTTTCTTTAATTTTTCTCTTCCGACGAACGGGTTAGGCGCTACCGCGCAATAAAGTTTGATGAGAATTCCCAAATCTGCCGAAAAGCAGCTTTTGTGTTTTTCGCTAATAACTCTGAAACTATGCACTTTTCGAGAAAAGTTCCTCCATACTAAAATGAAGCATACTAAGTTTCCTATACATTATGTTTCTTTAATTTTTCTCTTCCGACGAACGGATTAGGCGCTGCCGCGCAAGAAAGTTTGATGAAAATTCCCAAATCTGCCGAAAAGCAGCTTTTGGGTTTTTCGCTAATAACTCTGAAGCTATGCACTTTTCAAGAAAAGTTCCTCTATACTAAAATGAAGCATATTAAGTTTCCTATACATTATGTTTCTTTAATTTTTCTCTTCCGACGAACGGGTTAGGCGCTACCGCGCAATAAAGTTTGATGAGAATTCCCAAATCTGCCGAAAAGCAGCTTTTGTGTTTTTCGCTAATAACTCTGAAACTATGCACTTTTCGAGAAAAGTTCCTCCATACTAAAATGAAGCATACTAAGTTTCCTATACATTATGTTTCTTTAATTTTTCTCTTCCGACGAACGGATTAGGCGCTGCCGCGCAAGAAAGTTTGATGAAAATTCCCAAATCTGCCGAAAAGCAGCTTTTGGGTTTTTCGCTAATAACTCTGAAGCTATGCACTTTTCAAGAAAAGTTCCTCTATACTAAAATGAAGCATATTAAGTTTCCTATACATTATGTTTCTTTAATTTTTCTCTTCCGACGAACGGGTTAGGCGCTACCGCGCAATAAAGTTTGATGAGAATTCCCAAATCTGCCGAAAAGCAGCTTTTGTGTTTTTCGCTAATAACTCTGAAACTATGCACTTTTCGAGAAAAGTTCCTCCATACTAAAATGAAGCATACTAAGTTTCCTATACATTATGTTTCTTTAATTTTTCTCTTCCGACGAACGGATTAGGCGCTGCCGCGCAAGAAAGTTTGATGAAAATTCCCAAATCTGCCGAAAAGCAGCTTTTGGGTTTTTCGCTAATAACTCTGAAGCTATGCACTTTTCAAGAAAAGTTCCTCTATACTAAAATGAAGCATATTAAGTTTCCTATACATTATGTTTCTTTAATTTTTCTCTTCCGACGAACGGATTAGGCGCTACCGCGCAAGAAAGTTTGATGAAAATTCTCAAATCTGCCGAAAAGCAGCTTTTGGGTTTTTCGCTAATAACTCTGAAACTATGCACTTTTTGAGAAAAGTTCCTCTATACTAAAATGAAGCATACTAAGTTTCCTATACATTATGTTTCTTTAATTTTTCTCTTCCGACGAACGGGTTAGGCGCTACCGCGCAATAAAGTTTGATGAGAATTCCCAAATCTGCCGAAAAGCAGCTTTTGTGTTTTTCGCTAATAACTCTGAAACTATGCACTTTTCGAGAAAAGTTCCTCCATACTAAAATGAAGCATACTAAGTTTCCTATACATTATGTTTCTTTAATTTTTCTCTTCCGACGAACGGATTAGGCGCTGCCGCGCAAGAAAGTTTGATGAAAATTCCCAAATCTGCCGAAAAGCAGCTTTTGGGTTTTTCGCTAATAACTCTGAAGCTATGCACTTTTCAAGAAAAGTTCCTCTATACTAAAATGAAGCATATTAAGTTTCCTATACATTATGTTTCTTTAATTTTTCTCTTCCGACGAACGGGTTAGGCGCTACCGCGCAATAAAGTTTGATGAGAATTCCCAAATCTGCCGAAAAGCAGCTTTTGTGTTTTTCGCTAATAACTCTGAAACTATGCACTTTTCGAGAAAAGTTCCTCCATACTAAAATGAAGCATACTAAGTTTCCTATACATTATGTTTCTTTAATTTTTCTCTTCCGACGAACGGATTAGGCGCTACAGTGCAAGAATGTTTGATGAAAATTCCCAAATCTGCCGAAAAGCAGCTTTTGGGTTTCTCGCTAATAACTCTGAAACTATGCACTTTTCGAGAAAAGTTCCTCCATACTAAAATGAAGCATATTAAGTTTCCTATACATTATGTTTCTTTAATTTTTCTCTTCCGACGAACGGATTAGGCGCTGCCGCGCAAGAAAGTTTGATGAAAATTCCCAAATCTGCCGAAAAGCAGCTTTTGGGTTTTTCGCTAATAACTCTGAAGCTATGCACTTTTCAAGAAAAGTTCCTCTATACTAAAATGAAGCATATTAAGTTTCCTATACATTATGTTTCTTTAATTTTTCTCTTCCGACGAACGGATTAGGCGCTACCGCGCAAGAAAGTTTGATGAAAATTCCCAAATCTGCCGAAAAGCAGCTTTTGGGTTTTTCGCTAATAACTCTGAAGCTATGCACTTTTCGAGAAAAGTTCCGCTATACTAAAATGAAGCATATTAAGTTGCCTATACATTATGTTTCTTTAATTTTTCTCTTCCGACGAACGGGTTAGGCGCTGCCGCGCAAGAAAGTTTGATGAAAATTCCCAAATCTGCCGAAAAGCAGCTTTTGGGTTTTTCGCTAATAACTCTGAAGCTATGCACTTTTCGAGAAAAGTTCCGCTATACTAAAATGAAGCATATTAAGTTGCCTATACATTATGTTTCTTTAATTTTTCTCTTCCGACGAACGGGTTAGGCGCTGCCGCGCAAGAAAGTTTGATGAAAATTCCCAAATCTGCCGAAAAGCAGCTTTTGGGTTTTTCGCTAATAACTCTGAAGCTATGCACTTTTCAAGAAAAGTTCCTCTATACTAAAATGAAGCATATTAAGTTTCCTATACATTATGTTTCTTTAATTTTTCTCTTCCGACGAACGGATTAGGCGCTACCGCGCAAGAAAGTTTGATGAAAATTCTCAAATCTGCCGAAAAGCAGCTTTTGTGGTTTTCGCTAATAACTCTGAAACTATGCACTTTTCGAGAAAAGTTCCTCTATACTAAAATGAAGCATACTAAGTTTTCTATACATTATGTTTCTTTAATTTTTCTCTTCCGACGAACGGGTTAGGCGCTACAGCGCAAGAATGATTGATGAAAATTCCCAAATCTGCCGAAAAGCAGCTTTTGGGTTTCTCGCTAATAACTCTGAAACTATGCACTTTTCGAGAAAAGTTCCTCCATACTAAAATGAAGCATATTAAGTTTCCTATACATTATGTTTCTTTAATTTTTCTCTTCCGACGAACGGATTAGGCGCTGCCGCGCAAGAAAGTTTGATGAAAATTCCCAAATCTGCCGAAAAGCAGCTTTTGGGTTTTTCGCTAATAACTCTGAAGCTATGCACTTTTCAAGAAAAGTTCCTCTATACTAAAATGAAGCATATTAAGTTTCCTATACATTATGTTTCTTTAATTTTTCTCTTCCGACGAACGGATTAGGCGCTACCGCGCAAGAAAGTTTGACTAAAATTCGTTTCCATGAAAATTCCAAATTCCATTAAAACACTCCTCGCTACGCGAGTTGCTGTTTAAACTTGGAGTGACTTATAAAATTCGTTCTTTAATAAATATACTATACTAATTATTTTGTTTACACAAGTGGCTATAGCTTTTTCTACAAAATGTAAATTTATTTCTTATATCCAAGGGCGAAACGTTTCTGATTTAGCATACAACCGTACAGCCGGTATAATAGCGATTCCGTATTAGTTTAAATTGTATACCAATTGGACCAAATAAATAAAATTACAGTCCAAATAAATTAAATTCAGCTATAAATTATTGTTGCCTCACTCGCTTTAGGAAAGTTGAAAATTCCTACTTTATTTATTATTTATTAAACGTTGCACCGGCACTCACCGGCTGGAAAATGCCATAAATATTTTGTAAATATCTCGATGCCATTCGTATAAAAACGATTACGTTTTATATCAAGTTATCGTTTCAGTAGCGAGTTAAAAGCTTTTATTCTACTGTTTTCTATAGTGAATGAAACCATCATCGGTATAATTACCATTGTTATCCGACAGGTAGCATTTATCATACGTTAGGCTATAAAACGCAATCCTCGTTATTTTTCTATTCTCTTTTATCGCCGTAATGAGGGACGGTAATAATGGATTAGGTACACGATCAAACATCTCACTTAAATGTAACTTTTGTCCTTGCGCGGCTCAAGGTATTGTTTCTATTTTTTTACCAAACAAATTTCGTCTTTAGACCACCCATTTGTTCCAACTCGTTTTTTTATAATATTCCAAGCATAGCGCGCCCGCGTCTAACAACAATCTCCGTAGATCACGACGAAATAGACCTAATAAAGCAACAATTACACGTAACAGTAAACAAAATTAAAGATGAGACCACCCAAGATAATTGTTAATTGTAAGGCCATTAGTGAGAAGAAAAAAGAGGGTTTGCTTATATGATTAGCGTTTTAAAACGTGCAAACAAATTAAAAACGAGTTGCTCGAATCGATTATTAAAAATTGATAAGAGTGTAATATAAAATCAATATTGGATTACTAAAAGGAGTTTCAAACCGTGTGGTATAACAAATTGAAGTTATGTAAAGCTTCCAACTTACAGCTATTCTGTTATCGAATACAGATTTTAACCGGTTCCTCTCTAACTGTTGAGTGTCGATAAGTATAGCGAGAGAGCTACAAATTGACTCTTTGTAAACTTTGAATCTACAGGTGTGATATTCCGGTTGGGGGAGGAGTGTATTTACGTTATTGTGGTTAATAAATTGGATAAACGCGTTGTAGAAAATTTAATTAATTAAAAATAAAATTATTTAAATGAGGATAATCGGGAGGTATAACGAGGGTGGTCGCGTGCGAGCGCTCGCTCTTAATTTAACATGTAAAGTCGCGGATACGTTTGTTATGAGTTATGAAGCTGCACAATCACAAATCACAACCGTCTAATTGAGCTCCTAAATGGCGTTCAATTGAAACTACTCATAATCCGGGAGGTAGCGACTTCGAAGTCCGAAGACCGAATTTTCTTCAACTTCAACACAAAAACTATAATTTGGTGGTTAATAAAAATTTGCGCTCACCCTAATGTTTAGTTTGACACTCAAAAACCACCCTTTTTGTGACGCTATAAGCGCTCGAGCAACTAAACTGTTTGTCTGGCAAAAATTTTTAACAAATAAAACTTGTAGGAAATTGAGTGTGCTTTATTTTTGTGAAGGAACACTTTTGTCTAATAGTGGGTAGTTTTTGAGTTATAAGCGATAAAACTGTTTTAGTCGATTTGGAAATTTTTGTCAAACTTTAAACGCGTTTTAGCGCCCGAAAAGTTCACCTGAAAAAAAAACCGAAGAAATATAATTTGTTGGAAATTTCATTCAGTTTATATTCATTTCCAAGCACTTTTTTTGTAAACTGTGCAGTTTTCAAGTTATAAGCGAGAAAACAGTTTTTGGTCAATTTTGGAATCTTTGTCAAACTTCAACGGATTCTAGTGCCCGAACCGTTCATCTGAGGTAAAAAAACGAAGAGCTACACTTTGTAGGAAATTTGATGTAGTTTATATTCATACCCAAGCACTTTTTTTGTAAAGTGCACATATTTTGAGTTATAAGTGATAAAACAGTTTTTGGTCAATTTTAGAAGTTTTGAGAAACTTCAACGGGTACTAGCGCCCGAACCGCTCGTCTGAGGTCAAAAATGCTAGAAATATAATTTGTAGCACTTGTGAAGTGAAGCACTTTTCTCGTAAAGGCGTCGTTTTCAAGTTATAGGCCTTAAACCAGTTTTTGGTGAATTTTGGAATTTCTGTACTTCAACGGGTTCTAGCGCCCGACCCGTTCACGTGAGGATAAAAACTGAAGAGCTATAATTTGTAGGAAATTTGATGCAGTCTCTATTCATATTCAAGCACTTTTCTCGTAAAGGCGTAGTTTTTGAGTTATAGGCGCTAAAACAGTTTTTGGTTAATTTTGGAAGTTTTGTCGAACTTTAACGCGCTCTAGCGCCCAAACCGCCCACGTGAGGAGAAACACTCAAGAGACATAATTAGTGGAAAATTTGATGTAGTTTATATTCATATCCAACTACTTTTCTCAGAAAATGCGTAGTTTTCGAGTTACAAGCGAAATAACCCCAATAACCCACCTTTCTCGAGCCACCCCCAAGTTAATGCTGCCACTTTGGAGTGCAAAACTGTAGTTTTTATAGCTCGTTTGAAATGTTCCTTCAACCTGCATTGTTTCCTAGCTACTTCTTGAACTAATAACCTAAAATGGTGGACCCAATATGGCGGCCGAAAGCGACCGATTTAGCTAAAAATCGTTTTTGATCTTGTGTGTGTGCAAGGGTCGTCTTATATGGCTTAATATGCTATTGTGGTGTACCCACGAACAATTTGAAAGTTTTAGAATCTTGAGTGACCAAAGTGACCATTTTAGTTTTATTTTGGCTCGGACAGTCTCCATCTACATGACCAAACGTTCTCGTTTCTACAATCTAGACTGCTTTATTAACGTTATTAGTATAGGTACCTACAGTAAAATCAATACAAGTTTATCGGTATCCGTATCCGTTTCCATCCGTGGTCTGTCGTTAATCTTTTAATTAACTTAACGAAATTATTACGCCATGTAGAGATTACAAAAACAATTAAAAATCGAGTCGACTTGGAAATATATGGTATTCTAAACTTAAAATGTTATCCTTTTAATTAGTTAATTAGTAGTTATTATCTTAATTTTAAAAATTTTTTACTTAGTTGTACTAATTGGAGTTTTTTCTATTTTTCAGGTATGTACGTCCAAAAGCTTGACGATGATCCTACTTTAATTGGCTGTTCTGGTGAGATTCTAATTAATTTATTGAATATTTGAGCACGAATGCGCCAACATCGAAGAATGGTGACGGGCCGAATTAAAAAAACGTTTTTTAATCTCTCAATTAATTAGTCAAATTCGACGTTTGAAAGATTGCTAATAATTGTGAATTTGAAGTAAAATAATAGAACAAATGTTAACATTCAAAATGGTGGTTTTAATATGGCGACTTTAATGGAACGCTATTTCACACTTAATTGCGTATATGTAGATTTGATGGCTTTTTAATTACGTCCGTAGTGGTACACGATAAATTGAGAGTAAAGTAGTTCATGGATGGCCTACTTATCGGGCGTTATCATTGCCGCGACAAAATGTTTACTGTTGACCTTTACAGTGTATTATTAAAAACCCCTCCCCGTATAAGGTCACACTTTGTTGATTTAGCCACAGTTGAATGCCTGAAGCCCTTGAATTCAAAAACGCGAGACTCATTTCAAGTAAAAATTACAAAAAAAACAAAGATGGTGGATTCAAGATGGCGACGTTAATGCGAGTTTAATTAAAATGCGCAGTTATATTTTTTTGAATTGGGCTCTCGCCGTGGAAAGTGAGAACGTAAAAAGTTCGTTGTAGACCGCCAGACTTGCTTTGTTATCTACGTCAGCATAGAAACAAACATAATCGTTGATCGCGTATTGAGGTTTCAAAATAGCGACTTCTACTCCGGGAAGCGGCAAACACGTTTACTAAACGATAAAGTACCAAATATTTAACAATGTAGGCTGAAAGAACCGTCTGCCACTCAGAAATCGCAGCATTAACTTAGGGATGGCTCGAGAAGGGTGGGGTTTTGCTATTTTTTCGGGTTTCGCTTATAACTCGAAAAATACGCAGTTTATGAGAAAAGTGCTTGGGTATGAATATGAAGCACATCAATTTTTCTACCAATTATATCTCGTCGGTTTTTTTCCTCAGACGAACGGTTTGGGCGCTAGAGTGCGTTAAAGTTTTACAAAAGTTCTAAAATTGACCAAAAACTGTTTTATCGCTTATAATTCAAAAACTAGGCACTTCACGAGAAAAGTGCTTAGGTATGAATATAAACTACAGTAAATTTTCTACAAATGATATCTTCTTGGGCTTTTTCCTTAGACGAGCGGTTCGGGCGCTAGAGCGCGTTAAAGTTTGACAAAAGTTCCAAAATTGGCCAAAAACTGTTTCATCACCTATAACCCGAAAACTAAGCACTTTACGAGAACATTGCTAGAATATGGATATAAACTACATAAAATTTCCTACAAATTATACTTTCTAGATGTTTTTTTTCAGACGGAGGGTAAGGTAGCTAGAGCGCGTTAAAATTTGACAAAAGTTGCAAAATAGGCCAAAAACTTTTTTATCGCTTATAACTCGAAAACTAAGCACTTTACGACAAAAGTGCTTGAGTATGAATATAAACTACAGCAAATTTTCTACAAATTACACCTACTAGGTGGTTTTTCTCAGACGGGCGGTTCGGGCGCTAGAACGCGTTAAAGGTTTGACGACAATTCCAAAATTGGCAAAAAAATGTTTTATCGCTTATAACTCGAAAACTAAGCACTTTACGAGAAAAATGCTTGGATATGAATATAAACTGCATCGCATTTCCTACAAATTATGTCTTTCGAGTGTTTTTTCTCAGACGAACGGTAAGGGAGCTAGAGCGCGTTAAAGTTTGACAAAAGTTCCAAAATTGGCCGAAAACTGTTTTATCGCTTATAACTCGAAAACTAAGCGCTTTACGAAAAAAGTGCTTGGACAGAATATAAACTACGGCAAATTTTCTACAAATTATACCTTCTGGGTGTTTTTCCTCAGACGAGCGGTTTAGGCGCTAGAGCGCGTTAAAGTTATGTCTCAAACTAATAGTTTAGGTTTTAGGTGCTAGAGCGCCGCGAGTTTTTGGGAGACGTTTAGTAAAGTGCTCGCTGCCTCCCGGACTTATTAGTGGATTTTTGTAGGAGCGGTAGCTATCTTAAGTTGGGAGGGATGGTTTCGTTCCGATTGTTTTCGAATGCATTACCGTAATTTTTTTTTCAGTTTCTAAATATTCTAAAGATGACCTGTAGCGTCGCTGTCGCTTGTACTTTTTTGAAATATTTTTAGTAAATGCCACTTTACAAAATACCAGACGTCTAACAAATGTATTTTAATTTACATTATGATAATACATAAGTTGAATATAAGCTTTTAAGCGCGTCGCTTAAAGTTATAAATAAGTGTAAATGTCAACAGCTTTGTTGTAGTTGTAGGTGTCGAACAAACGGTGTGAATAAGTGAATATGTGGCGTAATTAGCCAAGTTACATTTTGTTTATTGAATTTTATCCAAATTGTAACAACGTGTTGTTTCCGCCCTCCAATAAAATGACCTTTTTTTTTATTAAAAGATGAACAAAAAGGGCTTTACCGTTGTAAGTTTAAACGATTTTTTCCGTAACGTTGTAATAAATAAAATTTACAGAGGACTTTTCTTTTAAAAATAGAAAATCTTGACCGCAACTGAGAGCGCGTCTAGAAAGTTTCTCAAAACCATTTTCAGTTGTTAATTCTCAACATTTATCCAACAAAACCCAACAAGAATAAGATTCTTCTTAGCCGAGAGCTTTAAAATTAATTTAATAATTAATAGTTTTGCGAAGTATTAAATTTCAAAGTATCGAATTTAGTTTGTGATCATCGTTACTAAAAGGACGTTTATTAACTCTTCAAGTTGTTCGTTTTGGAATTTTGAATTTTCTTCTCGAAAAATTTTCGAAGTTACGATTTTTAATTAACATTCTGAGCATTTCGAGTAATACGCTAATTTGCTCAAAGTCGTCAAGTGTCGACTCGTGCCAAATATAAAATATCGACAATTTTTGTTTGCGTTTCACGCAAATACGTCTCGGATCTCTCCGTTCTCATGTACCGCTAATATATTATCAGCTGGGGGATTCCCCGTATAATTAAAAATATTTTTAGGGCCGCCATTGTGATGAGATGAATGTTAGCGTGAATGAGGGATATACCGAAGGTACCGTTGGTATGGCTCTGATCGGAATTTCGCTTTCCCGGCGTCATCCATTGTTTCATTGGGCAACTACTGGACCGTCTATCGACCGTCATTCGTCATTATTTGTTTACATTAGCGAACTGTCACTTTTGGAGTGTGTCTCGTGGTAGATCTCTTTCACACTTGTGCCCATCTCACATTTTTTTCTCTAATTCCGTCTCTTCCGTTCGTTTCGTTTCCTTCTTTCGCTCTTCTCACCCAGTCCTTCCAAACTCCCACTTGTCTCCCCTTATCTCTTTTGTCACCTCCCACTTCGTTGAAAACTCACCTAATATCTTCTAACTCGATTCAGCTTCTGTACATCATGCGCTGTATTCGAGTATTCGAAAGTTGAAAAGGCATCGCGAAATTCTCACTTCGCTAGTGCACGCAATTGAGACGGATGTTGATTAATGATCCGAACGACAGTTTAATTTTACCTTTTCTATATAATCCAATTTTTGGATACGCAAATTGAGCGCTCGTATAAATGTATAAGTGTATTATAGAGTTGAGAGAAGGCTCATTTACCTACTGGGGAAATTCAAAAATAATTATCCAATTAGCCGTACCCGACACAGCGACACAGGATTAATGAGATTCGGTACTGAGTAATTGATTATTTATTCATGAGCAAAGGGGGTACGAATTAAGTGTGTGGAAATTATTATTTAAATTTTTTAAATTACACGTTGACCAAATGAACAAGTGATGTACTAATTAAATATTATTTTATTATTTATTACATAAATATTATGATAATTATTATCGCGTTCGGGCTCGTTGTTGTTGATTGAATGGATTTAGAGTGGGGGCGTAGATTAGAATTCGTGTCTGCTCTTCTAACTGGAGCAATGCATACTACGCCTGGAGCGGCAATGGAAACAATGCTGAACTTTCCACCCTTACATTTGATAGTGAAATTCAACACAGACGGATCTACAAATCCAACAGGCATAGGAGGAATCATCGGGGACGGCAACTTGAGGCAAGTGGTAAGCTTAAGCCCCGGCTTAAGCAAATACTGTTAGATTAAGGGTATCACACCCTAAGAATCTTTGTAGCATCTGACAGTCAAGCAGCTCTTACAGTGCCGAACGCCTGTGAGGTGGGGTCCGGACTAGTAACGGACCGCCTTCGCAGACTGAACGAGCTGGGGGGGAAGCTTTTGTCAACCTGGTCTAGGTGACAACTCATGCCGACATACCAGGGAACGAGAAATGAGACGGTCTGGCTAAAGAGGGCAGCAAAATAAGGCCCATTCGAGCAGAACCAGCCTTTAGGATTCCCCGTGAAATGGCAAGGAGAGAAATAAAGTCACTTCTGGTAAAGTGGCATATTAAACATTGAAGGGAAACTGACTAAAGGGTACGCTATCTACTCAGAATGAGCAGAGGTGAATTACGACTAGTAATGGGCCATTGCCAGCTTAAAAAGCACCTGTATACGATATGACTAGAAGAAGACCCACTATGCAGAGGATGTTCAGAGGAAGAGAAAACTTCCTGCTACACTGAGAGGCCATTACAAGAAGTCGTCACAGCATTTTCGAAAAGTAGAAGATGCTCCAAAGAGAACTGCTCAAATTATCAATGACATAATGGAAGGCTACAGAGGAAGGACACAATAGATCCGAGAGGTAGCGATGTAAGGAGCCACTGGGGGCCAGGGGCCAACTTCAGAACTAAATAATGATCTGCTCTATACTGTCTTTCCGTCTCTCTGTTGATCTATCTGTCACTCGATTTTATCTGCCTCCTCTCTTCCCACTATAGCCATGACTTGATGGCTTACCTTTTACCTGGTTTTACTTGATGGTCGTTCTGTCACTTTTCCTACCCATGGCACGTTAGCCTATCGGCATATGACTTTTCACCGCCACATTTTTTGATGGGTCAACACGAGCTACCAAGCCACAACAGCCTTGTGTCCTCTAGAAGCTTATACTTATCTAGTATCTGGGGCACTAGGAGCCTACATTTAAGGAGCACCCTTTAAAGCCTTAAACGCCTATAAATTAGGCAGTTATTTTTAAAACACGCCGTATAGCGATCGACTCTTCTAAGCGAATTTCTGTTAATCACTTGAGGGGTTACAAATTAGAGTAGGTGGAGCACAAACGCTAAGCATAAAATTTCGAAGCGAACAAATGGTAACTGCAATGATAAATTTGAGCGCACAAAAAGGAGAATAGTGCGATTAAAACAATTCGTGTTTTATAATATTCCTTTAAAGTCCTTATAATCTGGGCGTATTTTATACTTAAAATTTAAATTTCAAATCTTTTGCTTTGTTCTTGTTTTATTTTATTTTTTTGGTTTCGCATTCAAATCAACTATTAATTGAATAACAAATGCCAAGTTTGTCTAGAAAGTTTTTGGCAGAGCTCTTAAAAAAGGTTCCTTTAGGTTTATTTCCATTAAATTTTATTTGCCAAGTACTCAAATTTTGTTTATTTCGAAAATGAACGTTATTATACCCTTTTAAGTCTTTAAAGTGGCGGTAGAGAAGAGAATTTTCTGGAACGAACTCCTCTCTTATTGAAGTCGCGAGGTCAAAGTTCGTGTATGGAGAAAGCTCAAATGTTTTACATCTAAACAAAATTTGTATTACCTTATTAGGTATAGATATTTTCATGAACTTCTTTTCTTTTTTTCTCTAAACTAAAACGCATTTTGTTTTAGTTTTAGTTTTCGAACTTTTTGGCTAATGACCCAGGACCCACCAGGTCAACGTTCTTTTTTTCGCCAACTTTAACTACTGGGAAAATTTTAAACACTTTTTGTGCGAAGTTTATAAATTGGGTGGGTAATTGTGTATGAAGCTTTTATTTGTATTTAAAAAAATAGTTATTAGCTGTTAATTTTAGGAAGCTCTTAACGAGCGGTGTGCGGGGGAGGGATGCATTAATTTACTCATATATTACCACGAGTCGGCTTAACATTCTTGATTCTTATGTGTTTACAGTGATTTGTTTTAGTGTTCAAAATGCGCTCATTTTGTTTCTAAATCATATAGAATTAATTTTGGGAAGTTATACAGGGTGTCGAAAAGTATAGAAATGAAATTCCTGGAAAAGTTGTTTGGAAATTGTTTTTGCATTGTTCGAAAGGCCCACTTGAAGTTTAATAAGAACGTCTCTGTAGTCCTCGCGGATTTCTGAACTTTCTAATCTGTTTTTACGTCTACTCCCTCTTTTGGAAAGACTTTAGTTGGCCCATTGCAACAACAAAATGAGGAAAGTTTGCTTTATTTTCTGTTATATACCTATATTATACGTAATATAAAATTTTCAGATACCTAACGTAGGTACTTAAAATCAATTTATTTCAAGTATAAATTTAGACGTTTAATATACGTATATTTTTTCAATAAGAACTGTAAGTTTTCCGTATACTATATTACTCGTTATTTGATTACGTTTATTATACGTCTAAAAAATGTACGAGATACGTATATTACACCGCGTAGAGCGTATACGTCTTTTTTACGTATAATAAACGTATAGCTGCCTAGCTGTGTTTAGGAACAGATTACAAATCAAATTCTTTAAATTTTACTGATGCGGTTTAGTTATAGGAGATATTTATTGAGTTAAACAAGCGAATTAATTGATTAAGACAATAATGCGTTATAAATGCTACTTAATGTTTGTTTATGTTTGCTTTAATATTTAATATATTAAGTACTTGTTTACATAATAATAACGTATATATTATACGACTCGTATATTAATATTTTGTAGCAGAGACTGTCAGAACCACCTGTAGGACAACCTTAAGATGCAATTGATATCATCCATAATCAACTCGATATATACTTACGAATTTCTTCCCAAGTTATATAAAGTTAAAGTGTATGGCTACATCTTCATATAAGAGAGTAAATATCCACTTTGCACTATACCGGAGACAAATTTAATCAGAATCGACGCCAATCGCGATAATTTACACTTCTAAAATTTCGAAATAATTCCTTGTTTTACGCTCATTTTTGAAATTTATCTATTGGGTCCTCGAGTCGGTCGGCCATTGTGATTGTTTAGGGAAGTCGACCGCTTCGAGAGGCGAAGCGCGGCAAGGAGAAGTTTTCGCCCCACCTTCCCAAGTCTTTGATGAACCGTTTGACCGAATAACAGTTTCCAGATTCCCAAAACGGCGCGGCGCGCGTCCTCATTAATTTCGAAATACTCTTTTTTTTTATAATTAAATTAGACGCTTTTAAGGGTTGTCTCTCTCTCGTCGCACGTGTACTACTGGGTAAACATGAATTATTCAAGGAATTATTACAATTTACGCCGTTAATTTAAGGTTAGGAGGTCAAAATGATTTGAAAGTTGATCAACCGCTCGGCGAGAGAACGTTTTTTTTTATAAAGTGAGTGCACTCGAGATTTTCATTATTATTAATAATTATTCAGTGGCGTAACTGAGTAAAAGCGTGCGGGCTCGTAGCTATCTATATTCACGGTTACGATCTGCTTAGCATCGCTATCGCGCATTTGTTTGGAGGACAAAAAACGTACCTACGGCGTACGCTAACATATACAATATTTAAAAGACAGACGCGCTAGAAAAAAATTCTTAACTAAAACTTTGGTATAGTCTTCCGCTTGTTATTCGTGCACGAACTTCTTCGTTAAATTCTTTTAACTGCCTATTTAGGCACGGTCTCTATAGGCCGATTGGGCCGGTCTTGTCGATCGAGCACAGAGAGTTTGCTCCTTTGGTCGAGTCTCTTTGAGTCTGACCGTTTATAATGGCCAATCGTGTCGTCGAAAAAGTCCCCTATAGTACCCATCAATAATATGCCTATTTCGGTTTGTGTGTTTATGGCCTGGGCTTGCCTGAGAGTGCTTGCGCATGCCTATTATGTATTGGTATGCCAAACCGTCAAAAACTTTCGATAGTCTTCGTTTCGTAGCCACTTGTTATTCATGGCACGAACTTCTTCGTTAAATTCTTTTAAGTGCCTATTTAGGCACGGCCTCTATAGGCCGATCGGGCCAGTCTTGTTGATCGAGCACAGACAGCTTACTCCTTTGGTCGAGTCTCTTTGAGTCTGACCGTTTATAATGGCCAATCGTGTCGTCGAAAAAGGCCCGTATAGTACCCATCAATAGTCTGCCTGTTTCGGTTTGTGTGTTTATGGCCTGGGCTTGCCTGAGAGTGCTTGCGCTTGCCTATTATGTATTGGTATGCCAAACCGTCAAAAACTTTCGATAGTCTTCGTTTCGTAGCCACTTGTTATTCATGGCACGAACTTCTTCGTTAAATTCTTTTAAGTGCCTATTTAGGCACGGTCTCTATAGGCCGATCGGGCCAGTCTTGTTGATCGAGCACAGACAGTTTACTCCTTTGGTCGAGTCTCTTTGAGTCTGACCGTTTATAATGGCCAATCGTGTCGTCGAAAAAGTCCCCTATAGTACCCATCAATAGTATGCCTATTTCGGTTTGTGTGTTTATTGCCTGGGCTTGTCTGCGAGTGCTAGCGCATGCCTATTATGTATTGGTATGCCAAACCCTCTAAAACTTTCGATATTCTTCGTTTCGTAGCCGCTTGTTATTCATGGCACGAACTTCTTCGTTAAATACTTTTAAGTGCCTATTTAGGCACGGTCTCTATAGGCCGATCGGGCCAGTCTTGTCGATCGAGCACAGACAGTTTGCTCTTTTGGTCGAGTCTCTTTGAGTCTGACCGTTTATACTGGCCAATCGTGTCGTCGAAAAAGTCCCCTATAGTATTCATCAATAGTCTGCCTGTTTCGGTTTGTGTGTTTATTGCCTGGGCTTGCCTACGAGTGCTAGCGCATGCCTATTATGCATTGGTATGCCAAACCGTCACAAACTTTCGATAGTCTTCGTTTCGTAGCCGCATGTTATTCATGGCACGAACTTCTTCGTTAAATTCTTTTAAGTGCCTATTTAGGCACGGCCTCTATAGGCCGATCGGGGCCAGTCTTGTTGATCGAGCACAGACAGTTTACTCCTTTGGTCGAGTCTCTTTGAGTCTGACCGTTTTTAATGGCCAATCGTGTCGTCGAAAAGGGCCCGTATAGTACCCATCAATTAATAGTCTGCCTGTTTCGGTTTGTGTGTTTATTGCTTGGGCTTGTCTGCGAGTGCTTGCGCGTGCCTATTATGTATTGGTATGCCAAACCGTCAAAAACTTTCGATATTCTTCGTTTCGTAGCCGCTTGTTATTGATGGCACGAACTGCTTCGTTAAATTCTTTTAACTGCCTATTTAGCCACGGTGTCGATAGGCCAATCGAGCCGGTCTTGTCGATCGAGCACAGACAGTTTACTCCTTTTGTCGAGTCTCTTTGAGTCTGGCCGTTTTTAATGGCCAATCGTGTCGTCGAAAAAGGCCCGTATAGTACCCATCAATAGTCTGCCTGTTTCGGTTTGTGTGTTTATTGCCTGGGCTTGTCTGCGAGTGCTTGCGCGTGCCTATTATGTATTGGTATGCCAAACCGTCAAAAACTTTCGATATTCTTCGTTTCGTAGCCGCTTGTTATTGATGGCACGAACTGCTTCGTTAAATTCTTTTAACTGCCTATTTAGCCACGGTGTCGATAGGCCAATCGAGCCGGTCTTGTCGATCGAGCACAGACAGTTTGCTCCTTTGGTCGAGTCTCTTTGAGTCTGACCGTTTATAGTGGCCAATCGTGTCGTCGAAAAAGGCCCGTATAGTACCCATCAATAGTCTGCCTGTTTCAGTTTGTACGTTTATTGGCTGGGCTTGTTTGAGAGTGCTTGCACATGCCTATCATCACTCAGATGTCTTGACAAAACTGCGATTATCTACGCAGAAATGGATTGTTGGTATTGTTTTACGTCTTCGAGATCATTAAAATGAACCCACGCCTATCTTTTCTTTTTCGGAATTTTTAATTTAATTTGCGTATTTTATCTTTTAAGCTTAGGAAGGAAACATAAATTTTTGATAATCAAAGTAATCCTCTTTATTGCTTAAATTTAACCAAGAGCTAACAAGGGTTAAAGGTACATTTACTTCTAATAGAATTACAGTCCCTTAAATTTTCTTTACGTAAAAGCTTCTTTATGGTATTTTTTAACGTAAAAATATATTACGGTTTTAAGTTTCGTATACCACATCATAGTAAAATACTAAAATGCAAAATGGAAGGGAATAACAGGTGCAAGAACAAGAAGTTCACGAGAGCCGATATCTCATTAGCAATTTGTGCAAAATTTGATTACCCTTTTGCTTTGTTTTGTCTAAAAAGAGTTTCCTTTGGTTTTTGTGTAAAATTGGAAATTTTGTGGAATCTGAAATTATCCCATTTCAGCTAAAACTGCTCCTAAAGCTTCTTGAAATTTATCCGAAGTGCAATACACTCGTAATCCTTTTGGACAGTTGACGCGAGAAGAGGCTCTTATATGCCACCCAATCTCAAATTGTTTTTTAGTTATTTTTAATTTAAAATTTGTCGATTTGGCTACGAAATATTCTCACCAAATACCTCAAGAGGATTGCAGGAACGTATCTAGATACTATACCGATAAACTAACACTAGCTGAATATTATGTTTCTCTCTGCATCGGCTTCAGCGATGAGATTTAAAGCTGTCGTGAGACTTTAAAGACACTTTAATACGTTATAAGGGTTCCTAAAAAGCCGTATTACTTTTTAAGTAGCCGCATGTCCATTTTAAAAGCCCACTCAAGATTTTAAGACTGTTAAACGGTCGTTTCAGCAACTTTTGAGACTGTATATTCAGTGAGCATTACCTGATGATGTTATTTATGAGTCCACTTATTAAGCTCAATCACATTTTTTTAAATAATTGTAAATTGTACATAATTATTATTAAAACAAATGTCCGAATGAGCTTCCTCTAGCATATTTTGCCATTTTATACGATAAAATAGTTTTTTTTGCCCTCTCGTTCTACTTGAACGTCTATAAACTTATATCCCAGTTTATTTTTGTACTTGTGTACTGAAATAGAAATACCTACCGCACATGTTTGATTCTCATATTTTAAAGGAGTTGTTAAATAAACTACTTGTTATATGAAAATTTTTGACGCCAAAATAGGTGGCTAAACATGCCATCAGTGCAATTTATCTTAGTTTGTCGATTAATAATCAAGGGGGCACCCGGGTTTTTATCTATTACTACTATTATCAACTTATCGATTTAGGTACAATACACAATAGTGACCATAAATACACCACAGCTCACTGATTTTGTATTGGGAAAATGAACCAAAATGTTTACGTTCTTTAGTGATGGATCGGTGAAACGAAAGAAAACGCGGACCCTAATAGCTAATGAGTATGTATGCTACGAGAAAAATTATTTAAAAAATTCGAAAGTTTTAAATTAAGCCTTTTAGGAGGAACGGGATACGAATTAGGCGAAACATGCGAAAGCTCTGCTCCGCGACTTGTGTAATTAATTCTCAACATATCCAGAGGGTATAGCGCAGCCCAAATGTTATTAGCAAACAATCTGCCAATAAACACATGGGCGAAAAGAGAAAATTCAAACGAGAAAATACGGAAAAAAGAGGAAAGCGTTGTCACGAAGATAACAATCCGTTGTAAAGCCTTTTATTAGCATATGATTTGCATACAAAACTAAGGATTTTGTGAATTCAAACAGGTGTTTATAACGTGATGGACAATTGAATTCATATAATATATCTGATCGATTTGAATATTTTATTGTTTCTCTTTGTTAATTTTTTTTTATAAAAAAATAATCGCATTCTTGATCCCCATAACCACCCATAACAACTGATGGTTTAAATAAAATTTATGTAACTTCAAATTTTACATTTCCGCGCGACAAAATGTACATTTGTGTGTGGGGTTGGCGAACGAAGTGTGTGTATTTTTGCTTTTTGCAATGTCAAGGCGAAAATATTTATGTTTAAAACCTCAAGTTTGGGTTTAAAAGCAAACCTATTTAGTTTAGCGACAGTTAGACAAATGTGAAAAAGATCCATCATATTCAGAAGAGCTATGTTGTGCGAGTTAAAATAGAACTTTTTTTATTGTATTGTAGACGTCGCGAGCTGTTTTTTTTTTTAAAAAAAGAAGCGAAATATTTTTCATTATACGTGTACCTAGTTGTAAAAGGATAAAGTCTTTATACATAGGCAATAAAACTTATAATTTCTTGTTTAAGATGTGATTTAGAAGAAGTATAAAATTTTTTATTAAAAAACTGTAAACTATGTGATATTCCAACTTTGTTGCTTTATTGTGATAAATATAGGAACATTTACCTCATTTCTCATTTGTTTTGTGTTGTCATGAGAAGACAAAAGTTGCAAAAATAATATTATTCCACCTAGGTACTTCTTATTTTCATTTTTCTCTAAATTATTTATTAAATACCTGTCTTGGGGTCTTTTGTCAATTCTTTATTTGCTATTCATTTTTAGATGGTATTACTCGCGCAAAATGTGCATTTTCTCAATATTTTTAAAGGTAACGCTCTGTGTATTTTTACATATTCGGATTGCTTACAAAATTCATATCAAAACTGATATAAGGGTGTACGGCCTCCAAAGCAATCATTCTTGAAATATTGTCACTTTCATTATTACCATTCTGAAATTATGTTACTACACGCAAAATGGACTTTTTCTCAGTTTTTTGGAAGGCAACGCCCTGTATATTTTTACATGCTTGGATTCCTTATAAAATGCACACCAAAACTTATGCGAGGTTGTACGGCCTTCCAAGCAACTATTTCTGAGATATTGTCACTTTTGTTATCTTCACTTTTAGAGTATGTTACTACGCGTTAAATGGGTTTTTTCTCAATTTTTCTGAAGGTAACGCCCTGTATATTTTTACATATTTGGATTTCTTATAAAATTTTGACTAAAACTTATATAAGGTTGTACGGCATTCAAAGCAACCATTCTTGAGATATTGTCGCTTTTGTTATCTTCATTATGTGATTATGTCACTACGCGCAAAATGGGCCTTTTCTCAATTTTTTTGAAGGTAACGCCCTGTATATTTTTATATATTTGGATTCTTTATAAAATGCAGACCAAAACTGATGTAAGGTTGTACAACCTTCAAAGCACCCATTCTTGAGATATTGTCACTTTTATTATCTTCGTTATGAAATTGTTACTACGCGCAAAATGGGCCTTTTTCTCAATTTTTTTGAGGGCAACGCTCTGTATATTTGTATATTTTTGGATTCTTTATAAAGTGCAGACCAAAACTGATGTAAGGTTGTACAACTTTCAAAGCAACCATTCTTGAGATATTGTCACTTTTATTATCTTCATCATGAGATTATGTTACTACGCGCAAAATGGGCTTTTTCTCAATATTTTTGAAGGTAACGCCCTGTATATTTTTATATATTTTTATTTCTTATCAAATGCAGACCAAAACTTATGTAAGGTTGTACGGCCTTCAAAGCAACCATTCTTGAGATATTGTCACTTTTGTTATCTTCATTATGAAATTATGTTACTACGCACAAAATGGGCAATTTCTCAAAATTTTTGAAGGTAACGCCCTTTATATTCTTAGATGTTTAGATTCTTCATAAAATTCAGATCAAAACTTATGTAAGGTTTTACAACCTTTAAAGCAACCATTCTTGAGATATTGTCACTTTTGTTATCTTCATTATGAGATTATGTTACTACGCACAAAATGGGCAATTTCTCAAAATTTTTGAAGGTAACGCCCTTTATATTCTTAGATGTTTAGATTCTTCATAAAATTCAGATCAAAACTTATGTAAGGTTGTACAACCTTCAAAGCAACCATTCTTGAGATATTGTCACTTTTGTTATCTTCATTATGAGATTATGTTACTACGCACAAAATGGGCAATTTCTCAAAATTTTTGAAGGTAACGCCCTCTATATTCTTAGATGTTTAGATTCTTTATAAAATTCAGATCAAAACTTATGTAAGGTTGTACAACCTTCAAAGCAACCATTCTTGATATATTGTCACTTTTGTTATCTTCATTATGAGATTATGTTACTACGCACAAACTGGGCTTTTTCTCAAAATTTTTGAAGGTAACGCCCTCTATATTCTTAGATGTTTAGATTCTTCATAAAATTCAGATCAAAACTTATGTAAGGTTGTACGGCTTTCAAAGCAACCATTCTTGAGATATTGTCACTTTTATTATCTTTATTATGAAATTATGTTACTACGCGTAAAATGGGCCTTTTCTCAATTTTTTTAAAGGTGACACCCTGTATATTTTTACATATTTAGATTCCTTATAAAATGTAGACCAAAACTTATGTAAGGTTATACAACCTTCAAAGCAACCATTCTTGCGATATTGTCACTTTTGTTATCTTCATCCTGAGATTACGTAACTACGCTCACAATGGGCCTTTTCTCAAGGTTTTTAATGTAACGTCCTGAATATTTTGAGATATTCCAATTGCGATCAAAATTGATGTAAAGTTTGACAGGTTCAAAATTAACCGTTCTCAAGATGTCGTCACTTTAGCTTATTCGTACCGAGATTTATTCCTTAGGGGTTTATTTTATTCCACATATAAACTCCATGAATGTGTACGGGAGAGGGGGGAAAGAAACGTGCGGCTAGAAGTTGAGAATTTAGAATGAGGTTAAAAATCTCTAATCGGAAACCTTAATTAAATTCAAAGTTTGTTCTTTATCGTTTTAAATGATCACACTCTTTTTTTTTTCTTATTATAGCCTTTATATTATGACATTTTCGTGTTGACCCTACTTAAAGGGGAGTATTAACATACGGTTATTTTAATCATTTGCATAAAATACAATTATAAAGTTTTAATTGTAGTTGTTTTATCATATAAACATTAAAGTCAAATAGACAATAATTACTGGTTTGTTTTATTACTTTATACATTTTTAATGCGAAATTTTAGCACGTCATTTATGTGATGACATGTGATTTAGTAATAATAATGTACCCGTTATCGAGTTATCGATTACTTAATTTTATTTTATTTCCTTTGAAATGCCGTTTTTTAAACTCTTCTGTTTTCTCTCTCAAGCTACCGCTCCGCTCCACTCATAACCCTAATCGCTTCACCATTCTTGTCTTATCTTCTGTGTTTTGTTCCAACCTCTTCTATTTTCTTCCTTATTTCCCCCCTCTTCTCGCTTTCGTCTTCGTTTCCCCTCCAATTTCTATTCTCCGTTTTCCGCTCTCTTTCCGTTTTATTATTTTTTGTACCTCCTCGACTTCTTTTTTACCACATCTCTTACTTGATTTCTTTCTTCCCCTTTTTCACATCTCTACACTTCTTCCCTTTTCCTCCACTAACCGTCTTCCCTCGTTCTCACTCGCTCTTCTTTCTTTACCTTTCCTCTCTTGTTAATTACGTAAAGTAAAAAACGAGATTTATAAATAATATATCGTAACCTCACAACCACTTGTTTTATTAGTTTAATCAATTGCTCTTTACGTACGCGCATATCAATGAAAAGGGGTTTCCAAATATATAATCTATTCAACAAATTACACTAAAAGTTTAATTAACCCAACGTTTGTATTTTCCCGACTCGTTGCGAGAGAAGAATGGCCCTTAGTAAAATAATTATTAGCATCCGCACAATTTTTAAATAGAAAATTCCCCAATGCATTTTCAATTCTTTTAATTTAAATTAATTTTCGAAAACTCGTTAAATTATTTAAAACTTTATTTTTATCAATTCAAACAATCGTTCGGATTAAAATTGTTGGAATTGTTAACTTAATTATTATAACTCATTTTAAAAGTTCGACAGGCCGGAAATTTTACATTTTAATTACAATAATTATGACGCTTATTAACTAATTATTATAATTAAATTTGGTCTACTTTCTGTAACTTGCTCTCTTTCGGCTTTCTTCTATTTATCCCCTCGTGACCTTACTCTTCTCTCTTTACCCTCTCTACGTGAAGGCCGCTATGTAACTAAAACTACCTTTTTGTCTTCGGGTGGTTCTTTGGAAAGGCCTCGCGCTCTTGAACTTACACCAAACGGGCCATTTGGTCCACTCAATCGTGTTGTGCGTATTTGGAAAAGACTTGTAGGAGACGGATTTGAGGGCACCAGGCGGCGAAGGGGAAGATCTTCGATGACATAGCCGTGCTCGGGCCAGTTCATGTCAACTGAGATGACACGTACAGAGGACAGTAGAGCGAGCTCAGAAGACCTCCAACGGCCCTATTCTTTTATTTTAGAAAGTTGTGGCTGTACCACGAAGAAGACAAGTTGTGGCTGCACCACGAAGGAGAGGTTAGCTCAGAAAAGGGACTTTAAGGTTAGGTTTGAGAGATAAATGATGGAAGAGTAAGGGTGTGTGGGCACGACGTTTGTCCAAGCGTTCGGAAACTGACATTTATGCTGTTTATTTAAATTTCTCTTTTAATTTACATAAATTGGATGTGAAAACCACCTCTTTCATCTACTTCCATAGTGAAACCGGTACTTCTTTTCTTTTCTTTTCTACCACAACAGTATTTATTGATACTGAATATTCCAATAATTTTCAACTGATGCTCGCCAGAAATATGTGGCGCAATTTCTTAACGTAATTAATCTATTGACATTTTATTAACCTCCATTAGTGGTTAGTAGTGCCCTATAATTAAAAATTTGCAAAAAAACGAAATTCTTCGCTGAAATAATTTATCGTCGATTTACCTATGGTTTGTATAAAGTACGTCCTTCCTGCTGGCGCATAAACAAATCCGTTAGTTTAACCAGTCTTGGCATTCAGGTCGGCGACTTGTTCGATCCTATTGCTACTGTATTGCACGTTTTAAACGTCCACCGATTGTAATTTATTATTTTTATAATTAACGGCCAAAATTGAATTATACAGGGCGAGTTTAGCTCGCCGGACCATTGAATGACTTATAGGTACTTACCGAGTTTTGTCAGAAATTCCTTTCAATATAATTTTCCCAACTCAAAGTGGCCTACATCGTAATTTTTTAATATTATACAGAGTGTGCTGAAAAAGCACTACATAACCTCACTTATTTCTTTTAAAAAGGTAGTCCTTATCATTTTGTTTTAATTGTTTTATTTTAAATAAAACACCAAGGCAGATTTTGCGTTTTACTTCAAAATTTTGGTCGGTTGCATTCCGACTCACTCTGTATATAGTAAAGACACGTTTTAAATTGCAATGAATTTATAAGTGGATGCCCCCACTTCTCGCTATATTTATTTTTACGCCTCGCGTCAAAAGTGCGCCAAATTACTGACGACGACCAACTTCTTCGTCGAGACAGACTGATAGGGTGCCCCAGGAGATTCAACAGCCTTCAGTGACTTCTCAAAGTGTTGTCATAAAGCTTACAGTATAAATGTTATATCCCTGATGCGTAAGGTGTGACTGTGTATTTTAATTTGTTAATGTATGTACTTATTTTAAATTATTCCTCGTTGAATTACTCGAGAATTTTAATTGTAATCTAAACGGCGACCTTTTCTCTTCGTGACCTACATTTTGTTTATTTTAATTTTTGTTACATTGGCGCATTATGACCTCACGAAGTTTCAGAAGTTAGAATTGAGAGGGTTTTGGAGCACTTGAGGAATTTATCGTGGTGGTTCGTAATGGATATCGGATGAAAAGTCATCAGGAGTAGTTCTACAACGCCAAAGAAAGGTTTTCATAATAAATACAGTAATGCAACCGATCGTATGCCGCTTCAAAGTGGCATTGGTTTGAGAAGGGAGAACTTTATGAGAAAAGTTCTTCTATATGAAGATAATCGACATTAAATTTTCTACAAATTATATGTCTTAGATTTTTTTCTAAGACGAATGGTTTATGCGCTAGAGCACCTTAAACTTCACAAAGTGCACAAAAATTTCAAAATTGGCCCAAAAAATTTTTTATTGTTTATAACTCGAAAACTACGCACTTTTTAAGAAAAGTGCTTCTATAGAAAATGAAACTACTTCAAGTTTCCAACTAATTATATTTCGTGGGTTTTTTCCGCAGACGAACGGTTTAGGCGCTAGAGCGCGTTAAAGTTTTACAAAAATTCTAAAATCGGCCCTCAATTTTTTTTTACTTTATCGCTTATAACTCGAAACCTGGGCACTTTATAAGAATAGTGCTTCGGCATGAAAATAAACTACATTAAATTCCTTACAAATTATACGTCTTAAGTTTTTTTCGTTAAAGGAATGGTTTAGGCACTAGAGCGCGTTAAAGTTTCCAAAAATTTCTAAATTGGCCTAAAAACTGTTTCATCGGTTATAACTCGAAAACTATGCACTTTTTGAGAAAAGTACCTGTGTACAAAAATAAAATACATTCAAGTTTCTACAAATTATATCTTTTAGGTTTTTTCGCCAGATAAACGGTTTAGGCGCTAGAGCGCTTTAAAGTTTGATAAAAATTTCAAAATCGGTAAAAAAAATTTTTTTAATTTATTGCTTATAACTTGAAAACTATGCACTTTTAGAGAAAAATGTGTCTATACAAAAATAAAGTACATTCAATTCCCTACAAATTATATCTGATAGGTTTTTCCTCAGATAAACGGTTTAGGCGCTAGAGCGTATTGAAGTTTGATAAAAAGTTCAAAATCTATCAAATTTTTTTTTAACTTTATCTCTTATAACTTGAAAACTACGCACTTTTCGAGAAAAGTGTGTCTGTACAAAAATAAAGTCCATTCAAGTTTCTACAAGTTATGTTTCTTAGATTTTTTTGTCAAACGAACAGTGTACGTGCGAGAACTCGTTAAAGTGTAGCGCCTCTATAGTCCATTCAAATTCAAGGTGCAGTTTCTGCTATTTTTCAGTTTTTCGCTTATAACTTCAAAACTAGGCACTTTTTAAGAAAAGTGCTTCTATAGAACAGTAAACTACATCAAATTTGCAACAAATTAGATTTCGTAGTTTTTCCGCAGACGAACAGTTTAGGCACTAGAGCGCGTTAAAGTTTGACAAAAATTCCAAAATCGGGGCCCAAAAATGTTTTTTTTTAATTTAGAGCTTGTAACTCGAAAACTACGCACTTTAAAGAAAAGTGTTTTGGTACAAAAATAAAGTGCATTCAATTTCCTTCAAATTGTGTCTCTTAGGTTTTTTTCGTCAAACGACCAGCTTAGGTGCTAGAGCGCGTTGAAGTGTAGCGCCTTGAGAAAGGCGACTTTTTGGGTGTCTAAGCGTTTTGAGCAATCTCAATCAGTAATAATGGCCTTGCTTGGGTGCCTATAGTGCTTCTGTTGTTTTTGACTACTGTACTCTTTTGAATTTTCTTCGAACTTAACGTATCGTGAGGCTTTTCGTATTTTTTACCTTTCGAAGATATTGAATAGCTATTAATAAGAAATATTAGGGGCGTATCTATAAAGGTATAATAAAGTGTTCGTTTATATTTATTCAATATCATAATTGGCTTATTATTGTTGTTAACTTTAATGAAACATAATAAATACTTGTTAATGTGTGCTCGATTTAGTTTCATCGTTATAATATGTTCGTTATGCCATTGCAAAATTTATATCTTCTGGTGATAAATTATTAACTAAACTATTGATGAATGGGTGGTAATTAATGGATTATAGATATTAATGCCTATACCTACCCTAATAATATATTATGAACATGTTGGAAGTTGGAACGTAATTGATTTTTACGAATAATTGGATTCGGCCTTTTTCTTAATCGACTCGCGAGGTTTTTTTTCACGGTAGTAAAACGGCGCGTTTATAATCCGCGTCGTGTTTATTTTTTAAAACGAATCTCAATAACCGTACGGTGCAATAATTTTTTTCTACAAGTGGAAAATTTGAGTAGTTACGCTCTTTTGTCGTATTCACCGTTTTATTAAAACAAAACGTCGCGACTTCCTTATTTTGAGGTCTTGTTTTTCATTTATTTGTTTTTAGTGCGAGGCGAATTGGAGATTATAAGAAAAACGTCCAACTCTTGTTTTTAATTTTAAATTTGATTTTGTGCCTTTTAAACCGTACGCTGTTATTTATTTTTCGCCACGATTGTTGTTTGTTTTTGTTACGTATCGATTTGTGTAGGAGAGGACTCGAGAGCGTTTTTGCGCTGCGACGGCTTTGAAAACTTTTCTAAACTTTCATTTCGGAATAATCCATTTTGGAACTGTACTGTATAGTTCGGCCATATATCAGCATTTTTTTCCGTGCAAGTCCGATTTTAAAAATGCATTAAGAGTGCCGATTTTTCTCGATGGAAATTAAAGCGAGTTTAAATGGAGAACGCGCGTTTTATGCAAATTTAGCTTTAATCTTCAAAATGTTCCTTTTATATTAATTTGCTCAACATATTTTTGCTTATCGCACGATATTTATTTTCAAATTAGTTTATTTCCTTATTAACTTTTCACATGTTTCTCCTAGCTTTTCCTTAATTTGATAAAGTCAGCTTTCGTGCGCGCTTCGTTATAATAATTTTCAACAAGTAACGATGATTTCGATTAGATTATACATTTTGCTTATATTATTTTCTCTCGTGTTATACGTATACGTACCATACTTAATGTATGAAAATTTTCAACATTATACACACTGATCTCTTGCAACACGAACGATAACGTTTCGTGATGAAACAGTTAATTTTGATAAAGGTTAATCTTTTTGGGTCTAACTTAATTATTAACGTTAGTATTTCCTAAATATTATCCAATAAACTGTAAACGTCCTTCTTTAAAATTTCATCTATGCTGAGCGCTTATTTTTGATTGATAACGCGTGGGTAACTCGCCGGATTGATTTGAAGTTCGAGAGTTCGATGAAAAATTGAAGTAATTTTTTTATCTTTTCCAGGCTATTACCAACCTGCAGGGCCACTAATCACCGTCCCACCACACGCACATCCACAGTCTTTGTTAGGAAAACCAGATCCGCTATCTGAAGTTTCGTCTTCACCGACGCCTCCTCTATCGCATCAGCCGCGTTCTCAATCATCGAACGCAGACTCATTGGATAGCGATGTAAGTGCATGGATCTTTTAAGTACTGGCTCGTAATTAAAGTCGATTATGCCAACAGGTTATTATAACGTCGACGACGAGCGCAAAGGAATCGTTACAACATCAGCCACCGCCACCACAAGCCTACCGATATGCTCAGTACCCTCCACATTCGTACCCTTACGCCTACCATCCTCAGTATTATCCAGCTCCACCACCAGCTCCGTCGTATCATCACGAATTATGTTATCCACCGAATCCATATTTACATCACAAACCTTATCCGCCTCCCACATACCGAAGACACCTGACGGCCCCCGTAGGTACACCATACTATCAAGCAAACCCTCCGGACGTATACCATCCACCACCTTCGTTACAAAACCAACCTAATCAGCAAGTAAGTAACTCGCGACTTCCATTTAAACTTTTCCGAAGTAGGCCAATCTTCTTCTTCTGTTAAGGTGGTGACGGCCAATCCAACAGTAAGTAGTAGCTCATATCAACCGACGCCGAGTGCGCCACCACCACCAATAATGGAAAGTTATCCTCCGCCACCGCCACCTCCAACATTAGTGGAACCCTACCCGGCCCATTACTATTCAGGATACGGACCAGCGCCACCTCCTTCTTGTTATACCCATTCTACTCCCACTAGGTCTCTACCATATATAAGTAAGTGCCTTATTTAAAATTAAAATCGAGTTGACCTAAAAGAAAAAATTTTAGATGCGGCATATCAAAGCTGCCCATGTCCAATGCAGTCGTGTCCAAAAAACGTACATACTGGGCCTCTTACTGGTGATAGTAAGAGGTCGTCTCATATCTCTTCCATCTCGAAAAATTCCCTCCCGCTTCCGCCGGTAGCACTTGCACTTCCATTAGAACCAGTGAGCGCCACCGGACCGCCTAGTCCGGCGCGGGGATCTGCAGGAATGCCGCCACCGCCATCGCCAGCGGGAGCAACTTACCAACCGCCTCCTCCGATGTCCAAAGAGGAAATTATGGAACCATCCGATGATTGCAAACCCGAAAAGAGGAGAAAAGCGCGTATAGGTAAAAGTATGGTGCGCAACAACATCGCCGCTAATTTTCCCGAAAATACCATGCTACTAATGTGTCAGTCGCCTCAACACGGCGTGTGCGTTACTAACGTCAAGCGAGAAATCGAGAGTCCCGAAGCGCAAAAACAAGGCGAGAACGCGTTAAAATCAAAAGTAGAAAATTTAGAAACGTCGGTGGAGACTTCGAAAGAAGTTTGTAAGGTGAACCATTTAAAAGTTCAAAGCGAGTTTTGTTTGAAAACTGAAGAGAAGGCCAGCGAAGGTGTCGATGTAAAGGTAGTCGAAGGCGAAGAAGGGAAGGAAGGTTTGCTTCCTTGTCAAAAAACTGTTGGGGAAAATGTTAAAGTTAAAAATATGAAACGAAAGCTGTCTGTGACGAAGGAGACCGAGAATTCTGAAAGTGCAGACGGTGGTTGTCCCGAAAAGAAGGCTAAAGTTGAAAAGTGTCCGGGAAGTTACAAAGATCTCATCAAGAAGAACGTTCCAGGGTTTAAAATTAACAACGGTAAACGGAAACTAAACATCAGTAGCATAAAGGGGCTATTACTTAATAGAGTGACAAAATTAAAATTTAGAAGAAATGCGGTTAGGAGAAAATTGGGCACGGCTAAGGAGGCGTTGTTGGGTAAAAGGATGAAGTTATCCAAACCACTTACGGCGAGCAACTTACACAATTCGAAACAAAATTTAAAGACTTGCAAGGGCAAGTGTACCGTGACGAGTTCGACTGAACAAAGTGAGAACAAGGAGCCTTCAACAAAAATTATAAAAAAAAGTAAAGTCAATTCTAAATGTAGTTTAAGTAATAATAAAAAATTAGGACCCACTATTTTGGACAACTTAATCGCCAAAAATAACGTGGATAAGACGATCGAGTACGTCGTGAGCTCGTGTTGTGAAAGTATACGGACAAACAAAAAATTAGAGCAGTTGGAAAAGTGCAAATATTCTAAAAACGGTAATAAAAGAGAACATACAAATAAAAGTACAAATTGTAAATTGAGTGAAAGTAAACCTAAAATAATAGTCCCTAAAAGAGTTGGTGCGAGTAAAAGAAAATCAAAATCGAAAAGTGTAGAGACGGTCAACGCCGTCGTTACTAAAGTTCCGAGAAAGAGTCTACAAATACCCAAGTGGTCCAATGGTTGGACGTGGACGGGCGAGCCGTTTCAAGCTAAAGTATTTTTGAACGTAAGTCGCTTATAAAAGGGCGTAGCTTGGAAGTTATTAATTTTTACATTTTAGAGCGACGAGACGACCATCGTTAGGAAGTGTTATCCCGCAATGATACATAGCGAAGGCGACGTCATCGAACCGAAAGATTGCGTTTTATTGAAGGCCGGACCAAGGAAGAACGATCTACCTTTTGTGGCTAAAGTTGCGGCGCTTTGGGAGAATCCAGAGGATGGTAAGTTCAAACAGTAAACTGATGGGGGTGTGTCTGACCAGACGTATTTTTTTTTAATCTCCCCCTTTTCGAAAAATATTTTCAAAATTGTTTTGTGGAAATATCCGTTGAGACTTTTTACGCTTTAAGGTGAGATGATGATGTCTTTGTTGTGGTTCTATCGACCGGAGCATACGGAACAAGGCAGACAACCGACCGACGAACCGGACGAAGTTTTTGCCTCGAGACACAAGGATACCAACAGTGTGGCGTGTATTGAAGATAAATGTTACGTTCTTACATTTAGTGAGTACTGCCGGTAAGTAATGGTGAGACTCTCTATTAACTACTATACATTAAATAAGATTTTTTTAAAACGTCGCAATATTAGCTGTCAAATGATACCAAACATGTTAAATTTTAATTTTAGGTTTAACCGGAAATTGGGTTAGCTTTCATATTTTAAATGCAACACCCTGTATATTTTATGACTTTAAAATATCACAAGATTAGCTGTTCAATGATACCAAGCATGTTAAATTTGAACTTTGGGTTTAACCGGAAATTGGGTTAGCTTTTGTATTTTAAATGCAACACCCTGTATATTTTATGATTTTTTAAAATATCGCAAGATTAGCTGTCCAATGATACCAAGCATGTTAAATTTTAACTTTGGGTTTAACCGGAAATTGGGTTAGCTTTTGTATTTTAAATGCAACACCCTGTATATTTTATGATTTTTTGAAATATCGCAAGATTAGCTGTCCAATGATACCAAGCATGTTAAATTTGAACTTTGGGTTTAACCGGAAATTGGGTTAGCTTTTTCATTTAAAATGCAACACCCTGTATATTTTATGATTTTTTATAATATCGCAAGATTAGCTGTCCAGTGATACCAAATATGTTAAATTTTAACTTCAGGTTTAACCGGAAATTGGGTTAGCTTTTTCATTTAAAATGCAACACCCTGTATAGTTTAAGTGGTTTGGAATAATTGTTAAATTATCTATCTAATGATACCAAACATTTTACATTTTGACTTCCGGTTCAGCCAGAAATGAGATCAGCCGTCCTATTTCAAATAGAAACACCCTGTATAATTTTAGATTTTTACAATTGGGGGAGCTTAAAAATAGGAATTTTGAAAAGAGCAAAAAAGCACGACAACACATCAAATTTTTCCTGTACAGTAATTAAGGGGAGCGTTAACCGTGCCACCTTGTAGCTCGCACCGATCGAGGATGGGGCCTAACGCGTAACGCGACATACTAAAGTACTTAGTTTGACTAACTATTTATCACTTTTCAGATACCGAGCAGCATTGCGAAGAATGGAAGAAGGTATAGAGTATGTAAATAATTGTATACCGAATCCAGAGCCATATCCGAGATTGAATAGACAACCGCCAACAAAAGTTCAAACATCGGCCGATTTAGTTTTCTTTTGTCGCCGAGTCTACGACTTTCGACAAAAAAGAATTGCGAAAAATCCTAGTTAATTTTGTTTGTCTATTGGTTAAATTAAAATTTGTGTAACAAATTGTACAATGGCCAGTTATACAAAAGTTTGAAAAATTAAGAGAATTCGACTTTTTAAATTATTACTGATGTCTTTCAAAGAAAACATCTAAATTTGATACATATACATATTGTTGCATAAAGAGAAGGGAACATTTGTATTATATGAAATAGTTATTGATAATGTTGTATAGAAAAATAGAAATATATATTTAACACAAGATCATGTTTATAAAATTAGTGTTAGTTATTGCTGGTATAAATGGTTCGTGTGCTTCGATAGCTTAGAATTTATCTTCGTGTCGTCTTCGATTTATTTCCGTACTGGTTTTTGATAATCAAAGTATGTATTTAAATGAATTTTTAATCATTATTGTTTTTATTAATAATTATTATTTATAAAAAAATGACAATATTTATTTATTAAAGTGGCGAAAAATGCTAAATCGGGGTGTCCAGATAAGCTTGCGGTCTTTCGTAGCCCTGCATCGTTTAAAAGTGTACTAAAGCTGTTTAAGTTTGAATTATTTTTATTGAACGCCCTGTACAATAAAAATAAAGTTGATCAAACGCCTCTTGCTCACCTGACCGCCTTGTCTGTGTAAATCTAAAATTAAACTATTTTTGCTAGCATTTTTCGTCGTTAATTTAAATTTTTTATTTACTCTTTGTTTGTTGTCATTTTTGTTTGTTATTCATTTTCTAATAGTCAATTATCGATAATAATAAATTATTCTTTCCAATGAACGCAGATCGTATAACTTATGTTATAAATTTGTGTCTTTACCAAGATGGTTGCCTTTCTGTATTAAATGTAATAAACAAAATAATATGTTGTATTTGTCTAAAATTGTTGTAATTTCATAGTTTTTACCCTCGAAATTTGCGTTCCGATGTTGCAAAATTTTTTTTAGCGATGAATAATTCGCGCTTTAGTTCGTAATTATTATTGATTAGGTATATAACATTTTTTAATTATTCTCATTGTACGCTCTTTGAGCTTTAAAAACTCTTATTGAATGTAGCCAAAGTTTTCTATTTCATTATTTATTGAGTGTTGTTAGACATGTATTTGTCGCTATTATTATTATTATTATTATTGAATTTACGAAAATTAATTGTCTATTTTTGTTAAAGTAAGTAGTATTCGAAATCCATACATGGCAATTCCAATGTATTATTAACATCAATCAAATAAATTTTATAGAAATTTAATTTGTTTTTTTTTCTTGTCCAGTTGCGAAAAAATATTTTGTGGCTAATAATCCGGGAGGCAGCTCAAACACTGAATTTTCTTCAATTCGAAGGCATCTGCCGCCACAAAGGCTGCACTTAAAACCGTCTGTCATAATATACAGGCGGGTCCGGTTATAACGAGCTATGCTTATAGCGAGATCTCGGCTTTAGCATAGAGTAAATAAGAACTAGAGGAACAACGTAATGCGTTAAAATTTAATGCTAAATTTGTACCGAGATTTGAGATTTTCTCGTTGGCCATCTGTAGGTTGGTATAAAAAGAAATAATTTATGTCTTTTAAAAAAAGTGCAGAACTTTACTGTTGCGCACGTCACATACATATATACGTACCAACACATACGAAGAGAAGCGGCGTTGATTAGCACGGAGTAGGTATCGAATTTGTAGATAGTAACATATTCATAGTTTCAACAAACGGATTATTATTTTTTAAAGCGGGTATTAAAGTAGTAAAATTATTTCTAGGAAATTTATTGGATATAATTTCTGTAAGGCCGGTCATCCATTTATACGACAGGTCTACGACATGTCGTATCATTTTTAAACCTGTGTTTATTAATCGAGATTCGTACACTTGACAGACGTGTCGTAAACAAGTTATTTCTTGTTTTCTTGGTTTAAAAATCATAGGACATGTCGCAGACATGTCGTATAAATGGAGGACCGGCCTAAGATTTATAACAATTAAAACAAAATAGTTTTGCTAGTTCTTAACTATTAATACTACGTTAATAAGACAATTTTTAAAAAGTAATATTGTGGTAATATGGGTTCCCTTTGCTTTTAGTGGAGTGCACGGAGTATTAAATTGTGATTTGTTTTCATTTTGAGATTAAGAGCTGGAAAACAATCCGATAATTGTCAAAATGTCGTTCTGTGCGGGGTGGCTCAAAAATCCAAGACACTGCAAAATTATTTACCTTTTTTCACTTTTTGGCAATTTCAACCTAGAAGGATTAATTTTTCAGCAAACGTCATATTTAAAAGTAGACTACGGTTTCTTCTACAATTTGAGACAATTACTGTTTCTGTAGACCTAATGGTATCCGAGTCTGAGATACAGGTCTAAAACATTCCATCGGAATCTCTTTTCATACTCGCGGACCAATACCCCCTAGACCAGGGGCGGGAACCTGTTTATACTGGTGGTCAAATTTCAGAAATCGCGGTGGGCACCTTGGAATTTGGGGGGGGGGGGCAATTTTTTTTATTGTTCAGGGTCAGGCGGCTTAAAATGAAGTTTAGGAATTTTAGTAACAATTAAAAGTCTCCAAAATAGATGTTTCACAAAAACAAAGTAGGAAAATTAAATTAGTATACAGGGTGCTCTATGGGCGTAGTCTAGACGTATTTATAAGACGAAAACCCCAAAAGTTGTTATCCGATTTTCACTTGTTTTTAGTCATTAATTTGAGTCCGGGAAGTGGCACATTCCATCACTAGACTGTTTGGAGAAATTGTCGTAAAGGATTTTATTTTTAAAATTTTTGTTTGAAAAAAGCTTGCCGGCAGCGGGACTCGAACCCAAGAACCTCTGGGTGAAATGCAAGCGTGAAGTTATAATAAACCAAATAATCGAAATGAATAAATTATAATAGTTAGCTACAAGTAATAACAGATAATAATATTTTAAAGCACCGACAGGGAACAGAGGCAGGGGGCAAAGTTGGCGGCTATAATGATTCTATGACGGCCCTTGCGGACCACCACAAAACAGTAGCCACGGGAGGGACACTGGCGGCTAGAAAGGTTCCACGACATCCCTTGCGGACCACCACAAAACAGTAGCCACTCATGCTTTAATATGTCACTTCTCGAACTAATGACGTAAATAACTATCACACAGTTTATCAACAAGGCCTGTAAGTACGTTAAAAAACAAGATCGGGCGAAAATTATTTTCTCAAATGTCAAAGTAATTTATCAACTGCTTTATATAAAAAAATTCATTGTTTTTTGGTTTTGGTCTTTACCTCCTTTTCGTTGAGTCGTTCTAAATTCTTCTCCAAATTCATCGACATGGCTAAACAACCGAAAAAGAAGAGAAATGGCTACACAATGCCCAAACCACTGCCAGTTGGGTTCATTTTAGAAGGCATAGATAAAAGAAAATGGAAATTAGGATCCTCGATTGGTAAAGGTGGTTTTGGTGAAGTATACTCAGCTCAGGAGTGTACGTCCGGACAACCTACTTCTAATTACCCTTACGCAATAAAAATAGTAAGGGATTTAAGTTAACTTTGTAGGGTAGTTTTATTGAAGTCGTACCTTTTAGGAACCACAAGAAAGTGGATCACTTTTGGTAGAAATACACTGTTACGTTCGTCTTGGAAAGTCAGATGAGAGTAAGAACTCTTTTATGGCAGCTTTATTTGCAATTTAATATTTTCTTTCTAGTCAAAGCATTTAAAAAGAGCAAGAAATTGAATTCTTTGGGTATGCCACAATTGATTGCATCATCATGTTCCCAAGAGTGCAATAATAAACCAAAGTACAGATTTCTCGTAATTGAGAAGTTTGGTACCGATTTATGGAAATTATTCGTTGAAAATGATAGGCGATTTCCAGCTGCGACGGTTTATAAAGTGGCAATTCAAATTGTAAACCAATATTAAGCTAGTAAACATATTTTTTAAGCGAAACTTTTCAGTTGGACGTCTTGGAATACATTCATAGTAAGGGTTATACCCACGGTGATGTTAAGGGTAACAACGTATTGTTAGGTGTGGGAAAAGAATCGACTCAACAAGTGTATCTAGTTGATTTCGGTTTGTGTGGACGATACAACACAGAATTTAAACCTGATTTTCTTCAGGCCCACAATGGAACTCTCGGGTACTTAAGTAGAGATGCTCACTCTGGTGGTAAGTTTCAAAAACCCAAAAACTTAAAGTTGAGCTTGAGCTACACTATTCAGTTTTAGTACAATCGAGAAGAGGAGACTTAGAAATTTTAGGCTACAACATAGTCCAATGGTTAGGATGCAAACTACCTTGGGGAAAATGTTTAACTAATGTAGCAGTTCAGAAAAGCAAAAGCAAATACATGGACGATTTACCGTTATTTTTTAAAGCTTGTTTTGGAAGTAGTAAAGTACCGGGTAAGATTGTTATCATAAAAATTCTGTGGCAGAAAAAATATATCCATCTTTTTAGTCACTGTACCTGAATATTTCAATTATATTGTTGACCTAGAATTTAAAACAACTCCGGATTACGAAAAATTACACAACATCCTTGAAAAAGGCGTTATTTCAGAAGGTTCAACCTTGAAATCAAATTTAGAATTTAAATCCACCCAAAAAAGTACTCGTAAGCGCAAACACTCGCCTGTACCATCAAAAACGCCGAAGAAAATTAGGAAAACAAAAGCCGCAATATCAACAAGTGAAGAAGATACCGATGAAGAAACCCCAAAAGTTAAAGTGAACAGTCTTAGAAAATTAGCCAAACTCCAACTAGCAGCAGCAGCAGCGTCATCAGCGTCATCACTAGATGGTAGTAGTACTGCGGTTTTTACGTCAGAAGATTTAAGTGGAAGTGGTGACACAAATGGTAGTGTAGATAGTATTTCAGACTCTGAAGAAACGCCAATTAAAAAGCGTAGAAGGAAATAAGTATTTGTACTACTATTAAGTATACAGTTTATTTTTATATATACTGCATTTTAATTTATGTATTTAAGACATAAGGCTGGAGAATTATAGGTTATGGTGCATAAAAGTATGTTATGCAACCCAACTAACATTTTCAGTAGCGTCTCTTACATTTAATTTTTAGAGGTGTGTATCATTTAACTGTCTTTGTTACCCATCATTCAGGCGCATTCTGTATCATAACCTCTAAAAATAGTGACTTATATGCCAAAATTTAGCCATTTCCTATCATATTTTTAAAGTAGACTTTATATGATCGCGTTCAGCGTACAATTCTGAACAGTTTATAGCGAAAAATCTGTTTCTTGCAATTTGTTCAAGGTCAAACTTATCATTACCTGTACTAATATTTATCTACGTTTATGAATCGCAGCGACGGCTGAGTGGCGCCATCTATTAGAATTTTTGAGAAGCTTAATTAACATTGGGCTTATGGGGAAAATCTTACGTCGTCCTCAGGGCATAGGAAACACATTTTCTTTTAAATCAATTATTATAGATATGTTCTATATCATATCCTCTATGGCTTGACGTATTTCATATCGTTCTAAGTATTTATACGTATTCTAATTCCGCTCCGTAAAGTTCTTTTTGACTTACGCCACCAGCAGAGAGGTTCAATACAATCAATAGAAGAATAGAATTGAAAGAGATTATTCATTATTGTACCTCTCTGCTGGTGGTAAAGTTACCGACAACTTTACGGAGCGGGACTACCATAACAGAAAACAATCAGTTTAAACTGACTATAATTTGCCACTTTTCGGAAAAATTTTTTTTTGTTACTTTCTAATACTTTTTTGGGATTTAAAAATATGTCAAGCCATAGACAAGATGTTTGGCTAGACCCTACCAAAACTTCAGTTGTATCTGTTGAGTATTAAAGCTGTTCAGGACGACGTAAGAATTCTAACCTATAATTCTCCAGCCATAAGACTGAAAAAAATTGATTATAAACTAAGGTTTGTTAATATATTTTGATAATAAAACCATTTATCTTACACAAAAGTCTAATGTATAATTTTTAAAAGTTAAAATTTTTTTTATTTTCTTATAAAAACCCTTTTCTCTAAAAGTGCGCAGTTCTTGATTTATAAGCGATAAACAAAAAAAGTTTCTTCGGCAGATTTGGAATTTTTGGCAAACTTTAACGCACTCCTAGCGCCTAAACCGTTCGTTTGAGGAAAAAACCTAAAATATATTATTTCTAAAAAATTTGATGTAGATTATATTCATATAGAAGCACTTTTCTCTAAAAGTGCGTAATTTCCGAGTTATGAGCATGAAACCAAAAAACAGTTTTTGATCGATTTTCTCAATCTTTAAAGCGCTACAGCGCCGAATCTGCTTGTCGTAGGAAAAAACCCCAAGAGCTAGAATTTGTAGAAAATTGAATGTACTTTACTTTCGTATAAAAACATTTTTCTCTAAAGTGTGTAATTTTTGAGTTATAAGCGCGATAAACTTTAACGCGCTCTAGCGTCTAAACTATTTGGCTGCTGAAAAAAGTCACAAGAAAAATAATTTGAACGAAATTGAATGGACTTTACTTTTGTATAGAAACGTTTTTCTCTAAAAGTGTGAAATAGTGTAATTTATGAGCTCTAAGCAGAATAAACAAAAAATCTGTTTTTGTTAACTAATTTTGGTATTTTTGTCAAACTAGCGCGCTCTAGCGCCTAAACCGTTCGTTTGTAGACAAAACCATTTCCTACATAATTTGTAGGAAACTTAATATACTTTACTTTTGTATAAGAACAATTTTCCCTAAATTTTCTAGTTTTCGAGTTATAAGCAATAAACTAAAAAAATCAATTTTTGAGCAAGTTTGGAATTTTTGTCCAACTCTAACGCATGCTAGCTCCTTAATCCTCCATCTGAACAGAAAACATAGCAGATATAATTTGTAGAAAATTGAATCTAGTTTATTTTCAAATAGACACGTTTTCCTCAAAAAGCTTGTAGTTTTCAAGTTATTAGCGAACAACTAAAAAAAAAGAGTAAAACCCACTCTTCTCGAGGCTTTCTAAGTTAATGCTGCCACTTAGGAGTGGTATACTTACACGCTGCCCGCTACGTGCGTCTCGCTCTATCGATTTACCGCTTTTTAAGCAATATAATAGTTCTAGATTTGATTTGTATCGGTTTAGGTCTAACTAAAGGTGTGATTTCGTTGCGACGTCCAGCGGTCGCGGCCGGACGCGACGTCCAGCAGTCGAGCACACGGTCGATCACTGCTACAATGCACTTTAATGTAAGTAAAGAGAGAAGCATCCCAGTCTAAAGGGATGCTACTCGTTAGATGCATTAACTGTATCTATTACCCCCTTAGGGGCTAGGCTACCCAACGTACTCATTAGTTTATATACGAGACGTTTACATTTTTTTTTGATAAAACTGGTGCTATCGTGCTATTTTGTGTATCCGGCCAAGGAAGGTTGAAATGGTTTCCACCTCCTACCCGACAAGACTACAAGCAGAGATAAAAACCTTCTCTATACACAATAGTTCTCTTAATTGATACTTTAGGCAGCACTTTACGATTATTTAAATTTTATTTATTTATTTTTGTCGAAAGTTAACGCGCTCTAGCGCCTAACCCGTTTATCTAATGATAAAAACGTAGAGATATAGTTTGTAGGAAATTTGATGTAGTTTAATTTTAGATAGCCGCGTTTTTCTCAAAAAGTGTGTTGTTTTGAAGTTATAAGCGAAAAACTGAAAAAAGAGCTAGAACTGCCCTTCTCGAGGCGCCTCGAAGTTAATGCTTAAGAATAGCAGACTGTTAATTTAATTAATCTTTTCTCTTTTACTATATTTTTTCGGCCTTCATCGTCAACATGTAACGTCCGCTTTTTTCTAAATATGCGTCGTTTTCGAGTTATAAGCGAAAAACCGAAAAAAGAGCAAAAAGCTCATTTTTATCAAAATTTAACGCGCTCTAGCGTCTAATCTGTTTGTTTCAGGAAAAAAACTAAGAGACATAATTTGTAGGAAATTAAATTTGCTTTATTTTAGTATATTAACCCTTTTCTTTAAAAGTGCACCGTTTTCGAGTTACTAGTGGTAAAACAGTTTTTTGGACGATTTTGTCATTTTTGCCAAACTTTAACGCGCCCTAGCGCCGAAACCGTTCGTCTGAAGGAATAAACCCAAGAGCTACAATTTGTAGAAAATTTGATGTAGTTTCTATTTAACGAACAGTGCTAATTAGTTACATCTTTACAACACTCAAACTATTGTAAGGGAAAAAGTAGAGGAAAAACAAAAAGCTACGATAATGAAAAGCGTACGATATCAATATTGATATACTTTTAAAAACGTGCAAAATTAATATAAAATGGACAAGCGATGATTGAATAAAGATTAACGATTAAAAAATAAAATTTAATCGAAGTGTGACGCAATAAGTGACGTCTGAGATTCAAACGTCGCGCAATGTGATCTGGCAACGTTCGAGTTGGAGGAAAATGCGCTAGATGGCGTTGCGATGCGCATTCAGCTATCGAATGAACAATTTGTCATTTCGCGTTTGTCCGTTGTTGCGGTGCGCAATTCCATTGGTTACGAAAATAGCCGAATAGTTTAATGTCTGAAGCATCTGAAATTAATGGTAAGATGATGCCCGTTGCAAATTAAAAATGGCTTAAAATTCGATTTATTATTTGGATTCGAGTGTTGGTGTTTATTTTGCGGTGCGGCTGTGTTACGTGTGATATTGTTTAAACATTTAGAATATAAATGTTGGCGTGAAGTGTGTCGTAAACCTATAATAAAGGACGTTCGCCATCCGTCGTAGGTTTAACAAGAAGGGTGTCATCAAGAAATGTGATAGATCTATGGTAGCCGCTGTGACAATTAATTTACAAAGACTTTAGACATGAGTGGACGCCCTAGGACTACGTCCTTTGCCGAGGGCAATAAGCAACCTTTAAATCCTCCACTAGGAGGCATGAAAATTAGCAGTAAGTTTCACTTGTATGCCGTTGTTCTTGGAGTGACGTCGCACAAGCGCGGCTCTCCTAGTTCAACATGGCTACGTTTGGGCGCTTATTGAGCGCCAATTTATCTAATTTCGTTTGTTCGATTCAGTCTTTTTGCATTTAAATCGACTTAAAATCGAGTTGCATGGCTCGTAAGTAAAATCGATAGACCCCGTTTAGCCTGTCAAGTAGATTAGATTTGCAGTTGATACTATCGATACCGAAAACATCAATTTTTATTTAAAATATTCCAAGTTCAGTGCACTTGGCCACCGTTGTTGCTTCAAACTACTTCTAATGCGTTATTGCAATTTCACCTGTCCCCTTAATTTTTAATTTACGTCTACTTGATTAATTCAACGTAAGCAGCCGTAGGTACTAGTTTGACCCTTAATTTACAATGACATCCCCGCCCACAAAGTCTTGTTATTTGACTGAACAGTTTTTGTTTCATACATTTCCATTAGCCCCGATTATTTCAATAATTCGTGCAAAATCGCAATGCACTACTTATTACGTTAATAATTTTATTTCTAAAAATTATTAACCTACTTACGCTAAACAATAATGTTATCGTTTCGTACTGCATGCGTTAATATTATTAAAACAATTGAAAACTAGCTAGAAACAAATTTTAATGATACGTCGGTTGTTACCGTTACAAATAATAATTTTTAGCTTTTAACAAATTAGAGTTAATTTACACGAGCCGTGATGGCGTAAAATTGAATTTTACGCGAGCAATAAAATTATTTGACAGCCATTATATAATCGGCGATTCTTTTTAGTCAGCAAAATCGAACCTAACCTAACTTTTTAAGTCGACGCTTTTCTTTTTTTTAACAAAAATTTTCCAATTTGCGCAATTTTAAGAAAACACGCGTTATTGCTATCTGGTCATTTTTCGAATTTTTTAAGAATGTTTGTTCGTATTAACCTTGAATTGTTTTTTTTTAATTTTAACCTTTGACCCACTGCATTACATGATCGTTATTTGTTGTATTAATTTATTAATGGATTCTTCAAAAATATTACAGTTCGTACCGAAAATTTACATTTGAATCGGACTTAATTAATTTGTAAAAGCGGTCCACAATTTTTTTTGTTGCGCCACAAATTAATATTTAATTATTTTTATAAAGCAATTAATGTACAGGGTGTCGCCGCATTGTGTTCGCTTCTGACTAAAACTTTTTGAGTTTCCAAATAGTGCTTTTGAAACAAACCCTGTTTGTTGGAAGACAGTTTAACGCAGATCTTGTTTTTAAAAATCAAGTCAACCGTGAAAAAATGAACAAAAACTAATTTACTCTCAGGTAAAGTGCTTGCAATACGGCAAAATTTTACTAAGAAAAGTTGTTGGGCAATGTAAAATTTAGGGCCCTATACGAAATCAAAAAGATCGGCTCGTTTTAAACTTCTTCGTTTTTACGCCGCTGTCTCACATTGTTAATTGTTCCCATCTATTGGGGGTCCTAATTGTCGCACTTTTACTAAGCGATAAAGTACAAAATTAGTAACGATTCGGGCTGAAAGAAAATTGCAAACGGGTAGTAAAGCCGGCCGTCTGCCGCTCCTAAGTGGCAGCGTTAATATGCGGGTGGCTTTTTGCTTTTTTTCGTTTTTTCGCTTATAACTCTAAAACTACGTACTTTATAAGAAAAGTGCCTCGGTATGAAAATAAACTAAATTAAATTTCCTACAAATTATATTTCTTCGTTTTTTCCCTTTAGGTTAACGGTTTAGGCGCTAGAGCGCGTTAAAGTTGGACAAAAATGACAAAATCGGACAAAAACCGTTATTTTTGTTTATCGCTTATAACTCGAAAATTACGCACTTTTAAAGAAAACTGTTGGCATCCAAAAATAAATTAAATTCAATTTCCTATAAATTACTTCTCTAATATTTTTTTCGTAAAACGAATTGTTTCGGTGCTAGAGCGCGTTGAAGCATAGTGCCTCGAGTAGTGTGGGTTTTTGCTCTTCTTTCAACTTTTCGCTTGTAACTTCAAAACTATCCACTTTTTAAGAAAAGTGTCCCGTTATAAAAGTAAACTACATCAAATTTCCTACAAATTATGTCTCTTACGTATTTTCCTCAGATAAACGGTTTAGGCGCTAGAGCGCGCTAAAATTTGATAAAAATTCCAAATCAAACAAACAAACCCTCTTTGTTGGAAAACAATTTAACGCAGATTTTGTTTTTAGAAATCAAGTCAACCGTGAAAAATTGAACAAAAACTAATTTACTTTCAGATAAAGTGCCCTTTTGGCTTGGAATTTACTAAGAAAAGTTGTTGGCAATGTAAAATTAGGGCCCTCTATATATATGAAATTTCAAAAAGATCGGCCCGTTTTAAACTTATTCGTTTTTACCCCATTGGCTCACATTGTTAATTGTTCCCATCTATTGGGGGTCCTAATTGTCCACATTAACTAATAAACTTTGTTTTGAATGTTTTTAGACCAAATTGTTAGTAAATCGCCTTCTACCTAAGTCTGAGCATTGAGACGCAAGACTATACTAGTCGGCTACTTAGGATCACTTGCGACTAAACCGCTAAATAACTTTGCGTCTTGCGTATCTGCTGGCCGGCATCCATTCTTTACTGTTCGGATTCGACGAGATTTCTCTCGAGAAAACAATGGAGAGATACTCAATTTGAGATGATACCAAGTGAGGTGGCCTTGTTAGCGAGATCGCTTCTATCTGAGCTAGCAAACTGGAGACTAATTAATTTTTAGCGTCGACATTTTTCAATAAATAACTGAAAATGTATGCAATTGCGTTAACGCGACGTTATGCATTCAATTGTTTCTAGGTCTTGATCCCCGAATAATATTTTTATCGCAATTTAAATTTAATATTTAAAACCAATTAGTTTAAAGGGCAACCGACGTAATAGCTCTTTAAATATTTCTCGAAGTGGTTGGTGGTTGGTGGCTATTATAAGTCACTACTTTTTATTATCTCTTCTAAGAATTTCCTTCCCTTTTCCAACTAGTAGTTCGTAATCGATTTTCTTCAAAATCTTCCGCAGTTTAACTACATAGTAATTTTTTATAAGTCACGTTTAGAAACAAAATTTATAATACTTTTCGTGTGTAATTAAGGAAATTGTTTTACAAATTGACCACCGTATCGTACAAAGGCTAACGAAATTAAAACTTAACGAGGGGGTATAAAAATCGTTTGTTGACTAATTTGGGTTATTAGGCTGGTTAATCAACGACGCTTTTGTTCTTACTACGAACAGATGAACTGCATATTGGTATTTATAGTCCGTGAGGCAGCTTTCACTCTTACTAAGCGATAAAGTACAAAATTTGTAACGATTCGGGCTAAAAGAAAATTGCAAATGGGTAGTAAAACCGGCCGTATGCCGCTCCTAAGTGGCAGCGTTAATATGAGGGTGGCGTTTTGCTCTTTTTTCTGTTTTTCGCTTGTAACTGGAAAACTACGCACTTTATGAGAAAAGTGCTTCGGCATGAAAATAAACTACATTCAATTTCCTACAAATTATATCTCTTCGTTTTTTCCCTTCAGGTTAACGGTTAAGCGTTAAACGCGTTTAAGTTGGAGAAAAATGACAAAATCGGACAAAAACCGTTATTTTTGTTTATCGCTTATAACTCGAAAATTACGCACTTTTAGACAAAATTGTTCGAATTCAAAAATAAATTACTTTCTATTTCCTACACATTACTTCTCTGAGCTTTTTTTCGTATAACGAACAGTTTCGGCGCTAGAGCGCGTTGAAGGATAGTGCCACGAGTAGTATGGGTTTTTGCTCTTTTTTCAGCTTTTCGCTTGTAACTTCAAAAGTTCTCACTTTTGAAGGAAACTGTCTCAATATAAAAGTAAACTACTTCAAATTGCCTACAAAATATATCTGGTAGGTTTTTTCCTCAGATAAACGGTTTAGGCGCTAGAGCGCGTTAAAGTTTGATAAAAATTTCTAAATCGGCTAAAAACTGTTTTTTTGTTTATCGCTTATAACTCGAAAATTACGGACTTAAAGAAAGAAGTGGTGCTATACAAAACTAAACTACATTCAATTTCCTACAAACTATTTCTCTAACTTTTTTTCGTCAAACGAAGAGTTTAGGCGCTAGAGCGCGTTAAAGTTGAACAAAAATTACAAAATCGGATAAAACCGTTATTTTTTTTTTATTGCTTATAACTCGAAAATTACGCACTTTTAGAGAAAAGTGTTCCTATACAAAAATAAAGTGCATTTAATTTTCTACAAATTAGTTCTCTACGATTTTTTTCGTCAAACAAACAGTTTAGGTGCTAGAGCGCCTCGAGAAGTGTGGATTTTTGGGTGTGAAAGGCGCCTTTGAAGTAGTCGACAATTCGGTCGGGCTACAATAAAACAATTGACATACGCGTTCGTCTTATAAACCTTACGTTTTCATTTCTGAGTCATCTTTAAATTTCGAATACGAGTAGGTACCATGCTTTGGGATTGGTGGGAGCCTATCTGCTGGAGTGCATTTCTGAACGTTTGTTTGTTGTTCGCCAAATGCTCCCTTTCTTCGGTCATCTAACTACCAACCTCTCGTCTATCAGTCTGAAATGTTCCTAATTTTTGTCGACAAAACTCTTTCACAAATGTTTGTGAATATCACCAATTAATCGTTTATTTAAGTTACGCGCATCGTGGTGGATTCTGCTGCCTCTTCAGTAAGAAAAATATTCCAAGAGTAACTTCGGCGATTCCTTTAAACAATAACAATGAAAAGAAATCTCTTTTTAATAAATTACAAATGTGGGATGTGGTGTAGAATACTGAAAATTCAAGGATAGTAGATTCGAACGCACGTCGCGGATTATTAAAAAGTTACTTCATCCGTGATTCATTTTAATATTAATAACCGTAATTTGTATTCGCTCGAGTTGTTTAGAAATTATTTCAGTAGCACATTGGAAGCTCAAGGAAAATTGCGATTAGTGAAACGCGAAACGTTTGATTCATTGTTTTGCAAAAATGGCGATTTAATGAAATATTCGAAATGCTCGACTTTGAGCGACTATTTCAGAAATGAGACACCCTTCGATTCTATGGAAACCTTCGCGTTGCAATAAGGCCTATTGGACTGTAATATTGATGCGAACACGGCACACGTCGTGCGCCCAAGGACGTGCCCGTCGGGGCGTCGCGCGCGACAGATGAGCACAAATTTGCCTTTTAGATAATCGCAAAAAGACACCGAGCGGGCAGGGCACTTGGTTAGTTGTAGAACTCTAAAAAAAACTCAGTCGACCTCCTACTTGTTTCGATTCGTTTTAAATATAACAATGGAATTGAGAGCTCTTACAGCTAAAATTAGATGGTAAAAATTAATTTTATACCGATCTTTTTAGGGGGGCAATTGGTAATTATAGACTTAACGACGTACACTTAAGCAAATTTCGTGTTATTAAAATCCTCCTTTCGTGTTTCGTATAATTGTGCAAAATTTATGTATACCTTCATAGAAATTCTCAAGCATAAACCTAATTTTCTACAATTTGAATTACGATAATGACTCGGATAATGATCACTGTAATTACAACAATCAACAATTAGATTTAATTATGTTAAAGTTGAGTAGTGTAGATTATGAGTCGTTTGTCCAAAAGTAGACGGTGCTTCCATCTATGTGTCGGTACGCCACTCATTTGGTCACTTTTGCTCATTGTGTCTCTCCTTCTGACTTAAACTAGCGACCTTATGATAACGATTGTAAATTGATACGTGGAAGTTGGCTTGGGAAGGTAATAAGGTAATAACTGACCAAATTTTGGTAGTTGATCCAAACCCTGCTTGAACTAGTTCGTCGCGTGGTTGGAAGAATAAAAGGGCTCAGTAAGTTTTAAGTCACCGTCTTGTCTACGTCTCGTATTTCGCATAACGAAGTAAATGTATTTCAGAACTCTGCCTGACTTAAATTGGCGATCCCTACGTCTTTTATGTCGAGTATCTACGGGACTGTCTTCCTAAACGCTTGTCTGACTTAAAGTGAAGTATTCTACGTCTTGTATTTCGAGTAATTAACTCTTTCAGAACGCTTGCCTGACCTAAACTGGCGATCCCTACGCCTTTTATGTCTAGTATCTACGGGACTGTCTTTGAAAACGCTCGACTGGCTTAAATTGATCGCTTCTACTTATATTTTGAATAGCTATAAGTGGCTATCTTTTCGAACGCTCGCCTGACTTAGACTGGTGGTCGCTACGTCTTCTACGAGTAACTAAGAGACTGTCTTTAAGAACGGTAGTATGACTTAAACTGGCGGCCTCTACGTTTCGTGGTTAGAGTAACGAAGTGACTCTCTTTCAGAACTCTCGCCTGACTTAAACTGGAAGTCTCTACGTCTCGTATTTCGAGTAACGAAGTGACTGTCTTTCAGAACCCCTGGCCTGATTTAAACTAGCGGTAACTAAGTGTAACTAGTGACTAAGTGACGATCTGTCACAGCCGTAGCTAAGTAGCTAAGTGACTCTTTCAGAACGCTTGCCTGACTTAAATTGACGTCTTTTACTTGTATTTCGAATAGCTATAACTGTCTTTCAGAAACCTAGCCTGGCTTAAACTGGAATATTCTATGTCGTGTATTTCGAGTAACTAAGTAACTGTCTTTCAGAACCCCATCCTGACATAAACTGGAGTGTTCTACGTCTTGTATTTCGAGTGACTGACTCTTTCAGAACGCTTGTCTGACTTAAATCGTCTTGTATTTCGAGTAAATAAGAGACTGTTTTTAAGATCGGCCGCCTGCTTTAAACACGCGGCCTCTACGTATTGTGTTTTGAGTAACTAAGTGACTGTCTTTCAGAAACCTTACCTGGCTTAAACTGGAATATGCTACGTCTTGCATTTCGAGTAACTGACTCGTTCAGAACGCTTGTCGACTTAAACTGGCGATCACTACGGCTTTTATGTCAAGTATCTACAGGACTGTCTTTTCGAACACTCGCCTGACTTAAACTGAAGTATTCTACGTCTTGTATTTCGAGAAATTAACTTTTTCCGAACGCTTGGCTGACCTAAACTGGCGATTCCTACGTCTTTTAGGTCGAGCATCTACGGGACTGTCGTTCCGAACACTCGCCTGACGTAGGTCTGTGGAGTTCATGACTTAAATTGACGGTTTCTGTATCTATTTCGAATAGCTATAAGTGACCGTCTTTCCGAACACTCGCCTGGCTTAGACTGACAGTTTTTACGTCTTCTATTTCGAGTAACTAAGAGACTGTCTTTCACAACGGTTGCCTGACTTAAACTGCATGTCTCTACGTCTCCTATTTTGAGTAACGCAGGGACTGTCTTTCAGAACCCCAGCCTGACTTAAAGTGAAGTATTCTACGTCTTGTACTTCGAGTAATTGACTCTTTCAGAACGCTTGCCTGATCCAAACTGGCGATCCCTACGCCTTTTATGTCTAGTATCTACGGGACTGTCTTTCTGAACGCTTGCCTGACGTAGGCTGGTGGTGCTCCTGACTTAAATTGACTGCTTTTACTTGACTCTACGTCTTGTATTTCGAGTAAATAAGAGATTATCTTTAAGATCGTTCACCGGCTTTAAACTGGCGGTCCCTACGTCTTTTATGTCGATTATCTACAGGACTGTCTTTCCGAACACTCGCCTGACTAAAACTGAAGTATTCTACGTCTTGTATTTCGAGTAATTGACTCTTTCAGAACGCTTGCCTGACTTAAACTGGCGATCCCTACGCCTTTTATGTCTAGTATCTACGGGACTGTCTTTCTAAACGCTCGCCTGACTTACACTAGTGGTCTTCTTTAAATTGACGACTTCTACTTGTATTTCGAATAGCTATAAGTGACTGTCTTTCCGAACTCTCGCCTGACTGAGTCTGGCAGTTTCTACGTCTTGTATTTCGAGTAAATAAGAGACTGTGTTTAAGAACGGTTGCCTGCTTTAAACTAGAGGCCTCTACGTATTGTGTTTCGAGTAACTAAGTGACTGTCTTTCAGAACCGTAGCCTGACTTAAACTGGAGGATTCTACGTCTTGTATTTCGAGTAACTGACTCTTTCAGAACGCTTGTCTGACTCAAACTGGCCGTCCCTTGGACTTTTATGTCAAGTATCTACGGTACTGTCGCCTGACTTAGGTTGGTGGTCTTCCTGACTTAAATTGACGGCTTCTACTTGTATCTCGAGTAGCTCCTATAAGTGACTTTCCAAACTCTCATCTCACGTCGTGTATTTTGACTAACTAGGAGTGAGTGATTGATCTCTACTTAGTAGGTAGGTATTACCAAAATTTGGTATTTGAATGATAACTTTTGAGGTTTAAAAAGTTTTCTTACAAATTTTTAGTCGATACTCATTGCAACTCGATTGCATGTGCAGTATGTAGGTACTTGGTTCTAATTTAGTCGCTGTGTATTTTTAAAAGGTCATTTCCCTAATAAAATATTTCCTAAAAATGTAAATGGGTACGCAGTACGCACTACTTGCAAGTGCCTTGTTGGACGGCCATTAAATATCGCACAGTTTGTTATTTGTGGTCGTCAACCTCTCCTATATAAAAAAATTGTTATTTTAATTAATTTCAATTTCAATTCTATTTTTACCATTTAAAAAGTTTATTATTACGATCTCCGTTTTTAAATTATTAAAAGTTGGTTTTGTTTGAAATTTCAATGTTTATACGGAACTTTCTTACGCTCCACAGAATTGTACTATTAATTATGTTAAAATTATCAAATTGAAATTATAAACTAATTAATTATGTAGCAGTTTGGCGTAGTAGTAATTGCTAATTACGCCGAGAATGTTATTACGTGCAACACCAAACATTCTTAATGCTATTGTTAACAATGTGCGGTTGATTAGAAGGTTCTTGTTTTAATAATGGTTACTTATCGATGTTTGTGTTTTCAATATTAAATTTAAACAAATATTATAAACATATAGGTATGCTGCTTAGAGTTGTGCTAAATGAGCAAATATTTGTATTTCACGTGACACGTTGTTCGTTCGCTAGTTATTTATATTTATTGTAATAATTAGATAAATTGGACTTGGCTATGATGGAAAATTTTACTTTCGCACAGAAATATACCAAAAGCTTGCTCAAGGGTCGACCAACAAAGGAGACTTAACACTTAACTAAAGGATGCTGAAGGGGGCCCCACAGGGACTTAAAGACGGCTATTGGTGGTACTTACGGCTTAATGTGATGGAAGCCGAGCCACTAATTGATGGTTTGCCAACTGGTGAAAATCCTTTTCATCAAAATGTTTTGTCGAAATAATTCTTGGCTCTGAGCTAATTTCTTTGTTTTCAAAAATTGTATGGCGGCCGCTTTTTATTTTACAAAAAACAGTTGTAGCGCCTAAATGAGAAATAATCGAAATAAAAGCTATAGATGGGATAATATACGTTATGTAATGTATTATTATTCATTTAAACTTTTTTGCGCTCATTTCAAAGACCGTTACATGTTACATCACGATTTTGCTTCACGTACCGTGGAAAATGTTATCGTCTAATTTCAAGTTCGTCCCTTTTTTATCCCTTTTGTTCAATGTATCATATCTAATGTAAGTTCGCGATTTGCAAACTAGATAATGGCCAAAACGCGTCATTATTAATTATATACGTCACACATTTCAATTCGAAATAAAAATGAACGTTTTATTCATATAAATTTATTGTTTAAACTTTTCCACTTCGCTCTTCATTTGTACGGCTTTCCCATATCAGTTTAAGGAGCTTAATACTATATTTCGTCCAAGTGTGGAGACACTTTCTTTACTGACATGCCATTTCCTTCCGAAAGGAGAATTCTTGTAAAAGTTGACTTGAACCAATTGTGATTTGGAAGGAGCCAAAAGGTGCGCGATAATTCGAATGAAACGGTACATTACCGCTGTAATTATTATTTAATTCGCTTGACTGTTCCGTCTTCTCATACAATCTTAACGCCTTAACTTGGCCTTTATTCTAAATCCTCTCACACGAATAATATTTAAGGCTCATTATGTTCCTAAAGGAAGTTTACACGTAAGTGGACACCCTAATCGTAATCGTAATACCATAAGTTGCTATAAGCAATCTATTTGTGAAGTGTGGAAGTTTCTATTCTTAGTAATGCGAGTTTGTTCCAATCAATTTTCAGCGGTCGATTCGGTTCCGCACAATCTTTGTAATTTATCTCGAGTTTAAAATAATCATTTGTTCTAAATTAAAACAAAAAATCGTACGGTAAATAGTAGTAATAACAAAACCTGACCTAACTTAATGTACAAAATATACAGATTAGACGTTCAAGTGACTTTATATTTGATTTTACGCGGAAATTGTGAGCTTTTGGAATTGCAATGTAAATATTTGCTTCCTCCGAATATTATAAATGTCTACTTTGCTTATTATACGATTAAAGTTAATAATGCCGCCCCAGGTGTTATTTTATGAAGCAGTTAGCATTTTCGTTTTTACTGTAACTCATTCAAGTTTTTGAAAAGTTGGAACGCGCTTTGATCTTAATACGAACCTTTGCCTTATTCATCTATAAGCTGAAAGTGTGGAAATTCGTTTTTGCTTCGTGTTCTTTTTCAGTTGTAGCTGTTTACAGTCGTTAAGCCTTTTTTCAGCCTACCGACGCTCTATCGAAGAGGTGGCAGCGTTCAGTTGCACCTCTTGCAGGAACGCCACTGTTGCTCCTCAAATTTCACGATAAGAAAAACGAAAACTCTTATGTTTATTTAAAATTAAATATTCATCTGTTCTTTCTGTTATAAATAGAATTTTTTTGGAACTCCAGGAGTGACATTAATTTATAATTAAATATATCGAAAGTTATTAGGGTAAATAAATAAGGTTAATTTTTAATACATTAACAAACGTTAATTTTTTTTTATAAAAATATGCCCAATGTTTAATTTTAGTAGTCAATTTATCATAACTTATAGAAGAAATCATGTCGTAAACACATAAAGGCTTTTACTTTTCCACTTTCTCACTTATATGGTTATTGATAGCGATCGTGAATTATTATGGTAATTTAATAAAACTATTTGGGTAGTTTTTTTCTGGCACTAAATTATTAATAATAATAGTTATATTACATGTAATGGCGTTATCGTTACCTCACGTTTTTTTAAATAGTAGCACCTATTGTTTAGCAAAAGCGATTTTTGCTTTTTTCGGATAATTTTATTGTAATTTTTTTCGGATTTTCAAATACAACGCTCTGTATATTATTGCATATTCGAATTTGCTATTGCGCTTCGGCCAAAAACGATTAGAGGTTTGAACCGTCTAAAACTATCTGTTCTCGAGATATTGACGTAACTGTTCTGAAAGCTTTTGAAATGGTGAGGGTAACTTGAAATGCCATTTTTCCGCTATTTTTTAAATACAACACCTTGTATATTATTAGATATTCGAATTTGTTATTGAGTTTGGATCAAAAATGATTAGAGGTTTGAACCGTCTAAAACCATCTGTTCTTGAGATATTGACGCAAATGCTCTGAAAGTCATTGTAATGTTGAGGATAACTTGAAGTGTAATTTTTTCGCTTTTTTTAAATAAAACATCCGGTATATTATTACATATTCGACCAAAAATGATTAGATGTTTAAACCGTCTAAAACCATCTGTTCTGGAGATATTGACGCAAATGTTCAGAAAGCTATTGAAATGGTGAGGGTAACTTGAAATGCCATTTTTCGCTATTTTTTAAATACAACACCTTGTATATTATTACATATTCGAATTTGTGATTGAGTTTGGACCCACAAATATTACATGTTCGAACCGTCTCAAACCATCTGTTCTCGAGATATTGACGCAAATGTTTTAAAAGCTATTGAAATGGTGAGGGTAACTTGAAATGCCAGTTTTTCGCTGTTTTTTCTATACAACACTTTGTATATTATTACATATTCGGATTTGCTATTGAGCTTGGATGAAAAATGATTAGAGGTATGAACCGTCTAAAACCATCTGTTCTCGAGATATTGACGCAAATGTTCTGAAAGCTATTGAAATGGTGGGGGTAACTTGAAATGCCAGTTTTTCGCTGTTTTTTAAATACAACACTTTGTATATTATTACATATTCGGATTTGCTATTGAGTTTGGATGAACAATGATTAGAGGTATGAACCGTCTAAAACCATCTGTTCTCGAGATATTGACGTAACTGTTCTGAAAGCTATTGAAATGGTGAGGGTAACTTGAAATGCCATTTTTCCGCTATTTTTTAAATACAAAACCTTGTATATTATTAGATATTCGAATTTGTTATTGAGTTTGGATCAAAAATGATTAGAAGTTTGAACCGTCTAAAACCATCTGTTCTTGAGATATTGACGCAAATGCTCTGAAAGTCATTGTAATGTTGAGGATAACTTGAAGTGTAATTTTTTCGCTTTTTTTAAATAAAACATCCGGTATATTATTACATATTCGACCAAAAATGATTAGATGTTTAAACCGTCTAAAACCACCTGTTCTGGAGATACTGACGCAAATGTTCAGAAAGCTATTGAAATGGTGAGGGTAACTTGAAATGCCATTTTTCGCTATTTTTTAAATACAACACCTTGTATATTATTACATATTCGAATTTGTGATTGAGTTTGGACCCACAAATATTACATGTTCGAACCGTCTCAAACCATCTGTTCTCGAGATATTGACGCAAATGTTTTAAAAGCTATTGAAATGGTGAGGGTAACTTGAAATGCCAGTTTTTCGCTGTTTTTTCAATACAACACTTTGTATATTATTACATATTCGGATTTGCTATTGAGCTTGGATGAAAAATGATTAGAGGTATGAACCGTCTAAAACCATCTGTTCTCGAGATATTGACGCAAATGTTCTGAAAGCTATTGAAATGGTGGGGGTAACTTGAATTAGCCAGTTTTTCGCTGTTTTTTAAATACAACACTTTGTATATTATTACATATTCGGATTTGCTATTGAGTTTGGATGAAAAATGATTAGAGGTATGAACCGTCTAAAACTATCTGTTCTCGAGATATTGACGTAACTGTTCTGAAAGCTATTGAAATGGTGAGGGTAGCTTGAAATGCCATTTTTCCGCTATTTTTTAAATACAACACCTTGTATATTATTAGATATTCGAATTTGTTATTGAGTTTGGATCAAAAATGATTAGAAGTTTGAACCGTCTAAAACCATCTGTTCTTGAGATATTGACGCAAATGCTCTGAAAGTCATTGTAATGTTGAGGATAACTTGAAGTGTAATTTTTTCGCTTTTTTTTAATAAAACATCCGGTATATTATTACATATTCAACCAAAAATGATTAGATGTTTAAACCGTCTAAAACCATCTGTTCTGGAGATATTGATGCAAACGTTCAGAAAGCTATTGAAATGGTGAGGGTAACTTGAAATGGCATTTTTCGCTATTTTTTAAATACAACACCTTGTATATTATTACATATTCGAATTTGTGATTGAGTTTGGACCCACAAATATTACATGTTCGAACCGTCTCAAACCATCTGTTCTCGAGATATTGACGAAAATGTTCTGAAAGCTATTGAAATGGCGAGGGTAACTTGAAATGCCAGTTTTTCGCTGTTTTTTAAATACAACACTTTGTATATTATTACATATTCGGATTTGCTATTGAGTTTGGATGAAAAATGATTAGAGGTATGAACCGTCTAAAACCATCTGTTCTCGAGATATTGACGTCACTGTTCTGAAAGCTATTGAAATGGCGAGGGTAACTTGAAATGCCATTTTTCCGCTGTTTTTTAAATACAACACTTTGTATATTATTACATATTCGAATTTGCTATTGAGTTTGGATAAAAAACGATTAGAGGTTTGAACCGCCTAAAACCATTGTTCTCGAGATATTGACGCAAATGTTCTGAAAGCTATTGAAATGATGAGGGTAACTTGAAATGTGATTTGTTCGCTTTTTTTAAATACAACACCCTGTGTATTATTCTATATTCGAATTTCCTATTAAGTTTGGACCTAAAATGACTAGAAGTTCAAACCATCTAAAACCATCCGTTCTCCAGATATTGACGCAAATGTTCTGAAAGCTATTGAAATGGTGAGGGTAACTAAACTTGAAATGCCATTTGTTCGATTTTTTTAAATGCAGCACCCTGTATATTATTACTCATTCGAATTTCCTATTGAGTTTAGACCAAAAACGATTAGAGCTTCGAACTGCCTAAAACTATCCGTTTTCGAGATATTGACGCAAAGCCATGCAAAAGTGGAGAATAACTAAAATAATTTAATTTTTGTAGTTTTGCTTGAGTTTGTTTTGACTTGCGGTTATGAGAAAATTGTTGATTGTATCACAAAAATGATTATAATCATTTTTGTTTAGAATTCAGATGGGAATATTTTAGTTGACATTCATTTTTACCGTCCGGTCTACCGTTTATGAGATAAATGCCCTCGACTGAGTAGAAGTGGACGAATTTCAACGCGAAATTTGTACTTTTGTCACAAAATGTAAGGTAATGTCCATCATCGCTAGAGTATTGGTTTAACTCATCAGTTGATTATGTACATAGGAAATTAAGTTTATGCTAAGTAAATCTCAAAAAAACATTTTGTTATAAAGGCGTTTCGTTTAAAATTTGCATTAGGAATTAGTGTTTGAGAAAGAGCAGTTTTATTTATGAGCGCAAATTTGTTATTTTTACCGAATTGTGTTTATCTTTAGTTACTTCTAATTAACATGTTACATAAATATATGAAGTTATAAGTAACAAGTTTCCGAACTCGCTATTTATCAGCTAGTGCTCGTTACGAACTCGCCAATGCCGAGTCTCGCGCTTTTAAATGTTTCCCAGGAGTTGTTGTTTTTTCGTAAAATTGGAACGTTTTGTGTTTTTAAATATTTGTGCTTTATGGATTTTTCTTCACGTTGACGTCATATTTATTTCTTACTTACACGAACGTATAAATTAATTTAAAATACGAACACTCGCAATTGGGTATTATACGCACGTTGTTTAGTATGGCCCCTAAGAATGTTTATAAAATGTTGATGATAGAGCAAAGTGACGCGAGTAGTGGTGGCGACGGTGGTGATCGACAACCCCAAATTACAATTACGTCTTATTCGTCGCCTAAAGTTACAGTCGAGGCGAAACAGGAAGAAAGCAATTCGAACAAAATTGAAACGTCTAGGAAGAAATGCAATTTCCAACAATCTCATTTGCAAGTTAATAAAGTGCCGCCTCAACATGGAAGGTCTATGTCTGTTTACGACGTTAAATTACCGCGTAAAACTAAAAGATCTCTATCGAGTGTAGATCTTACTAAAAGGCCAAAAGTTACCAAAAAATTAGTTTCTTGCAATAATTTGCTCAAGGACGAGAGGGAAGAATCGCGTCCGTCGACTTACAATAAAATTATTAATTATCTCAAAAAGTGGCGTCGTTCGAATAATAGTAAGTTCGTCCTAATTTAAATTTTCGAAAATAAGTTAAGACAGCCCTCATTAATATTAGAGTAGTCGAGAAAAATTTTTAGCCGCGCAATCGAAACGGAAACTTTCTTATTGATTCAACGAAAAGGTTGTCCTTTTTACTTTTTAGTATCGAGGCGCGTTCCTAATAATTTCTTCCGAGAAAATAAGAGGTAAAGATATTATTACGCGCGTAAATTTAAAGTGAGTTCGTATGGTTTTTAAAAAGAGCGAAAAAAGTAAGTTTCGGATCGAGCAAAAAAAATTGTTTTGAAGTTATTTTTGAAGTGGTAAAGAGTGCAATGATTTTAATGTAAGGTGAACTCGACGTGTCCCATTAATAGAAATTAACGAGTAATTCGAAAAGATTCTATTTTAATAGAAGCTCCGCGGAAATCGAAATGGTTTGGATGAGGAAAAAATTTTTTAATGGGACACTGTGCGAGTTTGGAAATTTTTTGAACCAAATAGAAAAAGAACATATTTTAATTGGACTGCTGTATTCTCTTCTTCAATTCAGATTTGAACGAAGTGTCGAGGAACTACACTGTTATAAATTATTTAAATCGACTTTGTGTAGTAAGTCATTAGAATTCGGAGTAATCGATAGATTAAGTACGAAGTTGAAACACTCAATTATTTAAAATATGACGTTAAACTCCTTTTTTTTTCAATTAAGTCTGATGGAACTGTTTTTTTATATTGTTAGACAGTTTTAAATTTAGCAGCTTTCCAGAATTTAAACCTATGCGCTATCTCTATTACGATAAATAAGTTACAATCGGTCGGCTACTTACAGGGTGATTCGGTTTTCATTCGACTGCTTTACAGTGGCGTATTCCATGGATTAGACAGCACTCTCGTTAGGCATCAGAAGTTTTTGTTGTATTTCTAATATTTCAGCAGACAAAGAAAAACCAACCACCCTCTGTATTATATTTATGTAGGACGACCGTCACTGTCGTAGTGAGTTGGTTGATTAATGATTGCTGTGCTGGATTAAAATTCAATCACTGACATCCTCATCTTTCATCTGATTGCTATTGTGTACTGGAAATAATTGAATTGTTACTTCTATTGCTTCCCAGTACTAATAAGTAGAAATAAAGGGAAACTTTCTTTTATAATACGCGCTAAATCGTTTTGTACAGAAATAAACTACACAAATTCAAAACTATAACAATTTCTTTTTAAATTTGTTTTCCTCCAGGTAGACACGGAAGTGTACTGTGTCGTAGTATTTTATTATTTTGAAAAAAAAGTCTTGCAATTAACTTGGCTATAAGGTGGTCGCGTGTAGCATCGTGCAGTCGACCCTTAAACGGCATTATCATACAAAATATTCGACTTAGCGAATTTTTCCATTTAACCAAAATTGTTAAGAATCGAATTAGCTACAAAAAGTATTTGGGTCATTTTCGCCTAGAACCGCGTAGAACTAAAGAAATTAGTGTTATCGGATTAACAATAAGCTTCTTCGGCTGTTCTAAAAATTTTAAGGTAATTTGGTCTTCTTCTCCTTGAAACGGCCTTTTCTTGGAAAGTATTCGACTTACCGAAATTTAGCATTAAACCGAATTTGTTAAGAATCGAATTAGCTACAAAAAGTATTTGGCTCATTTTCGCGTAGGACTAACATAAATTAGTGTTATCGGAATAGCAATAAGCTTCTTCGGCTGTTCTAAAAATTTTAAGAAAATTTGGTCTTCTCCTTGAAACGGCATTTTCTTGGAAAGTATTCGACTTACCGAAATTTAGCATTAAACCGAATTTGTTAAGAATCGAATTAGCTACAAAAAGTATTTGGCTCATTTTCGCGTAGGACTAACATAAATTAGTGTTATCGGAATAGCAATAAGCTTCTTCGGCTGTTCTAAAAATTTTAAGAAAATTTGGTCTTCTTCTCCTTGAAACGGCATTTTCTTGGAAAGTATTCGACTTACCGAAATTTAGCATTTAACCGAATTTGTTAAGAATCGAATTAGCTACAAAAAGTATTTGGGTCATTTGCGCGTTGGACTAACAGAAATTAGTGTTATCGGATTAGCAATAAGCTTCTTCGGCTGTTCTAAAAATTTTAAGAAAATTTGGTCTTCTTCTCCTTGAAACGGCCTTTTCTTGGAAAGTATTCGACTTACCGAAATTTAGCATTAAACCGAATTTGTTAAGAATCGAATTAGCTACAAAAAGTATTTGGCTCATTTTCGCGTAGGACTAACATAAATTAGTGTTATCGGAATAGCAATAAGCTTCTTCGGCTGTTCTAAAAATTTTAAGAAAATTTGGTCTTCTCCTTGAAACGGCATTTTCTTGGAAAGTATTCGACTTACCGAAATTTAGCATTAAACCGAATTTGTTAAGAATCGAATTAGCTACAAAAAGTATTTGGCTCATTTTCGCGTAGGACTAACATAAATTAGTGTTATCGGAATAGCAATAAGCTTCTTCGGCTGTTCTAAAAATTTTAAGAAAATTTGGTCTTCTTCTCCTTGAAACGGCATTTTTTTGGAAAGTATTCGACTTACCGAAATTTAGCATTAAACCGAATTTGTTAAGAATCGAATTAGCTACATAAAGTATTTGGCTCATTTTCGCGTAGGACTAACATAAATTAGTGTTATCGGAATAGCAATAAGCTTCTTCGGCTGTTCTAAAAATTTTAAGAAAATTTGGTCTTCTTCTCCTTGAAACGGCATTTTCTTGGAAAGTATTCGACTTACCGAAATTTAGCATTTAACCGAATTTGTTAAGAATCGAATTAGCTACAAAAAGTATTTGGGTCATTTGCGCGTTGGACTAACAGAAATTAGTGTTATCGGATTAGCAATAAGCTTCTTCGGCTGTTCTAAAAATTTTAAGAAAATTTGGTCTTCTTCTCCTTGAAACGGCCTTTTCTTGGAAAGTATTCGACTTACCGAAATTTAGCATTTAACCGAATTTGTTAAGAATCGAATTAGCTACAAAAAGTATTTGGGTCATTTGCGCGTTGGACTAACAGAAATTAGTGTTATCGGAATAGCAATAAGCTTCTTCGGCTGTTCTAAAAATTTTAAGAAAATTTGGTCTTCTTCTCCTTGAAACGGCATTTTCTTGGAAAGTATTCGACTTACCGAAATTTAGCATTAAACCGAATTTGTTAAGAATCGAATTAGCTACAAAAAGTATTTGGCTCATTTTCGCGTAGGACTAACATAAATTAGTGTTATCGGAATAGCAATAAGCTTCTTCGGCTGTTCTAAAAATTTTAAGAAAATTTGGTCTTCTTCTCCTTGAAACGGCATTTTTTTGGAAAGTATTCGACTTACCGAAATTTAGCATTAAACCGAATTTGTTAAGAATCGAATTAGCTACAAAAAGTATTTGGCTCATTTTCGCGTAGGACTAACATAAATTAGTGTTATCGGAATAGCAATAAGCTTCTTCAGCTGTTCTAAAAATTTTAAGAAAATTTGGTCTTCTTCTCCTTGAAACGGCATTTTCTTGGAAAGTATTCGACTTACCGAAATTTAGCATTAAACCGAATTTGTTAAGAATCGAATTAGCTACAAAAAGTATTTGGCTCATTTTCGCGTAGGACTAACATAAATTAGTGTTATCGGAATAGCAATAAGCTTCTTCGGCTGTTCTAAAAATTTTAAGAAAATTTGGTCTTCTTCTCCTTGAAACGGCATTTTCTTGGAAAGTATTCGACTTACCGAAATTTAGCATTAAACCGAATTTGTTAAGAATCGAATTAGCTACAAAAAGTATTTGGGTCATTTTCGCGTTGGACTAACAGAAATTAGTGTTATCGGATTAGCAGTAAGCTTCTTCGGCTGTTCTAAAAATTTTAAGAAAATTAGGTCTTCATTTCCTTGGAACAGCATTTTCTTGGAAAATATTCGACTTACCGAAATTTAGCATTTAACCGAATTTGTTAAGAATCGAATTAGCTACAAAAAGTATTTGGGTCATTTTCGCGTTGGACTAACAGAAATTAGTGTTATCGGATTAGCAATAAGCTTCTTCGGCTGTTCTAAAAATTTTAAGAAAATTAGGTCTTCCTTTCCTTGGAACAGCATTTTCTTGGAAAATATTCGACTTACCGAAATTTAGCATTTAACCAAATTTGTTCAGAATCGAATTCGCTACAAAAACCATTTGGGTCATTTTCGCGTAGGAGTGACCAAAATCAATGTTAGTCGATTAATAAGTTTGTTTTTATTTTTTCACCTCCCGAGTCGCATCGAATTACGCTAAGAAAATTACTATTGCACCCCTCACTCTAAAACTGCATATAAATGGTGTGTATGGTTTTAAGAGTTTGTGACTTATTTCGATCACTGGGGCACACCATTGACATTTATGTAATTACCATTTTGGAATTGCTCTAACTTCGAATTATTGAAACCCTAGATGTTTTCAAAAATGTAATATTTGACCGTGGTGGAGAAGTTTAAGCTGCCAACGATGGGAATATGATTTAATTAATCACAGCAAGCGCATAGAATCAACTGTCAGTGGCGACTTACCAAAAACAAATTTTGAACTAAAATTATATTCGGCCTCAATAAATGGCGCAACTTCTCTATAAAGTTTGTTAATCCTCGTTAGCGCGATTAATTAATTTTACTCTTTAACGAAATGGTCCTTATTGCGGAAGAATTTCAAATTTATTGCTCGTGAATAATACAACATTGTAATTCTTTATGGCGAACAATAATAGTAATAATAATACTAATAATTATAAATCTTCGGGGAAAAAGGATAATGAAAGTGTGTATGAAGACCTCGTTGTAGTTCCTACCAAAGAACGAACAGGTACCTACCAATTTTTGAGTTTTGTTACGAGTCGGGCACCAGTTAAAAAAAATTTACATGTCGTTCGTGTGGTGCAACTGCCCATTTAATTTATAATCGAAGAAGTGTGCGCTTATTGTAAATCGTAGCGAAGGCGTTAAAAAGTAATTTCCGAAATTTCAATTTTAGCTCGTAATTAGGTCGACCATCACAAGTCAAAATTTTAATTCAAATCGATATAAAGATAAAGTTGAAGTGGCGCAAGTCGAGTGTTTTTTAAAATTAAAAAATTAAAAATCGAATTCTGAAGAAGAAATGTGGATGGGACGCTTTTAGAGGAGAAAAATGAATAAGGTCGACGGCCCAAACGGGTCCTTTGCAAATGACGAGTCGTTTGTTGTTTTTCGAATTAGTATTTTCGTCTCAAACTAAATTCGTATTTTTGTTTGATCAATACATTATCTATCTTATCAGGACGTGTAATGTTAAGTTATGTGAGCGTTTGTGGCCTGTAAATAGAAATTTTAAATCGGTTTTCTTATTCGAAAATTTATACGAGGCGCGATATCGCGCTTTTGTTTGCTGACTATCACACTTGGGGCTTTAAAAAAAATGTTATTTGGATGTGGATGATGCTTAATTATTTTGAACAGTTAATTTTCCCTCATTTTAAGTGCAAAGGTATTGAAAGCTTGAACGGACGGACGGAGTGGTTTGAAAATTGTATTTTTTGCTAATTTCTAATTTTTATTTTTAGGTAAGGACGGGGGCAAAGTAACGACAGTAGTAGCTACACCAGGACAAGGACCAGATCGGCCGCAAGAAGTTTCATATACAGACACTAAAGTAATAGGAAATGGCAGCTTTGGGGTTGTTTATCAAGCAAAATTATGTGACACGGGTGAGATGGTTGCCATTAAAAAAGTTCTTCAGGATAAGAGGTTTAAGGTACAAGCTTATTTATTTCTCTAAGGAAACTCTACCAAAATTCCTTTCTGTTTCAGAATCGAGAGCTTCAAATTATGAGACGATTAGAGCACTGTAACATAGTTAAACTTAAATATTTCTTTTACTCTAGTGGAGATAAGGTTAGTATTATTCGGCCCATTATTTTAAATTACTGAAATGTAGTTGAATGCAATCATTACCGTTATGTAGATTACGTTATCTGAGTTAATCACTATTATCTTTGAATTGTGTCGAGTAACTCCTCCAAAAAACCGTGCTCTAAATTTTCACTCAAATTTCGTACTCCCAACCTTTGAAAACTTCTTTTCACCACTTCGTTTTCGTTTTATTTTCCTTCAATTTCCCCGACTCCCATTGGAAGTTGCTAAATTACCACGTATTGTTGGGAGACTTTTCCTAACTTCACGAGCAGTGACCTTGAAGTCAAGACTTTTCAAGACCACCGTTTGTGAGAATTGAAAATACATCCGCCTTAAGGTGTGATTTCGTTGCGACGTCTGCGGCCGCAACGTCCAGCAGTCGAGCACACGGTCGAGCACTGCTACAATGCACTTTAATGTAAGTGAAGAGAGAAGCAGTGCTCGAACGTGTGCTCGACAGCTGGGACGTCGCGTCCGGCCGCAACGTCCAGCAGTCGCGGCTGGACGTGACGTCCCAGCAGTCGAGGCCGGCCGCGACGTCCAGCAGTCGAACACACAGTCGAGCACTGCTTCTCTCTTTACTTACATTAAAGTGCATTGTAGCAGTGCTCGGTCGCGTGCTCGACTGCTGGACGTTGCAACGAAGTCACACCTTTATGTGAGTATTGGGATATTTTCGAGTTCGAAATAGAATCGTAATTTGTCACAACTAGAACACTAACATTCATTTTACATAAACCACATTTCTAACCTAATTTCGATTCAATTTAGTTCTAATACAAGCCGATGGCGAGAAAGGTCGAACGAAAACTTATTTAATGCCTCCCACCCTTTTGAATGTCGTTCTGAGATCAGATGTGTTTTCGAAACGTATTCACCAGTCCGGCGTTTTTAACAGGTCGTGCATGGGCCTTCGCCATTAGTTTGCGGTCATCAGAAATTCACGTCCGTTGTCTGATTATCTGCTTCGGACCTTTACTTGGCTTGTCAGTCTCAAATTCGTCTTATCTTTGTTGGTGGTTTTCGCCATTTTTTGGACTAACTCGAAATTAAATAGTAGACACTTAATAATATTTGTCGTTTCGATCTTTTCACTTTTCACGATTGATTCACAGAGAGCGTCCCGATGAATTGTAATTTAAAAATGGTTAAATTAAAACGCAATCGATGGAATGTTATTAAGTTAATCATTGTTTATTACATTGGCCATTTTACATAGTGCATTTCATACAATATTACAAATTATTTTAATGTGTAGCGAGCCGAGGTTGTTCCATGTGACATGAGCATTTTCTTAGGCACAAAAGAGCAGGTATGATCCTGCAGAGGGTATTCTCAAAATAGTTGCTTACCCAATCGCTATGCTGTAAACGTTTTTGTGCTTTTAGCTAGAGATCCAATTTGTTTGTTTTAACTAACTTTTTCCAGTAAAAAAAAAATTTTTAATAGAAATTTGTGACTCACTAAACGGGCCTTTTTTGCATATGAAGCATTGATTTGCAACAAATTTTACGTACATTTTTTAAATATAAAAATGAGTTCACTCGTAGAGTTAAAAGAAGGAGGCCGAACGGAAGTTCTCAACGTCTTTCTGCCCAATTAAAACAACCACTGGAAGTAGCGACCCCCAGCTTACAAAAGAGGTTTGAGAGAGTCAGTAAAAGAGGGAGTACAAGCCTCGAGGGCAGATAAAACGCTCGGGACGTTGGAAGTCGACTCTAAGAGAAAGTGAAAGGGCGGAGCAACGTTTAAGATCACAAAAATTATATTGGGAGGATCGAAGAGTGTCTACGAGTAACCCGATTGGGCATCGTTCTCATAACTTAAATAAGAGCTAGATCGGAATTGATAAAGGCTCTATTTCACCCAACCGACAACCACATGAAGTCTAATTTTGTTCTAAAATTTAGTAGTTGCGTGTAGTTGTAGTAATCATCTGGTTTTTCTGCGTGCTAACAGATTGGAAATTAAATTTTCGGCCCAACGAGAGTGACAAGCCGTAACATAAATGAACGATAATTTAATTTACACTTGCGGTATCGGGGTTGTTATTTATTAAAATTCAAGGTAAATATTTTTTCTACAGCTAGAGCTACATTAATTTACCCCCCTCTTCCCAACTTGGGTTATTCTTGTAATATTAGCATGTTGTGTGGGTTCTATCGTGGATTAACAGTCCTGCTGTGCCAACTTTCATCTGAACACCAAACAAAAAAGCTGAAATTGCAGGAGAGCGATTAGAAACCCTCCCGAGTTCTCTGAGAGACCTACAAGAGAAGCTTTAACGCGGTGGGTTGCAGGAAGACCACAAATACACTTCCACATTTGAAAAGAGATGGAGATGGTCGTACAACATCCGTCTCTCACCGTGAAGTCGTGTGGATCACTATTTAAGGAGAGGTCATCTACTCTACAGCAGAATTAATAAGCCGCAACTGAAGGAAACTCTAATTTAAGAAATGTACCGTAAAAATGGTAAAGATTAGCGTTTCGGGAAAGGCCCGTTGTAAAATTTTTTTAAACCCATCCCATTTACTATAACAATTAGAGCACTTGTACAGTGGCCAAATTTTGTATTTTATTTAAAAAATAAATTTGACTTACCAAAAGCTTGAGGTAGAATTAAAAAAAAAAGATTAAAAATTAGAAAATTGTCAGAGCTACCTACACGTAGAAAATTTTTACCGTTTCGTTTTTGGTTATTTAAGTATTTTGAGTAATTAGCTCTGATTGTTTTGAAACAATTGAGACGCGTTGTTTTACGTCCTTTTACCTTTTTTGCAGAAAGATGAAGTGTACCTGAATTTGGTGCTAGAATACATCCCCGAGACGGTATATAAAGTGGCCCGACATTACAGTAAATTGAAGCAGACTATACCGATCAGCTTTATTAAGGTGAGGTGGTTACGAGCTCATTTCTAATTTAACTCGATTTTTGTTTTTAGTTGTACATGTATCAATTATTCCGATCGTTGGCGTACATCCACTCGTTGGGAATTTGTCATCGGGACATTAAACCACAAAATTTACTTTTAGACCCGGAAACAGGCGTACTAAAATTGTGTGATTTTGGAAGTGCTAAACACTTAGTTAAAGGCGAACCTAACGTCTCGTACATATGCAGTCGTTATTATCGCGCTCCCGAACTTATTTTCGGAGCTATAGATTATACTACCAAGATTGACGTGTGGAGCGCAGGTTGTGTGTTAGCCGAATTGTTACTTGGACAACCGATATTTCCCGGAGATTCCGGAGTCGATCAGTTAGTTGAAATTATTAAAGTACTCGGCACACCGACTAGAGAACAAATTCGCGAAATGAATCCTAATTATACCGAATTTAAATTTCCACAAATTAAATCGCATCCATGGCAGCAGGTAGGTCTCATTATTTAATTTTTTAGATAATTTTTATTTTACTTATTGTGTATCGAGAGGTTTTTGCTTCAATTTTTTTTTCGCCGCTTTACCATCCTAGGCCGAATTAGCTTTATGTAATGTACGATTAACATATCGATTCATTGCCTGTTAGGTGTAATATCTTACTCATCTAACAACTAACGAGACGCACCTCATAAGTAAGTTTCTCTATAATCGTTAGTAATCACCATATACAGTGGAGTGTGTGATCGACACCCGAGACAGGGTTCTACCATGTTAAATTAAATAGTTGCCATTATTGGCTTCCCTAATTATTTTTAGAGAAAAACTGTAAAGACATCATTTATTCAAAATTAAAAACTGCGCCTATTACTCTCCTTAGTTTTGTAATTCGCGTCTCCATTTCCGCGCAGTTGTAAAAATTAAAACTTGCAAATTAGGGCTAGGGCGTATGAATTTGAAATTGTTGTTTGTATTATTGGAAAACTTACTTTTGAGCACTCTCTCGTATAGTAGTCGACTCATCGAGGCAAGGTGGTTAAAGTTACATTTCCATCGCAATAAATTCGTTGGAATAATTCGCGCATTTCAATCAATTTACACGGGCTTAACGGACGCCAATCGCTCGCTCGCATTGTGTGCGTTTTGAAATGTATCAAAAAATTCGACTAACATCTCATCCTTCGGCACATGTGCATTGTCTGCAAGTACTTCAAACGAGACGTTCCAATTTTAATTCGTACTTTAGTTCACTCGATAAAAAAAATATAACACACTACTAACACGTGTTGAGCCTTTTGGATGCTTAATGTGGCCGTTTCCAAAATCTCAAATCGGACGTCTGTTTGCAGTTATTGCTGACTCGAATGTCGCTACCTCTATGTACCACCGAACATCAGCGAATTCGTGTAAGTGGTTGCTTTTAAGTCCCTAGCCAAAGTGATAGTTAGCATGACCGTCAAGTCGTGTTTTATTATTATTATTATTAATAAGTTTTTTGAAATTGTTTATGTGTTTTTCTTTTTTCTTTTTTTGGACTAATACAGCATACTCTTAAATTTTTTTTCAATTAGAATAAATTGTGCCAACAGGTGTTTCGTGCACGTACACCTCCCGAAGCTATCGAGTTAGTAGCTCGTCTTCTGGAATATACACCTTCGTCACGTATTAGTCCTTTACAAGCTTGTGCGCATTCATTCTTCAACGAATTACGTGAACCTAACACCCGTCTCCCAAATGACAATGAGCTACCTCCGCTATTTAACTTCACCGATCAAGGTAAGCTCATCTTTTTTTTAAATGTCGGTTGTTGGGGTTAGGCCACACCTCGTACGTTATTATTTAAACTGTTTATTTATTCTAGAATTATCGATTCAACCTAGCTTAAATTCCACATTAATTCCTCGAGGAGATACGACAAATAGTGCACAAGAAGGTGGAGGCGCATCCGGAACGGCTGATGCTGGCGAATCACCGACTGCTCCAGCGCAAGCTGCTGCGTCAGGTTTAGCATAGGTAGTATAATAGATGAGCCTCGATATAAGTCGTGTATAATTTTTTTTTAATTTAAAAATATATATAGACTTATATTCTTTGCTATCGATGTATTTTTTAGTAATATGATCTGTGTGAGATTGTTATTGGGACAGCAGTACTATAGATTAATAATTATATAGTGCATTGTGTACAGAATATTATTGTTCATAGTCGGCATTTTATAATGTAATGCCTTGTTTTTAAAATAATAATTTTAAATGTGAGAATTTGGTGTCAAAAAAATTTTCATTAAATTTTTTTCTTTTTTCATTTTCGATTATGATATATCCAGGGTTGTGGCGAAAATTTGGTCTTACATAATATAGTGTTTTATTTTTCGGTTATATAACGTATATAGGATGAATTGTACACCCCCGCCCCATTAATCTACTATTTAATTTGACTTGCAACGCGCGCGCAAGTTTGTTGTTCGTTCGTAAACAAAAGTTGCGTGAATTCGTTTTGTTTTTTGTTGTTTTCAAAATGTTGCGACCACATTTTTTTTTCAACACTGGGTAAATATATTTATAACTGGTTAGTAAATATTTGTGTTATATATTGTCAGTGCTGTCAATATTATTTAATAATTTTTAAATGGAATATATAACTTATTAACTTAAAACTTTTTTTTTTAAATCGTTTGACGGTTCTTTTTTGCAGTTGAGTTTGGTGTTTTGCCGACATCTTATTTCAAATAATATTACAAACACACAAAAATGTGAAAATTTAACTGAATGTAACCGTTTATTTTATATTAGATAGCGAGTGGGTGTTAAAAAAAATAATGGTGGAACTTGCATGAAATAATATACTTTTTTCGCTTACGCTTTAGAAGCGAATTAAAATGAGAATTGTAGTTTCAAATTGTGCATTGAGCTTTTGGCATTCGGTATAGCGAAAATGAAAAAAAATTTATCTCTACGACGGCCCATGCCTCTTATAGTAATGTGTATAAAATAATAAATTTGCTGTGTTAGTTCGACGTAGATTACCATTTAATTATATTGGTTAATAATTGAGAGGTTATTTTTAAATTTATTTTATATTAATTTGTTGTCAAAAGTGAATGTCTCGGGAGACTATAGCTGCAATTGGAATTAATCTCGAAATAAACAAAAAATCGATACATGTTTGGAACGAATAAGAAATTTCATTTCTTTTGCAATAAACGTGCAATTAACTTTGTTAGGTTTGATTTTGACGAGGGAGACGAAAACAAATTGCTTTTCTTAATTTGTCGGTCTCCCTGCGTCTTTGTGAATTCGCGTTACTTTCGTTTGCCAGTTTGCCATTGTGTTGCCACTTTTACATTTAGTGCAGTAAACTTCTGTTAATTCTAAAACAAAAAGAGCAAAAGCTACGATCTGCCCCCTTTTGTTGAAACTTCAAAAGTTTTCCTAAACCTGAGTTGAGCTTATACAACAAGACTGAACAGCCTGTTCTCGTTGTGCTGGTCACGCCTCTCACCTGGGTGTGTTCTCACTGACACTTTCATTGTTGGTCTTTCTTAAATGTTTGATTAAGAACAAGCTGTTCTTACTTGGGCCGTGTACCCCTAACGAGCCACTCGAGCAAAATTTCCACAAAGGAGAAGTATCGGGTTTTTGCTAATTTTTGCGCTGATTGCTGTACTAATCGTAATTTGTTGGTTAAGCGAGGTTTTGTTTGTTGCCCAAGCGTTTTAGAAGTTTACCTCGGAACAACTTTAGGCTCGGGTTGAAATGTGGTCGCTAGTCGACCCTAAAGGGCCATTTGATTGAGTCTTAATTTTTTGTGCTTGTACAAGATCAATGCGAGGCTTTTGAAACGCCAATTTGGACAAAATGTTGCTCAATAAGCCTATGGGGTTGTCTGAGGGATGTAACAAGGGCGTCTCGATTGGAAAACAAATGATGGTCGCTTTCAAAAGTCACGTGGGGATTTTTTAAATAATTGCGATCTTTTCCGAGCATGAAAATTTGAGACGACGGCTAGGGCTCTATGGGGACTCCTGATATCTCAGTCTAGGGTTTCTTTATGGTCGGTGTGCCAAATTTGGGCCGACCCAAAATGACCTAAAATACTTGGACCATTATTGTTAGTAAATATTTATTTATCGTACGTTTTTTTTGTACGGAAAACAAACTTTGTATAAATGTAGTTTGCAGAGTTGATTGTTCTTTAAATATAGATATTTTAGACTGAACTTTATAGCCTTCTTCGTTTTCTTTTTGTACAATTTGTTGAGAAGAGTTGGTAATCTTAAAAAAAAATTATATAACATATCAAATAATTTCACTGAATAAAGTCTGATTTTTTCGTAAAATATACAAGGCGAGTCGCTGAGACTATCTCGGTCCGTATTGTAAGGAATGGGAAAAAATGGTCTTGATGAAAGTTGTGTCAAACGTGTAGGGCTACACTCGAAAAATAGTTTAAGTTATACAGGGTGTTCGGCATGGATACAACCACAAATTCATTTTAGTACTCCTTGCACGCAAGTTTTCTCATGGCCATTTACAACAGTCTGGAAGATATTACTCGAGCACTCTTAGAGACTCGTCGTGTAGAAAATTTTTCATTTGTTAGTTGTCAACTTTTTATTGTTTGCTCAAAATGTAAAACGAACGCATAAAAAATCGTTTTTGTCAACGTTCAACAAAGAAAAACATTTTTCACACGAAAGTGCTTCCAAACTAGGAAACGAATTGATTTTATTTTGACAGAATGAATTTTTTATGCAGTTGATGTATGCGATGAATTAAATCGAAATCGAGAAAGAGACACCAATCGATACAAAAAAGAAAAAAAATTTAAGTCATCCTGTATGTCGCTTGCATCGATCAGACTTTATTCTTGCTTTACATTTATGGTGTTTAGGCGATTAGAGTACTTATGCAACTATCTGTTGGCTCTCGATCACGTGTAACAATTTAAAAACTAAATAAATATCAAAAATTAGTTGCATTCCATGAATGCTAAAAATATAGATGGCGTTTTATGTTTTATTACTTAAGCATGTGGTAATTTATAAAAAAAACAAAAAGTACCGGTAAAACTTTTTCACTCGATTTTGCATAGTTGTATTGTAAAAAAAAATGGTTAAAATGTATATAATATAAGTTGAATTTAGAAAAGAAAAAAATGTTTTTGATTTGAATTTAAAAAAAAAAATATGTGAACTGTTTTTTAACATTTAAGGGCACCAATTTGTAGCAAACTCTTAGGACTATCGAATAATTTTAAATTAAAAACTACTACATTGAATTTTCTGCACAATGTATACTACGCTCTTTAAAAAAAAAATGAATAATGAAATTACAATAAAGAGGAAGTTGAGATTCGTAGAACAATCAAAAAGTGTACATTTTGAATTTTATTAATTTACTCCAGGGTGGACGTTTAGGGCGGCGCAGTTCCGTAACTTTTTTTATCTTGAAAAGTGTCGACA